>JABBOT010000005.1:3293498-3913786 GCA_016165875.1 Acanthopleura granulata
CAAAAGGCGTGATGCGTGTTGAATGATCTCGAGTGTAACCTGCATGATTATAAAAGAAGTTTCTCACAATTCGAATTTTGGCTTAAAAGTCAAAACTGACTGTGGAATAGGTCCATACCTGGGACCGATTCCACAAAGCAATTTTTGATTTAAGTCGAGACTTAAAACCCAGTTTTACAGCTTATTTGATACTTTGATATTTGTGTCACTCGTGCTTCGATATGATCCGCATGCACCATTCATGTCTTTATTTTGAAATTTCAAGAATGTTTGATGTTTAAAACTACATGTAATTAAGTTTTAAAAGTTTTACTGGTGTACGTATTAATCGCTTTGTGGAATCGACATTCCATGCTAAAAGCCGTGCTTAATGATAGCGGGCAAGTTTACAGGGCCAACGACTGAATTTACGACAAATGACCATAAAAGCATAGAAAGGGTCCAGAAATATCAATGCTTACATCTGCCCTGTTATATACAGGTGCTGTGGACGGAACAGGGAACTGATTCATCCAACATCATTCATTCAGGACATTGGTGGTAATTAACATCGCCTTCAACATTGTTTCGGTCATATCACGTAGGTGTCCCCGGATCCTATGCCTACATGTGCATAGCACTCCGCCCAGAACACGGTGCGACTCGTCGTGTCGCCTCTGAGCGTAAGACTAGCCGAATGAAAATAGAACAGACTGACTTTCATATGCCGCGTTCACAGGGTGCGATTTGTCGAACTCTGCAAAGCGTTTGTCCTACTGTCATTCCACGAGTTGATACGACATTTCGCAATGTGTTAGCATCGCTTTTGTACAACTCCATGCTGGGGACACCAGACACGACACCTCAACGTGTCACTTTAATACTGACACCGAAGGAAGGGCAGTACTTGCACTAATCCTTCGTCCTTAACTCCAAGCTAGGTTGTACCAAGGTTTTCGATTTTGAAGTAGTAAATATGACTCGACTGGGGCTTTAACCCTGGATCTACCATTTACCCGTTGATCACAACGCCAACGGCTGAATGTCGGAAACTTTCCTGGAAGTTAAGCGAATTACTCTGGCTTTCTATATGGCCAACGTCCCGAATGCCCCCAGTCTTTTGTGTGAGAAGCAAACTTTGCCTAATATATAAAATATAATAGTAGTAACTGAATTACCCCTAAGTTGTCAGGGAAATCTTATAAGCTGAAATCCAAGGGGAGCCTCCGTGGCCTAGAGGTTAGCGTGCAAGTGCAGTTCAATGGCCCAGGAGTCTCTCATGCAGTAACTGCGGTCGCTGTGAGTTCAAGTCCAGCTCTCACTAAGTACATTTCCAGTCATCCATGGGAAGGCATGCCAGCAACCTGCGGATGGTCGAGGATCCGGGGCTCTGCCCGGTTTCCTCTCTCCAGAATGCTGACTGTCTTCGTTTAATTGAAATATTCCTAGCTGCGGCGTAAATAACTATCGGTCAGTTAAGGATATACATGTAAATTAATTGCAACCAGCATATTCCTTATATAGATGGGGCGTCCGTCCCCGACCCGGTAAACAGTTCAAATGGAATGTTTTCTCCATACAAATATTTTGTATATACCACTTCCTCTCCGGTCGTACGTGGGAAGTTCTGCCAGTAACCTGCATATACAGTATATTGCTGTGAGTTTCCCCTTGCCCGGCCCGGTTTCCCCCAAACATAATTCTGTCCGCCGTCGAATAAGTGAAATTTCTTGAGCATGGCATGAAGCACCCAGTAAATAAATAAATAAATGCATATACCACGCAGAGTTTAAACGCACCTACTGGTACAGAATCCACTCAAGCTGACGATGATTTTTGATATTATAAGATCTAGAATATCTCCTAGAGCTCATCTTTTGCAGACGATAATTAACCAGTGTATGTATAGGCCCTGTGTATATTCCACATTCAGGTCCAATAATTGCTGTATAGGCTTATATCGGCAATGTTTGGACTGATTCGCGGAGAATTTTAGGTGTTGATGGCTTAACAAACCATTAATATTTCCCCAATCATTGTGTGCCTTCAAAGGCTCACAATTAATGTATAGTTATAAACATCAATACGTAGCTCCGTAACTCATTACGTCCGTGCTCTAAACGTAAAGGGCGGAAGAACTTTGGAGCCACCTGGAGCTACTCGAAAACGTGTTCACAGACCCCTAGTTTTCCAGCCACTAGCAGCTCTCCAAGCGACCGTAACTCAGGACAGAGTTAACGACCATACCCCAGTGAAAATTAATTTGGATAATATTGCAGAAAGCAAATTCCACGCATGAATCTACACCTATGGCCCGAAGACTATCTGTGAAGTTAAGAGAAAAGAAGTGGAAGGCTATTGAATGAAGATGCGTGAAGAAGAAATGGTACAGTTAATCAGCGGACAGCTAGACTGATGGATATCCATGGGGCATTGTAATTAGCGGTTTGGAGGAGGAGAAGGGGATGGTAGAAGTAACAAGAAAGCCTTTTATTTGTCAAAAAGATATTTTATTAGCAAAAATCATTGAAATTAAATTCTTTCAGCAAGGGAATTCAGTTATACAACATCGTGACAGTCAATAGCAGTATATTATGGTTGCAGACTTGTTATGTAAAACATGCACGCAGCATTTATCTCCATGTTTGGAGTATATATGTTTTGAAACATATACGAAGGGCTTAGAAAATGTGATTGACGTATATAAAGGTACACTGAGATCGGAAATGGATCCCCTATATAGAGTTGACGAATAGGCCACCCATGTTCGAGCTTTCCCTGCGTTGTGCTAACGTGGTATATAACATCACTGAATGGTAATACTGATTATGTAGAGAGTACAAATATAGTTTCCTAAGATTCGAATGTGTCGATGTTTATAAAAGTCTTGTAAAAACAACCCACAAGGAATTAACATCAGTGCATATACAACTATATAAAATTTCCACAGGTACCGGCATGCACAGTTTGGAAATGTCAAAACAAGCGCAAAATTCCGTATAAGCTCCGATATTTCACAAAAAGTAGGAATAATCTGGTGCTCAGGACCAGCGTTAAGTGAATGGCCAATCGGAAAAGACTGCACATCAAACATTTGACCAGCCTATCCACACAGATGTACAAAGCTACATAGAGAGCTGTTTTTTTTTTTCTTTGCAACTAAATCACAGCAGGATACATTATCTGCACTAGGCTACATAAGTATCTCCACAACAAAACTTTAATTCCGAGTGCACCGTCTTACAGTCTATAAATGAACTACTCTATTGTATCCATTATAGTAGAATGGCTGATGATAGACTCAAACATATTGTGCGTGTGGTGCTATACTGCGCTCAGAGCGAGCACCTGTATCCACTGGGTGTACACAGCTGTACCATTTGTCTTACGTTCAGTGATACTACAACGGATTTGTTCAGGGATGTTTTGTCACTCTCTGTCAGTCATGAGGGAATGATGTGCCATTCTAGGCCGACACAGTCTTACATCATTTAATTTCTTTGTGATTCAATTCACTTAAGTGCCACACACCACGTTTATATTAATTCCCAATACTGAATTGCTCAACCATAGATTACTACACCATGCAAACGAATACATAATTGGTTTTGGTATCACAGTGAAAACAAGATGGCCTCTTACAGTCATGCTTGCAGATTTACATTAGCTGCTTTTCGTGATAGTTCTTGTAAATACTTTCGTCAGTTACGAGACGCCATAAAGGCCATGTAAGTCATGACACAAAGCTGAAAAAAACTTTTGGGGAATATAAGCATAAAATCACTTGCAAATGTTTAAGCAAATTACACAGAATTGGTCATAGAGTTTTACCACTCCATGTGAAAATACAAATACAATTTGGCACATGCGAAATCCAGGCAAGGGTACAACGCTATTGTACAAATAATTCAGCCAACCGTTTGTGAAAGGATAAAGGAAGCCGCTGATATGCACCATCAGTAATTTGACACAAAACGACGAGGAAACTGAAATAAAGAAAGATATATACTTACCATACGGATATTCAGTATATATGGTCATGACATTCAGACTGCATGGAGATAATGTACGGGTGTTCAAATACAACACTTATAATATTAAAACTTTCGGGAGGATTAGCAGAGACATAGGAGAGATCAAATTCTAGGAAACAAGTTTCCTGGATTCTGCCAAGTGTTCAAATATAACATAAATATTTTATGAAATACCATTAGCTGTTCACGAAATGATCCATAACACTGTATATATGTTAGATTCAGGAATATGTTAAAAATGAACGAGCAAATGAACATTAAAAAAAGCATATAAATTACAGATTATGCACATACTCTGTTTCAAAATATTATTTAAAAGAAAACATTGACATTCTTTACAACGAAAACGATAAGTATGAAAATAGTTCCTATTTAATATCCTAGTCGTTATTGCCAACATGTTAAAGTGCGAATAGCCACTGCTTACAGGTGGATTTATTATTTGCATGTCTTTTGAAGGATGCTCAAACACTTACATGCGATTTTCATCGCACAAAATACATCTAGCAACCTCATGCGATGCATAAACTACATGGGTCTATTCATTCCTCACTGACAGAAGGACCACACGTCCCATTCGTTTCTATTGGAGTCTAATCTACATTGTAATACAGACAGGGTAAGCCTATTTACCTGATTTATAATGGTGTCCACTAGCTTACGGCCTTGAGCCATAAACGATACAGATACGATAATACTCAAATCAACCGATTCAGACGAAATGGTCGATTGAGCTTCCCTGATTGGCTTCATTTATCATTTCACCTGACAAAGATTTTTCCCCTGCGGCTTCACTATGTGTATTATAATGACACATTATAACACACATAGTGAAGCGGCGGTGGTTGCTTCACAATTTCGACAATTATACAGCACCAAAACATGTCATGTACCCAGTTAGCATGTGTTCGGAAGTGACAACAAATCTTAAGAGAAAACGTAGCGGTGTCTTTCACTCACTGCAAATCGAGTGTCACGGAATATTCCAGGAGATCATTTAATGTGTTCTGCTCCCTTTGGCCTGTGTTCGCCAAGATCACCAAGGAATCCTTATTGGTAATTTCACGGGGTCTGTGTTTGGGTTATCTGTTTATAGGATGTCTGGTGAACCAGTATTTCCAGATGATCACAGGTCAACGCTCTGAGTCCTGGACGCCCTCTCATTAACTCTCACTACCGTGCCAGGCGCAGCACAGAGTCACCCGGGCCATGGAACCCTGCTTGATACAGGCATCAGGCCGTACATAATAAACCAGTATAATTAACTGTTCCACACAGAAAGATAGAACCAATTTTTCAACGAGCTGTGGATGGCCTTAAAGTGTGAACTGAGACATTATCTGGACAGTCGCAGTGATTCTTGGGAGCTACGACTAACCGCTTTCAGACTTAGTTCACGTCATCACAACTACTGTAAACCGCGTCTTACGTGCATAAACAGAGCCAGCCAATCACGGAAGATTTTATCTGAAGAGGAAGAGTCTCTCGTTGTGTGATATATGTAGCATAAAAGTAATACTTACTACACGCAGTTCTCTGATTTTTGATGTGATGAATTCCGTCCGCCTTTTCGGCATTAAAGTGAAAGACAGGGCATGTCCTAAGTTAAGTTTGCCAAAAGGTTGGACAATATTATGTTTATTTAGGTAATTTTTTTATTTTCAACAGCTTCTACGACAACGGAAACTGACATTTGACTGTGCTCCGTCAACTGGCATGAAACGCTGCCATTTTGTGTGGTGTGTGACATAATTCTTGCAAGCGCGGAACATTCTTGTTCCCTGATACTGTAGTAAGCTGCTAGAGTTGTGTTTGTAGCTAAAGTATATATGTAAATTTGTAACATGAAATGATCAAGAAACCATAAAACAATAGTCTGGCATATTTTGCACGCCTGTACTTGTAATAATTAAAACATGTAACTTTAAAACAGTGTGTTGTCCATATGTTATGACATGTTACACTGACGGTCAACTCAGAAGATTTACGTCACAACTTATGAACATCTCATATCTCCTTGCTCTCTGATGGTCATCTCTCATAGGATTAAAAGCATGCGCGCCTTCAGATCTCCGGTCGGCAGCACAAAACTCCACACTTCAAACGAAGATAATTCAGCAACGAATTCATGCAATTCCAAACAGGTTTTTACATTCAAGAGGGAATTTTATAATCTTTTTAATGGGCAATAACTCAGTCATACTGTCTTGTACTTTAAGAGCACCGTTAATACTGGTGAAACATAGGAACTGAAATCTGGATGACATGCTTGGGGCCCCTAACCTCTTCGCCTTCACCTGAACTTTTTCAAAGACAGCACCGACTTCTGGTTCACGCAAGCCACCATTTTCCGCACGACATCCATCTGCTTATTACAGACAGCTAGCTAATCGGCATCAGCTACCTTGTTACTTTTGCGAAAAAGCCTGATCTCTGAATCACGATTTTTTACGCGGAGACCCGTCTACGTTCGTAAGGGCCATATTTTTCTGCGGACACTCCGGCATTTGGTCCTTGTTCTCTTCACATCTTGCTCATGATCATTGATATCAACTCCAGGTACTCCTCTATAAAATAGATCTCTGCATTGGCTCTCAATGTCAAACTAAATTAAACACCTGAGTTTGTTCTGTTTTCTTTAATCTGTTCCACACCTGTGCAGTACGTTCAATCCACAGGCCAACTCTTGGGAACGACCCATTTGTTTCCTTGGTATCTCTCCTTAAATTGCATCAGACTTTTCTACCACCTCGAAGAATACCGTTGAAGTCTCATACAAAGATTTGCACAATCACGATTCCTGTTACTCATTAGTTGTTTTGGAAATTCCACTGAATGTCCACTGTCTCAGTTATACACAGCGACTTCATCATCGCTGTCATACTCATACAGATCGGACTGCATCAGGCGGTCCTTTTTGGCTGAATTATTCTGTTGCTTGAGGGAGGTATAGTCTCTGCTTTGAACAGGAAGGTCAGTCGGCTCGGCAAGGTCTACATACACGCCCGCATTCCGCGTTGAGGACATGTGCACTTGGACCGATCTGTTGTACTCGGCAGCTTGAGCTCTGAAGGAAAACAAAGAAACTGAATTATTGATTTAAGCACTACTTGTACTAACTATCTGCAGATGGTGATCTAGGTCACCTGTTGAAGATGATGTATTGGCCTTCTATAAGGTAAAATCTGCAAAAGGATTGGTTGACTGGAACCTGATTCCTTCGGGAAACATGCACCTTCTGGAAACGGATTCCTGGAAACATTTTTAACGACAACAAATCCTGGACAAAGGACAATGGTGACCAGGTACCTGTGTTTAAGGATAACCTATGTTCAAGAAACCGTCGCTCAAGAGCATTGATTTCCAAAAACCCACGTTCAAGAACAATGATATCACGAAACTCATTTTCAAGAACACTGATTTCATGAAACCAAGGTTGAATGACAATGAAACGGAAAAGTCGATGTTCACAGGCAATGATTCAAATTTTTAAAGTACATTTTTAAAGTGATGCTGCACGCTCATGTGCATCTGCGTTGCACTCTTACGATGGGCACTCTGACGGACGCTCCTTCGCTCTCCTACCTCACTGATCGAAAGCGGTTGCATGTATTTGCACTGAACTCGAATTACCCACCAATGATTCCAGGGTTGATCTCTGATATTGTGAGCATAAAAAAGCTCGATTCAAGAAGAATGATTTCACGGAATCCATGTTCAAGGGCACTGACTACAAGAAACTGGAGAAAATAATCTGACGAAGCACATTTTCAAGGACAGTGATACCAGACACCCACGTTCAAGGACAATGATTCCGATGAACCCATTTTATATAATAATTCCGAGAATGTTATGTTCACGGAAAATGATCCTCGGGGTTCCGACACACATGTTGCCCGTGTGCTCTTCTCTACTCTAATTCATATACCTTTGTCCAGTAACAATGCTTCCAAGAAATCCGTATCCACGGACAACCGAGCCCCGAAACTGCGGCGTGGAGGCAATGATTTAACTGTGCAGTTCATCGATTTCATTAGATATACAAGCATTAGGCTTTCAGCTGTGTTATGAAATGTGTACTGTCTGACGGAACTGAAATATGACCAAAGTCTTGTCATTTCTGTTCTAATAGGCTGGTGCTTTTCATTTCATATTCTTTAATAATTCATCTTCATGGAACAATGAATCCCATTATTTGAATGGACGGATTCCCTGATGGATAAAGGCACGTATAATCAAGGCGTATTAGATTTAATGTATACAATGTTATCACGTGAACAGACGTGCCAGTTTGACACGTTGTGTTGTGTATTTACGGCAGAGAACCGATGCGATAAGACAGGTGACAGTGGAAACTTAGCCTGTTTATAAAAAAGGAACATTTATTTATTTTGATGTTGTTATTGTTATTGGTAAAGAAGAAATAGAGCGAGTCGCGGCGTTAGAGCAATAGTACACACCTCTTATAGCGTATCAGAAGGTACAAGGCTCCTCCCAAAATTACACCTCCCAGCAGCACTCCGAAAATAGCACCTATAATGGCGCCCGCTCCTGAAAACGTACAAAAAGAAACCGTTAACATTAGCATACCGAAGCAATCTGAAATGTAATGTGATGTAGAAACTAAAGCCGAGTCATTAGTTATCTGGAATGTGAGAAACAGACTTTCCGATGGCGATGATTTGTCACAGAGTTTTTCTGCCGCTTTGCCAGTTAAGGCCACTCTATTCTCCATTAAGGGCTGATAACTAGTGATGAACGGCTCGTTATAGATCGGCGCGAAAATCACAAGGGATTTCCGGGTGTTTAGACTCCCCCAGTACAACCATTAAGGACAGGGCCATCTCTGTGGGCCTCGGATGACAAACATCGCTGTTAGGCTTATCCGTGGCACTATAAAACAGCCAATAAAACGCTAGCTCTGCTGGAACTCTACATCGATCACACATACATCGTCCTGAATCCAAATGCGACTTGTGCTGATCCTGGCCGTAAGACGAGGTCGAATTAGTGCCTATTACACCGTCCGTAAATGTCTCGTGCGCTCAACCAAACTTTCCACAGCTTTTTAGTACCCTGTCTAAGCAGTTTTACCCGCTTAGCATCTATCAGCAGTGCACATCACGTGGCACATGCGGCGTGATGTAAAGATTATCGGAGACATATCGTACAAAGTCAATTAACCAATCATTATAGCCAGATCCGAGGACCATATTTTGCTGCAGCCTTCAGATGGGAAATTCAAATCCAATCCAGCGTCAGCATATCCACGGGTCATACCTACTTTGGCAAAATAGATTATATAGTACTTCAGAAGAAACTATTATTGTTTATTTAAATAGGCACCTAAATAGGCTTGTTAAATAAGACCAATGCTCTATCAAATTTCTGGGGCCATTTTCGTGGTGTTGAATTACTGGCGCCAGTTTTGCAGCAAAAGTGTTGCCGCCATTTCCTTGTGTCCAACTGACGCCATTTATATGTGTCGAATTACTGACACAATTTCCCTGAGCCCTGGTACTGATGTAAATTTTCCTGATGCAAATTTGAGGCAGCAGATTTGTGGCGTCACATACCTGGTGCCAAACCACTGTCCATGAATCCTGTCCATACACGGCAACTAAGCACTTAGCTGTGACTGGTTATGTTGTTAAGTCAGCCTTTAGAGGCGCTACTATATAAATATGACATATGACGGCCCAGTTGTGAAGGGGCTCTTTAGAGATGACGAGGAAATAATAAACGACAGGCACATCCGAACTAAGCGCAGGCCAATGTAAGCAGCATTGGCTTTCTAGGTATGTGGTCAAGATGGTAGCTGGAATATTCAGGGAAGGCTCTCTAACCTTTGTCCTGAAATCTATGAAACCTCTATGACATACAATCATGAGAACGGCGAAAACGACTGGCACTTTACAGTGTAAAGATCAGAAAGTTTTACCCATGACTAATTTAATATGGCACTTACTCAACATTTCTGTTGTACAGGGGGGTCTTACCTGTCCCTTGTCCGTCACTAGGGAGAGCGTCTGTTATTTGCATGGTGCCATTGGTAGAAACAGCAGTCGTATTAACAAACTCCGCCATAAAATCTGTCACAGTAGTAGAGATCTTGCCACTTAGCGCTGACAAAAAAAGACAACAGAGGTATAGAGTGTAGGAAATTAGATAGTGGGATGAAAAGTAGTCTGTTGGTACCTCACCATCTGAGGTGAAAGTTAGTTATTCTTACGCCAACAAGTACCCTATACGCCAGCTTTTTACACAAGTATTGCCTATACCGGAAAACGTCGGGAAGTTTCCTTAACGAAAACTGATTATCCTATATTTACTAACATAATTTATCCATTTTAATCCTGTATGGGTGCAACAGTCATGTCATAGTCACAAAATGTCAAGTGTTAATGCTCTGGACCGGATTTGTCATGGTGTATACAGCATATGCTAGGTGTGGAAAGAGTAAACATAAATGAACATGCGCAGGAAGCAACACGCATTACGCTAATCTTTCCCATACAGATTCAGATGTTGACTTGTTATAATAATTGGCACTGCATAAAGTTCCAATTCACCCTTTCATGGTGAACACAGATATATATATAGAGAGAGAGAGCCATTGTTTAACTCATTAGCCATAGTTTAAACCCTAATACAGTTTGAGCTACAGGTGTAGGGCCTAGGAAATATATACTAAAATGAAACTCAAAGTGCATGCACTCCCGTATCAAAACACTCCGCCGAGTTTCATGTTATTACATCTGAAAAAAGATCCAATACTGTGATCCACTTGGTCCACAAATGACATGTACCCTGCTTGTGGATTATGATATCGCGGCACTAATATACAGCCAAATATATACAACATCCGGCATGTATTATATATAGGCGCTGAATCAGCAATTTCTGTTATAGTTTTAATTTCAGTTTTATTAAGCATATACAGTTCATTCTGTAATTTTATGAATTTTCGACTATGAGCTTAGCATCGTTATGCCAATGACCTGCCTTTCAGTAAAGGTGGAAATATTCCCTTAATATCAAGCGTTCAATTGTTATAATATGTTCAATGAATTCTTCCTTCCTCTTCGAAAAACCTAATTTCGAAATCTAAGAAACCGCCAAGCATTCAAACCCCCACTGGGTTTTCCAATGACAACTGCTGACTGAAATCAGACTGTATGGATCCTTATTATTCCCAACAGGGTATTAGATGTTATATACTTTGTAACTTTACATACTTACAGAGGAACACTATGTGATGTTACATATTAACTATGTAATGGGTATGTAGAACTTAGCACCGATTGGTTATAACATGTACCTGAGCATGTGACAGAATATAGCATAGAACCATTGGTTATATGTAACAGAGTACTGTGTAATGGTATACTGCATTGAACGATTGCGTCTGCAAGAGTAAGAGATGGTATATATGGCGTATATTGACCAGCTATACTTGTAACGGGTCATCTGATGGAAGAAGGACACGGTATTTAAAGACTGTGCATATGTAACAAAAAGTGTGGTGATATTTGGTTAGAAGACTTTGACAATTTACGAAACTTCCCAATCAATATACTCTCTTCATCACTATAGTAACCTGTTACAGGTCTTATAGGAGAGATCTAAACGCTACCACAATAAAATCCCTGTTTTGAGATGACAACAAATTAGTTTCATAAATGTCATCTTCAGTTCCTACTTTAGTTTCACATTAACTCTTGGTTATTTCCACAGCGAGTCATCCTAAATATATTTTTAAAATTTTCCATTTACCGCTATCAGCGTCAGTGTTAGCGAGATAGTCATATTTCCTGCTGTGATTTCCCCGCAGCATCAGACCTTTGTTACGCGGAACCCGTGCATTCGAACCGACGCGGAAGTAACCGATGATTGGCAATGACGTAGATAATCAATATACCATTCATCCTCCACCTGGTGAAGATACCTACAGACACCTTCAAATCCCCGTGTATATAGCTCGTGCAACAGCTGTACCTGTTTACAGCGTAATACAAATAAAGACAAGCTGTGCAAGTGTTGATGTCAGAACTGTTTACGCAACCAGGTGTAGGCAAGGAAAAAAAAAAAAGAAGCTTTACATCCATTTACAGCGGCACAACACACCAATGCATGAACTTGTCACATTAATTAATTTCCCTAGCGAGAAGCGTGCGGCTCTACAACCAGAGAGCGCCTTCCGTGTGATAACGGTGGCAGTCATTACGCCTCTCGGCATGGTGTCAGCGGATCTTGCGGTGCCCCAGCACAATTGAACACCAGGTTTTAATTGCTGATGGGATATTTTTGTTCGACTCCTTGTGGCAGTTCGTTGGAGGAGGGACGGTGGGTGGGTGGGTGAAGCATGTACACCGTGAGAGGCGAGGATCTTTATGTAGCCGCCTAACTTCCTGGAAACTGTCAGTGCTGTGAACTGTTAAAATGTGTGTGTGTGTTTTCAGTAATTGAGAAGCAGTTCCTAATAATAAATTAATGAGGTTTGCTTTACATACTTTCCTTTCCCTAACTTGAACGAAAATCACCTATCCATACTGAACGAATAGCTGAACGCATGTGACATCTAGTTTAATAATGTTATCCCGTGCATGCATGGACAATAATTATGGCCTTGTTTTTCATAAGGCGGGGAAAATGGAGTTAACCAGACCGCCCGGTCCCTACCTGGTCGAACATTAAGGTGGCGAGTTCAAATCCAGCCTTTGTTCACTTATTTCTGACAGTACTTCAAAAACCATAGAATACTGCACAAATTCGTTCCAATGAGCAAATAAACAATCCTGACTTTATTTATTTATTTGATCGGTGTTTTGCGCCGTAGTCCAGAATATTTCACTGATACGACAGTATATTGTCAGTATATACTGTCAGTATTACGGTAAGGTTTGAGGAAACGGGAGAGAATCCGGGGAAAACACACCGCCATCTGTATATTTTCTCACGATGATCACAATACAAGATTTTTAACAGGAATTCCCCTTGCACGGAAGCATATAATTGCTTCAGCGATGTTTAAACTTGAACCCAGTGATAATCCAGGTCAGAGGTCATCTATTATGCAGTGTTAAGGACGCAGATACTTTCACAAAGCCATACTAAGGCTAAATAAAAATTTTGAGCCGATAAATCCTAAATGTCTGGTATGCTTGCAGTTTATTTCTTTGAGTATAAAATTATCACGTGCTGAGTTCTCCAAGCCAGTGAAGAATGGAATTACCACGTACATAATACCGTGTTGAAGACAGACATTTCCACAATCATATCAACTATTTTATTGGACGCAGACACCATTGTGTACATTACGAGCTTCATTCGATTGGGCCTTAAACTATAGCGCGCTACCTTTTCTCAACCGGTGCGATTCTAGTCTAAGTATATATTTTGTTTGTAACGGATAACGATCTGCCCGAACTACGTGATCGTGTGTGAAGAGGAGGCGACGACGTAAACGGGAAGTAGGGCTAAATATTCCCCGAAAACTTCCCGCTAAAATCCTAAGGACTTGCCACTTAATCTATTAGTATACATTTAATTTCAACTGCTTAATTCTCAATAATACATACAAATTAGAACATTGTATGATTTAACCACGCATCAAAACATACCAACACAAAGTAGGATAATCTGCCCACAGCCTCAATAATACAGCCATTTAACGAGAGCAAGACAACTTTTCAGAGCGTAAAAGCGAGCTTCTCAAATTCAGGATGTTGATTATCATTGGTGGCGAAGTCTTGGGTTTAAGGCTTGCAAGATGAGTACTATTCAATTTAGAAAGCCTATAAAACTAGTATGATTGTAAGGCCTGTAAGACTGGTGTGATTGTAATGTTTGTGAGATCACTACTATTGGAACGCCTATTGTAAGGCCTATAAGATCACTGCGACAGAAAGGACATAACGATCAGTTCGAGCAGAAGGCCTGTAAGATCAATATGATTGTAAGGCCTATGGAATCAACATGGTTATAAGGCCTAACAGACCAATTCAACTGTAATTCCCATATGATTAGCAGGCTTGTAAGGCCAATAAAATCAGTAGCTACTGTATAAGGTAAACACAAATCGGTTGGATTATTACAGTAATGCCTAAGATAAGTACGCTCGATGATTCTTAGGTCTACGTGATCAGTAAAATTGCAAGGATCGGTAAGACTGTAAGGCATATGCGGTCAACAGGGTGGCAAAGCATGTATGTATGTATGTATGTATGTATGTATGTATGTTTGTATGTATGACTGGTGTTTTACGTCGTACGGAACAATTAATCGGTCATATGACGACGAAGGGTGCTCAGAATATACATATACTCTGCATTCTTGTGGCAGGACGAGTCCTTACCACCAAAGGGCAGCCGTCCCTGGAACATCATCATGTCCCCGAAGACACCAGACATGACATCCCACCCAGTCACATTATACTGACGCCGGGTCGATCAGTCCAAGCGCCAAGCGATGAAGCAATAAGTACCATCTTAAAAGTCAAAACCGGTCCCGGAACTCGAGCATAGCCTATAAGGTAAGTTGAGTTGTAAGGCCTTATAGCACAGGTAACAGTTGTTTATTGGTAAAAGAGCGATAAATCGAGCACAATTTGGCCAGGATTTCTTTATGCATTGTTTTGGATCTCTGTATAAAACGCTGAAGCTAACAAGATATACAGGAAGGCGAGCAATTATAAAGGAATCGTTAATTACGTCGAACAAATTTATGTACCAGACATAACATTGATTGGACAGGGAGTGTACTTTAGGAACGAAAGAAAAAAAAAGCAGCAGAGAAGCTGTAATTTATACTATACCACCCTGGTAATTCCTGCTTGTTGAAGCACATACGTTATATGAATGTAGTGGAGGTGATATCACAGACATCAAAGCACACCGGACAACCCAGGTGATGTACAGACATAGGGTATGTATCGGTACGCGTCCCAAGGACACGAGTGTGTCTATATATACCACTGGTTCACCGACTCTGTGCCACCTCTAACACTGAAACGCACCAGGGGTTATGCCACATGTATTTGTGTATGCTCAATGCATGAATTTCTACATGCTCGATGCATGAATTTGTACATGCTCGACGCATGAATTCAAAACTGTTTACAAAAAGAATCTCAAATAAAGTCTGTCAAATACAAAATGTGTCAAGAAGTAATACCTTTACACCTCCAGTTTTTTGTCTCTCTTAATAATGATCTCGTTCATTGACATATGAGATATAAAAAATCACCCTTTTGAATGCTTTTCATAACAAGTACAGGTAATATTGCGCTTGTCCGTCGTCTCTGTTCTGGAAAAATTGTCTTCATTAACCGCTATTCATACTCCCTCCTCTCTCGTCTTCCCTATAATTAAGGAAAACTTCTGGCCTTCATTATAACAATGTCTGTCTAACGGAGAATAGGACCACAGGCTCGGCCCCGGATAAGGGGGCGGGTTCAATTCCAGCTGTAGGTGGGATGGCAATGAATTTTGTTTCGTATATTAAGTTGACAGATGTCACCCCGGCTTCAGACAGTAGGAAAATAATGACGAACCATTTAATGTTTAACCTTGTACTATATTCGGTGAACTTTGTTTAGTTTTATATATTTATTTGATTTGTGTTGAAAATCGTACTCCGTAAGTTTTCCGCTTTCTACTTTTCCGTAATCACCACTATCATGTAATGAGACAATTCGCTTAAAAGCTGGAGCCGAAGCTGCGACAGTTGGATTCAAACACCCGTTTTATATATTTATTTGTGTAGAAAGTCATATTCATTAATTTTTCAGCTTTCCGCTTTTCCCTAATCATTACTATCATGTAATGAGACAATTCGCTTAAAAGCTGGAGCCGAGGCAGCGACAGTTGGATTCGAACTCCTGACCTCATCAGTCAACCTCATCAGTTAACGAAATTAGCCATATAAGAGTATTAGTCAATGTTAACGAAAATAGCCATGTAAGAGTATACTTTAATTCATTGTTCATTCGCTTACTGTCATCAGTCTCTAATTTGCCATCGTCCAATTTCTCTTCATTATTACCTAATTCATCCTCATCCTTAACCCTTCATCTTCCCACTGACCCTTCATGACCCCTGACCTCTCATCATTCCTTACCCTTTCATCATCTCCTGACCTTCATTCTTCATCCTTCATCACCCACTGATTTTCATCATCCTCACATTTTCATCACCCTTAGCACATCATCACCTGTCCCTTCGTCATCTTTAGTCCTTCATCATCCTTAATACTTCATCATTCCCTGACCTCTCACCATCCCACGACTTTCATCGTCCTCTGGCCTTCACCATTCCCTGACTCCTTACCACCCCCTGGTCTCTCACCATCCCCTGGTCTCTCACCATCCTCTGATCTCTCACCATCCCCTGACTCTCATCGTCCTCTGGCCTTCACCATTCCCTGACCGTTCATCATTCCCTGACCTCTCATTATCATTCATCATTCCGCTGACCTCTCACCATCCCTTGACTCTGATCGTCCTCTGGCTTTCACCATTCCCTTACCGTTCACCATTCCCTGACCTCTCACCATTCCCTGACCTCTCACCATCCCCTGACCTCTCACCATCCCCTGACCTCTCACCATCCCCTGGCCTCTCACCATCCCCTGGCCTCTCACCATCCCCTGACCTCTCACCATCCCCTGACCTCTCACCATCCCCTGGCCTCTCATCATCCAATGACTTTCATCATCATCTGACCTTCATCATTCCCTAATTCTTCACCATCCCCTGACGTTTTATCATATCCTGAACCCTTCATCACATTAATTTTGCATCAGCCCCTAACCTTCACCATCCTCCAGTCCTTCATCATCATTAATTCTTCATGATTCCCTGACCTTCATCATCATTAACCATTCACCCTTCCCAGACCTTCGTCATCCTTAATCCTTCATCATCCAACGATCCTTCATCTTACCCTGATATCCATCATTCTGGTGTAACCACTGGAGGTACACGTTCGATCTATTTCAACTCTAGTGGCTTTAAGTAAAGTTTTATTTCAGTTTTCTATTTCCTCATCGACTATAACATCGCAGTTCACGACACATTAGCTTGGGGATACATAACAGTGCATGCTGAATGACAATAGGGGAAAAAACATGACAGTATAAGAAGTATGCCTTTAGTGCAGTGCTGATGAATGTTTATCAGTTATCTTATCTGATCACGATGTGACCCAAATCTGTACATATACCACATGTATTATAGAGTGTATACCTACCAGTGGAAATGACTGGCTCCTCACGAGGTATTCTAACTTCCCGCTCTAGTCGGATCAGGGAACGCCCCCCTGTGTTCCTGTAGTCGACTTCACTAGGTCTCTCCCACTGAAAAATTCTGGCTATGACGTCTTCGTCTGGGACTGCCTTACCCCATGCCAACACAAACAAGGCAGGAAACAACGTGTAGATAAGCGTACAGGAAATGACTGCCCCAGGCAGGGCGATGCCCACCCCGGCACCCCGTGACATGCTGTAGTATCGACGAAATTCACATAGGGTCAGCTTGTCTGTTTCTCCCCCGGGGCACCCGCACCCATGTCCCCGGGATCACGGCGTTCCTACTAAGCAACAGTTTGTCGTGGTTACCTCTCAGAGATCATCGTGTTAAGCATCTATTCTGTTCGTAGCACGTCGTGTTCACAGGCCGCTTCATATGTAGGTTAGCTCAATGATAGACTCGGTGTGATATCGCCTTAAGCTCGCCTTATACTGCACACATTACTGATAACCCTGCACATTGGACCTTCACCTGACAGAAGACACCAGAAGTACAGCGGCTCATCTGCGTTGTTAGACAAAGACACAGTTTAGATCATCTCCAGTGCCAGTTTTGTGCAACGCTCTCATTAATTCGTGTAGGCTTGGAAGCTGAATTTTAGTGGTATACCCGGATAAAACGTACTGAGCCCCAAACTCTCCACCTTTATGTCATGGCACGCACACCGATCGCCTTGCCAGTTTGCCAGTCTGAAAATAGCTCCACGAAATGGTGCGCAAGAAGGAGCACTACTCACAGCCGTCTACAATAGGCGTGCAGTTTGTGACTTTCAGAGCCCGACATATTAGCGAAGCCTCAGGTAAACTGCAGCACGCGAGCAACAGTGAAGATAGCACTACGAAAACCAGCTCCCCAACGCTTCTATCACGTGACAGCCCACCGCTTTCACTCTATCGATTCATTATCCGATAGCAATTCTATTTATTAATCTCCTTTTTTCGGCTGTTCACCTCAAGGCATTAACCGAATCCTCGTCCTGAGAACGCTTTTGATGATTAAGATTCTTGTCATCAAATGGCGGGCATCAACAGATGCTTATCAAATTTCCACGAACAACAAGCCTTTGATTGGCGCATTGGGAGCGCTTTACTTTGACTTCGGCTGCCAACTACCTTCAGTCACTGTATCCTTACGCAGCTCTAGACGAAATCGGTATTTTTCTGGAATTTCTGCGACCACATAGAGCCGGCATGGATTGAAGAAATCGGATCACAGAAACTTCTGGAAGAGGTCGACTCGGCACAATAGACGTCCATTGGTCGCTTAATCTAGGAAATGGCTGATGAACATGTATAAAGAGAAAGAACTGAATCAAAACACGTTTTTCTTCATTATTGTTTGCCTGTATAACCCTCTCAGAGAGAGTTTATAAAAAATACTTACCAAGAGGTAGACAGTTGTACAAAATAACCGCCTTGTAGAGAGCATTATTAGAATTACCGCCAGGTGCTGAGCATTTCTAGAATTACGACCAGTTATACAGCACTGACACAATTTATACAACAGACGAAAAAGCATTACCAGAATTGTCAACAGGCTATGAGATCCACAAGCAAGAAAAGAGCATGAAAAGAATTATCGTCAGGGAGAGAAAATTACCAAAATGACTTCCTAGGGAGCGAGAGAGTTGTTCCAACTTATTATTAGATCATCAGTAGAATTACTGCGAGATATTAAAGTAATTTAAGAATAGCAACCAGACTTACCACCTCGGACAGCGGTTCCCATGGGGAATAGAATATTACTAGAATTATCTCCTTGGACAGAGGTTACCACAGGGATTAGAGAATTACTAGAAGTACCACCATAGACAAAGGTTACCACTGGGAATAGAGTACTACTAGAAGTACTACCATGGACAAAGGTTACTACAAGGTATTACTAGAATTACCACCAAGAATAGAGGTTGCAACTAGGCTTAGAGTAACTATAATTAATACCAAGTACAGAGGTTACTACAGGGAATAGAATAACTATACTTACCACCTTGAACAGAGATTACCAAAGTGAATAGAGTATTACTAGAAGTACAACCAAGGACAGGGATTACCACAAAGAATAGATTACTACTAGAATTACCACCAAGGATACAACTAGGCTTAGAGTAACTATAACTAAACCCAAGCAGAGAGGTTACCACAGGAATGGAGAATTACTAGAATTACTAACAAGGTCAAAGGTTACCACAGGGAATCGAATAACTATAGTAACCACCTTGGACAGAGGTTACCACAGTGAAGAGAGTATTACTAGAATAAGCACCAAGGATAACGGTTACAACCAGGCTTAGAGTAAATATAGTGACCACCAAGGACAGAGGTTACCAGTAAATATTGTTACCACCAAGGACAGAGGTTACCAGTAAATATAGTGACCACCAAGGACAGAGGTTACCAGTAAATATAGTGACCACCAAGGACAGAGGTTACCAGTAAATATAGTGACCACCAAGGACAGAGGTTACCAGTAAATATAGTGACCACCAAGGACAAATTTTACTACAAAGAATACTAGAATCACCACAAACGATACAGGTACCAACTAGACATAGAGTAAATATGCCTACCAACAAGGACACAGGTTACTACAACGAACAGAATAACTATAGTTACCACCAAGGACAGAGGTTACCAGTAAATATAGTTACCACCTAAGACAAATTTTACCACAAAGAGTAGAGAACTTCAAGAATTACCACCAAGGACAAAAGTTACCACAGGTGAATACAATAAGTATAGTTACCACCAAGGCCAGAGGATGCAGGTTAACACAAAGGCTTAGAGTATATACAGTTACCACCAAGGACAGAGGTTACCACAGGGAACACAGTCACTATAATTACCATCAAGAACAGAGCTTACCAGTAAATGTAGTTACCATCTGAGACAAAGTTTTCCACAAAGAATAAAGAATTACTAGAATTACCACCAAGGTTAAAGGTTACCACAGGGAATAGAATAACTATAGTTACCACCTTGTGCAGAAGTTACACATGGGCTTGGGTATTAATAGAATTACCACCACAGATAAGGGTTAGCACAAAGAATAGAGTATTACTAAAGTTACCAGCAAGGATAGAAGTTACAACTATGTTTAGAGTAACTATAATTACCAGAAAGGGCAGAGGTTACCAAAAAGAATAGCGTATTACTAGAATTACCACCAAGGATAGAGGTGACCACAAAGAATAGAGTATTACTAGAATTACCAACAAGCACAGAGATTATCACAGGGAAGAGAGTAACTCTAATTACGAACAAGGATAGAGATCACCAGCAAATATAGTTACCACCTAAGATAAATTTTACCACAAAGAATAGAGAACTTGTAGAATTACCACCAAGGCCAAAGGTTACCACACAGAATACAACTATAGTTACCACCAAAGACAGGGAATAGAGGTTACCACATGGAACAGAGTAACTATAATTACCACCAAGGATAGAGCTCACCAGCAAATATAGTTACCATCTAAGACAAATTTTACCACAAAGAATAAATAATTGCCAGAGCTAGCAAGGGTTCAAGGTCAAGGGTTACCACAGTGAATAGAATATCTATAATTACCAGCAAGGACAGATGTTACCACAAAGAACAGAATATTACTAGAATTACCACCAAGGATAGAGGTTACCACAAAGAATAGAGTATTACTAGAATTACCTCCAAGGATAGAGGTTACAACTAGGCTTAGAGTAACTATAATTGCCACCGAGGACAGAGGTTACCACTAAATGTAGTTACCACGAAGGACAGATTTTACCACAATGAATAGAGTATCACTAGAATAACCAACAAGGACAGCGGTTACCTCAGGACTAGAGAATTACTAGAATTACCACCACGGACAAAGGTTACCACAAAGAATAGAGTATTACTAGAATTACCACCAACGATAGGGCAAAAGCTTATGAAAATCTAGGTGTCGTAACCGACATTTGTATACCAACCGTTATCTAAAATGGATCAATAATGGCAAAATGGATCAAGAACATTTCACACATGATAACCATACAGTACACAAATTAACAGAGCGTCAGTCAGTCACAGAACATTGACAGAATCTCGATCAGCGACAGACCATTGCCACAACTACTGTCAGGGATACAGCATTGCCACAAGCAACAAGGGGGACCAGAATGACAGCCAGTGATAGTCTTCACATGATTGCAATGGTAAATGGAAGATTAGCAGAATTCTCTACGGGATAGCCAGGACACTAAAAGAAAGGCGGTTAGGAAAAATGTATTAAAACAACTACAGAAAGAACTGATAGAACCGGAATTAACATCAAGGAAAGACTTTTACCAGGGTTTCAATCAAGGATAGGGAATTACCAGAATTAACATGAGTGACAAAGTCCTACCGGGTATCAGAGCTTAAACCAGAGATACAACATTACCAGAAATAACCTGAGATAGAGCCTTACCAGAGCTTTAGCCAGGGATATACATTGCCAGAATTAACAGCGGGGATATAGCTTTAGAGTTTCAGCCAGGGATAGAGCATTACTAGAATTAATATCAGGGATATACCCTTACCGGGCACCAGAACTTCAGACAAGGGCACAACATTACCAGAACTACTAGAATTACCGGCATTGATAAGTATATAAGTAAATATTTACACTACTGTCCCAGGTAGTGACGGAAAATTTCCATAGGGCGAGCAAAAGAAAGATAACACAATGAAAACAGTGGGGAAGATCCTGTGTAATTACCGGTGGCTAAACGCTCAACGAGAAGTTAGCTTGGCAACGTACCTCCTGGAACATCTGATCTACTGTTATCGACAACCGACAGCTTGCACCTGATTTAGTATCGACAATTACTGACGTCTCATAGCTTGATAGCCTAACAGTGGTGGCTACTGGTGTCGATGGTATATAGATTGCACAGATGTAGGATTAGTCTCGGGTATTAGCATAAGCACCAGAGCGGATTTGTTCAAATACGTCCAGGTCTGCATACTCGTGTACAACATTTAAGGTTGACATTGAAAGTGACAAACCTCTTGAGTTATGACTGAAGCCGAAATAGCGAAGGCGGGATTCGAACACGCCACCTCGTTGGTGATTTCACCGCCAGGCAGCTCTTTAACAGCCTGGGCCAGGAAGCATTTGCATAATACAGCCATGCGATGAGTGTAGGTCAAATATTTAAACTTGATCGAAATGCCTATCTTGTGACCCCAGTGTCAATATGGCCCATACACACTATCATACAAACAAAACATTTCACTACAACTGCATTTAATTTTTCGCAAAAATCTTAAAATAATCTTAAATGTAGTCAATATGAGTAAACGTCCATTAAAAACTGTATCTGTAAACAGATTCAGTGATCTTTTCAGATTTCTTTTCACCAAATTAAATGCTGTCAAATATTTTGATTGTTTGATAGGAAGTATTGACTACACTGATAATGTGTGTCTACGGTGACCTCAGTGTTGTCAATATGGTCCATGAAAACTTCCGTGCAAACAAAATATTTCACTACAGCTGCATTTCAGTGAAGGTGTTTTTCTGATACAGTTTTTAATGGTCTATTTACTCACCATGACTTCAGTTTTGCAGGGTCTTTACCTTCAACATGTAAATACAGCTTACATGTAAGTGATAAATTCATTGTAGTCTGAGGCTGTAGTACAGGAGATGGACCCATACAAGCCAATACCCATACAAGCCCACCAGAACTGTTTTGTTGGCTTCTACATTTTAGCGCCTGTCTAAATATTGATCACATAATCCCTGACACAGAAAACCACATTCACAAGGCAAGCTTTGGTACATAATCGGATCTTAGAGCTAATACTGGATTTTAGGGGCGCTAGTTTTGTCCGAACCATAAACTTTTTGAGCTCGCTTTTCTCAAGATACCGTGTACACATGCAAACTTTCACATATTGTAAACAAAGTGGGTCTTTCCTAGCAGCATTAACTAGTTACAACTCGATGCTGCTCGGTTACAGATTGGTACTGCTCACCTACAGCTTGGCACTGTTCTCTTACAGCTTGGTACTCCTCATTTACAGCTTGGTACTGCTCAGTTACAGCTTGGTACTGCTCAGTGACTGAGCAGTCAAACGAGGGATGATGCCAACCCGTTTGAAGTGGAAACTGATTTTTTGTCATTCAGTAAGAAGTTTGCTTTCAATTTTGTATTGAAAAGGTTCGTAAAGCGTGGTTGTGACCAAACACAACCATCTAGTTACCAATTCGTTACAGCCCGAGAAAAAGACGTGTTGTGTTAGAGACTTTGCTTGCAGTACCGGCACCGCCTAGTCCAGAGCATGCTGGTAATCAATCTAATATCAGCTGGAATGGGATGGTCGCAGTTTGCTCGTGCACATACTGAAGTCAGGAAGCATGCAGAGTCACGTGATAATATTCTAACAATCATCTGTCATCTGTGAGAGAATCGCAGGAACAATAACAGTAACTGTAAAACAAT
Source organism: Acanthopleura granulata (assembly GCA_016165875.1). NCBI lineage: Eukaryota > Metazoa > Mollusca > Polyplacophora > Chitonida > Chitonidae > Acanthopleura > Acanthopleura granulata. Next base: position 3,317,273 of record JABBOT010000005.1, read on the forward strand.
GGCCTCTCACACTGGACTCCAACTTCTACATGTTAAAATAAGATATATATATATAAATATACTACGCATTGTTTCCGGTTGTATTAAGCTATACAGCCGAATTTATACAAGGCTGACAATGTGAGCTCCATTTAGCCTCCTGGCTTTTGTACGCCTTTAGTAGGATTTGATAAGATGACACAGCACAGTTTTCCCCCCCACTTAGACATCTACAATGTATGGTACAATCGGCCAAAGAAGAGATGTATCCGTCGTTCAAGTTCGTAGTTAGTCTCGAGGCTTGTTTAGCTCTTCCCAAGACAAATGAGCTGTCCTCTAATTATCTTGTTTCTCTTCTGTTTATAACAGAGGCACATTAAACCTGTCAGGATCAGCTTAATACATCTCATTCTTGAAGCTTCACGTGGGCGTTAAGGCCGCCTTCATCGTATTATCACATATATTGTGAGGCAAATCCGCCTGTATTCTTCTTGGACAACATTTACACACTTCCTCAGTTAATAATGACTTCTATTTCATGTGCAGCTAGCCTACTGATAGTCCATCATATCCACGACTCCAAGATTAGCCCCTTATTACATTTTTTCTTTTTATTCCAAGACTTCTGTTTCCCATATAACAATGTTTACTCATAAATTCACAACTAATATTGCATAAAGAATAATAAATGTTTTATTTAATAATTCACGAAAAATATCACTGATGTATTAATATTTAAAACCACCAACGTTTGAGAAGTCGCTGGCAAAGTTTCCCAAAGTAGATGTACATGTGTAAACCCGAGCGCCATTTTGGTGGCAGACAAGTGAGTGATCTTTAGCTTAGGAAAGAGGGCATAAATCACTCGACCTGCACGGCAAATCGCTTATTGATGGTGGAGCAAAGTTCGGGAGGGACTGAAACCGCAACTCTAATGAATTGTTCCAAGAAACAATATTTGACGTCTTAAAGTCATTTATTGAAAATATAATCAAAACACAACATACTTTATTTGAAATATAGGTACAAAAATAAACAACTTACTTTGATGATATAAACGTTGTTAGAGCTATATAAGTTATATATAGTGTTAGATACAACTGAGGACCATGTGAAAATGTTATATGACTGGATAATGTAATTGACTGGTGGTTGGACGGTGCCACTGCGAGAGTTAATGTTGGAAGATTCCACTGTGGTAGCGTTTGGCAAGGCCATTGAGGTAACGTCGGACTATGTCGCTGTGGTAACGTTGGAGATTGTTACTGTCGTAACGGTGGGTCCAGATTCAATATTCTACAGATTCGGCACCTGAAATATGTACGTATGTATGACTGTAGGTATTTACAAACTTCTAAACTCGTGTAATATGATAAATCATCATTTGAAACAGCCGTCGTAGTGTTAATGACACGTATAAATTGGACATTGCTCCATTCCAAGTTGACTTATTGTTGAGTGTATATCAAGAGAAATCCAAAAAAGAAGTTAATGAATTTAATTTGCAACGTCATCAATAAGATGACCACGTAACTGATGACGTGTACAACTTACGTGCTAGTCTGATCTACAGGAACCCCGCCTAATGCTGACGTCATCAAGGCCTATGCCATTCTGTTGCTCTCCCAACTTGCCCTCGAATATCAACTGTGGGAGGAGATACAATGGTAAGTTATGATTACAGAGAATACCACAACAAAGTATTCTTAGTTATTCCTGTAAAAGGTTTTTTACACTTCATCACATTACTTCATATGGCAAATATGGCACCAAAAATTTACTGGCAAATTCGAATACACCAAGAAGGAGATGGGAGCGGTAGAAAATTACTTACGGGCTATTCACTCAACACGTGTGAATGAAACAAATGGCATCAAGTGGGGAAGAAAATGTAACGAACGTAGACTTACCCGGAAGTGATTGGACGGCTCCAGCGTGATATGCGCCTGTCTCCACTGTGCGGACGACGATCCATCGGACAGCCATTGGACAGAATCTTCTACAACACAAAGTAAGACTACTGGCTACACCGGAAACCGTCTGATCTGTGTAACTGACTGTTGTTAGTCTACACGTAATTACGTGTACAGGACGTCCACATACTGGATCGTTCCTTTTCTTGTTGACAGACAACTGTTGTTGTCAAGAGCGTATTTTGTCCTATCGTTCTCCAGTTGGAACCGCACTATTTTTTCAAATGAAAGTACTTTTTGTTTTATTCGCTGTTTAACCGCAATGTAAGATCAATTCAGCAATTTCAATATGTGCATCCAAAATCCAATATAATGTTTTTATATTAAACTGAATGGAAAGGATACACTTTTAGCATGAATTCTCGAACTCAAGTGGTCACTTGTTGGCAATAGTGGTCCATTGACACCAAATAAATTCTGATTCACTCTAGCCTGTCTCTCTATACCGTAACTGTTATGTGGGGATCCTTATTGAGTTTATTCTCTACCACTCTGCTTAACTGTTCGTCAAGATGACACAGTTGCAAACATTGCTTCAAGTTGCCTGAGACCAACTCATCAATCGTCTTACCTGTCACTGACTTTTGTTGCCACACTTTCTTCACTGCAAGTTTGGCTGCAGAGGCGCCCTCTATGTGATACCAGAAGGACAAACACAAGGCCGTGTCGGATCCAAACGGTAAGATGTCGCTGACGATGGTGCCCGTCTTCCCAATAGCCTGAAACATTACATTATACATTTGTATGACATTACACAATGATAAAATTCATCTTTAATAAGCTAAAGTAAAACATTCGGATCATCAAGAACATTGGGTGGACTGATTCTCTGCTCCAAACTAATGTGTGCACAAAATTTCATCCAGATACCTGCAGTAGTGTAGGCCTACACAATCGACAAATTGCCCACGGGACAAAAACTTGACTTGTATAGCTTACGATGATATAAATCATCTCTGTTGTTTCGGTGACTATTCTTCAAATAGAGTTTGTTTGTTTGCAAGTTTGCCGCTTAAACGTGGGGTTCAACATATTCAGGGCGAACTCAGGACGCCATGAAGGACTTTTGTAGCCCATGCAAATAAATCACCTAGCAGGCAATCTATGTTTAAAAGAGAGTCTCTTCTTGGGTTGATTAGAGCTCGCAAAGCAGGCGATTTGAAGGTAGGCTTTGTATTATTGTCTTGTGAGTAAATATACACTGTATATCTCGGGGTTTCTCGACAGCCCCAAAACCATTGCTATAAATTACTCAAAGTGATATAGAAGATGTTAACCCCTGAGTTATTTGCAACAAGCGTTTAGAGCTGACATGAAATCTGTTTATTACCTGGGAATCAGGGGATTCCAGACTGAGATAGTACCCTTTGCCGCTGTGGTCTCCGAGAGGCCCAGTCCCCTGGCCCGGTGAGGGACCATGCTTCGGTGTCCAGTCTTGGTCATCCGTAGTCACCTGAGAGAACTTGCACAGAGTCTTATCATCGAAGGTACAGGTGACTTGGTCAATAATGGCTGGAACACAAACCCACAGATAAATAAATGACGTACTATTTATGTTTTCATTTTACAATCACATACATTCTTGAGTTCAATTGCTGGTTCCGTGGCATGGAGTTTAACATGGTTTTCAAGATCACTTCAGTCACACTGATATTTATAGTCTCACTGGAACGCCATGTCGAAGACACCAGACACGACTCCTCATCCAATCACATTTTACTGACACCGGGCCGACCAGTACATGACCTGTTCCTTGAGCTCCAAGAGAGTCATTCGTGAAGTAAACAATGTAATAAATATAGTTAAATTGTCAGAAAAAAGGTCAAAAATAACAATTGTCAGTTGATGTCATGGCGCCAGTTACTTACGTCCGTCCACCTCTGTGGGATGCATGTTGGCCTCAGGGAGGACACGCTGTACCCTGGTAGCGGGACATCGCCCATACGTTAGCTTCAGACTGTCAATGGCAATGTCCGATTGCTTGCCTTCTCCCCGGGTCGCCACGATCTTAAGCTGTAAATGGACAATAAAACAGTCATGTTCCAATTCACAACGACCTCTTCACAAATTCCAAGCTGGACAAATTAAAGATACTAAAAATACAAATGCTGAGATGCACCATGCTTAATGAAATCAAAGTTCAGACTTTAGATAGCGCTGTATACATTATTCTCTGATATCTATAAAAATGTTCCTCTTTCTATGTAACTTGTTGAGTACATACAGATTCCAGTCGGTGACAAACATACCTTGTATGGCGTGTTATTGTTTATCGTCAGTTTCTTCCTCCTCCATCGGTTGCCTTGGTTACCCGACACAGAGAATATGACCAGCTCGTGTTTGTCTACAACGACCTTCAACTCTAGTTTTCCCATGGTGGCGCCATACATATGGTAACAAAACTTGAGACATCTGGGTGATGCTGAAATTTTATAGGCATGATTAAAATTAGGGTAATATGAATGATTTACCTTATCGATTCCAGCAATGCAGTATCAACATAGGCCTACATAACAACACAATCGAATACTTTGAAATATTTGGGCACAAAGGCGCAGTACTGATGTACATTGTACTTGGCATGGTAACTGTAAATGAGAATATTTCTCGTGCTGGTATTCTATACAATGGTTTAATGAAATCCCAACGTATCTAAGTGTGGAATATATACTAAAAATCAGTTTGAAAAACATAGAAAATCATGGCGTATGTATGCTGGAGTTGTCGTACAGGAGAATTGTATAATGGAATTATATAGTAGAGCTGTATCAAGACAAAACCTCTGGCAACTAGTTGCCTGACACATTTTAAACAATTAAAACATATAATAAATAAATAAATAAATAATTAAATAAATAAATAAATAAATAAAAAATGGCTCTGAATTATTTGAACTTAAAATGACCGTAACGCCATAACTGCATGTACACATATCTATGTAACTTATGTACTCAATGGAGACATTGTCACAGACATTCATACGCCAATCCTGAACCATTATGGACGCTCTAGGTTAATAATTGAAAGGCCACTTTCAAAAACTATAACGTGCAACACAAACCACCAAAGAGAACTGTAAGGAAAATGCTTACCATCTAGGAGAGCGGAGGTGAATGCTGCCGTCTGCCCCGGGGATTTTCTGTCAGCGTTAATGTACAGGTACGGTCCTTTGCCTCCCTTTCCGCTCGAAGGTCCGGTACCTGATGTCCTAGTGCCGCCCTGTGAACAACAACCACAAATGGGCACTCACTCCTGTGGCATTCACATGGAATAGTGGTGTATGTTCAGAATCTGGCACGAAAGGTATTACTCTCCGTGACTGTTTAGGTCCGTACAGGTATACAGTTTTTGAAAACATATACAGGTATCGGTAGATATTAATGGATGTATGATATAAATGTAAATATTTTCTTGGCAGCTAAGAAATGTCTGCGCAAAATTCACAGGTTTTGGATTACCAAATACAAATCGACAATAGCCTAACAACCACGAATATAAATCGGCAAGATTCGTATGTATGTCCAATAAAACACGCAAGAACACTCGGATGTCCGATAATAAATAAGCAACAATCAGGCGTCTGACGAAGACGAGAGCGAAAATGAAGTGGAATTTAGCCTGCCAGGGTCACAACATACAAGGATGTCGCTATCTATTGAATTTCTTCCGCAACATGGAACTAACATTCCAGGGATATCACTTCTACGATTGCCCCATAAATTCAAAATCTCTGGCGTTTATAGCCTGGAGTGCAGTTTTTCATGGACATTTCAGACTTTATGAGATACGCAGTTACACGGAAACGAGACACTGTCTTTGACGGCAGAACAAATCGAAGCCATTTCCGCCAGCCAGTCCTGTCATTCAACTGACTGTGCTGTCATTTGTCCGATTTCGTATTCTCAAATCATGCCCATACGGTGATACTTTAAGATTAAACCGTTTTTCTATTTATGTAAGGGGTATTGTCCTTCAGTAAGACGTAGCTAGGAGCCTATGCAGCTATAAATATTCGAAGACAAAAAATGAATATTACATTGATGGTGGAGGTATGTTTTTGCCGACATTGCTTTCAGTTACAATTTAGTCATTAAGATTTCTTTCATATTGCCCTGTCTGTATATTTCACTAAATCTGGGTCGATGTCCCACAGTTAGAATATTGCAATAAAAACACGCACCCTGAATTTTGAGATCGATTGACACAGAGACAATCCTGGCATCAAAATAGTCACTCCACCCCAAAACACCCTGCCCAGCAACACTCAGCCGTTTCTATGAAACGCACTCGCCCGAGGCGGGCTTTTAGATATCTCCACGATAGTACCGAAGTTGTGGTGTCGGTAATCTGAAGGGCACAGATATACTCAGGAAGGGTTAAGGTAATTCATCTAATCAAATTTCTTACCGTCCTTTTTTGCCATTTTATTGGACTGGTTTGGTCAATGGTAAAAGGGCATTTCGCTGTCCGTCCAAAGTAACAGAAATAATTCCCAGTACCTGCAACAAGAAAGCAGTTATTAAACATATCATACATTTTGGGCACGTGAAGCGGGATAGGTCCTTGAGCCCTAAGATTATTAATTTCACTATGGGAACTTTGTGAGGTTTTGTAACATGTACAAAATTGAATATGCTCAGGATTATCTACCTGACAATTACTGAGTTTGAAGCTGCCATCACAAGCACTACCCTTTTGACACAGCGGATATTTCCCCACGGAGATTCAGTCATAAACAAGTCTTACCTATGAGTTCACACCATTCGCCCGAGTAGTTTTTGCGACATTTGCAGGTATATCCTTTCGGGGTGTTATTTTGACGACATTTGCCATTATTCAAGCAAGGAGAGGAATCACAGGGACCTACAATAAAAAAGCCCACAGTTAACACTGATTCTCGTTGTTCGCTATAGCTCATTTACAGAAAGCCTTACTTCGCAACACTGACCTTGTTTCGGAAACGACTATATAATGCCTATTATCCGTTGTATAACCTTATTAATACTGGAGTATGTGCCATGTATATCTAAAGCAGACTGCTGAGATGTATACAAGATATGAAAAACATGTTACATTATACAATTTTTTTCTTACGTGTCTAAAAGTTTACTGCTAACCGACCAGATTTAACTGGAATAAAATGACTGCATATAGGAACCTTACTGCCGGGGGCCATTGTTGGCGAATTAGTTGGACGTCTTGTTGTAGGAGGGCTGGTTGGTTGTTTTGTTGTTGGCGGATTAGTAGGCGATTGTGTTGTCAGCGCTTCTCCGCAACTCCTCAAGTCAATTTGGATGTTATCCAATGCAATATCCGACTGAAAGCTGAATCCCCGAATGGCCTCAAAGATAATCTAGAAAGAAACGGGCATGACCAGATTGTGTGAACGTTTATCCCATTAAAACAAGGTACAGAACCAATGTATCCACGAGTGGTATATGAAAGTGGAATTTGAAACTAATTTACATTGTGATCAGTCACTGATGTACTACAAATTGATTCACGAAGATGTAGATTATAATAGAGGCGTTTAAACAATGATTCGCGAAGATGTAGATTATAATATAGGCAGTTAAACAATGATTCACGAAGATGTAGATTATAATAGAGGCGTTTAAACAATGATTCACGAAAATGTAGACTATAATAGTGGCATTTAAACAATGATTTACCAAAATGTAGATTATAATAGCGGCATTTAAATAATGATTCACGAAGATGTAGATTATAATAGCGGCATTTAAACAATAATTCAGGAAGATGTAGATTACAATAGCGGCATTTAAACAATGATTCGCGAAGATGTAGATTATAATAGAGACATTTAAACAATGATTCACGAAGATGTAGATTATAATAGCGGCATTTAAACAATGATTCGCGAAGATGTAGATTATAATAGAGACATTTAAACAATGATTCGCGAAGATGTAGAATATAATAGAGGCGTTTAAACAATGATTCGCGAAGATGTAGATTATAAAAGAGACATTTAAACAATGATTTGAGAAGGTGTGGATTATAATAGAGCCATTTAAACAATGGTTTACGAAGATGTAGATTATAATAGCGCTATTTAAACAATGATTCACGAAGATGTAGATTATAATAGAGGCGTTTCAACAATGATTCACGAAGATGAAGATTACAATAGCGGCATTTAAACAATGATTCGCGAAGATGTGGATTATAATAGAGGCATTTAAATTAATATTCCCTTCAGTCGCGCGTTTGATGCGGAATTTCAGCTCTTCATTGCTGTATATGCACAATAGCAAAGGTATGGAATTGTAAATAAGAAGAACGAGACAGAGAGCAATTCTCCATTGAAAACATAGATTCGCACAGCCTTTTATGACTGCCTGCAAACAGTGGACAGGTGGAATATATGCATACGCCAACAAATGCACCATCAAATGTATTCCCGACAACCAACACAGACAATTTAACACCGCTATAGCAGAGCCATTGTTTACAAATTCGTGCCAAGCGAAACGGTTCGAACACAAATTATGATGGCTTCGTGTAAACTAATGCACTTCATCTAATCAAACAGGAAGCGGTTTCAGATGAAATCTGGGACAAAAAAATCCGCCTGGGTTAAAACGGATTTGTCTCGGGCTTAGTAGCCCCGTGTCACCTTATTCAGATAACCCATGCAAATGACGCGCGCAATGGTCATTCATCAGTCAGGTGTGTTTTGCACAGGCGATGTCCACATGGATCTTCCAGCAGCTTGGCGCCATTAGCCGAGCAGCCAAGGCCAGACAGTCTACAAAGCTTCGGTGTTTTTAATGTTTGTTTAGGTAAATCCATGTTGTTGTTGGGCTGATAAATGATGCAGTTTTCTGATGTTTCAGGCTGTAACAGTCCTTATTAAAGGCTTAACTATTAATCAGACTATCCTCGAGTATAACGGCTCATTTTCTTTCAGGAACAAAGACGTGTAACTCACATAGTCCATTTGGCCTTCTTTGATTCAGCTTCGTCTTTTAATTTGAAAAGTGACGGTAATTTTTTTCCCACCGGTCAAATCTCTACTTTAGAGTTTTATTTCGTTCTCTATACTGATGCTTTTGTCACCCCTTCTGTTTCGCTTTGGGTAAATTTGCCGTCAGTAAATTAGTTCAAGCATGCTGTAGTAACTCGAACTGTTACCGTCAGGCCGAACAATCACAAACTCCATAACTGGAAACTTCAAATCACCATTTAACCTCAGCCACAGGTACATCACGTAACGAGCGGGCGTTGAGGACCGTTGTTCTTATGTGTAGCAAATCTCACTCACGCTAGACTGTGAAAATACTCAGTTTTGAACCTAAGTACGTAAAATCCGAACAGTTCTGAGTAATAAACCAAGGCAAATCTGTCAAAATTGGAACTGATTTAGAAACGAACTTTTGCAAAAAAAAAATTACTTTGTTGAATCAAGCTTCTGTTTTCAGAGACTGATGACAGTGTACATATTTACACACCGCTACCTTCCTTACCCTGAATGGTTTCTGAGCGCTGACAGTCAGTTGACTGTTGTGCCAGGCGTTGCCCTGATTGCCCGATAGGCGGAGCTCCACTCTCTCCACTCCGTCCTCCAGCACATTGATCGTAAGCTGCCCCATGCTAAGGCCGTGCATGTGGTAGTAAAAATCCACGCATCGTGTCCCAGCTGGTGTAAAAAATGCATATGATTCGTGTTTATTATAAAATTTCTTTCACATTATTATAATTCTGCTAATGTGGAGTGCAAAAAACAGAAATCAGCTGTTTGAGAACCAGCACTGTTTATTATCCGACAAACATCCTGACATATAGCCGCGGCTAAGCGAAGGAGCTAAGTCCGACAGGCTGTATAACGCTACACACTCCTTGACAGACAGCCATTGCATCAGTTGACAACACTCTGACCTACAGCTGCCGTTTTTGACAAACTCCTTGACATACAGCTGCTGAATTAACTAACAAGCTTCTTGATACACAACCACTGTATTAACTGAAAAATTTCTTACCATGCAGTGGCTGTAAAACCTGACAAACTTTCTAACATACAACTACGACGAGATGAATTCAAGCCACTGCCTCACAAGCCAAAAGCTCTGTGGCTATTGAGGATGTATATACTTTACAGATTATACCTATATTTATCACAATTCAGAGAAAATTCTAGGCCTCTGATTTGTCTATCTGCCTGTAATAGGCTACCGTAGTAGCAAAAGAGGAAAGCGATACAGTCTCGCGCCTTTGATAATTGCTCTTTATCCCTTTGGAGCCAAGGATTCTCGCGCTGACCGATAGCAACGCATGTCAGAAATGTACGAGTCAGTAACTTTTCTTGCCTTTAATTTCCAAAGAGTTCTAATGATTCAGCAGTTTACAGTAACAACATGTATAAAAGTTTCTCGTGGCATCTTTCCGAAACAATCAAATTGCAAACCCTGGCAAGGTGAATCGAAAATGACTGTCTAACAGTCCACTGTGTGGTCAGTGCGATGAGCGCGGTCAGTGCACTGATCCGAGTCTGTGTTTTTCTTGTTGCCTGAGTAATTTAAGACGCAGATCAAATTAACTTGGCTTACAAGAGAGTCTAAGACCCGACCCAACTCAACTGTTGCCTCGGTGTCCTAAGCCCTCCTGTGTTTACAATAGCGACACGACTCAACTGGAATTGTATTGCAGTATATGCCGGTCAGTCTCGAAGTGCTACGTCCATAAGGGACTGGGACCAAATGCCAACGTCCACTAGGGACTGGGACCAAATGCCTACGACCAGTTGAGATGAGTTGGGTGTTAAGTTCTCGTATATATGCCAAGCTTTACCAATACACACACTAAACAGATCCAGAGATCCAGAGTTCAGGATCTGCTACAAGACTGCCACATGAAGATGAAGGAAGGAACTATGGGGAGACAACTCACGTTGGAGGAGTGGGGACATCAGCCTGGCGTAATCACCGACGGGGACGGAACTAGCCTCCAAGTAAGCGTACATCCCAACCCCACCGAAGCCTGCCGCAGGTCCAGTTCCCACCGACGGCGTCTGGCCCTAAGGACATAAAGGTAATAAATGTACATAAATTACCTTCCAAAGTAAATTAAAAGTTAGCTCTACCCGAGATTATTATCTATAGAGGCTATGCCCTTGATCCTTCCTACTGCCTGCAATCGTATTTTACCAACATACCGTGCGGTCCCTCTCAGTTTGATGTTGGCATCAATAAAACATATATATCCGTAGGCCCCCATGTCTAAGCTGTTCGTTGTCCCGTGCCGCACGGTCGCACAGCCTCTAGTTAATGCACACGGGTACAAAACTGCTCGACGGTAGATCCATTTCGAATGTCATTCGCGCCGGGCTGTCTATGTTGACGTGAACGTCATCGTTTTGGGGCCCAGTGGTCAAGCACTCGGCTTTTGTCGGACTTTACCAATCGAGACTCGGAAGGTGTTGTTCTTTACTTCCGAGTCTTGATCGGTAAAGTCCGGCAAGAGCCGAGTGCTCGACTATTGGGCCCCCAGAAGGATGACGTACACGTCAACATGGCCAGTCCAGCGCGAATTACTTTCGAAATGGATCTACCCTCGAGCAGTTTTTAACGCATGTGCATTTACTGGTGGCTATGCCACTGGACAAAGAACAGCTTAGACATGTGAGTTTACCGGAATAAATGTTTTATTGATGACATCAAACTGAGAGGGATAGCATGGTATGTTGGTAAAATACGGCTGCAGGCAGTAGGAAGGATCCAGGGGCTTAGCATCTATAGATAATAACCTGTGGGTAAGCCCGCTAGAGCTAATGAAAAGTGGAATATTTCGAAATACTGTACGTGTATCATTATGTATTCATTATCGAATGTATTTGTACTTGGAACTAAGACCGTTTCAGAGTAGGTATTTTTTCTTGGGACTTGCGCCATATGAGCAGTGATAACTGTTAAATCAAATGAATTTTGCAGAAATACTATCAAAGCTACAGTATAATTTCTCTGGAATACATGATCACAATGGGAAAAGACATTTAAATATTTGTTGGTAATAAAAGATTTTTCATCATTAAATACCGCCTAGTTTTATCAATAAGTGAAGAAAATTCTATATTTCGTACAAGATGTTTACTTATTATACTTACGGAGCCCAGCTGCCATTTCCTAGGGGCAGTCATATCATTGGTCATCTGGCAGTATCTTGTGTTGTCAAAATCACAGAAAATTGTGCCCGAACCTGCACCAATCAGAAATTTTTAATGAATGATTCCGAAATTTACAGAAAGCCTCCCAAGATCAAAATAAAATGCTGCGTTAAAGAGGAACAGTGATGTTGATATTCGCTGCAGGTGGTATGTCCGGTCAGTCTATAATGCGCATGTTCTCTCAACATTTCTCGCCTACATAAGCCTGCTTAAGGCCGTGTGAAAACTTGACATTCTCCCGTAGAAGGCACTGCGAGAGTGCAAACCTCCGGCCTCCATTGCTACATGTCTAAACTCCCCCACTACAAGCAAAGGGATGATATTCAACATTTTGGCCTTTTCAGTGGAGGATGAGGAATCCGGATCATCGCTAATGTTCAGTGGTTTAGTCCTTGTAGACAAAGGTCAATTCGTACACAACATTTTATTCAAATCCTTCCATGATTTTTCCAGTTGACTATGAGATGTATAAAACATGTTATACATATTTTTCAGGTGACTAGAATTCAGCATAAATAAAACGACCGCGCAAAGGAAACTTACTGCCGGGAGCCGTTGTTGGCGGACTAGTTGGCCCTCTTGTTGTAAGAGGATTGGTTGGTTGTTTTGTTGTTGGCGGATTAGTTGACTGTCTTGTTGTAGGAGGACTGGTTGGTTGTTTTGTTGTTGTTGGATTAGTAGGCTGTTTTGTTGTAGGATTGGTTGGTTGTTTTGTTGTTGGCGGATTAGTAGGCGACTGAGTTGTCAGCGGTTCGCCACATCTCCTCAAGTCAATTTGGATGTTATCCACTGCAATGTCCGACTGGAAGTCTGCGCCTCGAATGGCCTCAAAGATAACCTAGAAAGGAACAGGCACAGAAATATTTATCCCATTGAAACAAGATCTAAAAGCATACGAATGTTGAATTTGAAACTACTTCACACAATAATCGCAATAATCGCATTTAAACAAATATTCGCTTAAGTAGCATGATGTGGAGCGGACTTCAGGGGTGTATGTAATGGTATAAATTGTACATAACAAGAATCGGAACGTTGACAATATAGGTTTGTATAGTCTTTGATGAGTGGCTGCAAATAGTTAACACGTCAGATATGTCTGTACACCAACAAATACACCATCAAGTGTATTGCCGACATCCAGCGGGGAGAAAAGTTAACACGGCTTTATCAGCGCCATTGTTTACAAGATCGTGCCAAGCAACTCAGCAATCGGTTCAAACATTTGTCAACACAAATTGTTATGGCTATCTTCGTGCACAATAATACACCTTCTCTAATCAAACAGAACACGTCTCAGATGAAATCTGGGACAAAGAAACCGGCCTTGGTTAAAACGGATTTATCTCGTGCTTAGTAGCTCCGTGTCAGCACATTTAACCCATACAGGTGACACACGCAATCGTCATTCATTATTCAGGTGTGTTTTGAACAAGTGACGTCCACACAGTTCTCCCGGGAGCTTGGAACCATTAGCCGAGCAACCAAGGCCAGTCAATACTGGAAACTACAGTGTTTTTCAGGTTTGTTTTCTTCCTGTAAAAACGGTGTTGTTGTTGGGCTGATAAATGGTGCAACTTTGTGACATTTTAAGCCGTAACGGCCCTCAGTACAGGGGTCAGTTTTGTCTAAATTACCATAGAATAATTGCTGACTTCCTTTCACAGACGTGAGTCTCGGATACTTAATCATTGTTGATTAAGCTTTTTTACCCACCTGTGAAATCTAGATTTCAAGTTTGACAGTACCTTGTTTTTACATGCTGATTTTTTCACTCCTTCTGTTTCACTTTGGGTATAAAGTGCGTAAGTTAGTTTAGGTATTTTATATAGTAACGTCTTCTATTATGAACAGGTCAGATAGTCGCAATCAGCATGACTGTTGTTCTTATGTAATAAATCAGGGGTGCACTCCAACTAGCCGTTTTTTACTTTCGTCACATTATAAAATGCTATATAAACGCCCAATTTTGAATCCATGTAGATAAATGAAGTCTTGAAATTTGACTAAGGTAAAAAAAAAGTTGGCTTGGTTAACTTGATTCGAGGGCTTGTTTACAGAGATTAGTGGCAGTGTGTGTATCTGCAGACCGATATCTTCCTTACCCTGTATGGTTTCTGAGCGCTGACGGTCAGCTGCTTGTTGAACCATGCGTTGCCCTGATCGCCCGCTAGGAGGAACTCCACTCTCTCTAGTCCGTCCTCCAGCACCTTAACCAACAACTTCCCCACGTCTGCGCCGTACATGTGGTAGTAAAAGTCCACACAACGTACCCCGGCTGTTAAAAAGGAGAAAAAACATTCATGATTGGTATTCCTTGTGAACTTTCTTTAACATAATGAGGTATACATCTGATTCCAGGAAGGTAGAGGGGCTCGTACGTGAAGCAAGAAGATTAACGAACCGTTTTGGAAAACAACGCACCGGGATATGATGAGTCCGACACGTTGTATACCTGACAAACCTCTTGACATATATAAATGACGATGAACGAAGGAACCATGGAGAGACAACTCACGCTTGAGGAGTGAGGACATCAGTCTGGCGTAGTCATCCGTGGGGATGAAGCTACCCTCCATATAAGCGTACATCCCGACGCCTCCAAGGCCTGCCGTGGGTCCAGTTCCAGGGGATGGCGTCTGGCCCTAAGGACATCACCATATACATGTATGTTACGTATCAGGGCATATTAAAAGTGGGGCATTTCGTAATGTCATTATATATTCATTTTTTTTCTAATATATTTGTTTTCGTGTTTGAAACCAACACCGTTACAATACAAGTATTTTTGTGTCAGGACTTATGTTAATGACCGGTCATATACCATGTGAATAGAAATAGCTGTTACATAAAATGAATGTGAAAACGTTACCGAGAGTACGATTTCTCTGAAATGCATCACAATGTGAAAAGACTTTCCGGTATTAAATTGACAGAATTATCAGTTCTATTCTAGTTCTATCAATAAAAAGGGTAAATTCTATATTCCGTACACGTTTTGGCTTCTTATACTTACGGAAAGAAGCTCCCATTTCTGAGGGGCAGCCATATCATTGGTGAAGTGACAGTCCGTTTTGTTGTCAAAATCACAGAAAATTGTGGCCGAACCTGAAAGCAATAAAAAAACGTTTTGTCAGTGACTTGGAAATATACAGGAAGCTTCCCAAGAGCACAAAGACGAACTGCGCCAAACAGGAACAGTTAGGGTGGGTTTTCCAACCAGGGGGAGAGTCCGAACAGTCTAATGCGCATGGTCGTTCAACATTTCCCGGCATTCTCTACTCTTGTGGTGTAAGGCCTGTCAAGTACGTCTTTGCTTTTCGAGCATAACTATGCAAGAACGCGCTTAGGAAAAAAAAGAGCAGAGTGTACCCATAACACCGACGTGTCTTAGTGGAAGTCTGGCGTGAATATCAAAAATGCATAGACAAGGGAGTGTGTCACAGGAGTACACAACAGACTTTACAGCTTGGACCGGAAAGCTTTTCTCTTGCTCTAGAGATTCGTTCATTACAGGAAACAACACTACCAGTAATTAAGAAATACTGGCATCTATACATTTACTGCTTAAACGATGCCAATGTGTAAAAATCCAAAAGACCAGGTAATGTAGATAAGCCCAGGGGTGTTAATACATGTGCATTATGTGTAAGTCTGAAGCTAATTCCTACCCAGCAATTCACAGAAGTGGCCAGTAAATCCTCTTGGGCATCTACAGCTTGGACCCGTCTGACGGTCAGTACAAGAGCCGCCATTTTGACAGGGATCAGACCGACATCCTGGAATGAAAGTTGATTGCATCAGTGGGCGTATGTCGTATGATTGTGACAAGAATACAAAATGTTATGATAATCTAGAAAGCACTGCAAGAGGATACACATCTGCCACAGCGAAAAGTGCAAACTTCTCACTACAAACAAAGAGACAATACTTTACATTTCTGTCCTATCTACCGATGGTGAAGTATCCGGATCATCACCAGCATCCAACGGATTAGTCTTAGGCCAACTCGTGCACAAAAATTCATCAAAATCCTTCCGTATTTTTACCCGTAAAGTTGCTGACAGACAGACAGGCAGGCAAATAAAGGCCGAAGAAATAAACATTAACAAAGCTCAGCGCATTATACCATAATACAATATTTTTCCCCGCATATAGTTCCTGTGATACGATGTTGACGGTAATTCTTGAGATAGGTCATCAGGCCACGACCACAGAACGTCCTTGTAACTGGAGACGATTCCTGGCACCCAGGCTGCGCGACTTACCCACGGGGGTGGCCTTAACCACTGCCCGGAAGCCAGATCCGGTCGATGTGGAATCTGTAGAGTTGAAGTGGACAAACATCCGACTGGGCTCGCCGTCCATGGTTGCCTCGATCGGACCACGCTGCCAGTTCTTTCCGCAATACCTTGGTGGAAAAAGTATGTCTGCTATTTCAAGGATGATCGCTTACAATCTAAGGTGTTTTTTTTATTTACTTGTTTTCTCCAATGTTTGTTCTATAATTTAGATGCCCAGCAGAAAATGTAAAGAAGTTTTTGGAAAAATGCTCGAAAAGAGGCTTGAAGAACTTAACTGTTCATGTAACTGTAAAATCAATTGTGTTTGCTGTGACTTACATTGGTCCCGGCTGGCCAATCAGATTGTAGCGAACCTCAACGTGATGGGTACATACGTCCTCGTACTCGCCAGTGTAGTAGTTGAAACCTCGTTGGGGCGGAATGTCGAATGAGGTGAAATCCAATGATATCACCGACAGTTCTGGACCCTGCAGGAGAGCGATGGAAACGTAGTTAATGCTTTATCTGGATCACATTCTAGTTACATTAACCTTTTGGCGTCTTGCACGGTATAAGGCAGAGGAGTGATCTTCACTCTAACTTAGAATCATTCAGATTTACGTCTAGAATTATGATGACACCAACTTTTTCCAGGCCCTAATTGATCCGCTCTATAATATATGCCTACAGTTTTGGTTAAAGCTTTACACATTGCCTTAACTCCTGTAAATGTTATGACTTGCTCTGTCGGTGGGACAGCCAACAAGAATGCCAAAGATATAGTTGTATAAATGATGCTTTCTAGTGAGAAGTGGAATATTCCACTTACAAGTCGGCGGCCAGAAATTGGGGACGGAGCGGAGCAGAGTCAAACCAACCACGCCACCTGGTATAACTACATTACGCAAGCTCGACGCCAAATCAACAGACCCTGAATTCGAACTCGTACTCACAGTATAGCCCTACGTACCACATACAGGTGGACGTTTAAACCACTGAGATAGGGAGGTTTTCTAAGTGTAGTGCATATACTGTAGGATAAATTATGAGGATTGCTGAGTGAGGTATGACTGATTTTATTGATGCTTTAGCCTTCATGTAAGCACCCGAACAGACATGATACATTCACTTGTCACCCAGTCCTATACTCACTTGTATTAACCAGGCACAGTTTGCCCCGACAGAGTAATTAGCGGGGAAATTGGGGGAGGAGATCTTCACCTCCTCGTCCATGGCTAGATTCATGACTCCGCCACATGTTGAGTCTGGAGGCAGAATAAGAAACACGGGTAAGTGGAGTAAAAGTATTCATCGTCGGTATTCATATCTGTGACCTGCTAACCTAACATTTTTTAAGGAAAAACTCCGACTTGATTCATGCATTGTATTTGTAGATACCCAATGAAACACGGACATATTAAACACACGAAATGCTATGTAAAAACAATAGTGTTGAGTACGGTCTGCATATCCACTATACTGTTTTGCTTATTCCAATTATGTGAGCTCTCTCAAGATAGTATTGAACAAGAAGAACCTTGTCAAAAGATAATTCATGCACTGTGCTAATGATATTACCGGTTTCGATAACTTCACAAAGATCCCCTGACAAGTTCTCCGGACAAACGCATTGGCATTTGTGGTTCGGAAACCCTCCATTTTTACAAGCTGGCTTAGGGTTACACTTCTCTGAAATCAAATAAATTAGTAAATCATATACACATGCTTGTTGTTCCTGTACAATTACCGTATGGATCTTTCATTGTGTTTATAGTTTTGAAAAATCAAATCGAGTTGAAAAAGAAAGACGCTATTCTTGTTAGCTTTCGCATTCTACATTCTACTAACTCAACACTCCTATATATGAAAAAAATATATGTAGTTCTGACCTGCGCATTCGTACCCGTAGTTGATAGAGTAGAGGTCGTAAAAAGACATAGTGGAAGGCTTGTGTGTCGTGGCTAAGAAGTCTAACTCCAAGTTCTTCGGGACTATGGCCATCTTCCCTTGTTCCAAAGAGCCAGCCTGTAGGATGAATGTCAGTTCAGCTTTATTAGTCATTAAATAACTTCATTTACACTTTCCGGAAGATATTTTGGTTGGGTGTCACTATACTGCTATGTATTTTAATGGACGGGGCTTAACAGCATCCCAGCGAAGGTCTGAGCTACAGATCTTCGGAGTTAGTGTTTGACCTTCTGCATTTGGTATTTTATCTGTAGGCTACTGAACACTATCTCGCCTTTACGACCTCGACCAGGTGTATGTGAGGTCACTCAGGCAGAATATTGGTGGAGACTGGGCTGCGACATGTGGAAAGAACCATCCATGCCTATAATGTTATCTCTGAGTCATAAGCCGTGAATCCCTAAGAAATAGTTACTCGCAGGAAGGCTATTCTATTCTGTGTCATTTAAGTATCCACATGTATGATGCTGGCTTCGCTTAGAAGCAGTTCTACACAGCCAGGCTCTTCTATTCTGTGCTCGGTCAGTTGAAAGACTACACTAGACCAAATGTGTATATTTGTACCGATAAAGAATCCCATTTAAAGTTAAAAACTCGTCACATTTTTATTCTTGTAATGCAGGATAACCGAAATATAGCAGGTCAAAGTAAGCAAAGGCGCCCACCAACGGAAAATCGAACGGGGCCACCATGCTCTCTATTTCAGCCAATGAAGTGTGAGATATTTCTATCACCCGAGAAGGCATCTGCTTACCCTGTGACGTCAACCGTTTACCATTTTGCCATGTAGCAGTGGTATTAAATCAGCTGTTTTCTGGTTTTTCTAAAATGGCGTACCCCAAGGCCACGTAAGAATTCCAGATTAAAAGAGTTGCCAGGAAACAACTTTTCTGCAACAACTTTGGTTAGATTTTTTTGTCTTTTCGTTTGAGTATCCAAATGCACAGTGTAGAACAAAAGTCTGTTTCACTCACGTATAGGCTATAGTGCATTACAGATCCCAGATCGTAAGGGGCGTAGTTTATGGTGTTCGACTTGCCCCAGTTGGTTCCCCCGGGTTTCTCCTGAAGCCGGCTGTAGATCACATCAACGTACTCGTCCCGGTCACTGCGGACGTGTTCGTGGTGGAAGCCTAAACTGTGGCCCATTTCGTGAGACACCGTCCTGAACTGAAAAATACATGGTATAATGCTGTACAGCTTGTCAATGCGGACGTGCTCGTGATAAAAGCCTCGACAATGAGACACCGTCGTGAACCATGAAAAATGCATGGTACAATGTTGTACAGCTAGTCACGGGAGTGGTCCATTTCGTCCAATGAAATGAGCTGAAACCCATGCAGATACACTGGTCTTACAATGTGATAGTAAACCACGGAGGTGATAGCAAAACGAGGATGTGCTGGTGATTAAACAGAGACCTATTTCGTGAATTAGAATGATATATAATATCGTGTTATGGATGATCTGTGTAATGCAATTAACAATAGTAAACTATGACACTTAGAATGAAACAATCTTGTGAACTGAAGAGACATCTAAAATCCTGTCACAATGAGAGGAACATACCCAGTAGCGCGCAATGGTGAATATCGATACAATTTAAACAATGGCCCAATAAGCATGTGTGAAGTCATGAGTGCAAAGAAGCATGCGCAATGTTCTTCACGAACACGTTCCCGAACACGTGAACCCACTGCCAGATTCATAACATAACGGCTCTCTGATGAAGATGTTTGATCGTGTGGGCCGATCGGAAGCTTACAAGCACTGGTTTGTATTACACCTATTTCACCAATAAATTAGTTACCAATGTCTTGGTGAAGCATTTCAACACAAGATTTCGAGTTTGTATTCTCCTACTTACTGTGAGACATTTGGGTTCTTCCAGTGTCATTATGCTCTTTTGCA
Source organism: Acanthopleura granulata (assembly GCA_016165875.1). Classification (NCBI taxonomy): domain Eukaryota; kingdom Metazoa; phylum Mollusca; class Polyplacophora; order Chitonida; family Chitonidae; genus Acanthopleura; species Acanthopleura granulata. Next base: position 3,337,569 of record JABBOT010000005.1, read on the forward strand.
CGCTTCTCCCAATGTTGGCACTGCAACTGTAATCATGGGTAGAGTAGAGTATCAAAGCCACGGTCTCATCTCATGACAGTGTAATCCCAGGTACGCTCAGTGTAACAAACACAAAATCTCTGTTCGAGTATCTTGCATGATATTTAGAAATGTGAGTTTGCAAAAGCATTTGTCTGCCCCTGTTGTAAATATAGATAAAAGTAGCTGATAAATTCTGCACTAAAGATAAGTTACAAAGCTCTAGTAAAATTAAAAACCGGACGCAAAGCTAAGAGTTTGCTATTACCACTCAGTGTGATACGTTCTGTTGATAATTCTTCGGCCTTCGAAAACAGGTCCTGACGCTGGGAAGGTTAATACAGTACAGAATTAAGTGCTATGTTCAGAAATCTTACCCGACGCCTTTTCCAATCTCCACGTAGTGATTGTGTCCCACGAAGTTTTCCATCTGCGGGGTCGCCTCTCGCCATTTTATACAGCTGTTCTCCTCGTACCATTGCATGGTTGCCATGACGACATCATAGCTTTCTTGGTTGTCTGGAAATCGGGGACAATTTGACGAAGTTATGTGCTATGTCAAGGTATCATGCGTCAGATTTTTGGACTCCTGAAATTTCGAGCTGTTTCATTTTATTTCTGGCCAACAAGAACCAAAATTAGAGCAGATATCGAGCTATGTTTAGAAAAGAAAAGAAAGCTCGCATGTCGCATATTACAAACAATGGAAGGATGGGAGGAATGGGAGGGATGTTTCACATCTCATTCCTCATGAAGGTATATTTAATATCTTTTAAATTCCAAACAGTTATTTACCGAATCTTCTCTCATCCGTGGCAAATCTGTACAAAATTATCCCTTTTGGCCAAAGATTGGATGATCCTTTCGGATACAAATATTTTCTCTTTTCCCGTTCGTCGTCACCGTCTTTCTGTTTTTTTCGCCAAAGGAAGACAGAGAAAAGAAGCATGTTTTATATGGAAATATGAAGACACTGGTCTTATTCTCCGAAAGTCAGTTTCTTTGATCTGAGGAAATGGTCCACAACATAATGAGGCGATCCAGGGGGGAAAATGCTTGCATGGTTTGGGTTTTCGAATGCTTTAAGGGAAAATTTTAAAAAACTGAAGGAATATAGATGTTAGCTTTGAATCAACAGTATCGGGTGACTTTGTGTTCAAAACTTTTGCAAATAAAAGAAAACGATGGAGAATTCCACCTGACCGTTTGACCATCATCTGATTCAAGCGGAGATAACTCTGGTATCTTACCATGTCCGCCTCGTTTTCACCTTCCAGGTTAAGCAGTAGCTTATCATGGTGACTAAGGATTTCATCTGTCTCTCCGTTGTTGTTTTCAGGAGGGATGGTCAACAATGGTTTGTAATCATCCACCTGAAACCCAGAGGAAGTTACAGAACAATTATATATACCGCTAATCCGGTGAGCATCAGACTTATAGATAGCGAGCTTTCATGAGCGGTCATACATAAACTTTGTTGCTTCTGTAACAAATGGAGAGTGACACATTGTACGAGAAAAGAACATCAGCGTGATAATAACTGAACATCTCTGATATTCTTTATCATAATCAGAAAGACATGATATTATCTTAATTTAGAGTTATATAACCAGAACAACAGACAAGCTGCTTTTCGGGACGATTGCCTTACTCGGGCTATTTACCTTCCCCTACGCCTTCCCTTGTGTAGTATTTGGTGAACAGTTGTTCACTTATAGTTCAGTTAGGGGTATTTATCCACAGTTGGTATGTTGCTGATTGGCTTTATTACGGCACACAAAAAATATATTTTAGTTATTCGATGGTCGCCGTGGGTGTACGGGATGAGAACATTGTGTACACTGTATTGTGTAATGTCATAGACAAACAGGTTCACAAAATAAATTCTCCGTGAAGGCTGCAGCAGTTGGTTACGAACTCTCGACATCACTTGCCACAGAGAAGAGAATCTGAGTGTTGCACATTTTTAAAGCAAAACCCCTCGTGCAATAATTAAAGGTTTGAAAGCACTTTCTTTTACTTTGACAAACCTTATGAATAGAACAAATGGAAAGTGAACCCATGGGAATATGTTAGACAGACGGATAATACACATCACCCTCAACATACGTGTTACTAGTTGTTTACTTCCTAGACTTTTTCAGACCGGCTTTCAGTACAAAATACACCAAATTATGATGATTGGTGACATAAACATTGATAAATATAGACGAGTTATATCATATCCTGTCAGCACATGTGTACATATATAGGGCAGTTTGTTTTGTTTTGGTATACACGTAAACACTACTGTTTTAGTATTTTCACGTAAACAACTGCTGAATGAAAGGTGTTAACTTTGGCAATGATCCAAACGGTGTGAGATAAACACGACGTGTTATAGATACGGACAACCTGCACGTCAGCAAGAACAGTACTGTGTCTTAATTGACACGCAAGTTTCTACTAGTTATTTGATGGTCGCCGTGACCATAGGGCATGAGGAAATTGTGCAGGCCTGAGAGAAAACTCACTGCAGTTTATAGCCTTACTGACAAACTGATTAAGAAATCAAATTCGTAACGATGGCTGTAGCAGAGCTGTGATTTTGTGTGTAGCATTTTGTTAAGCTACGCAAGGAAAACCCCTCCTACAACAATTAAAGATGAACTTCTGAGCATCTTGGCGTAGTTTTTGTTTACTCTGACTTGCTCCCATCACCACACTGACTGCCTACGTATATGTGAAATATTCTTGAGTACGGCATAAAACACTGGTACAATAAATAAACAAATAAATAAATAAATTTATTTATTCATTTATTTATTTGATTGACGTTTTACCCATAACTCAAATACAACATAAATAAACAGATAAATAAATAAACACTGTATTGAAGGAATATAAGTAATACAAAATGAAACTGATTCAGGTATTGAGAATATATGTCATGCTGACGTGAGAGTCAACATCTGTTGTTTACTTTCTAGACTTATCAGTTCATGCACGTGCTACCCAGTGCGCCAAACTGAACAGTGCATGTTTTATGATTGACAAACAAGGTATTGACAAACACCTTGATAAATAGGTACAATCACATGGTGTTCAGTATTCCTATAAGGCCGTTTGATATCTGTGTGGTATACACGTAAACATCATTGTCTGTTTTTTTCACGTGAACAACTGCTGAATGAAGACAATTAACTCATTAACTAGACAATTAACTATTTGGACAATATTTAAATTGTATTAGATAATCACGAAGCGTATAATACCTGAGGAATGCTAATCCATAACACCCTTTTTGTGTCTCAATCGATATAATGGAACCCCAGACAGTCTCAGGTTTCATGAATCACCGTGTGCATTGGATTTCAGACAAAACAAACACTACGTGGGAGGGAAGGCGGAGGCGTCAGAGGTGGGTGATTTGACATTAGGCCTTTGAAGCGATCCCAAAATTAATGTGTGGATTGTATTACGAATACCAAAATCAAATTTCCATGAACGGAATATTGCTGCATGCTCTTTCAGTCATTACTTGTTTTGGCACACACCACTCATGGTCAAGCGTTATTTTCATGCAAAATGAAGAAGCTCTATCATCGCTAGATCCTAAATAGGTATAGACCTATTCCTATCGACCCATTTCTCAAATATCTTCTAAAATATACTCTTCCTAGCTCAAATATACCACTAAATCATTCTGGCCGACGAAGTGACCAAGAGGTTCCGGGTTCGAATCCAGCCCTCGTTCGTTTGCTTGCCCCTTTAATTCAGGGGTTTTGTAAAGTATTTGGCAATGAGCGCTGGTTATTTCGGGTACACCAGTCTGCCGGATTCATAAAGCTTACCACCATCTTGTAATGAATACGGCGTTGAATACCAGTCAACTTCATTACATGAATACTCATGTATGAATTTCGAATTTTCTGGGGAGTTTCGATTTTGACTGAGGACAAACTCATAGCATGATAAATACGTACGTGATGTTCTTCTCGTCCATTCACGATGTACATCCGGGAACGTTGCCATTGTACTTCCGGGTCAATGGGTCCGATGGTGGTTCCGTTGTCTTCGTGGCTTGTGGAAAGCTACAGAAGAGACACTGTTGTGTTAGCAGGTTCGTTTTTTCAAATATACCTACGCAACAATATGTTCACGATTACTAAGATATTTTTATACTTGTACTCAGTAGTTAAAATGCAACTTGGTATTTTAAATGGTGGTTCACAGGAAATTCTAGCATGATTCTAGCTACTTAAGTGCGACAAGGTTTGCAATGTAAGAGCTGTAAATTAATATATAACTTTCAAACGCTTTACCATGGAGCAAATTCTTGCCATTGAAATTATTTAAATGTCGAACCAGAAACAGTTGTGAAATATCCTGTTATTTATGAAAACATTTTTAGTAATTATGAACTGACCATTACTGAACGGAGATCCGGGTAAGGAATATGTAGAAGCACAATGTACTTTCTCAGTTTGGTCAAATATTTCTGCCTCAAAGCGCCATGCGTTTGTCACTGCTGAGAGAGTTTAATCTTACTACACAGCCCTGTCTCAGAGATGAGTCTTACCTCACGTCTGGATATTTCTGAATCTAGCTTCTTCAACAGAGCCAGTAGGGTATCCTGAATGAGAAAAAAACTTCTGTCAATGCTTTCCTGTGACGCTGCCAAGCATGACCTAATCGCCATACCTCCACAACACCTCATGGAAGGATTCCCAACATATCACAACCGTCGGACTGTCATTCAAAAGACATTGGAATCTATATTTCAATGTTTAAAATTCTTCTGTTTATTTCCCCATTCCTATGTAGTTTTCTACTCTATGATACATAATAGTGTTATACATTTTTTGCCCAGGGAGAATCGCATTTTTTTCGTGGCAAATATCTGTAAAGTGCAGGTTAGGCCTTATGATAAGGTAGACCCATTGTTTAGAAAGGGTAACCTTACCCTGCATTTAGGTGTTGCGTCGTCCGGTTTTCAAGCTATAGGCTACTATTATAACATTTATGACATGCTTCAGAGACTGGCGTTCTTTCCGATCCACGACTCTGTCTGATACGTCAAAGAGTAACCAAATCACAATTCAGACTGTCAGCCAGGAAGACAATATCCAAAGTCAAATGCTCAAATATCAGTTTCATGAATAAGATTATTACCACATCTTTTAAAAACAATGTATGATTTTAACGGAGGAAAGTTACCTGGAAAAAGAAGTAGTCAACATTTTCCAGTGATATGGGGGTGTTTACTCTACAACACTTAATTTTTTCACATTGAAAAGGCCATATTTTTATTATGCACAATATTCTAAAGCTGGACAACATAACTGTTATTTGCTCCTTTAAAGATTCTCATATGTAGCGGCTGTGGATACAGGGATCCTGCCCGTATGTTTACGAACAGCTACAGGGTAGTTTTGTTTGCAGATTCCGTATGGCTAGTAACAGCCAGCTATAAGAAGAGGGTCTGTTAAAAAGCAGTCTAACAACATTTACAGCAGAAAAGCTGCATTAGCTACAAACAGAATAAAACAAGAATTAAACAGTCCTTTCCTGACTTCAGTGAGCAGGTACAAAATGCAAGTGTTCTTTTTAAAGCAATATCTTCTCTACATTTAATTAAAATGCCGTGTTTATGTATTCTGGCACTCAATTGCATTTTCAATAAGCCTTGTGAAGCAAAGAAAGAAAAGAAAATAGATCATCTAATCGGGCCGAGTAACAGGGAAATTCTTGTGTGGATCGACTTACCTTTGACCTTCTATATATGCAACTGAGTAAAACGTGCTAAATATCTTATGTATATTTAAGTGGTTACTAAGACAACACTTGATGGAACAATATAATTACTTGATCTAATTTTGGGTAAAATAAATAGGATACAGAAACATTACGATTCCGCGTGGGCAAAAATTACCTTGTTGGGAGTGATCCCATGGGAAAGTCCAAATAAGACAGTAAGTACAAGTGCTAGTAACTGGGCGACCTGCATTGTCGTCACGATCAGCAAGGAGTGACCACTTCGTCAGGAATGGCGACACGTTATGGAGTCTTGTCGTGGACACCTCGGACAGTGGTATATATATATATATAGGCAGTTTTAATCCCACCATTCTCTAAGGCTTCGTTGTTCGAACTTGTATTATCCTCTGTTTAAAATCAACAAACCAAAGCTCTGATTACCGCTAGAATTGTTCCCTTTCGTCACCAGTGCTGTGCTGCGTCCTATAATTATACTGTTATTGTGCGCTACAATGGGCGCCTGCAGCTTTAACCTTGTTATTACTTTCAAATGTCGGTCTCAGGCACATTGTTATGTAACGGGGAGATACATCACTCGGGAACCATTGGGAACTTGTTCAGCTAACACACCAGGGACTCCAGGTTGTCTTCAGTAGCTCTTTTGACCACGAATAAAAGAGTCTGTCCGGTTTGAGAGTGCACGTCACAGAACTGTTTAGCCGCAGGCGGTTTAGACAATTAACATACAGGTTACGGGAGAGTCTATACATTTGTCAGGCATGTTCATGAATATACTAATGGAGACACCGGGCCATTTCACTGTTTTCTGCCCACCCACTCACTTCGATGGCACCACTGGCGGCGAAGACGTACGGACAAATGCATTTTTGTCTTGAAAAGCCGAAATACTGAGTCATCAGCGTCGTTTGTACACCAAGTATAACTTTAGGCTTCGGGGACCGATTTCACAAAATAATTTTGTACTTAAGTAAGATTTTTGAAACATAACTAAAAAATTTAATAATCTTGAAATTTTTTTTAAATAAAGGCATATATGGTGCATGTATGTCATGCCGAAGGACGCGTGGTACAAAGTTCCAAATCAGTAAGTATTCAATAAGCTGTAAAAATTATTTTAAAGATTTGACTTAAGATCCAGTATTAGGAATCAGCTCAGCTAGTTGTTTTAAATCGCCCTATAAATAATAATTTTATAGTCTGTTTCTTTCAACTTTTCGCCTATATTCAACGATGTGTAAAACCCGCCTTACTCGCCACCAAAATTGTCTACATTCAGTGACAAGCTCTACATAGTGCTGGACATCGATAGGCCTGTTATTGCAGAGAGAATGTAGTTGAAATACCTATCTAATTAATAATGTTAAACTGTCTACACCAAGACCTCATAATTATTTAAAAAACATTGGCATGTTGGACAATGGGCGTGGAAGGTACTTTGCTTTAAGCCCCAAGCGGTTAGAACAAACACCAAACAGGAACAAAGCCGGTGCCACTATCTATGGGAGCAATCTACATTTTCAAAAAGTTTCCTAACAATCAAATCTAAAGTCATGCTGTGATGAGAACATATATAGATACAAAAACTAAAATAAATATTGTTTTTTAAGGTTACACTACACTAAAACTTGGAAGCAATTTCAAACGTGGCAATGTCAAAAACAGTATTTAAAGTCTGTCGCAGTTTAGGTAACTGGTGACGCTCTCCGTGAAACATGGTGGACTATACGTATTATATAGCAAGACATCAATTTTTGAATAATTATGATGTCAAGGAGGCCTTCGTCCCGAAACCAAACTTATGGGGTTTACCATTATCACTTAGAAGATATGTTTTAACTGCCTTTTCCTTGCAATGATACGGGCGTCTAAGACATCATTTTGTGGAGCTTGTGGTTTTAACGTGTCACTAAATAAAGGCAATGTCGGCAGTGACTATGGCTGATTTCACAGACAGCTGACATGTTGAAAGAAACAAACATCAGGAGGCTTTTCCGCCTGGCGAAGCGAGGTGGTTGTCTCCCGTAGCTCCAGTTCAGGCCGAAACAGAGCTGAGGGATCCGATCAAACTTTACGTGACAATTTCTTGGGCTTAAACAACTGTCAATCAAATCATTTCAAAGCAGAAGGTCTTATGCATGTCGCCAGATTTACTATGCGCGTATGCTTCTGCCCTAGATTTGGTGAAATGGTTGTGAAACGCGTACTGAGGTTATCCCCTTCTGGGCATGTCGAGGGGACATTGGTTCTGAAGTTCTGAATTCTCGCGCGGGATCTATATGGATATAGGGTATACTCGTGCCTTTAATGACAAATGATAGTGCTGTTGCACAGTACCCATTCAGTTTTGCTTGATCTCTACTCACTTACCGCTTTACTGACGTCACGATGTCGAATATAGCACAAGAATGGCCAACAAAGTGTCCAATTTGAGGCCGACCTACCACATGCAGGGGAAATTTCCAGGTTTACAGAACACGTACCAGGTTTATTTGTTTATTTATTCCTCTGGTGTTAAATTTACCAAATTTATCAAAGAACCCTTCCCATCTATATGACAGTGGCCAGAACTGAGGACTGAGGATACTGGACAAAGCCATGCACAGCCCTTTGTCAGGAACTTGATAAACCTCAGGACATAATAGCCGCACGCGATAGCTGGATTCGAATCCAGGGGGTCAAAACCTAATGAGCTGCGACGTCAACAAGACTTCCGTTTCTATTGATACAGCGCAAATATCTCTTAAATACTTGTAATAATTACACACGAAGGATAGTAGCATTGAGTGGGTAGTTTGGTAGAATAGTCACAAGTAAGGAAACCCATATCGGAATTAATTAATTAATTATTAAAATGTTTATTTATTCATTTATTTATTTACTTATTTTACTGCACGGTTCTAACGTCCAAAACCTGGATGATGGATGCATAACTGTACAACCCACGTTCCCTGACAAACACTTCATCGAAAGCATTTGTCTAGTGCAATCAATGAGGATCATTAATTAAAAAGATGCAGTTCCAATGAATCACATTCCATCTCATCTGTTAGAAGCTGGTGAAAGAAAGTGTAAAATCACAACACATAAATAAGTTTGGCCTTGACACAGCATACTATTGATATATGCTGTTTACCTGGGTAAGAAAGAATGCAAAATAATGTACCGGTAGCCTAAATTATTATAGCGAGCTCCCATGCCGAGGGTTGCGTGGTTACAGTCTAACCTGCACGGGTACTAACGTGCGCCAGACCGCATGCAAATACTTGATTAATGAAAATAACGCGGTTAATTACTTATGAATAATCCGGATTTTCTATCACAAATAATGGTAATATTCCACGGCATTATACAGGATCACATTTGTTATCATTTTTTCTTTTTTTCTTATTTTTTTTTTGTCATTTCAAAACTGCACACGTTGACATCTAGCCTACAACTCACTACATACTCTTCGAGCTAAACCGAGCCTTGATAAAGCTTCATCTGTAGTGTACAAGGAAGCCCGAAAAACCGCGCTATGGAGGAAAGTGAAACGCATCTCGCACTCAACACTTAGTATTTTGTATGCCATCTTTTAGCAGCAAGCGTTCAACATTCATAGATACATCCATATGTATAATATCACCAATGTGTTTGTTCTAATACCTGATCTATCACACCAAACCGTGATGGTAAAAGTAAACTAGTGTATGTTGTCTAGTATATGCATCAAAGTTTGTGGATCGGAAATGCTCTCGTAGTCTGCTATTTTTGTGGCAGGTCTGTTGGTCGAGTCGCCTATACGGTTACCGTGTGCTGTGGGAAATTGGTTGCTCGACACTGAGGTCGCTGGTTCGAATCCTGCAGTGGCCTCAGTAAACTCTAAAATCTTTGCTGTTACATAAAATGGTATATGTTCGCCGTTAAGTTCTGTTGTTTCTGTTTTCGTGTGAGGTCTGCTGGTCGAATGATCTAGAAGGTTGACGTTATTTCCTGTCGATGTCTTGCCTGACTCTGAGGCTGATCGTTTGAAATCCCAAACGTCTCAGCCAATTTTCAGCCAACAACATTTAAAACTGTTACATTCAACCTGGCCTTAAATATTTTGATGTCTTTGTTGTATGCTATATAATTGCATTTCAAGAGTCCACACTGAGTAGCAGATCGAGTTTTATTGTGCATTGTTACTAGCTGTCAGATATGCTTGCATCGAAATCTTGCCCCGACCAGCATGAAATAGTGCTAATTTACCTAATATAGCAGCACATGTCAAAAACTAGGAAAAGTTTTATTATACATTAGATGAGCTTGCCAGGCACTGATCCATTGAAAGCTAAATGCCATTCCTGGTATCTGGTAGTGCTAATCCAAGGCATATACCAGCACATTACATCAGCTACCAGGCAGGGTTTCACGACACAGAGACTGAGCCTGCCAAAAACAGTTTGGTCAAAACCTTTCCCTTTTTTTATTTGATTGTACAGAATCCATTCACAAATATTCCTAATCAATGGGAAGTCTTTAAGACACATTGATTAGTCTGTCAGGCATGAACGCAACACGATCTTGCACTTCTCAGCATGTACCTGATTAGGCTGATTTAAAGAATATACCAAATGCCAGGAAGACAGTCTAAATATGGCTAACATGGCTAACATGGCCAGCCTTGTGATATGGTCTTAGAAATGTCATATGCATCTAGCCACGTTTGCATACAATTTAATAGCATATAGCATACCTATGCGCGACACGAAGCTTACTGAAGCTTTCCTTTGAAATTCTGCGTTTTGAACTAAGATAACTGGAGCGTCACCTCCAAACTGACGATGTGTGATGGGTTAGCTGGACAAGAGAACAATCACTCTACAAAGGGTGAAACCAATATAAATCGATAGGATCTATGTCGCCGTAGTGAGCTGGCCAAAGTAAAAATACAACATAATGAATAATGTGAGGATCAGGGAACAGGCCAGTAAAAACTGCCCCTCAAAACATGTTTACGTATTTTTTTTTTCCAGATTATTTTCAATGAATTCACTGCAGTTATGTTTGTCATATGACTTTATGGAGCATACCTCCACTGGCACGGTACTCTGACGTTATATCACCCTTTTCTTCATTATGTTCACCTACACTGCATGCTGTGTTTAGCGTGGTTAAGTTAAGTGTCATGTCAGAGTGAACACCAACTATATGCTGCAAAAAGCACGCCATAGAATTCAACCATTTGAATACGTTTAACTCTCTTATAAAAAAAAATTAAAAATAAAATGAAACAAAACTAAATTTAATGAATGTATTTATGTATGAGCCTTCCTTGGTTTTTAACTTTCTTTCGGTTTAAGCTATTAGGCTAACTGTGTTGGAAATACGTATGTTCAATGAGTGAGTGAGTTTGTGAGTGAGTGAGTGTAGAAGTTATACGTATGCCAACACTGCAGGACAGTTCTGACAGCTTGTGGGACCGCTGTGAGTTGACACTGTCTACGTCTGTAAACAAGATAAACAATCCTTCCCACTCTCCTCACGAAAAAACATCCACCCAGGGTCCAAGCGACAGGTGCTGTTACTAATCCTCAAGAAGGAAGCTGTCAGCAAGAATGATAAGTCCAAATCTGTTGCCTCTTGTGCGGATAAGACTTCTGGATTAGTGGCGGATAAACAGATTAAGCTTAGTGTAATTGTATTTAGAAACCCACACGTGTAAATATAATTTCTTCCGAGGTAAAATTCTAAGATGTGTCTGTGGAACTCAGACACGGGAATACAATGCTGGCCTGATGATAAATTCGTAACGGTTAAGTAACGCAACTCTCTGTACACTGCCATAATGTATCTGTACATTTTAAAAACCACAATACATCTCTCCATATATTTTCGCAGAGTGAATCCCTTATAACATTTCTATGAGAACCTGTATGCATTCCCATGTTGTACACGTAGATCTTTCAATGCAACTCTCCATACTTTCGCCGAATTTCTAGGTAGAGCTAATGTTTCCAGTTCAAACCTCCGTACATCTCCAGAATGCATACGTCATGATGACTGTGCGGTGAAAGTATTCGATGTATCCGATATCATTTATTTGCTTAACAGTGTAAATGTGCACTCTAAAATTTAAGACAAGAGTGTAAATATGCACCTTAAAATTATTAAAGTTAACAGTGTCTATATGTAATATTAAAGAATATAAACAAGCAACAGGTGAAACAATTTCCTGACATTTACGATTCTCAGCATATTTGGTTTTCATTCTTTTGATTCTTGTTGGACATCCCATTGAATCTTATTTCGGTAAGATGAGAAAGGTTTCTACTTGCAGAATTCTGGTTCAAACTTCAAATGTTCATTAGATTAACCGTGTTGCAAATGGATACATTTTCGGTTTATATTTACTGATAGCGGAGAGATGTGTATTCTCATGATAAAGGACTAATGCTACATGGTCAAAAATAAGACAAATGCAACACGCTTGAAGTCGGTCAAGGCCGAACCGTGGACAACCGCGAGAGTATCTTCATTCATTTCATAAGAGAGTTCAAAAATTGTTTATTACACTCTCTTCGAACACTTCAATTGTTGCTCAACCGCAATCTCGTGAAAGAGATAAAAATTGGCAAACCAATATGAAACACTTTGTTCTTGCTTTAAAAGTTTATATTGTCCATCAAAGTGCAAATCAGAACATATTTATTGTGAAAAAATATAAAACATGCACTACGAACGTCCGAAAAGTGCAATGGTGATCTAAAAAAAAAAATCATATATTTTTACGGGACACCAACAGTACGTGAAATAAATGAAATAAAATATGAAACGGTAAAGAAAAAGAGCACATCCACTCTAAAGGCTTTTGCTCCTTATCCGTCACCAACCCAGAAAATGTGATGAGATTTACTCAGATTATCGCGTGTCCCGCGGAGCAATGGCGATCTCATACACCACTTGTGCTTCCGATACCCCTCTTCCCTTAGGAAGATATCTCACAGGTGTACCCCCCCCCCACTTAGTAAACAGTGGCTCAGTGGGTAGTCACGTGGGAAATATCCGCTGATTGGTTAATAGACCCCGCTGTGATTAATCCTGAGATGTAACAGGTAGAAAAAACATCGAAATAAAGTACCCAAGCTGAAGACAACCTCTAAATTTGATATGACAGGTGTTTGTACCTATAAAAGCCTTTATGACTGACTCCAAAGTCACACTCCTCACTTGACAGGACATGTAACTATCAACATCTCCAGGGGAAAGACTGAAACTCCGAACCAATTCAGACAACAGCTGAGGAATAACATGGAAAACCGATTTTCCAATATTTCTTATAACTTGGGAAGTGCCAAGGAACATATGTACCAGCTTCAAAGGTGAGCACTGAAAAACCCTTCTTGGCATTTGATCTGTGCTGGTACATGTATTTTGCAAATTAGAATTATCACATACTACGACAGCGACCCATATTAGATCGACTACCAGTCATCACCTTATAGAATTTTTCAAGGTGTAGCCTGTAAACTAGAACTATCAGATGCTAGAGAGGACACCGATCTAGATCAAATCCACAGTCAGGTAACGATTTCTTATAAAATTCTTCCCGGTATTTGATATGTGCTGATGTGATTTGTAGATTAGCGTTATCAGATGATAGGAAAGGCCCCGTTTTTTGACCGAATGCCCGTAAACAATTTTTACACAACCCTTCCTGGTATTTAATAGGTGCTGGTTTAACTAGTAAATTGGCACTATCTAATGCTAGGAAGGGCACAGACCCATTTACTGACGGAAAGCCAGTACAAACTTCTTGTAAAACCTTTCCTGACATTTGATATGTGCTGATAAATTTGATACTAGCATTATAAGTTGGTGGGAATGGCACCGGACTATATTTAACCTGAAGCCAGTGAACCCTTGTTATAAGACCTTTCCTGGTATTTGGCATGTGCTGGTGTAGTTTAAAAATCAGAACTAACAGTTCTCAGGAAGGGACCATAAATATATTTTTTTTTTCCTTCAATGCAAGGTAACAGGGTTTGCTAAAACCCTTCGTGACATTTCATCTATGCTGGTAGATGTATTTTGTGAACCAGCAGGATCACATGCTAAGACAATGAATCACCACCATATAACACGCCTTCTCGTATTTAATGTGTATTGGCGTAGTCTGTAACCTAATAATATGAGATGCTCGAGACGCCACCAAACACTACATCAAACCCTTCCTAGTATTTGATAGGTGCTGATGTATTTTGTAAATTAGCACTCTCAGATGCTAGGAAGAGCGGCCATTATACTTGATAGAAAGGCAGAACATACTTTGGATAAAATATTTCCGGGAATTTGATGTGTGCTGGCGTTTTTTCAAAATTCACACTATAAGTTGGTGGGAAAGACAATCAACTATATTTGACCTAATTCCAGCGAAATCTTTTTGTAAAACTTTTTCTGGTATCTGATATGTCAGATGCTAGGAAGGTGGCATGAACAGATTTCGTTGACTGTCAGACAACAAAGTCCGCTGAAACCTTTCTTGGCATTTCTATACTTGACAGAAAGGCACAAAACACCTTATAAAGCCTTGCCTAGTAGGTGATATGTGCTGGTGTATTTCGTTAATTAGCACTATCAGATGCTTGGAAGGGCAGTAGGCTATACTTGACAGACACTCAGTAAAGCCTTAAAGTAAAGGCTCTATTGGTATTTCATATGTGCTGGTAACATGCCTGTCAGTATTTAATGTGTATTGGCGTTTCCTGTAACCTGACAATATCAGATGAAAGAGAAGGCACCGAGCCATTTTATCACGGAAAGCGAGTAAAGACTTTATATATATCCCTTCCTGGTATTTGATATGTGCTGATGTATTTTGTGAATTAGCACTATCAGATGCTAGGAAGGGTACAAAACCCATTTTCCGAAGGAAAGCCAGAAAGATTTTATACAAAACTATACTTGATAGAAGGGCAGAAAACACTTCGGATGGTTCTTTTTTGGTATTTAATATGTGTTGGTGCTTTTTGAATGTTAGCACTATAATTTGTTGGGAATATTTCTGACCTAAAACGAGCGAAAACCTTTCCTGGTATCTGATATGTGCTGGTGTATTTTGAAAATTAGCACTATCAAATGCTAGGAAAGGCAACGAAGTATACTTGACAGAAATTCAGAAAACTCTGAAAGGAAAGGTGCTTCGGGTATTTGATATGTGCTGGTAACACAACTGCCCGGATTTATTGTCACTTAGCGTTGTCTGTAACCTGACAGTATGAGATGCTAGAGAAGGCACCGAACCAATTTATGGAGTAAAGCTAGGAAAGACTTTATACAAAAACATTGCTGGTATTTGATATGTGCTGGTGTATTTTGTAAATTAGCACTATCAGATCCTTGGAAGGGTAGACAACCCATTTCTTGAAGGAATTCAGGAAAAACGTGATACACCATCCTTGCTGGTATTAATATGTGCCGGTGTATTTTGTGAATTAGCACTCTGGGATGCTAGGAAGGGAACAAAGCCCATTTTTTGAAGGAAAGAGAGGAAAGACATTACACCCAAACCCTTCCTGGTATTTAATAGGTGCTGATGTATTTTATAAATTAGCACTATCAGATGCTAGGAAGGGTACAAAACCCATTATCCGAAGGAAAGCCAGAAAGATTTTATACAACACTATACTTGATAGAAAGGCAGAAAACACTTCGGATGGTTCTTTTCTGGTATTTATATGTGTTGGTGCTTTTTGAATGTTAGCACTATAATTTGTTGGGAATATTTCTGACCTAAAACGAGCGAAAACCTTTCCTGGTATCTGATATGTGCTGGTGTATTTTGTGAATTAGCACTATCAGATGCTGGGAAGGGCAGCGAAGTATACTTGACAGAAACTCAGTAAAGTCTTAAAGTAAAGGTCCTCCTGGTATTTGACATGTGCTGGAAACACCACTTGCAGTATTTAATGTGTATTGGCATAATCTGTAAACAAACAATATGACATGTTAGAGAAGTCACCGAACCACTTTTTGGAGTAAAGCTAGCATAGACTTTATACAAATCCCTTCCTGGTATTTGATATGTGTTGGTGTATTTTGTGAATTAGCACTATCAGATGCTGGGAAGGGCAGCGAAGTATACTTTACAGAAACTCAGCAAAGTCTGAAAGGAAAGGCCCTCTTGATATTTGATATGTGCTGGTAACACAACTGTCCGAATTTAATGTCAATTGGCGTTGTCTGTAACATAACAGTATGAGAGGCTAGAGAATTCATCGAATCAATTTTTTTCTGGTAAACCTAACAAAGACTTTATACAAACCCATTACTCTAATATAATGTGTGCTTGTTTTTTTCGAAAATTAGTACGAAAAGTTGGTGGTAATTGCAATCAACTATATTTGACCTAATTATAGCGAAACCTTCTGATAAAACATTTCCTGGTATTTAATATTTCAAATGTTACTTAGGTGGCATAAGCAGATTTCGTTGACTGTCAGATAACCAGGTCTACTTAAACATTTCTTGGTATTTCTATACTTGACAGAAAGGCAGAAAACACCTCTGATAAAGCCTTGCCTAGTATGTGATATGTGCTGGTGTATTTCGTTAATTAGCACTATCAGATGCTTGGAAGGGCAATAGGCTCTACTAGACAGAAACTCAGTAAAGTCTTAAATTAAAGGCTCTCTTGGTATTTGATATGTGCTGGTAACATGCCTGCCAGTACTTAATGTGTATTGGCGTTTCCTGTAACCTGACAATATGAGATGAAAGAGAAGGCAGCGAACCATTTTTTCACGGAAAGAGAGTACCCACCACTTCCTGGTATTTGATATGTGCTGGTGTATTTTGTGAATTAGCACTATCAGATGCTAGGAAGGGTACAAAACCCATTTTCCGAAGGAAGGCCAGAAAGATTTTATACAAAACTATACTTGATAGAAAGGCAGAAAACACTTCGGATGGTTCTTTTCTGGTATTTAATATGTGTTGGTGCTTTTTGAATGTTAGCACTATAATTTTTGGGGAATATTTCTGACCTAAAACGAGCGAAAACCTTTCCTGGTATCTGATATGTGCTGGTGTATTTTGTGAATTAGCACTATCAAATGCTAGGAAAGGCAGCGAAGTATACTTGACAGAAACTCAGTAAAGTCTTAAAGCAAAGGTATTACTGGTATTTGATATGTGCTGGTGACACAACTGCCCGGATTTAATGTCAATTGACGTTGTCTGTAACCTAACAGTATGAGATGCTAGAGAAGGCATCGAAGCATTTTTTCTTGTCGTAAAGCTAACAAAATCTTTATACAAACCCCTTCCTAGTATTTGATGTGTACTGGTGTTTTTTGTAAATTAGCACTATCAGATGCTAGGAAAGGCAGCGAAGTATACTTAACAGAAATTCAGTAAAGTCTTTAAAAAAAACGCCCTGTTGGTATTTGATATGTGCTATTAAGACAACTGGCCGTATTAATTGTTTATTGGCACAATATGTAAACTAACAATATGAGATGTTGGAGAAGTCTCCGGACCACTTTTTGGAGCAAAGCTAGCAAAGAGTTTATGCAAACCTATTTATATTATTTGATATGTGCCGGTGTATTTTGTGAATTAGCACTATCAGATGCTAGGAAGGGAAAAAAGCCCATTTTTTGAAGGAAAGAGAGGAAAGACATTATACACAAACCCTTCCTGGTATTTAATAGGTGCTGATGTATTTTGTAAATTAGCACTATCAGATGCTAGGAAGGGTACAAAACCCATTTTCCGAAGGAAAGCCAGAAAGACTTTATACAACACTATACTTGATAGAAGGGCAGAAAACACTCCAGATGGTTCTTTTTTGGTATTTAATATGTGTTGGCGCTTTCTGAATGTGAGCACTATAATTTGTTGGGAATATTTCTGACCTAACACGAGCGAAAACCTTTCCTGGTATCTGATATGTGCTGGTGTATTTTGAAAATTAGCACTATCAAATGCTAGGAAAGGCAGCGAAGTATACTTGACAGAAACTCAGTAAAGTCTTAAAGTAAAGGCCCTCTTGGTATTTGATATGTGCTGGTAACACAACTGCCCGGATTTAATGTTTACTGGCATAATCTGTAAACTAACAATATGAGGTGTTAGAGAAGTGTCCGGACCACTTTTTGGAGTAAAGGTAGCAAAGACTTTATACAAACCCCTTCCTGGTATCTGATATGTGCTGGTGTATTTTGAAAATTAGCACTATCAGATGCTGGGAAGGGCAGCGAAGTATACTTGACAGAAATTCAGTAAAATCTGAAAGGAAAGGTTCTTCTGGTATTTGATATGTGCTGGTTACACAAGTGCCCGGATTTAATGTCAATTGGCGTTGTATGTAACATAAGAGTATGAGATGCTAGAGAAGGCATCGAAACATTTTTTTTCTGGTAAACCTAACAAAGACCTTATACAAACCCATTACTGGAATATAATGTGTGCTGTTGTTTTTTTTTTAAATTGGTACGATAAGTTGGTGGTAATTGCAATCAACTATATTTGACCTAATTATAGCGAAACCTTCTGATAAAACTTTTCCTGGTATTTAATATTTCAGATGTTAGGTAGGTGGCATAAGCAGATTTCGTTGACTGTCAGATAACCAGGTCTACTTAAACCTTTCTTGGTATTTCTATACTTGACAGAAAGGCAGAAAACACCTCTGATAAAGCCTTGCCTAGTATGTGATATGTGTTGGTGTATTTCGTTAATTAGCACTATAAGATGCTTGGAAGGGCAGTAGGCTATACTTGACAGAAACTCAGTAAAGTCTTAAATTAAAGGCTCTCTTGGTATTTGATATGTGCTGGTAACATGCCTGCCAGTACTTAATGTGTATTGGCGTTTCCTGTAACCTGACAATATGAGATGAAAGAGAAGGCAGCGAACCATTTTATCACGGAAAGCGTGTAAAGACTTTATATATATCCCTTCCTGGTATTTGATATGTGCTGGTGTATTTTGTGAATTAGCACTATCAGATGCTAGGAAGGGTACAAAACCCATTTTCTAAAGGAAGGCCAGAAATATTTTATACAAAACTATACTTGATAGAAAGGCAGAAAACACTTCGGATGGTTCTTTTTTGTTATTTAATATGTGTTGGTGCTTTTTGAATGTTAGCACTATAATTTTTGGGGAATATTTCTGACCTAAAACGAGCGAAAACCTTTCCTGGTATCTGATATGTGCTGGTGTATTTTGTGAATTAGCACTATCAAATGCTAGGAAAAGCAGCGAAGTATACTTGACAGAAACTCAGTAAAGTCTTAAAGCAAAGGTATTCCTGGTATTTGATATGTGCTGGTGACACAACTGCCCGGATTTAATGTCAATTGGCGTTGTCTGTAACCTAACAGTATGAGATGCTAGAGAAGGCATCGAAGCATTTTTTTTGGTCGTAAAGCTAACAAAGACTTTATACAAACCCCTTCCTGGTATTTGATGTGTACTGGTGTTTTTTGTAAATTAGCACTATCAGATGCTAGGAAAGGCAGCGAAGTATACTTAACAGAAATTCAGTAAAGTCTTTAAAAAAAAACGCCCTGTTGGTATTTGATATGTGCTATTAAGACAACTGGCCGTATTAATTGTTTCTTGGCACAATCTGTAAACTAACAATATGAGATGTTGGAGAAGTCTCCGGACCACTTTTTGGAGCAAAGCTAGCAAAGAGTTTATGCAAACCTATTCCTATTATTTGATATGTGCTGGTGTATTTTGTGAATTAGCACTATCAGATGCTAGGAAGGGAAAAAAGCCCATTTTTTGAAGGAAAGAGAGGAAAGACATTATACACAAACCCTTCCTGGTATTTAATAGGTGCTGATGTATTTTGTAAATTAGCACTATCAGATGCTAGGAAGGGTACAAAACCCATTTTCCGAAGGAAAGCCAGAAAGACTTTATACAACACTATACTTGATAGAAAGGCAGAAAACACTCCAGATGGTTCTTTTTTGGTATTTAATATGTGTTGGTGCTTTTTGAATGTTAGCACTATAATTTGTTGGAAATATTTCTGACCTAAAACGAGCGAAAACCTTTCCTGGTATCTGATATGTGCTGGTGTATTTTGTGAATTAGCACTATCAAATGCTAGGAAAGGCAGCGAAGTATACTTGACAGAATCTCAGTAAAGTCTTAAAGCAAAGGTATTCCTGGTATTTGATATGTGCTGGTGACACAACTGCCCGGATTTAATGTCAATTGGCGTTGTCTGTAACCTAACAGTATGAGATGCTAGAGAAGGCATCGAAGCATTTTTTCTTGTAAAGCTAACAAAGACTTTATACAAACCCCTTCCTGGTATTTGATGTGTACTGGTGTTTTTTGTAAATTAGCACTATCAGATGCTAGGAAAGGCAGCGAAGTATACTTGACAGAAATTCAGTAAAGTCTTTAAAAAAAATGTCCTGTTGGTATTTGATATGTGCTATTAAGACAAATGGCCGTATTAATTGTTTATTGGCACAATCTGTAAACTAACAATATGAGATGTTGGAGAAGTCTCCGGACCACTTTTTGGAGCAAAGCTAGCAAAGAGTTTATGCAAACCTATTCCTATTATTTGATATGTGCCGGTGTATTTTGTGAATTAGCACTATCAGATGCTAGGAAGGGAAAAAAGCCCATTTTTTGAAGGAAAGAGAGGAAAGACATTATACACAAACCCTTCCTGGTATTTAATAGGTGCTGATGTATTTTGTAAATTAGCACTATCAGATGCTAGGAAGGGTACAAAACCCTTTTTCCGAAGGAAAGCCAGAAAGACTTTATACAACACTATACTTGATAAAAGGGAAGAAAACACTCCAGATGGTTCTTTTTTGGTATTTAATATGTGTTGGTGCTTTCTGAATGTGAGCACTATAATTTGTTGGGAATATTTCTGACCTAACACGAGCGAAAACCTTTCCTGGTATCTGATATGTTCTGGTGTATTTTGTGAATTAGCACTATCAAATGCTAGGAAAGGCAGCGAAGTATACTTGACAGAAACTCAGTAAAGTCTTAAAGCAAAGGTATTCCTGGTATTTGATATGTTCTGGTGACACAACTGCCCGGATTTAATGTCAATTGGCGTTGTCTGTAACATAAGAGTATGAGATGTTAGAGAAGGCATCGAAACATTTTTTTTCTGGTAAACCTAACAAAGACCTTATACAAACCCATTACTGGAATATAATGTGTGCTGGTGTTTTTTTTTTTTAAATTGGTACGATAAGTTGGTGGTAATTGCAATCAACTATATTTGACCTAATTCCAGCGAAACCTTCTGATAAAACTTTTCTTGGTATTTAATATTTCAGATGTTAGGTAGGTGGCATAAGCAGATTTCGTTGACTGTCAGATAACCAGGTCTACTTAAACCTTTCTTGGTATTTCTATACTTGACAGAAAGGCAGAAAACACCTTTGATAAATCCTTGCCTAGTATGTGATATGTGCTGGTGTATTTCGTTAATTAGCACTATCAGATGCTTGGAAGGGCAGTAGGCTATACTTGACAGAAACTCAGTAAAGTCTTAAATTAAAGGCTCTCTTGGTATTTGATATGTGCTGGTAACATGCCTGCCAGTACTTAATGTGTATTGGCGTTTCCTGTAACCTGACAATATGAGATGAAAGAGAAGGCAGCGAACCATTTTATCACGGAAAGCGTGTAAAGACTTTATATATATCCCTTCCTGGTATTTGCTATGTGCAAGTGTATTTTGTGATTTAGCACTATCAGATGCTAGGAAGGAAACAAAACACATTTTTTGAAGGAAAGAGAGGAAAGACATACACAAATCCTTCCTTGTATTTAATAGGTGCTGATGTATTTTGCAAATTAGCACTATCAGATGCTAGGAAGGGTACAAAACCCATTTTCTGAAGGAAAGCCAGAAAGACTTTATACAACACTAAACTTGATAGAAGGGCAGAAAACACTTCGGATGGTTCTTTTGTGGTATAGAATATGTGTTGGTGCTTTTTGAATGTTAGCACTATAATTTGTTGGAAATATTTCTGACCTAAAACGAGCGAAAACCTTTCCTTTTATCTGATATGTGCTGGTGTATTTTGAAAATTAGCACTATCAAATGCTAGGAATGGCAGCGAAGTATACTTGACAGAAATTCAGTAAAGTCTTAAAGTAAAGGTATTCCTGGTTTCTGATATGTGCTGGTAACACCACTTGCAGTATTTAATGTGTATTGGCATAATCTGTAAACTAAAAATATGAGATGTTAGAGAAGTCACCGAACCACTTTTTGGAGTAAAGCTAACAAAGACTTTATACACACCCATTCCTATTATATGATATCTGCTGGTATATTTTATGAATTAGCACTATCAGATGCTGGGAAGGGAACAAAGCCCATTTTTTGAAGGAAAGAGAGGAAAGACATACACAAATCCTTCCTGGTATTTAATAGGTGCTGATGTAATTTGCAAATTAGCACTATCAGATGCTAGGAAGGGTACAAAACCCATTTTCTGCAGGAAAGCCAGAAAGATTTTATACAACACTATACTTGATAGAAAGGCAGAAAACACTTCGCATGGTTCTTTCTTGATATTTAGTATGTGTTGGTGCTTTTTGAATGTTAGCACTATAGTTTTTTGAGAATATATCTGACCTAAAACGAGCGAAAACCTTTCCTGGTATTTGATATGTGCTGGTGTATTTTGAAAATTAGCACTATCAAATGCTAGGAAAGGCAGCGAAGTATACTTGACAGAAACTCAGTAAAGTCTTAAAGCAAAGGTATTCCTGGTATTTGATATGTGCTGGTGACACAACTGCCCGGATTTAATGTCAAGTGGCGTTGTCTGTAACCTAACAATATGAGATGTTAGAGAAGTCTCCGAACCACTTTTTGGAGTAAAGCTAACAAAGACTTTATACAAACCACTTCCTGGTATCTGATATGTGCTGGTGTATTTTGAAAATTAGCACTATCAGATGCTGGGAAGGGCAGCGAAGTATACTTGCCAGAAATTCAGTAAAATCTGAAAGGAAAGGTTCTTCTGGTATTTGATATGTGCTGGTTACACAAGTGCCCGGATTTAATGTCAATTGGCGTTGTATGTAACATAAGAGTATGAGATGCTAGAGAAGGCATCGAAACATTTTTTTCTGGTAAACCTAACAAAGACCTTATACAAACCCATTACTGGAATATAATGTGTGCTGGTGTTTTATTTTTAAATTGGTACGATAAGTTGGTGGTAATTGCAATCAACTATATTTGACCTAATTCCAGCGAAACCTTCTGATAAAACTTTTCCTGGTATTTAATATTTCAGATGTTAGGTAGGTGGCATAAGCAGATTTCGTTGACTGTCAGATAACCAGGTCTACTTAAACCTTTCTTGGTATTTCTATACTTGACAGAAAGGCAGAAAACACCTCTGATAAAGCCTTGCCTAGTATGTGATATGTGCTGGTGTATTTCGTTAATTAGCACTATCAGATGCTTGGAAGGGCAGTAGGCTATACTTGACAGAAACTCAGTAAAGTCTTAAAGTAAAGGCTCTCTTGGTATTTGATATGTGCTGGTAACATGCCTGCCAGTACTTAATGTGTATTGGCGTTTCCTGTAACCTGACAATATGAGATGAAAGAGAAGGCAGCGAACCATTTTATCACGGAAAGCGTGTAAAGACTTTATATATATCCCTTCCTGGTATTTGATATGTGCTGGTGTATTTTGTGAATTAGCACTATCAGATGCTAGGAAGGGTACAAAACCAATTTTCTAAAGGAAGGCCAGAAATATTTTATACAAAACTATACTTGATAGAAAGGCAGAAAACACTTCGGATGGTTCTTTTTTGGTATTTAATATGTGTTGGTGCTTTTTGAATGTTAGCACTATAATTTTTGGGGAATATTTCTGACCTAAAACGAGCGAAAACCTTTCCTGGTATCTGATATGTGCTGGTGTATTTTGTGAATTAGCACTATCAAATGCTAGGAAAGGCAGCGAAGTATACTTGACAGAAACTCAGTAAAGTCTTAAAGCAAAGGTATTCCTGGTATTTGATATGTGCTGGTGACACAACTGCCCGGATTTAATGTCAATTGGCGTTGTCTGTAACCTAACAGTATGAGATGCTAGAGAAGGCATCGAAGCATTTTTTCTTGTCGTAAAGCTAACAAAGACTTTATACAAACCCCTTCCTGGTATTTGATGTGTACTGGTGTTTTTTGTAAATTAGCACTATCAGATGCTAGGAAAGGCAGCGAAGTATACTTAACAGAAATTCAGTAAAGTCTTTAAAAAAAACGCCCTGTTGGTATTTGATATGTGCTATTAAGACAACTGGCCGTATTAATTGTTTCTTGGCACAATCTGTAAACTAACAATATGAGATGTTGGAGAAGTCTCCGGACCACTTTTTGGAGCAAAGCTAGCAAAGAGTTTATGCAAACCTATTCCTATTATTTGATATGTGCTGGTGTATTTTATGAATTAGCACTATCAGATGCTAGGAAGGGAACAAAACCCATTTTTTGAAGGAAAGAGAGGAAAGACATTATACACAAACCCTTCCTGGTATTTAATAGGTGCTGATGTATTTTGTAAATTAGCACTATCAGATGCTAGGAAGGGTACAAAACCCATTTTCCGAAGGAAAGCCAGAAAGACTTTATACAACACTATACTTGATAGAAAGGGAGAAAACACTTCGGATGGTTCTTTTTTGGTATTTAATATGTGTTGGTGCTTTTTGAATGTTAGCACTATAATTTTTTGGAAATATTTCTGACCTAACACGAGCGAAAACCTTTCCTGGTATCTGATATGTGCTGGTGTATTTTGTGAATTAGCACTATCAAATGCTAGGAAAGGCAGCGAAGTATACTTGACAGAAACTCAGTAAAGTCTTAAAGCAAAGGTATTCCTGGTATTTGATATGTGCTGGTAACACAACTGCCCGGATTTATTGTCACTTAGCGTTGTCTGTAACCTGACAGTATGAGATGCTAGAGAAGGCACCGAACCTATTTATGGAGTAAAGCTAGGAAAGACTTTATACAAACCCCTTCCTGGTATTTGATGTGTACTGGTGTTTTTTGTAAATTAGCACTATCAGATGCTAGGAAAGGCAGCGAAGTATACTTAACAGAAATTCAGTAAAGTCTTTAAAAAAAACGCCCTGTTGGTATTTGATATGTGCTATTAAGACAACTGGCCGTATTAATTGTTTCTTGGCACAATCTGTAAACTAACAATATGAGATGTTGGAGAAGTCTCCGGACCACTTTTTGGAGCAAAGCTAGCAAAGAGTTTATGCAAACCTATTCCTATTATTTGATATGTGCTGGTGTATTTTATGAATTAGCACTATCAGATGCTAGGAAGGGAACAAAACCCATTTTTTGAAGGAAAGAGAGGAAAGACATTATACACAAACCCTTCCTGGTATTTAATAGGTGCTGATGTATTTTGTAAATTAGCACTATCAGATGCTAGGAAGGGTACAAAACCCATTTTCCGAAGGAAAGCCAGAAAGACTTTATACAACACTATACTTGATAGAAAGGGAGAAAACACTTCGGATGGTTCTTTTTTGGTATTTAATATGTGTTGGTGCTTTTTGAATGTTAGCACTATAATTTTTTGGAAATATTTCTGACCTAACACGAGCGAAAACCTTTCCTGGTATCTGATATGTGCTGGTGTATTTTGTGAATTAGCACTATCAAATGCTAGGAAAGGCAGCGAAGTATACTTGACAGAAACTCAGTAAAGTCTTAAAGCAAAGGTATTCCTGGTATTTGATATGTGCTGGTAACACAACTGCCCGGATTTATTGTCACTTAGCGTTGTCTGTAACCTGACAGTATGAGATGCTAGAGAAGGCACCGAACCTATTTATGGAGTAAAGCTAGGAAAGACTTTATACAAACCCCTTCCTGGTATTTGATATGTGCTGGTGTATTTTGTAAATTAGCACTATCAGATCCTTGGAAGGGTACAAAACCCATTTTCTGAAGGAAGGCCAGAAATATTTTATACAAAACTATACATGATAGAAAGGCAGAAAACACTTCGGATGGTTCTTTTCTGGTATTTAATATGTGTTGGTGCTTTTTGAATGTTAGCACTATAATTTTTGGGGAATATTTCTGACCTAAAACGAGCGAAAACCTTTCCTTTTATCTGATATGTGCTGGTGTATTTTGTGAATTAGCACTATCAAATGCTAGGAAAGGCAGCGAAGTATACTTGACAGAAACTCAGTAAAGTCTTAAAGCAAAGGTATTCCTGGTATTTGATATGTGCTGGTGACACAACTGCCCGGATTTAATGTCAATTGGCGTTGTCTGTAACCTAACAGTATGAGATGCTAGAGAAGGCATCGAAACATTTTTTTTGGTCGTAAAGCTAACAAAGACTTTATACAAACCCCTTAGTGGTATTTGATGTGTACTGGTGTTTTTTGTAAATTAGCACTATCAGATGCTGGGAAAGGCAGCGAAGTATACTTGACAGAAATTCAGTAAAGTCTTTAAAAAAAAACGCCCTGTTGGTATTTGATATGTGCTATTAAGACAACTGGCCGTATTAATTGTTTCTTGGCACAATCTGTAAATTAACAATATGAGATGTAGGAGAAGTCTCCGGACCACTTTTTGGAGCAAAGCTAGCAAAGAGTTTATGCAAACCTATTCCTATTATTTGATATGTGCTGGTGTATTTTGTGAATTAGCACTATCAGATGCTAGGAAGGGAAAAAAGCCCATTTTTTGAAGGAAAGAGAGGAAAGACATTATACACAAACCCTTCCTGGTATTTAATAGGTGCTGATGTATTTTGTAAATTAGCACTATCAGATGCTAGGAAGGGTACAAAACCCATTTTCCGAAGGAAAGCCAGAAAGACTTTATACAACACTATACTTGATAGAAGGGCAGAAAACACTCCAGATGGTTCTTTTTTGGTATTTAATATGTGTTGGTGCTTTTTGAATGTTAGCACTATAATTTGTTGGAAATATTTCTGACCTAAAACGAGCGAAAACCTTTCCTGGTATCTGATATGTGCTGGTGTATTTTGTGAATTAGCACTATCAAATGCTAGGAAAGGCAGCGAAGTATACTTGACAGAAACTCAGTAAAGTCTTAAAGCAAAGGTATTCCTGGTATTTGATATGTGCTGGTGACACAACTGCCCGGATTTAATGTCAATTGGCGTTGTCTGTAACCTAACAGTATGAGATGCTAGAGAAGGCATCGAAGCATTTTTTCTTGTCGTAAAGCTAACAAAGACTTTATACAAACCCCTTCCTGGTATTTGATGTGTACTGGTGTTTTTTGTAAATTAGCACTATCAGATGCTAGGAAAGGCAGCGAAGTATACTTGACAGAAATTCAGTAAAGTCTTTAAAAAAAATGTCCTGTTGGTATTTGATATGTGCTATTAAGACAAATGGCCGTATTAATTGTTTATTGGCACAATCTGTAAACTAACAATATGAGATGTTGGAGAAGTCTCCGGACCACTTTTTGGAGCAAAGCTAGCAAAGAGTTTATGCAAACCTATTCCTATTATTTGATATGTGCTGGTGTATTTTGTGAATTAGCACTATCAGATGCTAGGAAGGGAAAAAAGCCCATTTTTTGAAGGAAAGAGAGGAAAGACATTATACACAAACCCTTCCTGGTATTTAATAGGTGCTGATGTATTTTGTAAATTAGCACTATCAGATGCTAGGAAGGGTACAAAACCCTTTTTCCGAAGGAAAGCCAGAAAGACTTTATACAACACTATACTTGATAAAAGGGAAGAAAACACTCCAGATGGTTCTTTTTTGGTATTTAATATGTGTTGGTGCTTTCTGAATGTGAGCACTATAATTTGTTGGGAATATTTCTGACCTAACACGAGCGAAAACCTTTCCTGGTATCTGATATGTTCTGGTGTATTTTGAAAATTAGCACTATCAAATGCTAGGAAAGGCAGCGAAGTATACTTGACAGAAACTCAGTAAAGTCTTAAAGCAAAGGTATTCCTGGTATTTGATATGTTCTGGTGACACAACTGCCCGGATTTAATGTCAATAGGCGTTGTCTGTAACATAAGAGTATGAGATGTTAGAGAAGGCATCGAAACATTTTTTTTCTGGTAAACCTAACAAAGACCTTATACAAACCCATTACTGGAATATAATGTGTGCTGGTGTTTTTTTTTTTTAAATTGGTACGATAAGTTGGTGGTAATTGCAATCAACTATATTTGACCTAATTCCAGCGAAACCTTCTGATAAAACTTTTCTTGGTATTTAATATTTCAGATGTTAGGTAGGTGGCATAAGCAGATTTCGTTGACTGTCAGATAACCAGGTCTACTTAAACCTTTCTTGGTATTTCTATACTTGACAGAAAGGCAGAAAACACCTTTGATAAATCCTTGCCTAGTATGTGATATGTGCTGGTGTATTTCGTTAATTAGCACTATCAGATGCTTGGAAGGGCAGTAGGCTATACTTGACAGAAACTCAGTAAAGTCTTAAATTAAAGGCTCTCTTGGTATTTGATATGTGCTGGTAACATGCCTGCCAGTACTTAATGTGTATTGGCGTTTCCTGTAACCTGACAATATGAGATGAAAGAGAAGGCAGCGAACCATTTTATCACGGAAAGCGTGTAAAGACTTTATATATATCCCTTCCTGGTATTTGCTATGTGCAAGTGTATTTTGTGATTTAGCACTATCAGATGCTAGGAAGGAAACAAAACACATTTTTTGAAGGAAAGAGAGGAAAGACATACACAAATCCTTCCTTGTATTTAATAGGTGCTGATGTATTTTGCAAATTAGCACTATCAGATGCTAGGAAGGGTACAAAACCCATTTTCTGAAGGAAAGCCAGAAAGACTTTATACAACACTAAACTTGATAGAAGGGCAGAAAACACTTCGGATGGTTCTTTTGTGGTATAGAATATGTGTTGGTGCTTTTTGAATGTTAGCACTATAATTTGTTGGAAATATTTCTGACCTAAAACGAGCGAAAACCTTTCCTTTTATCTGATATGTGCTGGTGTATTTTGAAAATTAGCACTATCAAATGCTAGGAATGGCAGCGAAGTATACTTGACAGAAATTCAGTAAAGTCTTAAAGTAAAGGTATTCCTGGTTTCTCATATGTGCTGGTAACACCACTTGCAGTATTTAATGTGTATTGGCATAATCTGTAAACTAAAAATATGAGATGTTAGAGAAGTCACCGAACCACTTTTTGGAGTAAAGCTAACAAAGACTTTATACACACCCATTCCTATTATTTGATATCTGCTGGTATATTTTATGAATTAGCACTATCAGATGCTAGGAAGGGAACAAAACCCATTTTTTGAAGGAAAGAGAGGAAAGACATACACAAATCCTTCCTGGTATTTAATAGGTGCTGATGTATTTTGCAAATTAGCACTATCAGATGCTAGGAAGGGTACAAAACCCATTTTCTGAAGGAAAGCCAGAAAGACTTTTTACAACTCTAAACTTGATAGAAAGGGAGAAAACACTTCGGTTGGTTCTTTTGTGGTATATAATATGTGTTGGTGCTTTTTGAATGTTAGCACTATAATTTGTTGGGAATATTTCTCACCTAAAACGAGCGAAAACCTTTCCTGGTATCTGATATGTGCTGGTGTATTTTGTGAATTAGCACTATCAGATGCTTGGAACGGCAGCGAAGTATACTTGACAGAAACTCAGTAAAGTCTTAAAGCAAAGGTATTCCTGGTATTTGATATGTGCTGGTGACACAACTGCCCGGATTTAATGTCAAGTGGCGTTGTCTGTAACCTAACAATATGAGATGTTAGAGAAGTCTCCGAACCACTTTTTGGAGTAAAGCTAACAAAGACTTTATACAAACCACTTCCTGGTATCTGATATGTGCTGGTGTATTTTGAAAATTAGCACTATCAGATGCTGGGAAGGGCAGCGAAGTATACTTGCCAGAAATTCAGTAAAATCTGAAAGGAAAGGTTCTTCTGGTATTTGATATGTGCTGGTTACACAAGTGCCCGGATTTAATGTCAATTGGCGTTGTATGTAACATAAGAGTATGAGATGCTAGAGAAGGCATCGAAACATTTTTTTCTGGTAAACCTAACAAAGACCTTATACAAACCCATTACTGGAATATAATGTGTGCTGGTGTTTTATTTTTAAATTGGTACGATAAGTTGGTGGTAATTGCAATCAACTATATTTGACCTAATTCCAGCGAAACCTTCTGATAAAACTTTTCCTGGTATTTAATATTTCAGATGTTAGGTAGGTGGCATAAGCAGATTTCGTTGACTGTCAGATAACCAGGTCTACTTAAACCTTTCTTGGTATTTCTATACTTGACAGAAAGGCAGAAAACACCTCTGATAAAGCCTTGCCTAGTATGTGATATGTGCTGGTGTATTTCGTTAATTAGCACTATCAGATGCTTGGAAGGGCAGTAGGCTATACTTGACAGAAACTCAGTAAAGTCTTAAATTAAAGGCTCTCTTGGTATTTGATATGTGCTGGTAACATGCCTGCCAGTCCTTAATGTGTATTGGCGTAGCCTGTAACCTGACAATATGAGATGAAAGAGAAGGCAGCGAACCATTTTATCACGGAAAGCGTGTAAAGACTTTATATATATATCCCTTCCTGGTATTTGATATGTGCTGATGTATTTTGTGAATTAGCACTATCAGATGCTGGGAAGGGCAGCGAAGTATACTTGACAGAAATTCAGTAAAGTCTTAAAGTAAAGGTCCTCCTGGTCTTTGATATGTGCTGGTAACACCACTTGCAGTACTTAATGTGTATTGGCGTAGCCTGTAACCTGACATAATGAGATGAAAGAGACGGCACCGAACCATTTTATCACGGAAAGCATGTAAAGACTTTATATATATCCCTTCCTGGTATTTGATATGTGCTGGTGTATTTTGTGAATTAGCACTATCAGATGCTAGGAAGGGTACAAAACCCATTTTCTAAAGGAAGGCCAGAAATATTTTATACAAAACTATACTTGATAGAAAGGCAGAAAACACTTCGGATGGTTCTTTTTTGGTATTTAATATGTGTTGGTGCTTTTTGAATGTTAGCACTATAATTTGTTGGGAATATTTCTGACCTAAAACGAGCGAAAACCTTTCCTGGTATCTGATATGTGCTGGTGTATTTTGTGAATTAGCACTATCAAATGCTAGGAAAGGCAGCGAAGTATACTTGACAGAAACTCAGTAAAGTCTTAAAGCAAAGGTATTCCTGGTATTTGATATGTGCTGGTGACACAACTGCCCGGATTTAATGTCAATTGGCGTTGTCTGTAACCTAACAGTATGAGATGCTAGAGAAGGCATCGAAGCATTTTTTCTTGTCGTAAAGCTAACAAAGACTTTATACAAACCCCTTCCTGGTATTTGATGTGTACTGGTGTTTTTTGTAAATTAGCACTATCAGATGCTAGGAAAGGCAGCGAAGTATACTTGACAGAAATTCAGTAAAGTCTTTAAAAAAAATGTCCTGTTGGTATTTGATATGTGCTATTAAGACAACTGGCCGTATTAATTGTTTATTGGCACAATCTGTAAACTAACAATATGAGATGTTGGAGAAGTCTCCGGACCACTTTTTGGAGCAAAGCTAGCAAAGAGTTTATGCAAACCTATTCCTATTATTTGATATGTGCTGGTGTATTTTGTGAATTAGCACTATCAGATGCTAGGAAGGGAAAAAAGCCCATTTTTTGAAGGAAAGAGAGGAAAGACATTATACACAAACCCTTCCTGGTATTTAATATGTGCTGATGTATTTTGTAAATTAGCACTATCAGATGCTAGGAAGGGTACAAAACCCATTTTCCGAAGGAAAGCCAGAAAGACTTTATACAACACTATACTTGATAGAAAGGGAGAAAACACTCCAGATGGTTCTTTTTTCGTATTTAATATGTGTTGGCGCTTTCTGAATGTGAGCACTATAATTTGTTGGGAATATTTCTGACCTAAAACGAGCGAAAACCTTTCCTTTTATCTGATATGTGCTGGTGTATTTTGACAATTAGCACTATCAAATGCTAGGAATGGCAGCGAAGTATACTTGACAGAAACTCAGTAAAGTCTTAAAGTAAAGGCCCTCTTGGTATTTGATATGTTCTGGTGACACAACTGCCCGGATTTAATGTTTACTGGCATAATCTGTAAACTAACAATATGAGGTGTTAGAGAAGTCTCCGGACCACTTTTTGGAGTAAAGGTAGCAAAGACTTTATACAAACCCCTTCCTGGTATCTGATATGTGCTGGTGTATTTTGAAAATTAGCACTATCAGATGCTGGGAAGGGCAGCGAAGTATACTTGACAGAAATTCAGTAAAATCTGAAAGGAAAGGTTCTTCTGGTATTTGATATGTGCTGGTTACACAAGTGCCCGGATTTATTGTCAATAGACGTTGTCTGTAACATAAGAGTATGAGATGTTAGAGAAGGCATCGAAACACTTTTTTTCTGGTAAACCTAACAAAGACCTTATACAAACCCATTACTAGAATATAATGTGTGCTGTTGTTTTTTTTTTAAATTGGTACGATAAGTTGGTGGTAATTGCAATCAACTATATTTGACCTAATTCCAGCGAAACCTTCTGATAAAACTTTTCCTGGTATTTAATATTTCAGATGTTAGGTAGGTGGCATAAGCAGATTTCGTTGACTGTCAGATAACCAGGTCTACTTAAACCTTTCTTGGTATTTCTATACTTGACAGAAAGGCAGAAAACACCTCTGATGAAGCCTTGCCTAGTATGTGATATGTGCTGGTGTATTTCGTTAATTAGCACTATCAGATGCTTGGAAGGGCAGCAGGCTATACTTGACAGAAACTCAGTAAAGTCTTAAATTAAAGGCTCTCTTGGTATTTGATATGTGCTGGTAACATGCCTGCCAGTCCTTAATGTGTATTGGCGTTTCCTGTAACCTGACAATATGAGATGAAAGAGAAGGCAGCGAACCATTTTATCACGGAAAGCGTGTAAAGACTTTATATATATCCCTTCCTGGTATTTGATATGTGCTGGTGTATTTTGTGATTTAGCACTATCACATGCTAGGAAGGGAACAAAACACATTTTTTGAAGGAAAGAGAGGAAAGACATACACAAATCCTTCCTTGTATTTAATAGGTGCTGATATGTTTTGCAAATTAGCACTATCAGATGCTAGGAATTGTACAAAACCCATTTTCTGAAGGAAAGCCAGAAAGACTTTATACAACACTAAACTTGATAGAAAGGGAGAAAACACTTCGGATGGTTCTTTTGTGGTATATAATATGTGTTGGTGCTTTTTGAATGTTAGCACTATAATTTGTTGGGAATATTTCTGACCTAAAACGAGCGAAAACCTTTCCTGGTATCTGATATGTGCTGGTGTATTTTGTGAATTAGCACTATCAGATGCTTGGAAGGGCAGCGAAGTATACTTGACAGAAACTCAGTAAAGTCTTAAAGCAAAGGTATTCCTGGTATTTGATATGTGCTGGTGACACAACTGCCCGGATTTAATGTCAAGTGGCGTTGTCTGTAACCTAACAATATGAGATGTTAGAGAAGTCTCCGAACCACTTTTTGGAGTAAAGCTAACAAAGACTTTATACAAACCCCTTCCTGGTATCTGATATGTACTGGTGTATTTTGAAAATTAGCACTATCAGATGCTGGGATGGGCAGCGAAGTATACTTGACAGAAATTCAGTAAAATCTGAAAGGAAAGGTTCTTCTGGTATTTGATATGTGCTGGTTACACAAGTGCCCGGATTTAATGTCAATTGGCGTTGTATGTAACATAAGAGTATGAGATGCTAGAGAAGGCATCGAAGCATTTTTTTTCTGGTAAACCTAACAAAGACCTTATACAAACCCATTACTGGAATATAATGTGTGCTGGTGTTTTATTTTTAAATTGGTACGATAAGTTGGTGGTAATTGCAATCAACTATATTTGACCTAATTCCAGCGAAACCTTCTGATAAAACTTTTCCTGGTATTTAATATTTCAAATGTTAGGTAGGTGGCATAAGCAGATTTCGTTGACTGTCAGATAACCAGGTCTACTTGAACCTTTCTTGGTATTTCTATACTTGACAGAAAGGCAGAAAACACCTCTGATAAAGCCTTGCCTAGTATGTGATATGTGCTGGTGTATTTCGTTAATTAGCACTATCAGATGCTTGGAAGGGCAGTAGGCTATACTTGACAGAAACTCAGTAAAGTCTTAAATTAAAGGCTCTCTTGGTATTTGATATGTGCTGGTAACATGCCTGCCAGTACTTAATGTGTATTGGCGTTTCCTGTAACCTGACAATATGAGATGAAAGAGAAGGCACCGAACCATTTTATCACGGAAAGCGTGTAAAGACTTTATATATATCCCTTCCTGGTATTTGATATGTGCTGGTGTATTTTGTGATTTAGCACTATCACATGCTAGGAAGGGAACAAAACACATTTTTTGAAGGAAAGAGAGGAAAGACATACACAAATCCTTCCTTGGATTTAATAGGTGCTGATGTATTTTGCAAATTAGCACTATCAGATGCTAGGAATTGTACAAAACCCATTTTCTGAAGGAAAGCCAGAAAGACTTTATACAACACTAAACTTGATAGAAAGGGAGAAAACACTTCGGATGGTTCTTTTGTGGTATATAATATGTGTTGGTGCTTTTTGAATGTTAGCACTATAATTTGTTGGAAATATTTCTGACCTAAAACGAGCGAAAACCTTTCCTGGTATCTGATATGTGCTGGTGTATTTTGAAAATTAGCACTATCAAATGCTAGGAATGGCAGCGAAGTATACTTGACAGAGATTCAGTAAAGTCTTAAAGTAAAGGTATTCCTGGTATCTGATATGTGCTGGTAACACCACTTGCAGTATTTAATGTGTATTGGCATAATCTGTAAACTAAAAATATGAGATGTTGGAGAAGTCACCGAACCACTTTTTGGAGTAAAGCTAACAAAGACTTTATACACACCCATTCCTATTATTTGATATCTGCTAGTATATTTTATGAATTAGCACTATCAGATGCTAGGAAGGGAACAAAACCCATTTTTTGAAGGAAAGAGAGGAAAGACATACACAAATCCTTCCTGGTATTTAATAGGTGCTGATGTATTTTGCAAATTAGCACTATCAGATGCTAGGAAGGGTACAAAACCCATTTTCTGAAGGAAAGCCAGAAAGACTTTTTACAACACTAAACTTGATAGAAAGGGAGAAAACACTTCGGTTGGTTCTTTTGTGGTATATAATATGTGTTGGTGCTTTTTGAATGTTAGAACTATAATTTGTTGGGAATATTTCTGACCTAAAACGAGCGAAAACCTTTCCTGGTATCTGATATGTGCTGGTGTATTTTGTGAATTAGCACTATCAGATGGTTGGAAGGGCAGTAGGCTATACTTGACAGAAACTCAGTAAAGTCTTAAAGTAAAGGCTCTCTTGGTATTTGATATGTGCTGGTAACATGCCTGCCAGTACTTAATGTGTATTGGCGTAGCCTGTAACCTGACAATATGAGATGAAAGAGAAGGCAGCGAACCATTTTATCACGGAAAGCGTGTAAAGACTTTATATATATCCCTTCCTGGTATTTGATATGTGCTGGTGTATTTTGTGAATTAGCACTATCAGATGCTAGGAAGGGTACAAAACACATTTTCTGACGGAAGGCCAGAAAGACTTTATACAAAAGTATACTTGTTAGAAAGGCAGAAAACACTCCAGATGGTTCTTTTTTGGTATTTAATATGTGTTGGCGCTTTCTGAATGTGAGCACTATAATTTGTTGGGAATATTTCTGACCTAAAACGAGCGAAAACCTTTCCTGGTATCTGATATGTGCTGGTGTATTTTGTGAATTAGCACTATCAAATGCTTGGAAGGGTAGCGAAGTATACTTGACAGAAACTCAGTAAAGTCTTAAAGCAAAGGTATTCCTGGTATTTGATATGTGCTGGTGACACAACTGCCCGGATTTAATGTCAAGTGGCGTTGTCTGTAACCTAACAATATGAGATGTTAGAGAAGTCTCCGAACCACTTTTTGGAGTAAAGCTAACAAAGACTTTATACAAACCCCTTCCTGGTATCTGATATGTGCTGGTGTATTTTGAAAATTAGCACTATCAGATGCTGGGAAGGGCAGCGAAGTATACTTGCCAGAAATTCAGTAAAATCTGAAAGGAAAGGTTCTTCTGGTATTTGATATGTGCTGGTTACACAAGTGCCCGGATTTAATGTCAATTGGCGTTGTATGTAACATAAGAGTATGAGATGCTAGAGAAGGCATCGAAGCATTTTTTTTCTGGTAAACCTAACAAAGACCTTATACAAACCCATTACTGGAATATAATGTGTGCTGGTGTTTTATTTTTAAATTGGTACGATAAGTTGGTGGTAATTGCAATCAACTATATTTGACCTAATTCCAGCGAAACCTTCTGATAAAACATTTCCTGGTATTTAATATTTCAGATGTTAGGTAGGTGGCATAAGCAGATTTCGTTGACTGTCAGATAACCAGGTCTACTTAAACCTTTCTTGGTATTTCTATACTTGACAGAAAGGCAGAAAACACCTCTGATAAAGCCGTGCCCAGTATGTGATATGTGCTGGTGTATTTCGTTAATTAGCACTATCAGATGCTTGGAAGGGCAGTAGGCTATACTTGACAGAAACTCAGTAAAGTCTTAAATTAAAGGCTCTCTTGGTATTTGATATGTGCTGGTAACATGCCTGCCAGTACTTAATGTGTATTGGCGTTTCCTGTAACCTGACAATATGAGATGAAAGAGAAGGCAGCGAACCATTTTATCACGGAAAGCGTGTAAAGACTTTATATATATCCCTTCCTGGTATTTGCTATGTGCAAGTGTATTTTGTGATTTAGCACTATCAGATGCTAGGAAGGGAACAAAACACATTTTTTGAAGGAAAGAGAGGAAAGACATACACAAATCCTTCCTTGTATTTAATAGGTGCTGATGTATTTTGCAAATAAGCACTATCAGATGCTAGGAAGGGTACAAAACCCATTTTCTGAAGGAAAGCCAGAAAGACTTTATACAACACTAAACTTGATAGAAGGGCAGAAAACACTTCGGATGGTTCTTTTGTGGTATAGAATATGTGTTGGTGCTTTTTGAATGTTAGCACTATAATTTGTTGGAAATATTTCTGACCTAAAACGAGCGAAAACCTTTCCTTTTATCTGATATGTGCTGGTGTATTTTGAAAATTAGCACTATCAAATGCTAGGAATGGCAGCGAAGTATACTTGACAGAAATTCAGTAAAGTCTTAAAGTAAAGGTATTCCTGGTTTCTCATATGTGCTGGTAACACCACTTGCAGTATTTAATGTGTATTGGCATAATCTGTAAACTAAAAATATGAGATGTTAGAGAAGTCACCGAACCACTTTTTGGAGTAAAGCTAACAAAGACTTTATACACACCCATTCCTATTATTTGATATCTGCTGGTATATTTTATGAATTAGCACTATCAGATGCTAGGAAGGGAACAAAACCCATTTTTTGAAGGAAAGAGAGGAAAGACATACACAAATCCTTCCTGGTATTTAATAGGTGCTGATGTATTTTGCAAATTAGCACTATCAGATGCTAGGAAGGGTACAAAACCCATTTTCTGAAGGAAAGCCAGAAAGACTTTTTACAACTCTAAACTTGATAGAAAGGGAGAAAACACTTCGGTTGGTTCTTTTGTGGTATATAATATGTGTTGGTGCTTTCTGAATGTGAGCACTATAATTTGTTGGGAATATTTCTGACCTAACACGAGCGAAAACCTTTCCTGGTATCTGATATGTGCTGGTGTATTTTGTGAATTAGCACTATCAGATGCTTGGAACGGCAGCGAAGTATACTTGACAGAAACTCAGTAAAGTCTTAAAGCAAAGGTATTCCTGGTATTTGATATGTGCTGGTGACACAACTGCCCGGATTTAATGTCAAGTGGCGTTGTCTGTAACCTAACAATATGAGATGTTAGAGAAGTCTCCGAACCACTTTTTGGAGTAAAGCTAACAAAGACTTTATACAAACCCCTTCCTGGTATCTGATATGTGCTGGTGTATTTTGAAAATTAGCACTATCAGATGCTGGGAAGGGCAGCGAAGTATACTTGACAGAAATTCAGTAAAATCTGAAAGGAAAGGTTCTTCTGGTATTTGATATGTGCTGGTTACACAAGTGCCCGGATTTAATGTCAATTGGCGTTGTATGTAACATAAGAGTATGAGATGCTAGAGAAGGCATCGAAGCATTTTTTTTCTGGTAAACCTAACAAAGACCTTATACAAACCCATTACTGGAATATAATGTGTGCTGGTGTTTTATTTTTAAATTGGTACGATAAGTTGGTGGTAATTGCAATCAACTATATTTGACCTAATTCCAGCGAAACCTTCTGATAAAACATTTCCTGGTATTTAATATTTCAGATGTTAGGTAGGTGGCATAAGCAGATTTCGTTGACTGTCAGATAACCAGGTCTACTTAAACCTTTCTTGGTATTTCTATACTTGACAGAAAGGCAGAAAACACCTCTGATAAAGCCGTGCCCAGTATGTGATATGTGCTGGTGTATTTCGTTAATTAGCACTATCAGATGCTTGGAAGGGCAGTAGGCTATACTTGACAGAAACTCAGTAAAGTCTTAAATTAAAGGCTCTCTTGGTATTTCATATGTGCTGGTAACATGCCTGCCAGTACTTAATGTGTATTGGCGTTTCCTGTAACCTGACAATATGAGATGAAAGAGAAGGCAGCGAACCATTTTATCACGGAAAGCGTGTAAAGACTTTATATATATCCCTTCCTGGTATTTGCTATGTGCAAGTGTATTTTGTGATTTAGCACTATCAGATGCTAGGAAGGGAACAAAACACATTTTTTGAAGGAAAGAGAGGAAAGACATACACAAATCCTTCCTTGTATTTAATAGGTGCTGATGTATTTTGCAAATAAGCACTATCAGATGCTAGGAAGGGTACAAAACCCATTTTCTGAAGGAAAGCCAGAAAGACTTTATACAACACTAAACTTGATAGAAGGGCAGAAAACACTTCGGATGGTTCTTTTGTGGTATAGAATATGTGTTGGTGCTTTTTGAATGTTAGCACTATAATTTGTTGGAAATATTTCTGACCTAAAACGAGCGAAAACCTTTCCTTTTATCTGATATGTGCTGGTGTATTTTGAAAATTAGCACTATCAAATGCTAGGAATGGCAGCGAAGTATACTTGACAGAAATTCAGTAAAGTCTTAAAGTAAAGGTATTCCTGGTTTCTCATATGTGCTGGTAACACCACTTGCAGTATTTAATGTGTATTGGCATAATCTGTAAACTAAAAATATGAGATGTTAGAGAAGTCACCGAACCACTTTTTGGAGTAAAGCTAACAAAGACTTTATACACACCCATTCCTATTATTTGATATCTGCTGGTATATTTTATGAATTAGCACTATCAGATGCTAGGAAGGGAACAAAACCCATTTTTTGAAGGAAAGAGAGGAAAGACATACACAAATCCTTCCTTGTATTTAATAGGTGCTGATGTATTTTGCAAATTAGCACTATCAGATGCTAGGAAGGGTACAAAACCCATTTTCTGAAGGAAAGCCAGAAAGACTTTTTACAACTCTAAACTTGATAGAAAGGGAGAAAACACTTCGGTTGGTTCTTTTGTGGTATATAATATGTGTTGGTGCTTTCTGAATGTGAGCACTATAATTTGTTGGGAATATTTCTGACCTAACACGAGCGAAAACCTTTCCTGGTATCTGATATGTGCTGGTGTATTTTGTGAATTAGCACTATCAGATGCTTGGAACGGCAGCGAAGTATACTTGACAGAAACTCAGTAAAGTCTTAAAGCAAAGGTATTCCTGGTATTTGATATGTGCTGGTGACACAACTGCCCGGATTTAATGTCAAGTGGCGTTGTCTGTAACCTAACAATATGAGATGTTAGAGAAGTCTCCGAACCACTTTTTGGAGTAAAGCTAACAAAGACTTTATACAAACCACTTCCTGGTATCTGATATGTGCTGGTGTATTTTGAAAATTAGCACTATCAGATGCTGGGAAGGGCAGCGAAGTATACTTGCCAGAAATTCAGTAAAATCTGACAGGAAAGGTTCTTCTGGTATTTGATATGTGCTGGTTACACAAGTGCCCGGATTTAATGTCAATTGGCGTTGTATGTAACATAAGAGTATGAGATGCTAGAGAAGGCATCGAAACATTTTTTTCTGGTAAACCTAACAAAGACCTTATACAAACCCATTACTGGAATATAATGTGTGCTGGTGTTTTATTTTTAAATTGGTACGATAAGTTGGTGGTAATTGCAATCAATTATATTTGACCTAATTCCAGAGAAACCTTCTGATAAAACTTTTCCTGGTATTTAATATTTCAGATGTTAGGTAGGTGGCAAAAGCAGATTTCGTTGACTGTCAGATAACCAGGTCTACTTAAACCTTTCTTGGTATTTCTATACTTGACAGAAAGGCAGAAAACACCTCTGATAAAGCCTTGCCTAGTATGTGATATGTGCTGGTGTATTTCGTTAATTAGCACTATCAGATGCTTGGAAGGGCAGTAGGCTATACTTGACAGAAACTCAGTAAAGTCTTAAATTAAAGGCTCTCTTGGTATTTGATATGTGCTGGTAACATGCCTGCCAGTCCTTAATGTGTATTGGCGTAGCCTGTAACCTGACAATATGAGATGAAAGAGAAGGCAGCGAACCATTTTATCACGGAAAGCGTGTAAAGACTTTATATATATATCCCTTCCTGGTATTTGATATGTGCTGATGTATTTTGTGAATTAGCACTATCAGATGCTGGGAAGGGCAGCGAAGTATACTTGACAGAAATTCAGTAAAGTCTTAAAGTAAAGGTCCTCCTGGTCTTTGATATGTGCTGGTAACACCACTTGCAGTACTTAATGTGTATTGGCGTAGCCTGTAACCTGACATAATGAGATGAAAGAGACGGCACCGAACCATTTTATCACGGAAAGCATGTAAAGACTTTATATATATCCCTTCCTGGTATTTGATATGTGCTGGTGTATTTTGTGAATTAGCACTATCAGATGCTAGGAAGGGTACAAAACCCATTTTCTAAAGGAAGGCCAGAAATATTTTATACAAAACTATACTTGATAGAAAGGCAGAAAACACTTCGGATGGTTCTTTTTTGGTATTTAATATGTGTTGGTGCTTTTTGAATGTTAGAACTATAATTTGTTGGGAATATTTCTGACCTAAAACGAGCGAAAACCTTTCCTGGTATCTGATATGTGCTGGTGTATTTTGTGAATTAGCACTATCAAATGCTAGGAAAAGCAGCGAAGTATACTTGACAGAAACTCAGTAAAGTCTTAAAGCAAAGGTATTCCTGGTATTTGATATGTGCTGGTGACACAACTGCCCGGATTTAATGTCAATTGGCGTTGTCTGTAACCTAACAGTATGAGATGCTAGAGAAGGCATCGAAGCATTTTTTTTGGTCGTAAAGCTAACAAAGACTTTATACAAACCCCTTCCTGGTATTTGATGTGTACTGGTGTTTTTTGTAAATTAGCACTATCAGATGCTAGGAAAGGCAGCGAAGTATACTTGACAGAAATTCAGTAAAGTCTTTAAAAAAAATGTCCTGTTGGTATTTGATATGTGCTATTAAGACAACTGGCCGTATTAATTGTTTATTGGCACAATCTGTAGACTAACAATATGAGATGTTGGAGAAGTCTCCGGACCACTTTTTGGAGCAAAGCTAGCAAAGAGTTTATGCAAACCTATTCCTATTATTTGATATGTGCTGGTGTATTTTGTGAATTAGCACTATCAGATGCTAGGAAGGGAAAAAAGCCCATTTTTTGAAGGAAAGAGAGGAAAGACATTATACACAAACCCTTCCTGGTATTTAATAGGTGCTGATGTATTTTGTAAATTAGCACTATCAGATGCTAGGAAGGGTACAAAACCCATTTTCCGAAGGAAAGCCAGAAAGACTTTATACAACACTATACTTGATAGAAAGGCAGAAAACACTCCAGATGGTTCTTTTTTGGTATTTAATATGTGTTGGCGCTTTCTGAATGTGAGCACTATAATTTGTTGGGAATATTTCTGACCTAACACGAGCGAAAACTTTTCCTGGTATCTGATATGTGCTGGTGTATTTTGACAATTAGCACTATCAAATGCTAGGAATGGCAGCGAAGTATACTTGACAGAAACTCAGTAAAGTCTTAAAGTAAAGGCCCTCTTGGTATTTGATATGTTCTGGTGACACAACTGCCCGGATTTAATGTTTACTGGCATAATCTGTAAACTAACAATATGAGGTGTTAGAGAAGTCTCCGGACCACTTTTTGGAGTAAAGGTAGCAAAGACTTTATACAAACCCCTTCCTGGTATCTGATATGTGCTGGTGTATTTTGAAAATTAGCACTATCAGATGCTGGGAAGGGCAGCGAAGTATACTTGACAGAAATTCAGTAAAATCTGAAAGGAAAGGTTCTTCTGGTATTTGATATGTGCTGGTTACACAAGTGCCCGGATTTAATGTCAATTGACGTTGTCTGTAACATAAGAGTATGAGATGTTAGAGAAGGCATCGAAACACTTTTTTTCTGGTAAACCTAACAAAGACCTTATACAAACCCATTACTAGAATATAATGTGTGCTGTTGTTTTTTTTTTAAATTGGTACGATAAGTTGGTGGTAATTGCAATCAACTATATTTGACCTAATTCCAGCGAAACCTTCTGATAAAACTTTTCCTGGTATTTAATATTTCAGATGTTAGGTAGGTGGCATAAGCAGATTTCGTTGACTGTCAGATAACCAGGTCTACTTAAACCTTTCTTGGTATTTCTATACTTGACAGAAAGGCAGAAAACACCTCTGATGAAGCCTTGCCTAGTATGTGATATGTGCTGGTGTATTTCGTTAATTAGCACTATCAGATGCTTGGAAGGGCAGCAGGCTATACTTGACAGAAACTCAGTAAAGTCTTAAATTAAAGGCTCTCTTGGTATTTGATATGTGCTGGTAACATGCCTGCCAGTCCTTAATGTGTATTGGCGTTTCCTGTAACCTGACAATATGAGATGAAAGAGAAGGCACCGAACCATTTTATCACGGAAAGCGTGTAAAGACTTTATATATATCCCTTCCTGGTATTTGATATGTGCTGGTGTATTTTGTGATTTAGCACTATCACATGCTAGGAAGGGAACAAAACACATTTTTTGAAGGAAAGAGAGGAAAGACATACACAAATCCTTCCTTGTATTTAATAGGTGCTGATATGTTTTGCAAATTAGCACTATCAGATGCTAGGAAGGGTACAAAACCCATTTTCTGAAGGAAAGCCAGAAAGACTTTATACAACACTAAACTTGATAGAAAGGGAGAAAACACTTCGGATGGTTCTTTTGTGGTATATAATATGTGTTGGTGCTTTTTGAATGTTAGCACTATAATTTGTTGGGA
This sequence comes from Acanthopleura granulata, assembly GCA_016165875.1. Classification (NCBI taxonomy): domain Eukaryota; kingdom Metazoa; phylum Mollusca; class Polyplacophora; order Chitonida; family Chitonidae; genus Acanthopleura; species Acanthopleura granulata. Next base: position 3,380,949 of record JABBOT010000005.1, read on the forward strand.
ATATTTCTGACCTAAAACGAGCGAAAACCTTTCCTGGTATCTGATATGTGCTGGTGTATTTTGTGAATTAGCACTATCAGATGCTTGGAACGGCAGCGAAGTATACTTGACAGAAACTCAGTAAAGTCTTAAAGCAAAGGTATTCCTGGTATTTGATATGTGCTGGTGACACAACTGCCCGGATTTAATGTCAAGTGGCGTTGTCTGTAACCTAACAATATGAGATGTTAGAGAAGTCTCCGAACCACTTTTTGGAGTAAAGCTAACAAAGACTTTATACAAACCCCTTCCTGGTATCTGATATGTACTGGTGTATTTTGAAAATTAGCACTATCAGATGCTGGGAAGGGCAGCGAAGTATACTTGACAGAAATTCAGTAAAATCTGAAAGGAAAGGTTCTTCTGGTATTTGATATGTGCTGGTTACACAAGTGCCCGGATTTAATGTCAATTGGCGTTGTATGTAACATAAGAGTATGAGATGCTAGAGAAGGCATCGAAGCATTTTTTTTCTGGTAAACCTAACAAAGACCTTATACAAACCCATTACTGGAATATAATGTGTGCTGGTGTTTTATTTTTAAATTGGTACGATAAGTTGGTGGTAATTGCAATCAACTATATTTGACCTAATTCCAGCGAAACCTTCTGATAAAACTTTTCCTGGTATTTAATATTTCAGATGTTAGGTAGGTGGCATAAGCAGATTTCGTTGACTGTCAGATAACCAGGTCTACTTAAACCTTTCTTGGTATTTCTATACTTGACAGAAAGGCAGAAAACACCTCTGATAAAGCCTTGCCTAGTATGTGATATGTGCTGGTGTATTTCGTTAATTAGCACTATCAGATGCTTGGAAGGGCAGTAGGCTATACTTGACAGAAACTCAGTAAAGTCTTAAATTAAAGGCTCTCTTGGTATTTGATATGTGCTGGTAACATGCCTGCCAGTACTTAATGTGTATTGGCGTTTCCTGTAACCTGACAATATGAGATGAAAGAGAAGGCACCGAACCATTTTATCACGGAAAGCGTGTAAAGACTTTATATATATCCCTTCCTGGTATTTGATATGTGCTGGTGTATTTTGTGATTTAGCACTATCAGATGCTAGGAAGGGAACAAAACACATTTTTTGAAGGAAAGAGAGGAAAGACATACACAAATCCTTCCTTGGATTTAATAGGTGCTGATGTATTTTGCAAATTAGCACTATCAGATGCTAGGAAGGGTACAAAACCCATTTTCTGAAGGAAAGCCAGAAAGACTTTATACAACACTAAACTTGATAGAAAGGGAGAAAACACTTCGGATGGTTCTTTTGTGGTATATAATATGTGTTGGTGCTTTTTGAATGTTAGCACTATAATTTGTTGGAAATATTTCTGACCTAAAACGAGCGAAAACCTTTCCTTTAATCTGACATGTGCTGGTGTATTTTGAAAATTAGCACTATCAAATGCTAGGAATGGCAGCGAAGTATACTTGACAGAGATTCAGTAAAGTCTTAAAGTAAAGGTATTCCTGGTATCTGATATGTGCTGGTAACACCACTTGCAGTATTTAATGTGTATTGGCATAATCTGTAAACTAAAAATATGAGATGTTAGAGAAGTCACCGAACCACTTTTTGGAGTAAAGCTAACAAAGACTTTATACACACCCATTCCTATTATTTGATATCTGCTAGTATATTTTATGAATTAGCACTATCAGATGCTAGGAAGGGAACAAAACCCATTTTTTGAAGGAAAGAGAGGAAAGACATACACAAATCCTTCCTTGTATTTAATAGGTGCTGATGTATTTTGCAAATTAGCACTATCAGATGCTAGGAAGGGTACAAAACCCATTTTCTGAAGGAAAGCCAGAAAGACTTTTTACAACACTAAACTTGATAGAAAGGGAGAAAACACTTCGGTTGGTTCTTTTGTGGTATATAATATGTGTTGGTGCTTTTTGAATGTTAGGACTATAATTTGTTGGGAATATTTCTGACCTAAAACGAGCGAAAACCTTTCCTGGTATCTGATATGTGCTGGTGTATTTTGTGAATTAGCACTATCAGATGGTTGGAAGGGCAGTAGGCTATACTTGACAGAAACTCAGTAAAGTCTTAAAGTAAAGGCTCTCTTGGTATTTGATATGTGCTGGTAACATGCCTGCCAGTACTTAATGTGTATTGGCGTAGCCTGTAACCTGACAATATGAGATGAAAGAGAAGGCAGCGAACCATTTTATCACGGAAAGCGTGTAAAGACTTTATATATATCCCTTCCTGGTATTTGATATGTGCTGGTGTATTTTGTAAATTAGCACTATCAGATGCTAGGAAGGGTACAAAACCCATTTTCTGACGGAAGGCCAGAAAGACTTTATACAAAAGTATACTTGTTAGAAAGGCAGAAAACACTCCAGATGGTTCTTTTTTGGTATTTAATATGTGTTGGCGCTTTCTGAATGTGAGCACTATAATTTGTTGGGAATATTTCTGACCTAAAACGAGCGAAAACCTTTCCTGGTATCTGATATGTGCTGGTGTATTTTGTGAATTAGCACTATCAAATGCTTGGAAGGGTAGCGAAGTATACTTGACAGAAACTCAGTAAAGTCTTAAAGCAAAGGTATTCCTGGTATTTGATATGTGCTGGTGACACAACTGCCCGGATTTAATGTCAAGTGGCGTTGTCTGTAACCTAACAATATGAGATGTTAGAGAAGTCTCCGAACCACTTTTTGGAGTAAAGCTAACAAAGACTTTATACAAACCCCTTCCTGGTATCTGATATGTACTGGTGTATTTTGAAAATTAGCACTATCAGATGCTGGGAAGGGCAGCGAAGTATACTTGACAGAAATTCAGTAAAATCTGAAAGGAAAGGTTCTTCTGGTATTTGATATGTGCTGGTTACACAAGTGCCCGGATTTAATGTCAATTGGCGTTGTATGTAACATAAGAGTATGAGATGCTAGAGAAGGCATCGAAGCATTTTTTTTCTGGTAAACCTAACAAAGACCTTATACAAACCCATTACTGGAATATAATGTGTGCTGGTGTTTTATTTTTAAATTGGTACGATAAGTTGGTGGTAATTGCAATCAACTATATTTGACCTAATTCCAGCGAAACTTTCTGATAAAACATTTCCTGGTATTTAATATTTCAAATGTTAGGTAGGTGGCATAAGCAGATTTCGTTGACTGTCAGATAACCAGGTCTACTTGAACCTTTCTTGGTATTTCTATACTTGACAGAAAGGCAGAAAACACCTCTCATAAAGGCGTGCCTAGTATGTGATATGTGCTGGTGTATTTCGTTAATTAGCACTATCAGATGCTTGGAAGGGCAGTAGGCTATACTTGACAGAAACTCAGTAAAGTCTTAAATTAAAGGCTCTCTTGGTATTTCATATGTGCTGGTAACATGCCTGCCAGTCCTTAATGTGTATTAGCGTAGCCTGTAACCTGACAATATGCATTAGCACTATCAGATGCTGGGAAGGGCAGCGAAGTATACTTGACAAAAATTCATTTTTATTTTTAAATTGGTACGATAAGTTGGTGGTAATTGCAATCAACTATATTTGACCTAATTCCAGCGAAACCTTCTGATAAAACTTTTCCTGGTATTTAATATTTCAGATGTTAGGTAGGTGGCATAAGCAGATTTCGTTGACTGTCAGATAACCAGGTCTACTTAAACCTTTCTTGGTATTTCTATACTTGACAGAAAGGCAGAAAACACCTCTGATAAAGCCTTGCCTAGTATGTGATATGTGCTGGTGTATTTCGTTAATTAGCACTATCAGATGCTTGGAAGGGCAATAGGCTATACTTGACAGAAACTCAGTAAAGTCTTAAAGTAAAGGTCCTCCTGGTATTTGATATGTGCTGGTAACACCACTTGCAGCACTTAATGTGTATTGGCGTAGCCTGTAACCTGACATAATGAGATGAAAGAGACGGCACCGAACCATTTTATCACGGAAAGCATGTAAAGACTTTATATATATCCCTTCCTGGTATTTGATATGTGCTGGTGTATTTTGTGAATTAGCACTATCAGATGCTAGGAAGGGTACAAAACCCATTTTCCGAAGGAAAGCCAGAAATATTTTATACAAAACTATACTTGATAGAAAGGCAGAAAACACTCCAGATGGTTCTTTTTTGGTATTTAATATGTGTTGGCGCTTTCTGAATGTGAGCACTATAATTTGTTGGGAATATTTCTGACTTAACACGAGCGAAAACCTTTCCTGGTATCTGATATGTGCTGGTGTATTTTGTGAGCACTATCAAATGCTAGGAAAGGCAGCGAAGTATACTTGACAGAAACTCAGTAAAGTCTTAAAGTAAAGGCCCTCTTGGTATTTGATATGTGCTGGTGACACAACTGCCCGGATTTAATGTTTACTGGCATAATCTGTAAACTAACAATATGAGGTGTTAGAGAAGTGTCCGGACCACTTTTTGGAGTAAAGGTAGCAAAGACTTTATACAAACCCCTTCCTGGTATCTGATATGTGCTGGTGTATTTTGAAAATTAGCACTATCAGATGCTGGGAAGGGCAGCGAAGTATACTTGACAGAAATTCAGTAAAATCTGAAAGGAAAGGTTCTTCTGGTATTTGATATGTGCTGGTTACACAAGTGCCCGGATTTAATGTCAATTGGCGTTGTATGTAACATAAGAGTAGGAGATGCTAGAGAAGGCATCGAAGCATTTTTTTTCTGGTAAACCTAACAAAGACCTTATACAAACCCATTACTGGAATATAATGTGTGCTGGTGTTTTATTTTTAAATTGGTACGATAAGTTGGTGGTAATTGCAATCAACTATATTTGACCTAATTCCAGCGAAACCTTCTGATAAAACTTTTCCTGGTATTTAATATTTAAGATGTTAGGTAGGTGGCATAAGCAGATTTCGTTGACTGTCAGATAACCAGGCCTACTTTAACCTTTCTTGGTATTTCTATACTTGACAGAAAGGCAGAAAACACCTCCGATAAAGCCTTGCCTAGTATGTGATATGTGCTGGTGTATTTCGTTAATTAGCACTATCAGATGCTTGGAAGGGCAATAGGCTCTACTAGACAGAAACTCAGTAAAGTCTTAAATTAAAGGCTCTCTTGGTATTTGATATGTGCTGGTAACATGCCTGCCAGTACTTAATGTGTATTGGCGTTTCCTGTAACCTGACAATATGAGATGAAAGAGCAGGCACCGAACCATTTTATCACGGAAAGCGAGTAAAGACTTTATGTACACTCCTTCCTGGTATTTGATATGTGCTGGTGTATTTTGTGAATTAGCACTATCAGATGCTAGGAAGGGTACAAAACCCATTTTCTAAAGGAAGGCCAGAAATATTTTATACAAAACTATACTTGATAGAAGGCCAGAAAACACTCCAGATGGTTCTTTTTTGGTATTTAATATGTGTTGGCGCTTTCTGAATGTGAGCACTATAATTTGTTGGGAATATTTCTGACCTAACACGAGCGAAAACCTTTCCTGGTATCTGATATGTGCTGGTGTATTTTGTGAATTAGCACTATCAAATGCTAGGAAAGGCAGCGAAGTATACTTGACAGAAACTCAGTAAAGTCTTAAAGCAAAGGTATTCCTGGTATTTGATATGTGCTGGTGGCTCAACTGCCCGGATTTAATGTCAATTGGCGTTGTCTGTAACATAAGAGTATGAGATGCTAGAGAAGGCATCGAAACATTTTTTTTCTGGTAAACCTAACATAGACCTTATACAAACCCATTACTGGAATATAATATGTGCTGGTGTTTTATTTTTAAATTGGTACGATAAGTTGGTGGTAATTGCAATCAACTATATTTGACCTAATTCCAGCGAAACCTTCTGATAAAACTTTTCCTGGTATTTAATATTTCAGATGTTAGGTAGGTGGCATAAGCAGATTTCGTTGACTGTCAGATAACCAGGTCTACTTAAACCTTTCTTGGTATTTCTATACTTGACAGAAAGGCAGAAAACACCTCTGATAAAGCCTTGCCTAGTATGTGATATGTGCTGGTGTATTTCGTTAATTAGCACTATCAGATGCTTGGAAGGGCAGTAGGCTATACTTGACAGAAACTCAGTAAAGTCTTAAATTAAAGGCTCTCTTGGTATTTCATATGTGCTGGTAACATGCCTGCCAGTACTTAATGTGTATTGGCGTTTCCTGTAACCTGACAATATGAGATGAAAGAGAAGGCAGCGAACCATTTTATCACGGAAAGCGTGTAAAGACTTTATATATATCCCTTCCTGGTATTTGATATGTGCTGGTGTATTTTGTGAATTAGCACTATCACATGCTAGGAAGGGAACAAAACACATTTTTTGAAGGAAAGAGAGGACAGACATACACAAATCCTTCCTTGGATTTAATAGGTGCTGATGTATTTTGCAAATTAGCACTATCAGATGCTAGGAAGGGTACAAAACCCATTTTCTGAAGGAAAGCCAGAAAGACTTTATACAACACTAAACTTGATAGAAAGGGAGAAAACACTTCGGATGGTTCTTTTGTGGTATATAATATGTGTTGGTGCTTTTTGAATGTTAGCACTATAATTTGTTGGAAATATTTCTGACCTAAAACGAGCGAAAACCTTTCCTTTTATCTGATATGTGCTGGTGTATTTTGAAAATTAGCACTATCAAATGCTAGGAATGGCAGCGAAGTATACTTGACAGAGATTCAGTAAAGTCTTAAAGTAAAGGTATTCCTGGTATCTGATATGTGCTGGTAACACCACTTGCAGTATTTAATGTGTATTGGCATAATCTGTAAACTAAAAATATGAGATGTTAGAGAAGTCACCGAACCACTTTTTGGAGTAAAGCTAACAAAGACTTTATACACACCCATTCCTATTATTTGATATCTGCTAGTATATTTTATGAATTAGCACTATCAGATGCTAGGAAGGGAACAAAACCCATTTTTTGAAGGAAAGAGAGGAAAGACATACACAAATCCTTCCTTGTATTTAATAGGTGCTGATGTATTTTGCAAATTAGCACTATCAGATGCTAGGAAGGGTACAAAACCCATTTTCTGAAGGAAAGCCAGAAAGACTTTTTACAACACTAAACTTGATAGAAAGGGAGAAAACACTTCGGTTGGTTCTTTTGTGGTATATAATATGTGTTGGTGCTTTTTGAATGTTAGAACTATAATTTGTTGGGAATATTTCTGACCTAAAACGAGCGAAAACCTTTCCTGGTATCTGATATGTGCTGGTGTATTTTGTGAATTAGCACTATCAGATGGTTGGAAGGGCAGTAGGCTATACTTGACAGAAACTCAGTAAAGTCTTAAAGTAAAGGCTCTCTTGGTATTTGATATGTGCTGGTAACATGCCTGCCAGTACTTAATGTGTATTGGCGTAGCCTGTAACCTGACAATATGAGATGAAAGAGAAGGCAGCGAACCATTTTATCACGGAAAGCGTGTAAAGACTTTATATATATCCCTTCCTGGTATTTGATATGTGCTGGTGTATTTTGTGAATTAGCACTATCAGATGCTTGGAAGGGCAGTAGGCTATACTTGACAGAAACTCAGTAAAGTCTTAAAGTAAAGGCTCTCTTGGTATTTCATATGTGCTGGTAACATGCCTGCCAGTACTTAATGTGTATTGGCGTAGCCTGTAACCTGAAAATATGAGATGAAAGAGAAGGCAGCGAACCATTTTATCACGGAAAGCGTGTAAAGACTTTATATATATCCCTTCCTGGTATTTGATATGTGCTGGTGTATTTTGTGAATTAGCACTATCAGATGCTAGGAAGGGTACAAAACCCATTTTCTGAAGGAAAGCCAGAAAGACTTTATACAAAAGTATACTTGTTAGAAAGGCAGAAAACACTTCGGATGGTTCTTTTTTGGTATTTAATATGTGTTGGCGCTTTCTGAATGTGAGCACTATAATTTGTTGGGAATATTTCTGACCTAACACGAGCGAAAACCTTTCCTGGTATCTGATATGTGCTGGTGTATTTTGTGAATAAGCACTATCAAATGCTAGGAAAGGCAGCGAAGTATACTTGACAGAAACTCAGTAAAGTCTTAAAGTAAAGGCCCTCTTGGTATTTGATATGTGCTGGTGACACAACTGCCCGGATTTAATGTTTACTGGCATAATCTGTAAACTAACAATATGAGGTGTTAGAGAAGTCTCCGGACCACTTTTTCTAGTAAAGGTAGCAAAGACTTTATACAAACCCCTTCCTGGTATCTGGTATGTGCTGGTGTATTTTGAAAATTAGCACTATCAGATGCTGGGAAGGGCAGCGAAGTATACTTGACAGAAATTCAGTAAAATCTGAAAATAAAGGTTCTTCTGGTATTTGATATGTGCTGGTTACACAAGTGCCCGGATTTAATGTCAATTGGCGTTGTCTGTAACATAAGAGTATGAGATGCTAGAGAAGGCATCGAAACATTTTTTTTCTGGTAAACCTAACAAAGACCTTATACAAACCCATTACTGGAATATAATGTGTGCTGGTGTTTTTTTTTTAAATGGGCACGATAAGTTGGTGGTAATTGCAATCAACTATATTTGACCTAATTCCAGCGAAACCTTCTGATAAAACTTTTCCTGGTATTTAATATTTCAAATGTTAGGTAGGTGGCATAAGCAGATTTCGTTGACTGTCAGATAACCAGGCCTACTTAAACCTTTCTTGGTATTTCTATACTTGACAGAAAGGCAGAAAACACCTCTGATAAAGCCTTGCCTAGTATGTGATATGTGCTGGTGTATTTCGTTAATTAGCACTATCAGATGCTTGGAAGGGCAATAGGCTCTACTAGACAGGAACTCAGTAAAGTCTTTAAGAAAAGGCTCTCTTGGTATTTGATATGTGCTGGTAACATGCCTGCCAGTACTTAATGTCTATTGACGTTTCCTGTAACCTGACAATATGAGATGAAAGAGCAGGCACCGAACCATTTTATCACGGAAAGCGAGTAAAGACTTTATGTACACCCCTTCCTGGTATTTGATATGTGCTGGTGTATTTTGTGAATTAGCACTATCAGATGCTAGGAAGGGTACAAAACCCATTTTCTAAAGGAAGGCCAGAAATATTTTATACAAAACTATACTTGATAGAAGGGCAGAAAACACTCCAGATGGTTCTTTTTTGGTATTTAATATGTGTTGGCGCTTTCTGAATGTGAGCACTATAATTTGTTGGGAATATTTCTGACCTAACACGAGCGAAAACCTTTCCTGGTATCTGATATGTGCTGGTGTATTTTGTGAATTAGCACTATCAAATGCTAGGAAAGGCAGCGAAGTATACTTGACAGAAACTCAGTAAAGTCTTAAAGCAAAGGTATTCCTGGTATTTGATATGTGCTGGTGGCTCAACTGCCCGGATTTAATGTCAATTGGCGTTGTCTGTAACATAAGAGTATGAGATGTTAGAGAAGGCATCGAAACATTTTTTTTCTGGTAAACCTAACATAGACCTTATACAAACCCATTACTGGAATATAATGTGTGCTGGTGTTTTTTTTTTAAATTGGTACGATAAGTTGGTGGTAATTGCAATCAACTATATTTGACCTAATTCCAGAGAAACCTTCTGATAAAACTTTTCCTGGTATTTAATATTTCAGATGTTAGGTAGGTGGCATAAGCAGATTTCGTTGACTGTCAGATAACCAGGTCTACTTAAACCTTTCTTGGTATTTCTATACTTGACAGAAAGGCAGAAAACACCTCTGATAAAGCCTTGCCTAGTATGTGATATGTGCTGGTGTATTTCGTTAATTAGCACTATCAGATGCTTGGAAGGGCAGTAGGCTATACTTGACAGAAACTCAGTAAAGTCTTAAATTAAAGGCTCTCTTGGTATTTCATATGTGCTGGTAACATGCCTGCCAGTACTTAATGTGTATTGGCGTTTCCTGTAACCTGACAATATGAGATGAAAGAGAAGGCAGCGAACCATTTTATCACGGAAAGCGTGTAAAGACTTTATATATATCCCTTCCTGGTATTTGATATGTGCTGGTGTATTTTGTGAATTAGCACTATCAGATGCTAGGAAGGGAACAAAACCCATTTTTTGAAGGAAAGAGAGGAAAGACATACACAAATCCTTCCTGGTATTTAATAGGTGCTGATGTATTTTGCAAATTAGCACTATCAGATGCTAGGAAGGGTACAAAACCCATTTTCTGAAGGAAAGCCAGAAAGACTTTTTACAACACTAAACTTGATAGAAAGGGAGAAAACACTTCGGTTGGTTCTTTTGTGGTATATAATATGTGTTGGTGCTTTTTGAATGTTAGCACTATAATTTGTTGGGAATATTTCTGACCTAAAACGAGCGAAAACCTTTCCTGGTATCTGATATGTGCTGGTGTATTTTGTGAATTAGCACTATCAGATGCTTGGAAGGGCAGCGAAGTATACTTGACAGAAATTCAGTAAAGTCTTAAAGTAAAGGTCCTCCTGGTATTTGATATGTGCTGGTAACACCACTTGCAGTAATTAATGTGTATTGGCGTAATCTGTAAACGAACAATATGAGATGTTAGAGATGTCTCCGAACCACTTTTTGGAGTAAAGCTACCAAAGACTTTATACAAACCCCTGCCTGGTATTTGATATGTGCTGGTGTATTTTGTGAATTAGCACTATCAGATGCTAGGAAGGGCAGCGAAGTATACTTGACAGAAACTCAGTAAAGTCTGAAAGGAAAGGTCCTTTTGGTATTTGATATGTGCTGGTTACACAAGTGCCCGGATTTAATGTCAATTGGCGTTGTATGTAACATAAGAGTATGAGATGCTAGAGAAGGCATCGAAACATTTTTTTTTACTGGTAGACCGAACAGAGACCTTATAGAATCCCATTACTGGAATATAATGTGTGCTGGTGTTTTTTGAAAATGGGCACGATAAGTTGGTGGTAATTGCAATCAACTATATTTGACTTAATTCCAACGAAACCTTCTGATAAAACTTTTCCTGGTATTTAATATTTCAGATGTTAGGTAGGTGGCATAAGCAGATTTCGTTGACTGTCAGATAACCAGGTCTACTTGAACCTTTCTTGGCATTTCTATACTTGACAGAAAGGCAGAAAACACCTCCGATAAAGCCTTGCCTAGTGTGTGATATGTGCTGGTGTATTTCGTTAATTAGCACTATTAGATGCTTGAAAGGGCAGTAGGCTATACTTGACAGAAACTCAGTAAAGTCTTAAAGTAAAGGCTCTCTTGGTATTTCATATGTGCTGGTAACATGTCTGCCAGTATTTAATGTGTATTGGCGTAGCCTGTAACCTGACAATATGAGATGAAAGAGAAGGCAGCGAACCATTTTATCACGGAAAGCATGTAAAGACTTTATATATATCCCTTCCTGGTATTTGATATGTGCTGGTGTATTTTGTGAATTAGCACTATCAGATGCTAGGAAGGGTACAAAACCCATTTTCTGAAGGAAGGCCAGAAAGATTTTATACAAAACTATACTTGATAGAAAGGCAGAAAACACTTCGGATGGTTCTTTTGTGGTATATAATATGTGTTGGTGCTTTTTGAATGTTAGCACTATAATTTGTTGGGAATATTTCTGACCTAAAACGAGCGAAAACCTTTCCTTTTATCTGATATGTGCTGGTGTATTTTGAAAATTAGCACTATCAGATGCTAGGAAAGGCAGCGAAGTATACTTGACAGAAATTCAGTAAAATCTGAAAGGAAAGGTCCTTCTGGTATTTGATATGTGCTGGGAACATAACTGCCCGGATTTATTGTCACTTAGCGTTGTCTGTAACCTGACAGTATGAGATGCTAGAGAAGGCACCGAAGCATTTTTTTTTGGTCGTAAAGCTAACAAACACTTTATACAAACCAATTCCTGGTATTTGATGTGTGCTTGTTTATTTTTTGAATTAGCACTGTCAGAATTTTGGTAGGGTAAACAACCCATTTTTTGAAATAAAGGCAGTAAAAACATGATACAAAACCCTTCCTGGTATTTGATATGTGCTGGTGTATTGTGTAAATTAGCACTATTAGATGCTAAGAAGGGCAGCTAATTATACTTGACAGAAACTCAGTAAAGTCTTAAAATAAAGGCCCTCTTGGTATTTGATATGTGCTGGTAACACAACTGCCCGGATTTAATGTGTATTGGCATAAGCTGTAACCTAAAAATATGAGATGCTAGAGAAGGCACCGAACCACTTTTTGGAGTATAGCTAGAAAAGGCTTTATACAAACCCATTGCTGGTATTTGATATGTGCTGGTCTATTTTTTGAATTAGCACTAGGAGATGCTAGAAAAGGAAGAATGCTCATTTTTTTGAAGGAAAGAGAGGAAAGACAGTATTCCAAAAACCCTCCTGGTATTTAATATTTTCTGATGTATTTTGTGAATTAGCACTATCAGATGCTAGGAAGCACAGCGAAGTATACTTGACAGAAACTCAGTAAAGTCTTAAAGGAAATGCCCTCATGGTTTTTGATATAGGGTGGTAAGAAAACTGCCCGGATTTAATCTGTATTGGCATAATCTGTAAACTAACAATATGAGATGTTAGAGAAGGCACCGAACCACTTTTTCGAGTAAAGCTAGTAAAGACTTTATACAAACCCATTGCTGGTATTTGATATGTGCTGGTGTATTTTGTGAATTAGCACTATCAGATGCTTGGAAGGGTAGACAACCCATTTCTTGAAGGAATTCAGGAAAAACGTGATACACCATCCTTGCTGGTATTTAATATGTGCCGGTGTATTTTGTGAATTAGCACTCTGGGATGCTAGGAAGGGAACAAAGCCCATTTTCTTGAAGGAAAGAGAGGAAAGACAGTACTCCAAAAACCTTCCTGGTATTTAATATTTTCTGATGTATTTTGTGAATTAGCACTATCAGATGCTATCAAGGGCAGCGAAGTATACTTGACAGAAATTCAGTAAAGTCTGAAAGGAAAGGTCCTTCTGGTATTTGATATGGGCTTTTAACACAACTGCCCGGATTTAATATCAATTGGCGTTGTCTGTAACGTAACAGTACGATATGGTAGAGAAGGCGTCGAAGCATTTTTTTTTTTTTGGTCGTATAGCCAACGAAGACTTCATACAAACCAATTCCTGGTATTTGATGTGTGCTTGTTTATTTTTTGAATTAGCACTATCAGATTGTTGGAAGGGTAGACAACCCATTTTTTGAAGGTAAGGCAGTACAAATGTGATACAAAACCCTTCCTGGTATTTAATATGTGCTGGTCTATTTTGTGAATTAGCACTCTGGGATGCTAGGAAGGGAACAAAGTCCATTTTTTGAAGGAAAGAGAGGAAAGACACTATACAAAAACCCTTCCTTCTATTTAATATGTGCTGATGTATTGTGTAAATTAGCATTATCAGATGCTAGGAAGGGTAGCGAATTATACTTGACAGAAACTCAGTAAAGTCTTAAAGGAAAGGTCCTTTTGGTATTTGATATGTGCTGGTAACACAAGTGCCCGGATTTAATGTCAATTGGCGTTGTCTGTATCCTAACAGTATGAGATGCTAGAGAAGGCATCGAAACATTTTTTTTCTGGTAAACCTAACAAAGACTTTATACAATCCCATTACTGGAATATAATGTGTGCTGGTGTTTTTTGAAAATGGGCACGATAAGTTGGTGGTAATTGCAATCAACTATATTTGACCTAATTCCAGCGAAACCTTCTGATAAAACTTTTCCTTTTATTTAACATGTCAGCTGCTAGTAAGGTGGCATAAGCAGATTTCGTTGACTGTCAGATAACCAGGTCTACTTAAACCTTTCTTGGTATTTCTATACTTGACAGAAAGGCAGAAAACACCTCTGATAAAGCCTTGCCTAGTATGTGATATGTGCTGGTGTATTTCGTTAATTAGCACTATCAGATGCTTGGAAGGGCAGTAGGCTATACTTGACAGAAACTCAGTAAAGTCTTAAAGTAAAGGTCCTCCTGATATTTCATATGTGCTGGTGACACAACTGCCCGGATTTAATGTCAATTGGCGTTTCCTGTAACCTAACTATATGAGATGTTGGAGAAGGCACCGAACCACTTTTTGGAGTAAAGTTAGCAAAAACTTTATACAAACCCATTGCTGGTATTTGATATGTGCTGGTGTATTTTGTGAATTAGCATTATGAGATGCTAGGAGGGGAACAAATCCCATTTTTGGAAGGAAAGAGAGGAAAGACATTATACAACACCCTTCCTGGTATTTAATATGTGTTGATGTGTTTTGTAAATTAGCACTATCAGATGCTAAGAAGGGCGGCGAACTATACTGGATAGAAAGGCAGAAAATACTTTGGATAAGACCTTTTTTTGAATTTGATGTGTGCTGGTGTTTTTTTAAAATTGGCACAATAAGTTTATGGGAATGGTAATGAACTATACGTGACTTAAATCCAGTGAAATCTTCTTGTAAAACTTTTTCTGGTTTTTGATATGTCAGATGCTAGGAAGGTGGCCTAAGAAGATTTCGTTGACTGTCAGACAACAAAGTCTGCTCAAACCTTTCTTGGTATTTGTATACTTGACAGACAGTTAGGAAACACCTCTGATAAAGCCTTCCCTAGTATGTGATATGTGCTGGTGTATTTTGTAAATTACCACTCTCAGATGCTAGGAAGGACAGCGAAGTATACTTGACAGAAACTCAGCACAGTCTTAAACTAAAGGCTCTCTTTGTATTTCGTATGTGCTGGTAACACAACTGGCCGTATTTAATGTCAATTGGCATAGTCTATTACCTAACAATATGAGATGTTAGAGAAGGCACCGAGCCACTTTTTGGGGTAAAGCTAGTAAAGACTTTATAAAAACCCCTTCCTAGCATTTGATATATGCTGGTGTATTTTGTGAATTAGCACTATCAGATGCTTGGAAAGGTAGACAACCGATCTTTTTGAAGGAAAGAGAGTAAAGGGATGATACAAAACCCTTCCTGGTATTTGAGATGTACTGGTCTATTTTGTGAATTAGCACTATCAGATGCTAGGAAGTCTATAAAACCCAGTTTCTGAAGGAAAGCCAGAAAGATTTGATATAAAACTATCATTGATAGAAAGGCGGAAAACACTTCGGGTGATTCTTTTCTGGTATTTAATATGTGCTTTTTGAATGTTAGCACTATAAGTTGGTGGGAATGGTAATAAACTATTTCTGACCTAAAACGAACGAAAACCTTTCCTAGTATTTCATATGTGCTGGTGTATTTTGTAAATTAGCACTATCAGATGATAGGAAGGGCGGCGAACTATACTTGATAGAAAGGCAGAAAACACCTTGGATAAAAGCAGGTCTGCTAAAACCTTTCTTTGCATTTCTATGCTTGACAATAAGGCATTTAACAACTCTGATAAAGCGTTCCCCACTATCTGATATGTCCTGGTGTATTTTTAAAATTAGCACCATCAAAAGCCAGAAAGGACGGTGAACTATACTTGAGAGAAAGGCAGTAAACAGGTCATATCAAGCCTTTCCTGGTATTTGATAGGTACTGGTGTATTTTGTGAATTAGCACTATCAAATGCTAGGAAGGGTACAAAACCCAATTTTGTAATACCCAGATACAATTAGCACTAAGAGATGATAGAAAGGGTACAAAACAGATTTTTCGAAGAAAAGCTAGTAAAGACTTTATACAAAACCTTCCTGTATCGAGCTATAGTTGAAAGATATGATGATGATGAAGCCTTTCCCGGCATTTGATACATGCAGGTGTATTTTGTACATTAGCACTATCTCTAGCTGCGACTTGATGTAAATTTTGGTGCAAATTTACACCTACCCTAGGGTAGACGTAAATTCCGTAAGTGTACTAAATATGGCAGCGCTTGTGGTGTTTCGTAGACACACTTTAAGCATTGCGGCAACTTTAGTAATACGCTACTAGGAGCTAGCGGAAGCCGCTACTAAAGCGGACGTAAACGTCTGACGTACGCTACCCCAGCTTTGTAAGGCGGGCCCCAGGTCGCACGTGAGAAGGTGTGCCAGTAGCCTCTGTCTGCATTCCTCTTAGCATAATGCTGACCGCTGCAAGTCAAATACACTTGGTTGTGGCGTAAAATAAGCATAGTTAAGTGCAGAAAGAACTCGAACGAACAATGTTTGAATCTGGCATTTGATACGCGCTTCTGAGTTTGTGTAAATTAGAACAATCCGATGTTGGGCAGATGTTAGAGAAGAGTTTGATGGCAGATGTCTTTTTGTAATATGATAACGAGAAAAAGTCCTGGAGGAAGAAAAACAATGGTAAGCCTTTGTCCGTCAGGTGCTTGTGACTCGTTGTCAATCAATTACCGGTTGACGCTGATTGCACATTACACGTCTTGGTAGCATCCAGTCAGTGTGACTGTTTGACAAACCATTTGTCAACCTTACAAAAATAGTCGTCGTGACCCATGAAACAAAAACGTCACCTTTAAAATGACCAAAATGCAGTAAATATATCTTTTACGGCAGGGACACCGTGAGTCATTAACGCACATTTATACAATTTACTTATCGCAAACACTTAGTCCATCTATATTTAAGAAAAAAGAAATAAAAAATGCAAATAATTTCCCACTGCATGTTTTCATTGAATCTAAATTCTTGGGACTCTGGTGGTTTGGCCTTCGGGTCCCAAGACGTTTACTTTGTCAATCTTATAGAGAAATAAATATGATGTAATACTTGAAAGAATCATAAAAGGAAATAATAAATCACACTGTTTGTCTTCCCTCACATATAGATCAGCCCACGCGCACCTGGCGATGACGCCAAGACATTAATTTAACGGTGGTACAGGATAACGACATGATATACAGCAGATATTGTTCGACTTCTTAAAAGAAGTTCAAAGGTGGCTTTTTGTTCCACACTTGTGGTTAGAATGCACATCAGCTACGCATGCATGTAGCTAAAGATTGCGTTCGCTTCTTGTGCCGTGTGCATGAAATCTGTAATCTTTCTTCGTCGCTGGTAATATATATGTTCCCTATATGAATAAAGGGAGTAAATCCGATATCCATAAAACCAGTTCGAATGCTTCACATTGGTCGTCTTTTGCACCTTGCAACGTTCAGAGTATCTGCTTTATTGAGATAAAGCCGTTAAATATGCAGATACGTTCACGGGTTATGGGAGCTGACAGTTGAAGACAAAAAGTATTGCTCAGATTTATCAGTCATTTCCGTACACATTTAACTGATCATTGTCCGGAGAAAAAATGCATATAATTCAACTTGATTTTTCTCGTATGACACATATAGCCCTCACCCATGGTGAGACCCTAAAATGAGTAGGTTTAAATGAGTAATTAAGAAATTGCGCTCATTTGTTTGCACCAACAGGCTAGCAGTTTGTTCATCTATAGAGACATGACAGTCACTACACTGTTGAAATAATACCGAGGAAATGCTATAAAAGACTAGGTCACTGTGTATCAAATAGGTTTGCTTAACACACACGCGATTTTCATGAATTTTATCCAACACCTCATGCAGGCAACTAAAACTCAACAAACAGATTAGGTTACGATACAGTCAAACTCGACCTGGCAAAACCGAGTGGAAGCCGATTCAGCCAGTCATTTCCCATAAGACTTTCTACAGAGCTGCAAGTGTCAGCTTAGATACAGAACAACCTGGTCAGAAATTCATTGTACACCCGCAGGCACGGATATTTGTGTGTGGGAAACAATTTGAAAAACGTTTTGTTTGATTCTCGTCAAAATAAAACTAACATCATTTTCAAGAGACACATAATTATTTGACACAGTGTACCCCATACATGCACATGTATTAACTTTCCACAAAGGCTATACAGCCTGTGATAAAATACCACGTTATTTATAACAGTGATCTCATCGTCATGTGCAGTGAAAAGGACCCCAGCTGTGACAGTTTCTTGTTACTGTCACTGCTGCAGTCCTGTAGCCTATGTAGGCCATCCTGTGCGCCAATCGTGAAAGGCATGCGCATGTCATTGACACATTAACCCTGTGGTTTTTTGTACAAAGAAACTGATCAAAATATTAAAATACACCGTGCGAGCGACCTGTAGTTTAAACAAGTGGCCACTACACAATGAGCTCTTGCGTTCATTTTACTCACTATTTATGCTCAGCAACTGGCCATGTGTTCTGCATTCGTATATTGTGTGTTACATAGACGCTTGTTTCTCTCTTGCTTATAGTTTGCTGTTAAACTTATATTTTCCATGCACGTTATAATTCAGTGATTCCTCCTTGCACTTATTAATCGGTCTCATTTGCAGATCTATATATATAGACACTACCTCACCTGATATGGTCACGGGGGAATCGGGCCGCATGCATCCCGGGGGAATAGGAATGCATGCCTTTCAAAGCGCAAGTTTAAAACCGTCCGTGGACAGGGGATTTATACTTTTCTTGCTTTCTACAGAGATAAAGAATTAATTGGTAAAAATAAGCAGTCGACAACACTCGTGTGGCCATTTGCGTAGTGTACCTTTCGTTGAGGACAACTTGTTGCTCACCAATATGTTGTTCAGACCTGTACATCACACGTGAAAACGTCAGTGACGTACCAAATGTCAGTGGTTTCTTCGGAGCATAAAGTAGGCTGTCTGTCCGTTTTTGCGGACTGAAAAAATTACAGAGATTTCATTTTCCTGATAATATGGTATTTATGCAGTTTGTTTTAATGTGTCACAGTGTTCAAAACAATGTTATACAATCCCTTTAAAATAACTTTAAACCTGCTTCTCCTATGACGCGTTTTACATTTTGTGAATTTTCTTTCAGTTTCAACATCTGCTGCTATTTTGAGAGTTCATTACCTTTACATGGGCTATATACATTTGCGCTAACTTGACAACCTATATATACTTAGAAAAACATGATCCAACCTGCCCCTATTAACTGCTACACTTTAGCAACGTATACCTGTACGCAAAGTAAAGGTATATAAAAAGAGGTATTTAATAACTTAATACAGTTTTGGTGGAGACCTTAGATAACCCGAGATGATCCCGCCGTAAACTGGTGCAATAAACTTCTTAAGTAGTTACACCTGGTACTGAATGCATTTGATTGCATGAATGTTTTTGGAGTTAAATATATATACCGGTAAAGCCACGTCAGTATATAGGTGGTACAAACTCGGTCATAAAATATCAAATGTAAGACTGAGTTTAAGAGAAGATGGCTGATTATTTTACAAATTTCCTTTAAAATACTCCTTTAAACGCATATTTTCACAAATTTTTACTAGTAACCATGTACATGTACACATTTTCTTGTATTTTTCAACCTATCCCAGTCGCACGTGGGGAGGTCCACCAGTCGTGGGTTTCCCACTGATTCTGTCTGGTTTCCTCCCACCACAATGCTGGCCGCCGTCGTATGAGGGAAATATTTTTGAGTACGGCGCAAAACATCAATCAAATAAAGAAAGAAAGAAATAACCTATCCCATTTATAGGCGTATACATATAATGATAAGGGTGTCGGTGGGAGCCGTCGCTCTTGACACATCTACACAGCCTGTAAGTATTTTTATTATTATTCGACTGCTACGATTCACTATCATTCACTCTCTCATGGTGGTGACAAAAGTGCAGTCCTATATAAGGTCAAATATTTTTAACCCTTTAGACTCCAAACCTACAGCACGATTGCTTTGCCCCTTCGCCCCACCACCATCACTCCCGTGTCCTTTTCTCTTCACCCTCTCGCCCTTTGATAGCTATTGTTATCTGTCATAAATATTTTTCTCGGTCCGTTCTTGACACACCACATAAGTAAGCGCGAACACCCAACCTTTACCTTTATATGTCAGGCCGAGATGACCTCGTCTGATTGATTAGACCTCTGTACAGTATAGGTCTATCCATAACCTTTATACTATATGTACAGGTGATAGAGCAACAGATTTGCCGTGGTCGTATAGGTGAAAAGGTGAGAATAACAACAACAAAAAAATAGTTAACTGGGTAAGCATCAGTTCCAACGTTTATATTACATTTGTTGACGTTTCATGCGCCAAGTATGAATGCTGAAGACACCCATTTTCAAACGATGGGAGATTCTGGCGCGCTACAAGAATTTAGGGTTCAAATCTCACATAAACACACCGCGCTCCTCATCCACTAAATAGCCTTTGTGGGGATTGAAACCACATCAGATCTAAATCTATTCCATGGTTAACATTCAGTAGAAAAGAACACACACCTGTACTGAACAATCGTGCTTTTATTACAACCGGTTGTATCAGCAACGTATACAGGTCTGTCAAAAGTGATGTTTATATCGTCCTAAGTAGAGCTGGGTTACCCAGTGTTTAACAGAATTATATACAGAAGCAGTGTACTCTTAACTTTTGTCGAATTAATTTCATTTATTTCTTTCATCTATTTATTTCACTGGGGTTTAACACCGTACTGAACAAATTCTTACTCATATAACACAAAACAGAAGTTAGATTTATGGAGTGAAGAAAGCGCTGGAGTATATGTCTGGAAACCAAGATTAGTTCATTGCAAATAAGCCTAAATGGCGAGCTTCTCCAGAATTGAAAACAATTTACTCCCAGAGTGTGAGCTGAAGGTGGAAGACGTGTTCAAGGCATTAAGATGGAAGGGGTGTTCAAGGCGATAAGGTGGAAGGCCACGAACGTTCTGTATATAAGATGACACGCGTGCGGCCTTAATACGAAGGCCACCAAAAATATGATTAAATTTATACTGGAACATGTCTTTCTTATGGATATACAACGTCTTGGTTTATTATCACGACGTTTCGATGTAGATACTAACATGATGATGTTAGTATCTACATCGAAACGTCGTGATAATAAACCAGGAAGTTGTATATCCATAAGAAAGACACGTTCCAGTGTACTTCCATCCCAACTTCTAAATGCCACTTAAACAAGTTATGATTAAATTTGTCATTTAAGTGAGTGGTGCTGGTTATAAAACATAAGTACAAATTTGCCATCTAGCAAAATAAATGTTTCGCGCATTTTGTCTCAATTCTGAATTCATTTCAGCTCATGCTTAGCTTTTTTTCAAGTGACACATTTTACTGGATTCTCATCCACTTTATGTCAATCCATTTTAGAGTTGTTTTGCGAAGTTTGATCATATTTTTTATCGGAAAAAACTTATGGCATCAAAACTAGCATTTCAGGCCTTTGTGTCCTTTTTGAAAATGTATTTTACAAGTCAGCATTTAGTTGAAATATATTAATGGGAAAGACTTCGTAAAAATGAACTTATGGTGACTGAAAAGACCATTAAGAACTGTCTGAAATTTTTTTTCCCAATTTCTTAGATTTCTTTTCACCAAAATAAAAGCAGTCGAATGTTTTGGTTGTATGGTCTTTTTTACGGACTTTTGGTACACCTTTATATTCAGGTCTGAATAAAGTTCTTGTGAGGAGTAATCCTCTAATGTTTGCCTGTGTATGAAAACGGTAATATGATATTAAATTTCTGCTATAGGGCCACTCAAAAATAGTCATTGGTGAACGTCATTGGTGAACAACATTATCAACATGTTCCATAAACCCACCCTACAATCAACACATATGACTGTTTTTATTTTGGTGAAAAAAAATCTGAAAAATTCAGTGAAGATATTTTCTGATACGGTTTTAATGGTCTTTCCCTTCATTCTGATGAGACAGGATGCTAGCATAACTTTCTGTTCCTTTGTCACTTCTTGTTCCTTGTTCCTTGTTTATTTGCCACACCGAGCTTGACCGTAGGCAGAGTGTGTTGTTAACGTAACCCCGATACGTCTTCTACTGACTTGTCACGTACGGTTATGCCTCGTCAACAGGGCTGTTAATTCCATGTCTTTCATATATAGTCCATGTAAAGGACAAGGTTTTGTATCTGGTGTCACATCATAGCTCGCCCACAAATAAACGGGAAACCACAGATGTATACTATACCTTACATATAATTACATGTACAGACATGCTTTCGCTCTGATGTGACCGATTCAAAAGCTTCGTAACTGTGCGTAAGAATGAAGTAACCACAGTCTTCGTTTATCAATTACTAATTCACTCAAACCGAAAGTGAGAACGTCGTGAGTTTTACTCCATGAAATACCACAATTTAGAATCACTTCTGAAGTCTTCACTAGCATTTCTGTTAATTCCTTGTGTACACTCTACGTATGTCACACCAGGAAGATGACTCGGGAATAACTCATGGAGTTCACCACACTATGTCATTGAAGCGATTGGCCAACTAGTACCTTTTTCACATAAGCCTCCGCCCCTCCCCCTCCAAAGCCCCAATGTCCTATGTATATGCTATGTATTATGTATACTTCCGGGTAGCCTAGATTATTTATAATAATGAGCATGCAGATCAGACTAAACTGGCTCAAATGTAAATGAATAGTCATGTACTATCCATTGTCTTGCCTACAGCTTGTGACCACATAAATGATAATAATGAGCGTGCAGTTCAGACTAAACTGGCTCAAATGTAAATGATTCATCATTGGTGTGAAGCAAAAAAATTGGAAATTAAAATGTGGAGAACGTATGCTCTTGTTAGAAGTGCTTTTGCGTTTTTCACCACAGTCAGTACAATATACATATGGTGAGACACATCGTGACAAATTGGTCAACCAGGGCTCCTGTCAAAACAGCGATGTTTAAGGAGAAGAAAACATATATACGATGTCAAAGTCATGCGAAAGAGGGGTTATTTGGGATATATTGTCTTTGCGTAATAATGCTATAAATGACGATGTTACACATGTTTAATAAATATATTTGCACTAGAATTTGGTTTTTTCATCTAACAAACGTTTTCAACCTGGATTTTGATCACATTTATATTGTTAATATATTCATGAACATTTAATCGTAATTCCGATTAAATGAATATGTTTGAACAAATAATTTACATTCTGATGCGTTTATTAGACATGCATCACATCCTTATTTAGAACATCATACTGCAAAAGATTATATAATAGATACCAGAGGAGGTCCCAAATGACCACCAAACAAAATATTTTGAAATACTCTTTTCTCTTGAAATAGAATATCAGAATAAATGTTAAAGACGGTGACTGCAAATACATTTTCACGCTCTTCCATATGAGTTTGGCATCGTTTTTATGTTTTCTTCTCCTTTAAAGTATGGAATATGTAAGTACAGGTTGTATGTTGCATCCAATACCTGCAGGCTAACCGCAGCAAATGTCAGCTGGCGCAAAAATGTTTGCAGTGCCCTCGCTGCATTGATCGGTGGCTTGAAGTTCTGCGTGACTAGCTGTGAGTGCCTGCCAGGCCACTCGCCATGGATATAGCGAGTTCGAATCTAGTCCTCTCTGGTTTACCCCAGTTTCTTCCACCCATAAACCTCATTGCCAGCATAAGTGAAAAATTGTTTCGTACCACGTTAAACACTGTTCAAATAAATAAAAAAGTGGAAAAGTCACTATATGACTAGATAGTCCGGAATACTGCTGTCATGATGTGGGGATATGTATTATATGCTACCATCTAACTGTATATGTCTTTTTCAGTGCGCAGATGTGGAATTGTTTTCAGCTACATATACAGTGCGTGGTGAAACAATCAAATTCTACAGAACATCACACAGTTTATATGGATAACAACTTCTGATTTATTATACCACAACGTCTAGATGTACATTCTGACATCATTGTCACGCGAATGAAGATACAAGCAAACTGTTTATTATATACGATGAAGTGTGTATGTGTATACACATGGCTATAAATTCAATAAAAACGTATTAAAGATTATACTAGCTCACTGATGTGGCTCCTGCACAAACAAATTTACATGATACGGTCCACATAAACTATGGGATGTTACTCTCTCAACTTCTACGCCCCTCAAGAATTTAAGCTCTGCCTACTGTTTCTTATGAGCAATATAAGACTTTCAACGGGGCTACATAAACGATACTATACATGTACACGGTCCCACGAAATAAACGACGTTAGCACATATTTAATTAGCCCCATTAGATGTATTCATGTGTGACCAGAACAAGGCCACATCCTATATACTCTGGGCACTGCCACGCGATGCACACGCGTGTGATATCAACATCTCACGTACGATGTCATGCAAGAACTTCGAGGTAAACGGCGTCAAACACCATCGACGTTATATAAAAACGCCGAACCATACAAGGGTTATATATATTTTGTTATGATTATTTATGATAACAATTTAGAGGATTATCAACTTCCCCATATGACAAAAGAATTCAGACCATCGTAAATATAGCAGGTTCCTGATGTTCCACTGAGTTCAGTTTCACATAGGGCGTACACTATCTTACATTAGACTATCACTCAGAGATTATATAATAAATAAATCACGATTTTACGGAGTTCCTAATTTGTGTCTTCAGTTCGTAGCAAAGACACTGAACATAGAATATGTTTGGTAAAGCATGCACCATGCAGACTTGGTTATAGGTGTATGACGTTCATTCTGTAACAGGCTATCGGCTGCAGTCATTCCATATTGGCTTCCCACAATACCCAACTCCTCAACAAGCCACAATCTGACGACAGCCGATTATCGGGCCTTTATGTAAAAAGCTGCGCTGGAACCAGTGGCGATTTTTAGTATCATTGCCCACTTTTCAAGGTCAACCTGTTTCTCGAGATTTGCCTTTGTTGACTGTTTCATACTTGAATCACCTTTCAGCTGTCACACGTACGCCCACTAGGCAGTTCTACTTATGCCCGTAGAGGTTTCGTTTTCGAATCTGCGCATTCCTAGACAGCGCGAAACTAAGTTTTGGAAAATGTACAGAAAAGTCTCATATAACGCCCTCTCAATCGGAAAGATTTTATGGCCTATAGGTGATAGGTCTACCAATATTTCAGGCGCTTCCGAAGTCAATCCCTTCGTTACAATAACTACTGTACATATAGGCTTTATATAGAGCTTCGTGCTTGGTTTTAATACATACATATGAACCTATTTGTCTAATATATTCATTCATTTATAAATTATCTTTTTGGAGAAGGCACCGTTTTGACGTGAAGCTGCATCTGTGGCATAAAAAACACGCCTAACATGCTTTCAATCCACATATAGTGCATATAAGGTATGTTCTGAGTTGCGAAAGCAGTCATATAAAATATCGCTGATGTGAAACGGCACGTTGTATAAGTATATCTAATGTTGTCTTAAGTTATGAGCTGTATTATATTACATTGCAATAACTGACGTTTGTACATATGTCAGTGTGGCATAGGCTTATATCAGACGTAGACCTCAAACCCATATAGAGATAGAGACTGCATGGAGACTTCAGTTTAAGCTGCATGTTATACCGTATGACTTATTGTTCAGATAAATGTCAGTGTGTCTGAGGGTATATAATACATGTGTATAGCATAGAATTAAACTGCACACATCAGGGCGTGTCAGGCCTATAATCGCCTGGCTAGTACAAACACGACATGGCAGTGTAATCACTCGTGTACCGCAATACTCAGCTGTGACTACACCCGCGTGACACCACTTAAATCATAGATCTATACGCCATTCTAGTCTACAACATGTAGAGGGTCTAAATTATGGCTATTAATAATTGTATATGGCAGATCAAACTGTTTGTAATGCGCCTAGACTGAAAACACGCATACGCCTATTTGCCGTTATAGTGTGCCTAACTGTGTGTCTCAACGATATAGGGCCTAGGCCTCTTTCTATGTAATATATAACCGAGCTAAAAAAAGAAGTAGGTCTATGTATTTGACTGAGGGCATGGACAAGCATTCCTGTAGGCTTACACACCCATTTGAACAATTCATGCATTATACTGTATAGCTGTTCTATGATATCTGCTTTTCCCGTCATTTCTCCCTGATGCGTGAGCGACACATCATGCACGGGAAGGATGGGGAGGGAGTGGCAAAGTGTGCATGACTGAATGTGGCGCACCAATGAGGCGGTCGAGGGTTAATGTGTCCGTTTCGCAACCGAGAGACCTGGTTTCAATACTGAGTACGGTCATCATGCGTACAAGACCATAACTTCGGCGACCTTGGATAGATCTAAGGATCGGCCCCATGTCAATGGATACCCAGGGTGGGGCAGCCCTTCACACGTCGGCATTGTCTCAGGACTTCAAGACTCACCGCTCTGATTATGGCCAAAATAAAGTTCAAATGGAGTTATGTCGCGCCTTGTGCGCTCTCTCTGATATACATACATACACACACAAATCAAAATAATGTAGCTTTTAATTCAGGCCTATGAAATCATTTTCCAAACAGTTTATGTACATACACATCTTAAACAAACTTCGAAACATTTCGGAAGCAAAATGTTTCACGATAATTAATGATTCATAACAATTCATACTGGTTAACCAGTTGATTATAACATCATAACATTACAGGCTAGGCCTGTTTGCCAGCATCGGTTTTTTGGTGAAATAAAATATGGCTCAATCTAATTATAACACTATGTAAAATTCAATATTGAGAGAGGTATGACACAGTCATTGTAAAACCTATGAAATGCATTACATTGTATTTGTACAAGTTCTGTTTTTTCCCTCCAAACTTACTTTATTGATTATATAGGCTGCGTGTTTAGTTTATCATTTACCTATATCCTAAAAAGACTTCATAAGCTGTCTGTCTCCGTTCATACATGAACTATTTATTATATATTGTATATTACATCCCATGAAATAGACCCACTGAGACAACCTCCGAAATTATTTATAAAAAAGTGTGGGGTGGACAAGTACAGGCCTGCCAAATAGTGAGTACCTGTGTACCTTACAAATATAACTATTCAGTAGATACAAAAGACATCAGGCCAAGAGTAATCAATAGGTTTACTTGATAACACTTTCTTACAAGATGATACAAGGTGATATACTTTATGAATTTGTTTAAATAAGTTTAAGTTCTGTAAATAAAACGACAACTGCCAATAATGGTTACTACTTGTATCAGGCATGGCAGGCCTACCTGCGGGCCCCTATGTGTACCACGCCACTTGAAGGGGCCATTTTCATGAAGCATCTACTTGATGCTTATCGCACCTAATCAGATATCTACAATGAATATACGTTCCCGTGGTAGTTACATATATATTCACACCACACTTCGGTTTATGATGAGCAATAAAACAGTGGGCCTTAATTAATAAGTATTTCCAAAACCAGCAAATTTTGAAGTCTTCTTGTTTAGCCTCCCTGAGAATTGAACCCGCCGGCCATCTGACATTAGATAAGAGCAGTAAGCCTATTAGCCTAAACGGTGGAATGTCGTTACGGAATGCAGGATGGCGTCATCTCGACAAATAGGCATAACTGGGTATAGCTTCACATCGTTCAGAGACGTCGCACCCTATCACCTGTAACATGACACCGGCACATGTGTACGCCCACGCTTTTCGCCAGACGTGTAAGCGTTTCACGTTTACGATGTTGGTGAAACCGAACAGAGTAGGCCTGTGCTGAATTCTTCAGGGTGAATTTTCATCTGTGCGTATCTAGATCGAGAAATAGGACCCTGTAATTCCCTGGGATTAACATCCGTCTGTCTTAACCCCAGATATTCAAAATCAAATGTTGGAAGGTTAGGTTAAGAAATCTTTCCCCTTCCATACCTCTACATACAGGCCTAAAGGACTAGATATTCATTCTTTATTAATTGTTTTTTCTTTGCTATCTTACCGAAACAAAAACACTCCAGTCGATCAACTTTCCACAAATATCATTTAATCACAAATTGTTGTTTCCAGTAGGAATCGACTTAACTGTTGTCTAGACTTTTTTTTTGAAAATGTGTAGGCCTGAAATTTCTATGAAAACACTGTCGAAGCATATTTCAAAAAGAAACTGGTGTTCGGGCTTTTCTAGTTTCTTCGGTTTCCTTGCTCACAAAGGTTACCGCAGTACAGAGTATGTAAACAGCTTTTGTTCTATTTTTAACTCACCCAGTTTACAGTATGTTCATTGGTCCAGAAACCCGTGGTCTCACGAGACGCGCTTGCGCACCGGCGTGTTGACCTACAAAGATTTGTCGGAAAAGGGCAAACAGAGAAAGGACGTGTTCCGTGTCAGTCTGTTCTTTTCCGTGCAGTGTGTCAGATTTGTTTCGGTTGATTGTGAACAAAAGTGAGAGGTAGGTGCATGTGAGGTAGAATAATTGGAAGAATTTGACAATGTACGTGGATTTGTAATCGCTAATGGTAAACTAAATGAAATCCTGTTTTGTAAGCCTTGTTTGGTTTTCCAACCTGTCGCCATTTTGAAAATTGTGGTCGGTGGGTAATTATTGTTAGGTTCGTTGATGTATAAACTGAGTAGAATTCCACTCCGTGCCAGTACTTTTTGTTTCCTACGAAAACATCCTAGATAGTCCATTTCGTTTGTGTTGCCTTGGTCGTTCGCTAAATGATAATTTCTTCATGATAACCACCAAATAGCTTATCCAAACGGCGTCCGCCATTACTTGGTCGATGGGATCAATGAATGAATGTCACGTCATTGAGAAATTTGCCTTCCCTTTTCCGGATGAACTTCTGCAACAACATCGTTCTATAATTTACTAATAACCCTAAAGAGCTGTATTGTAGGCCTCTGTAGTTAACGCGCTAGCTCAGCGTAATGACCTAGGAGCCTTGCATCTGTTCAGTCGCAGTGAGTTCAAGACCAGCTCCTACTGGCTTCCTCTCGGGCGGTACGTGGAAAGGTCTGCCAGCACCTGTGGATGGTCGTGGGTTTCCACAAACCATAATGCTGACGGCCTTCGTGTAAGTGAAATAGTTTTGAGTACGGCGTAAAATACTGATCAAATAAGTAAGGAGTTGTACTAAATTAATACGGTGCTCTGTAGACAGAGCGGAAGTCATTCAGTGAAAGAAAAATTGTTAAACTGATGTGTTCACCGACTGCATCTGCTCCCCCCTCTTTTATTTTTCCTTTCTCTGGTAGGAGATGGCTTCATGTAAATGCTTTGGTCTTTTCAGTTATCAAAATGCCATTAACAGATAACATACTGGCTGCCTGCTTCGGTATACCAGTGAGCCAGTCCAATAAACAGCTTGGAAAGAAATGCCTGAGCATATCTGTTGATCAACAAGCTATTGTCATAGCAGATTACATCCACAAACGTCAAGTTCTCGGAGAAAAGGAAGCTCCACCAGATCGAGTCTGTGAAACGGTGGCATATCTTGTGGATGAATTTTTGAAGAGCCATGCGAAGTCAATGTCAGCAATCACGGATGTGCTCAAAGATACTGATTTGGAAGGGAAGTCTTATGAGCAGGTTATTACAAGGATTTTTGACTCCATGTTCTCTGATGGGGAAATAAACTGGGGAAGGATTGGAGCAACATATGCCTTTGGAGTAAAATACTGTATGAAGCAGAAAACTTCTGACATCAATGGCAACAGACAGTCATTGCCAGACAAGAAGGTACTTCGCTGTGTGGGAAAATATGTTGGCGAAAAGCTGGGGGCTTGGATCGAAAAAGAAGGAGGATGGGTAAGTGTAGTTCAAGATTCTGGGCCCACTTGCCTGAAGCCCTCTTAACGTTACACTTGTAGCTGCCATGACAACGTTAATGCCTACAGTGCTGGTTGCAACTGTAATTTCATGGTCGTAATGGTAAGAGGGCTTATTGTTCCCTTTATGTTCTGTTAGCTCTTGTATAGAGCCGAGTTGACACTCCCATAAGGCTTTTGGGGTGCACATCAAAGTGTTGTTTGTTCAGTAATGTTAAGTATGTGCTGTTGAGGTTGAGAATTGTTTATTTGCATCAATTCATGTATAAATTGCTAAATTTTCCTGTAATGTTGAGCAAGCCTCTGACTTGTTATGGCTTCTGATTTTACTGTTACAGGACACAATAGTTGGACTTTTCCCTAACCAGGAAGCTGTGCTGAAACGTTATCGTTCTGTCGGATACCTTTGTCTCACTGTTGGAATAGGATCATTGTTGAATGCCCTTTCTTCGTGATGCCGTTGAATGATTCTGTGTTGCGACTGTGATATTCCGGTCTTGTGACCGAGTCTTCATGCTGGCCATACACCCCTAAACCGCACTGACCTGTTCAGGTGAGAAAGTGGGAGATATTTCGTCCAAAGCGAGTCACAGCAGCAATGTGGAGGAAAAATATCATTAAGGAGTGGGCTTCCCAAGCGTTTCTACGTCATGTGGAGTTCAGCTGTAGGGAAACCTGGGCAGAATCGAACCGTGTGTGGATGAACTTGTAGCTTTGAATAGGGTTACATTTGTGACCGTTGGTACGTGCAATAGTTCAGTAACCTTCGGAGCACTTGCAGCTACATTACAATCTGACTATTGACTCAACATTGTTTGTTGAACTTACTCTGCGTGTGCTTGTTTGAGGCTCTGGACATTAAGTCTGTAAAGGCAAACTAGTCTGACAGCTCTGGTTGTTGTAATAGGCTTAATAGTGTTCCATCAGCTGCAGGCTTGTATTGAAGTTCTTGTGAACTGGTAGAGGATAAGATATCAGACTTGTCGCACTGTACTTCTTAGAAGCTGTTGAGCAATATGGTTCAGGAAAAATTTCATCTGATTGCTAAAAATTACACATCCTGGCCTAATTAAGCCAGACAGTGATGGTCCTGCAAGGACGGAAGGTAAACAGCAACCAGTCATACTTATAATATTGTAATTATTACTTCATGTTTAAACATTTGTATCACAGGCCATTTTATTTCTGAATCTAGGTTGCACTTTAAGAAATTGAAGGAAATTACATACCTATTATCTTTTTTTTTATTTTTTGTTATTATAGACCTTGTCATAACTGCTTGTACTGCTCTTAAATGACAATGTAATACTGTGTTAGATAAGGCTGTCAGGTTATGCATTCTGACTTGTGGGCAAGAGCTGAAATGGTCACATGATTATCAGTGTTACATTACTGTTAGACTTCAAACCCTGCTACTTAATTGGCGAGCTGAAATGAATGAGTGCCCTGATTCTCGGAACTTGAGCTAGGAGGAAGTTAGATGATGTCCAAAACTACATGTTTTTTTTTTCCTTTCCAAATTTGGTACATTAGCAGAAATCCAGCATAAAGAATTTGTAGTAGTGGTTATTTTTGCTTCATAAGTGTAACTACAAATTTTTTATTTTTTTATTCAAAGCGGGCTATAATTCATGTCTTTTTTTGGATAGTTTCAGGTTGTTTGCTACTGGACAAACTGTTATTGTAAACATGGTTGTTTTTGTTATATTCCTGATGGCTGTATGTGTTATTTATAAAGTGTTGTAATCCACTTAAGAACATCTGAGGCATCTGCACGTTCTCACAGAACTGACCATGTTTATATTTCAGTCTAACATGTAATGGTCATCTTTCAACATCATTGTAGTATTTAATACTTACAATAGAGAGCTGGACTTGTTTTCAGTGCGAATGATAGAAGTCTATACATTGTTTACCTGAAAAGGCCACCACCATGAAATGGAAAGCCAAAAGGCCTTCGTGGTATTCTAATAAAACATTTTATACCTCACCTTGAGCTTCATTTATGTTTGTTTGACATGTTAGATTGTTAATGTGAATTGGATGTTCTGTGTTGGTTAGAGGGACTGTAGGTGCTAATCAAAAGAGAAAGGACCTTAAGCAAGTCACCTGGAATAACTTATGTCCCACACGTGACATCACAGCGAGCATTAGCCGGGTAGATACCTTTTTAACTGGGGATGACTGGTATTTTTTTGGAAATGTCTTGTTTAGCCGTAATCCAGAGTCATCCGTGCATGAGAAAGTGCATCCGGTATTATATACAACTAGCAAGTATATAATTCTAATCTTCAACTGTGTTCTGATAGAATTTTGTGAAGTGTTTTGTCTGGGTATTTCCGCCAATGATGCGTATCCTGGTGAGCTATCAGCTGGCGCCGGGAGGTGATGATAGGCCCATGTGATGACTGTACAGCAGGATGTGGCTCACATGCAATAGGCCTGTTATTCTTATACTTCCTGTGGTCTCTGTACTGCCTAAAACCGCTTCATTCCAGTTGAAGATTCGAGAGGGAGGGACCGCATGTTCAAATCCCCTTAATCTGCGTGTCGGGATATAGACGGGAAGAGATACGACTGCGTGCTGTAAGATGCAGGGAGACGCAGAGTCCGGTAACAGTTAACCGAATCTCCATCACATCAGGAAAAAATATAGCTTGCAAACATTTATATCAGTTAGAGAATGAGGATCTGTGTGCGTTACGGTCCAATTGGCGATTTATGCCATTCCCTAGAATTTTTCGTCGACTAGATCACATGGCCAGGACATCTATGGCACAGAGGCTACATTTGTTCAAACCCATCCATAACCGCTTCCCAGTTTGTTAGTCAGCGAGGCATATGCCTTTGGACACGTCAACAACACATGGTTCGTCGGTCATGGTGACCTATATATTGCCATGTAGTATCTAACATGGCTCCAGTGTGTCGGGAAAGAGTTGGTTACCTATTTATTTATGTGTTGCGTCGTTCCACAGAAAATCTGACATACACGACGGCGGTCAGCATTATGAACCACTCACAATCCTTGACATTCTCTTGTGTGGTCCTATATTATGGTGGAAGGAAGCCGGACAAACAAGGAGAGCAGATTTGGT
Organism: Acanthopleura granulata; assembly: GCA_016165875.1. Taxonomy (NCBI): domain Eukaryota; kingdom Metazoa; phylum Mollusca; class Polyplacophora; order Chitonida; family Chitonidae; genus Acanthopleura; species Acanthopleura granulata. The sequence continues at coordinate 3,413,635 of JABBOT010000005.1, forward strand.
GACTAATAATAAGCTTAGAAAGCTACCCTATCAGGCCCTGACGTAGGTTTTCACACAAGAGATGCCCGACCAATTATATATCTGCGAATAATTCACATTTAATAACCGACGATATAGTCCTTTATGAACACATCGAGTTAACCAGAAATCATCATATACTTGTATGACCAGATCAATCTTGATCAAGACAAAAAGATATGCTGATGAAACTGATTGAAAGTAATGCCGTCGAAGACCGTATTGGGTATGAATTGTTAACCCTGCGACCAACACACAAAGATGCCATTCAAAGCGCCGATCTTGTGTATTCATAAATAGCAAGTGTCAAATGATACAGGGTTCAGAACAGAAAGATATACAATTTCAATTTTCTTCATACGGGTACCAACACAATGTTGTTTACTCGTATACTTGGCACTTTTCCATGCTTCCTCGGCTGATCTTATGAGGAGTCATGCCCTGGGCATGGCAATATACAGACTTAACTCCCTGAAATATGTCGGTATAGTGTAACAAGTCTACAAGGTCCCGCACGTAAGGCTGAACGGTCGTGTCGTGTCCGATTAAATGATGTTTAAAACGGCACTAATCCCACCAGGGACCATGCAAACAGCATAGCCCTCATATGTAGGCCTACTATCTCATCCTAGCGACAGTCTGTAAGTAGGGGAGAAGCGTAACTCAATCTCAAAGTAGGCGAGAATCGTAACTCGGTCTCAGCGTAGGGGAGATAAATAAATTTGGCTGTATCATCTGAACATGATCACGCAAATCGTCAACGAAATAACTATATATATATATGTAACTACGCCGCATGGATCCGCGATTAAATCAGCAGGCCCGACGGATAGGCCTAAATACTGTGGTTCTTCCGTGTGAGCACTGTTATCCCCAAGAGCTTGTTTTCCTAGTGAACATGATGGGCCGATTCCTCAAAACATGGCTTAGCCAGTTAAACTGACTTAAGACATCAAAACTGGTTAAGGCACATTAAAACTCACTTAAGTCGATTCCACAAACTAAGCCGATCACATTTTGCTTTTAGAAATTGATTTAAACAGTTGGGTAAAACTGACTCACCTAAGCCAGTCTATTGACTTAAGTCATTTTGCTATTGTCTAGTTTCGTGGAATCATAGGATCCTTCAGCGATGGTGCAGCTTTTGGAAGTATATAGTTTTCTAACAAATATAAATGAAATGGCAACAGTATCTATTTTCTCGTAAGATGTCTTACTGTCAAAGTGCGCCGAGTAGGTAACACAGTGCACAGCCTACTCCAACCGGATTTCCGAAATGGCGTATTTCTAACAAATTTTGCCCAGTATGTTGCCACTTTCTTGTCTTTGGGAAAACTATTCAGCCTCACACCATTCGCTGACGTATGGCTACTACACATCAACGTGGAATTTTCGCCAAAATGCACTCTCAAACTTGAAAAATATTGACATTTCTAGAAAGTGTATAAATGATGTAATTCGCTGGTAAATGAATATTAAAAACTGGCAACCGCCACTCTCTTCCTGATGACGCCCCATTGGTTTTTATCTGCATTTATATTTAGTTTTAAATATCAATATCTCGCGATTGGGTCTTTATTAACGAATAAAAGACCATTTTAATTGGAATAATGTCCTCTGCTCCCTGAATAACAACAGGCACCTGTGTTGAGGATAACCTTTAACAGGTCTGCTGAGGTAGTCGGCAGAAGCAGCCAACTCCTTCATTGTCATCTAGTATAGTTGCGAATGACATAACATGGAAGAGATTGCTAGGATGTACAGCTTCTATGTGCCCAGGCACAGTTTATAGAAGGAAGCAATACACATTTACCAGAGTCATGTCTTTTCACAACAGATAACCCCTCTCAGTGAACTTATCTCCCTAGTCAGCTAGGGAACTAAGAAAACAAAGTTAATAAAATTTGTAATGAAGTATAGTATTTAAGGCATTAAAAATCGTTTTCAGGATAGACATTGTGTATTTAAAAATGTACAATTGTAGACTGTGTACTGTTCCCAATTATTATTAAAATAAATGGAGTAAAAGTTCGAGAAATGTGGCAAACTGAACTGTTTTAAAATTGGCCTTAACGTAGGCATATGTCGACGGAAGCATGACATAAAACCTCATGAATACAAACACATTGCGACTGTGGCACATGGGAAGTAACTTAACTGTCAAGCAAGACGTTACTTATTTAAAGTTACTTCCCTTGTCAATTTCGTGGCCGTTCAAGATGGCAGCCAATAAACCAGCAAAGGGTAAGGTTAGAGTTACAGTACTGTAATATTTATATGAAAAGTAAGTGATTTACCTCAGGTTTTGTTATTGAAATTTTTCATTGAAGGCAGGTCTATTTCAGGTTTTCCTGTAGAGTAGGATGCGATAAAAGTGACTGTAAGGTGACGATATTTGAACATTCGATAATGGCCATGATTAAAACAGTTGATGTCAATTGTTGCATCGGTGCATGATAATTGATATGCTAGCTTTCTTTTAATTCTTGAACAGAACAAACAGTGACAGCTGGTCATGACTGTTAGACCCTGTTCCACAAGCCAGTCATGGGCTATAACTATACGTGGTAAAGACCAGCCCCAGGTTGCTATTTCAATCCCGCTTTTATTTATTTATTTATCTATTTGATTGATGTTTTACGCAGTACTCAAGAATATTTCACTTATACAATGGCAACCAGCATTATGGTGGGAGGAAACAGAACAAAGCTCGCCAGAAACCCACGACCTTCCGCAGGTTGCTGGCAGACCTTCCCACGTGTGCCCAGAGAGGGACTCAGCATGAGCTGGACTTGAACCCACAGTGACAGCACTGGTGGGAGGCTTCTATTGAATTGGGCTGTGCTAGCATAGTGGGTTATTTTAAAATTCCGACATTCATTGCAATACTGTAGAATGTTAGGATTTTAAAACAACACCCTGAAATGGACAAAAGTACAGCATACAACTCCAATCAGATAAATAAATAAATTAAAAACATGCTACCGTGATAGCTACTTTAAAAAAAAACAGTGTATACACAAGCCAAAATCTTGGCATCAGCTAGTTTGACAGACATGACCATTTCCTGTCTATCTAGAGAAATTTGAAATTATTATAAAATGTTTGAATCCAGGTTTCACTAAGATGACGGAAGCGTTGCGTACTGTGTACTGGTTCAGCCAGGTTTCCTCACCCCATGATCGACATTGCAGCTGTATGAATAGAAAAACATCGTCTGTGTAACACAGAACACCAACAGAGGAGAACAAATCAACAAGTACGGAGGATTTGTTTCTCTTGTGACTAACGTGGAGAAAGCAGAGGACTCGAGTGGATCATGAAAACTTTGTGATCTCACCTCTTTAACACCTCAGCAGAGCTAGTAAAAATCATACCCTTACAGATACCCTCAGCTGATGCGACAGTGTTGGCATTGTGTTTTTACCCCATCACCCATCTTAGGCGTGCTGTTAAGTGACCACGCACTATAGCAGTGTATGTTTGGTTCCTCCCCAGCTGCCCTGGAACAGGATGCAGACCTGGAGGCTAACACCCTGTTTGAGAAGCACACCATTGATGAAATCAGAAACATCGAGAAGAAAACAAGGTGTGTGCCCACTTTCAGGTCATGTCTTAAATCCATGCTTCAGTAACTGTTTGAATTGATATTAAGGAGACAGCAACTTTTACATGTGTGGAATTTTGTGAAAGTGATTACCAGGCAAGTACATGTGACATTTGGCTTCAAGGTAATCTAGATTGTAAACATGCAGTATATGCAGCTGAATAACTTGGTCTCTTGTATTACTGTAATTCTTCAACCTTCAGCGTGTTTGCAAGGTGTTTATTCAAACATATCCTGAAGGCATTATTCTGTATTGACTCTATTAAGTTATACTTTTTGTGAAACCCAGGATCTAACTGAGCCAACCACTTTAGTTTTGTCTCCAAAATCAAATTACAAGTGTGCATAAATTGTTGGAAAAGTTTGAGGAATTAGTGTACAATGTGACAATGGTTGTGTTTTCAGAGATGTCATTGAACACTGTTGTCTTTGAACAGTGTTCTGATGAAAACCCACCTTTGAGAATTCAAGTATCCTGCTTTTATGTTACATGAGGAATCTGATTGAGACTTTCCACTCTGTCTTTCAGAATAGACATTGAGAGGAAAAAAGAGGATCTGAGAGTCATGGTTGGGTAAGTGTAGTATTTTCAGACTTAAAGACAGTGTCTTTGTTTAAACATGTTCATTGTCAGAAAGCATATTGAAGTGTTAGACCCTGAGAATTTGATGAAAATTGTGCATAATGAAATAATTTCCATTACTGTACTTATTAGTTTTGAATTTGGTTGTGGACTTCTCTCGGACTCTGCCCGGTTTCCTCCCACCATAATACTGGTCACTGTTGAGTAAGTGAAATATTCTTGAGTATGTCGTAAAACACTAATAAATAATAAATCAATAAAAAAATTTTCAATCTTAGGCCAGCTTCATGAGGCATACTTAGTGTAAAATGGCCCTTAACTAAGTGCACTTTATATCTCTGCAACCTATATTGTCCTGGTAGGAAAGGGCTTACTTAGTTAAGTGTGCTTTAATAAAACCTGGGCCTGGTTAGTTGACTATGAACTGGATAGATGTATATAACCTTCATGTTTTCTGGAATGGTGTTTTTGTATGTTGTAGTGAGAGATACCGTGACTTGATAGCTGCCGCTGACACTATCACAGAGATGAAGGAAATATCTAGTAATGTAAGTGACCTTCCACGTTTCAGGTTTTCACGTAGTCACGCTGACATGGGGTTGTGGGCTCAATTCCAGTCATGGACACACAAGGTGTTTGTCCACTACCTGCCTTGGGGAATTTTTCTAGATGCTCCAGCTTCCAAAAGAGGCAGTGACTTCGACAGCACACGTAGCATAGTGTTGTGTTGTATGTGAGATCTGTAAATGTTCATCAGTTACTTCCCAAAAATAGGTGGTTTATTCCTCCAGTCCAGTGAAACTAACCAATCAGTCAGATCAGATCTAGTGCAGGTGTTGTAGGAGATCACAAAACCTTAGAAAGGCAATGAATTCAGTAACAGATGCTAGCCTCAAAGGCATGAATTACAATAAATATAAGAAAATATTGTGGCTCTTTATGTGGAAATTGTTGGAATATATTGTATATGCGTTACCTGAGGTTGTCTTTTTATAATCACCCAATGGTTTATAACATTTCCTCACTGTTTGGTGAGGCTGTTTTGAAAGCAAGATCTATTCCATGAAGATTTTTCAGGTACTTGATGAGAGTGAAGCGCCATTTAAGTCAGTAGACACTACTGTGTTTACAGGTGATGACCTCGATCAGTAACATGGAACAGCTCTGTATGAATCTGAAACAGAACTACATGGTTAAAGGCATGGCTGTGCCACAGAGGTCCAAGCCTGAGCTACACAAAAGGTCAGTGTATGATAGGGTCACCCAGCATGGCTGTGCTGCAGAGATCCAAGCCAGAACTACACAAAAGGTCAGTGTATGATAGGGTCACCCAGCATGACTGTGCTGCAGAGATCCAAGCCAGAACTACACAAAAGGTTAGTGTAGGGTAGGGTCACCCAGCATGGCTGTGCTGTAGAGGTCAAAGCCTGAGCTACCCAAATGGTCAGTGTATGGTAGGGTCACCCAGCATGGTTGTGCTACACAAAAGGTTAGTGTAGGGTAGGGTTACCCAGCATGGCCATTCCACAAAGGTCCAAGCCACAGCTACACAAAAGGTCAGTGTATGGTAGGGTCACCCAGCATGGCTGTGCCACAGAGGTCCAAGCCACAGCTACACAAAAGGTTAGTGTAGGGTAGGGTTACCCAGCATGGCCATTCTGCAAAGGTCCAAGCCACAGCTACATAAAAGGTCAGTGTATGGTAGGGTCACCCAGCACAAAAGCTGTGCTGCAGAGGTCCAGTTCAGAGCTACATAAAAGGTCAGTGTATGGTAGGGTCACCCAGCATGGCTGCACTTTGTCACACTTGTTCAGCTTAAATCTAGAAAAACTCCAGTTATAAATGAGACGTCATTCTGCACTGACATCCAAGTGGAGTCTGGTAATGGTGGCCTTTGTTTTCAGAGGACCTGTAGTTTTCTGTGTGCACATTGTGAATGATCAATTCTGTGAATAGTAGTTTTGATTTTCGCTTCTTTTTTTTTTTGTTGCAAAGACTGAAGAAATAAGATATCATAAGCATCTGTGCTAGACTTGGTAGAATCCGGTAGCTCCACTGATGAGTTGTGTAACTCCGAAAAAAAGAGACTTCATTATGACTCAATATTATGGCATTTTAATTTGCCGTCGTCAGGAGAGTGATAGATGGAGTAGTTCTCATAAAACTCTTTCACTTGTAAACTGACATCAGCGATATAATTATGATGCAAATACATACTTGTGTTCTTCGGATAAATAAATGAACAAATAATAAAGTAAATAAAATATCATAGGAGGTTAGTCATAAGTTTTAAATGCAGGCTTCTCATAAGAAACAGAGAGAAAAAGAAATGTCAAGAACCTGTGTGTCTTGTACATGTAAGCAAGTGACCGATCTGATCTCTGATTTGTATCCTAACCAGGAAACAAGAAGAAACACAGTTTTATGGGATTGCATCACAAATCAAACTTCTTCTGGATATGCCAGAGAAGGTAAGGACTGGTTGATAGCAGAGGAAACAATTGCACAGTCAAGTAATCATGCTGTGTTGTATTTATTATTAACAGGGCATATTAAAGCAATATATTTCATCATTACAAGATTTGAAATTGTAATTAATGTCACTGCAGCCTAAATAAAGACTTGCATATTATTTCGGCATTGCTTAACATGTGATACTGTCATGACATTTATCAAAAAATGGCAGGGTTTTTCTATTTTGTACATGTCTTTACCTTGTGTTAAATATAAAACAAGAAAATGGATAAGATGATGGTGGAAGTTACAGATTGGCTTTCGCAAGCCATATGTGTTGTAATCTGACATGGCTAAGGTGGCAGTGTGAAATTTCATTTCTTTTAAATCAAAGTTTCCCTTGCAAATTATGGAGTGATTAAACGGCTAGTCTAGTGACAGTTGCCTGATCTATTTGTGTGAGGTGATGTTGGGTGATGTTGGATGTTGTGGTGTAGTGGTTAAGAGGCTTGCTTTTCAGACACAAGGACATGTGTGGGTTCAAAACTCATCTTGGACAGAGAATTTATACATTACCCTGTGCTCATTGTTTATAGGGCTTTGGTCAGGGCAGTGTAACTTTAGTTGAAAACCATTTCTATTCTGCCAGTATAGTGCAAATACAAGTGGGGAAGTTGTGAGTTACTAACAAAAGTTGATGGTTCACATCTCAGGCACACCTGTTTCCTCTGCAGTTTGTTGACCAAAATCCTATAAATGAGATAAAATTGCAGTGCTGTTGTTGTTTGTCAGCTGTGGAGTGCGGCAGACTCGTGCGACCACCTAACGGCCACTCGCCTGTACCTGTTGTCGCGTCATATCAACACCAGCCTCCACCTCGACTCCCATCAGTCCTCTACCATCTTGTCCTGGTTCCCCGTGCTCAGCAGACAATGGGCAGCCATCAGTCACTTCAAGAGCACCATACTACAGGTACCAAGGCGTTCAGCCATATTCCTTCCTTCATCCAGGTATTACAGGTATAAAGGCATTAAGCCATATTCCTTCCTTCATCCAGGTATTACAGGTCTCTCACTGCTCACAAGGCAGTTCGATACAGGAGCTTCAGCAGGGATTTTAGAGCATCTTTAAATTGCCCCGTTAGATCTATGACATTTCTGCTCTGGCACCTGTGCATTATTTTGAAGTTGCACTGCTCATTCATCGTCATTAAAATGACATAATAAGCCTCTCTATAGAGGATGTTAAACTTGTTATTGAAACTGATATGTATTTTATAATATTTGAAAATCAGGTAGGGAAGAATTCTTACCAGGAAACCGCAAATCAGAGTAAATCGTGTAAATCATTTGGCACCCTCAGTATCATGCTGAAACCAATGTTACATATCATTTGGCACCCTCAATGTCATGCTGAAGCCACTGTTACACATCACTTGGCACCCTCAGTATCACCCTGAAACCAATGTTGCACATCATTCGGCACACTCAGTATCATGCTGAAGCCACTGTTACACATCATTCGGTACCCTCAGTATCATGCTGAAGCCACTGTTACACATCATTTGGCACACTCAGTATCATGCTGAAGCCACTGTTACACATCATTTGGCACCCTCAGTATCATGCTGAAGCCACTGTTACACATCATTTGGCACCCTCAGTATCATGCTGAAGCCACTGTTACACATTATTCGGCACCCTCAGTATCATGCTGAAGCCACTGTTACACATCATTTGGCACCCTCAGTATCATGCTGAAGCCACTGTTACACATCATTTGGTACCCTCAGTATCATGCTGAAGCCACTGTTACACATCACTTGGTACCCTCAGTATCACCCTGAAACCAATGTTGCACATCATTTGGCACACTCAGTATCATGCTGAAGCCACTGTTACACATCAGTTTGCTAAAGGTTACACATCATTTGGCACCCTCAGTATCATTCTGAAGCCACTGTTACACATCATTTGGCACCCTCAGTATCATGCTGAAGCCACTGTTACACATCATTTGGCACCCTCAGTATCATGCTGAAGCCACTGTTACACATCATTTGGTACCCTCAGTATCATGCTGAAGCCACTGTTACACATCATTCGGCACCCTCAGTATCATGCTGAAGCCACTGTTACACATCATTTGGCACCCTCAGTATCATACTGAAGCCACTGTTACACATCATTTGGTACCCTCAGTATCATGCTGAAGCCACTGTTACACATCATTTGGTACCCTCAGTATTATGCTGAAGCCACTGTTGCACATCACTTGGTACCCTCAGTATCACCCTGAAACCAATGTTGCACATCATTTGGCACCCTCAGTATCATGCTGAAGCCACTGTTACACATCATTTGGCACCCTCAGTATCATGCTGAAGCCATTGTTACACATCATTTGGTACCCTCAGTATCATGCTGAAGCCACTGTTACACATCATTTGGTACCCTCAGTATCATGCTGAAGCCATTGTTACACATCATTTGGTACCCTCAGTATCATGCTGAAGCCATTGTTACACATCATATAATGTTGCATTGTCTTACGTGTATGTCTTTTTTTTGTAAAAAACACATTTTTTGCTCTCCCAACACTATTGCACCAACTTACACAGTGCATATGAAGACTGCAGTTTCCTACGTGGAAGGCCATGCACATGAATCATCAATATGAAGAAAAAGGCAACTGTCTTGTGATTGATGTGCCAGTAGAAAATTGATTCTAGTTGCAATATATTTGTTAATTAGGATTGGACATTCCTGGTATGGCACTGTTTGTCATGTCGTTATTACTGTAGTGCTGACTTTATTTTTCAGGGCTGTAGACAACTTCTGACGCAAGCAGATTCGTCCGACAAGGTAAGTGACTCAGACCGTCAGAAAAATTGTCATAAAATGTGTCCTATTTCTGAGAGAGTGTGAATGACCCAGGTGTCTCTCACCAAGGCGATCGCTGTGAGTTTAAGCCCAGCTCACATTGGCTTCCTCTTGTCTGTCAGCAACCTGCAGATCGCTGTGGGTCTATGTTGGTATTTGCCCAGTTTCCTCCGGGTTCTGCCAGATTCCATCCCACCATGATGCTGACGACCGTTGTATCTGTGAAATATTCTTGAGTACCATCTAGAACATCAATCAAATGAGTAATAAATAAATCAAAGAGTGACATGAAGTTTAGCGTCACTTCAAGCAGTGTTGGATAACCCTGTATTAGACAGGACCCAATGTCTACAGGGCTGCCTCCCTGGAACTCCAGGTAAGAGGCTCTTGATGCATGGCCCTCTCACATTATGCTGACGCCAGGACAACCAGAGCTTCATTGACTGGGTTTGCCCCAAAGATTCACCCAAAAAGTGCATTGTTTGAAAAAGGTAAAGGTCATAAAATATTGGTGCTGAGACTTTCATTCCATAGTAGGATATCACCCTATTTTTACACAAAAGCCCCAAAAATGTTTCTAATAATCAGGCCAAATGGGTAACTTACATGAACTTGTTGTCATGGATGACATTTTAGGTTACGTACAATGTTTCTTTATGTGTGTGTCTTCAGATGATAGCTGAAGCACTGTGTTCCATAATGCTCCTGGAGGACAGCACACCCAGACAGGTGTTTAACGAGTTTCTGCTGGCCAGAACAGTAAGTCTCTGTCCATGTCTGTCTTTGTTCAATCACGTTCCTAGGGGACAGAACACCTAGACAGGTGTTTAACGAGTGTCTGCTGGCGATAACGGTACGTATCTGTCCATGTCTGTCTTTGTTCAGTCACGTTCCCGGAGGACAGAACACCTATACAGCTGTTTAACGAGTGTCTGCTGGCGATAACGGTACGTCTCTGTCCATGTCTGTCTTTGTTCAGTCACGTTCCCGGAGGACAGAACACCTATACAGCTGTTTAACGAGTGTCTGCTGGCGATAACGGTACGTCTCTGTCCATGTCTGTCTTTGTTCAGTCACGTTCCCGGAGGACAGAACACCTATACAGCTGTTTAACGAGTTTCTGCTGGCCAGAACGGTAAGACTTTGCCCCTGTCTGCCTGGGTTCAGTCATTCTCCTGGAGGTGAGCACACCTAGGCAGGTGTTTAACTAGTTTCTGCTGGCCAGAATAGTAAATCTCTGTCCATGTCTGTGTTCAGTCACGCCCCTGAAGCCTTGTAATAAACAAAGTTCTGTGCAAGTAAGCAAGCAAGGTGAATGAAGTTGTCTGCTTGTCCGGACTTTTATTTATTTAAATGTGTAGAGGAATAGGCCTACCAGTAGGCCATTAGTGAAAAAAAAATAGGGGAACGAATAAACATGTGTGGAACTCAACTTCTGAGTCACATCAGCAATCTTTTTCATACCCGGCACTTAAGTCGAAGTAAGACTGATTCCATCTTAGCAAAATCCTGAAAGTAGATTTCCCAACGTGTGTCGGTTTAGGATTTAGGGAAAGTCTCGTAGAACTGAATGAGTTGAACTTCATCAATCCGGGACTGGTACATTTCCACGTGATGTTTCTCAGCAGATCTTTCAGCAATGCTTGATTTTATTAAATTTTGAAAAAGATGCGAACGTAAACTGGAATATTTATTGATATCATGAATTACTCAATGTCATCTCAGCTAACAATGTGTGGAGTGTTCTAGTCAAGATCAGCTTCAAGAGAATATCTTCATTGTTTAATAAACTGTGCACTTAGAGGGTTCTCTTTTTCTGAGAACACCTTTTGGCCCCCCATCTGATAATGACGGAGGGTAGTAACGGTCAGTCAGCACCTGCCGTGTCAGATTATACAGTGTGGATTAACATGCACTAAATACAGTGGAGACGGGAAATCCATGTCGGTATTCAGAATAGACAAGTGTTGGTGTATTCAATAAAAATAACATTTGTTGTAAATGGAGATAAAAGTGGACCAAGCAGCATGGTCAATATTGACAAGATGTCAGTTGACACAAGATGTGTCGGTCTTGGCAAGTTCCACTGTTTAACATGGTTGTATTGGAAACATGCAGAATTTCTATTTATGGCACATGCGTATTTTTTTAATCAGTAAGTTGATCCAAGCAATGAGAAGTACTAATGAAGAGGTCACTCTCGTACACACATTTATGGTCAGTGTGACATTGGCCATCTCCAACACACATTTATGGTCAGTGTGACATTGGCCATCTCCTACACACATTTATGGTCAGTGTAACGTTGACCATCTCCTACACACATTTATGGTCAGTGTGACGTTGACCATCTCCTACACACATTTATGGTCAGTGTGACGTTGGCCATCTCCTACACACATTTATGGTCAGTGTGACGTTGGCCATCTCCTACACACATTTATGGTCAGGGAGACGTTGGCCATCTCCTACACACATTTATGGTCAGTGTGACATTGACCATCCCCTACACACATTTATGGCCAGTGTGACATTGGCCATCTCCTACACACATTTATGGCCAGTGTGACATTGGCCATCTCCTACACACATTTATGGTCAGTGTGACATCTATGATGTATAATGCCTTCTCCACGAGATTACGTATCTTTTTTATAATGCAACAGCACTAATCTTTAAATCATTTCCCCAGTTAAATAATGGTTCTGTAATCAGTGCAAAGGTCAGTCATCTATGAAATCTGGTCCTCATCTTTGGCGCGTTAGCGCGCTAGTTCAACGTAACGTAATGCCCTGTAGCAGATTCAGTCACTGTGAGTTCAAGCCTAGCTCATGCTGGCTTCCTCTCCAGCCATACGTGGGAAGATCTGCCAGCAACCTGCGGATGGTCGTGGGTTTCCCTCTGGCTCTGCCCGGTTTCCTCTCACCATAATGCTGGCCACCATCGTATAAGTGAAATATTCTTGAGTAGGGCATAAAACACTAATCAAATAAATAACTAAATCTGTGAGATCATTGGGATATATCATTCTATATATAAATTACATTTATTCCCTTAAAATTTGGCAACCCTTCTTGCCCTAGACAGGGAATTCATATATTTCCCCAACTCTCATATGGCAAGGTCTGCCAGGAACTTGTGGATGATTGCAGGTTTCCTTTGGGTTATGTCTGGTTTTCCTCCCACCAATGAAATAAATTAACAAAACACTAATCAAATAAATAAATAATTCTTAGTAGAACATTCTACAACGAATAAGCAGATATTGATTAAAACCACCTTGTTTATGAAATTTATTTCTGAATTGATCCCACATACACTGTAAGGGGAAAGCAGTTTGATGATGACATGTGAATGTGAGCTGGTGTTGTAGATAAATTATTGTATAACCACCCTATAAAGTCCAACACGATCACCCTACCTGTGGGTTTTGTGTATGTGTTTGCAGACAGCAGTGCAGCAGATCTTTAATCAGCACAATGCCAGCGTTAAGGAGCAGTTGTGCACCGTTGTTCAGCTGGTGACCACCACGGTCCACCAGATACATGCCGTCTTCTACTCCGCACAGAACGACGGGGAGGAGAACAAAGGTGAGGGGGCAGCTCCTGACCAGAAAAGTGGCATCTGAAACATCGTTTGTTTGATTTTTGTTTCCAAAGATATTTGTTCTCAACACCCATGGCAGGGTAGCTTGGACCGGTTCAGATATTTGATGGATCTGTTATTTATACTAAGTATGCCGTCACATATTTGTTATTTTCTGTGACAAGTTTAAACACGTATATTGAACGTAGGCTATAACTGGCTATACATGCAAGACCATCTGTCACCATATACACACACTAGTCTGACTTTAATTTGTCATCCATGAGCTACTTTCATGGAGGGGCCACAGTAGCCCAGGGGGTTAATACACCAGTGCGGCATAATGACCCAGGTGCCTCTCACCAATGTGGTGGCTGTGAGTTCATGTCCAGCTCATGCTGGCTCCCGCTCCGAGCGTACCTGGGAAGGTCAGCCAGCAACCTGCGGATGGTCGTGGGTGTCCCCGGGCTGTGGTGGGGTTTTCTCCCACCATAATGCTGGCCGCTGTCGTGTTAGTGAAATATTCTTGAGTACGACAAAAAACACCAATCAAATAAATAAATAAATAAATACTTTCATGGAAACCCTTATATGTAGAGCACCTCTTGCCGGGGACATATATGTATAGTATTTGTAACTGTTGTTTGCTTTTTGAACCAATGAAAACTTGCCGTGTGCAAATGTATACATGTACTTGACTGTGTTACAGTGAGCTCTGACCGACTCCTCACGACCTTGCAAGAGGTGACCAGTAAATCTACCGGAGGTGAGAAAAAGCTCATAATTGCCATTGTTATTAACTTGTAAGAGTAGAGTAACAATAAAAACAGTAATTACAATTAAAGTGTCTTTGTGATATTTACTGTAGGCCTTTCATAACTATGCTTAACAGAAGCTGATATTTGTATATGTAATAAATTGTGGTAATCTCATTTACTTAAGTTATATTTCTAATCTGTTGTGTTATGTTCTGAATGACACACCTGATATATTGTAATGTTGTAGATTCTGGGCTACTGGATCTTCACAGCTCAATCTCCACCAAATACCTGCCCAAGACAGTTACAGGTTAGCTGCTTTTTTTCTCCCGTGGACACTTTGTGTCTGACATTGGGATTCTTAATTAACCTTCACCTAAACAAATGTTAGCACTCTTGTAAGAGTGAAATAATCTTTACAGGTAAGACTTCAACACCCAGCAAATGAGTTAACTGCTGAAAAGCCTAACGCTTATTACCTGAATCAAACAAAATACAAAATAAACTCTTAAAATCAGTACAGTAGAAGCTATCAAATCTTTAGATTTTACAGTAAAAGTTGAATTTGCTTTTCCCCATCCCATAATTATCTGTGTGATTTGTGAGATAACTGTTAAAGGACAGTGGTATCATCTCCCAGGCTCTATCCAGTTTCCTCAACACATTAATCTGATTGCCAATCAAGTTAAAAAGTATCTAATATGGCTTCAAACATGAATCAGAAATAAGTAAATCAAGCTGTTATTTTCAACCAGAAAAGAAGGGACTTAGTACTGTAAGTACACCTTATAAATGAGGCTATTTGTAGCTGTGTGTACAAACCTGCACAGCAGTATGAAAGACTATTTCTTGTATTTCCCTCATATTGATCGCATTTTTGTGTTGTTAGACTTTCACCCAACACTGAGAGCGCCTGCTACCCAGGTGGCTGTGCAGCATCTCCATGACAACTGTGAGCAGTGGGTCAACACGTGAGTTGTCTCCCTTATCTGACATCATGTTGATGGTATTCCAAAGAAAGGCTGCCTGTGTCATCAATAAGATCATTTTGGAGCATATTAATACAGCTCTGTTTTAAATAACATCTGGAGGCCTAAATTCAGTATTTGATCATGACAGGCATACTTGAATATTAGCCTTGATTTTATTTCAGTAGCATGAAGTTACGAGGGCATGATCTTGTGCCTCAAAAGGTAAAGTATAATGAAATAATATGCTAGTAGATAAAGAGGTAAATATTTTCCTGTGTGTCATAGTGTATTGTCATCCATGTCGTATCTGTCATTGTCCAGGTGTGTGAATGATGTAAAGGCAGGGGCGGGAAAGCTGCTCAGCTTTGTCAACTCTGTCAAGAGACTGGCTGACATCCGAGACGCTGTGTGGCAGATACAGGGCCAGGTGAGTTATCGCCCGCTGTCTGTGTTATTATAATGACCATCCAGAACTATAGAGATTGGTTCATCTCCCACACTGTTACACTGAAGCAGCGGTTAACTCATACACACCTCTTGACCAGTAGGTATTGCATGGCTCATTACTTGATTGCCTTTATTCACAACTAAGCCCATACATAAATAATACATGCTGGAGTCATGCACAGATCTGCTATGAGGCACTCAAACGTTGACAGTAAAAGTATCAAATTTAAAGGAATGATAAAGAAAGACGAATACAGGTATTTTAATTTTCAGTATCTGGTTTTCAAACATCTTGTGGCTGAAATATTGCAAGTGTGCAGTTATGCTTCGGTTATTCAGTTGTGAAACAGTATTCTTCTGTATGTGTATGTTTTCAGGATGAGAGCCTGTGCACATGGGACCTGGTGTGCCAGCGTGTCCTCAGAAGGCCTCTGTCTGTCTGGGAACTCTACCTCAGGCCACTCTTCTTTCACAGGATCAAGGTACTCCCACGGATCAGTTTTACCTGTTTTAAGGCTAACACTACTTGTGGATTCTGTATAACCTGCTCCTGTAGCAGGTACCCTGATGCCTACTGATTGTTTGTGTTTAGGCATGATGGATGTGTGTCCACTTTGTTCAGGGCCTTGATACAAGAAATGTATCTTTTTCAGTATTGGCAGGATTTCAAAATGTCCAAATCAAATGCCGTGCACAAAAGTCATGTGAACCGTATGACTCTGTGTTTTGTTCTTCATCCTCAGGCTTTAGTCCAGTATCAGTGCGACACAACGCTAGAGCTGACTAAAAGACAGATGGCTAGGTTTGTCATGGACACGGCTGATGAGAGCAATAAGTGAGTCCTGGCTTACCTCCCTTGTTTGTATCGCTCTCTTGTGAGGATGTGAATACCAGAAGTTCTGGGTCTTGTCAGTGTCAGCATTTTCTCACCATGATCCTTTACTGTTGAGTTTACATAGGTTATAATGATCAGGTATGAAACAGCATCAATAAGTCCAAACATGAGCTCTTTCTCTGACTGTATGTGGGAAGATCTGCCAGCAACCTGTGGATGGCCACCGTAATGCTGGCTGCCGTAGTGTAGGTGAAATATTCTTGAGTATGGCATAAAACACCAGTCAGGTAAATAAATAAATAAATGTCTAGATTCTTGTGCAAAAAATCGTAAACGTGCAGACAAATGGAAATTGTGAATTTGGTGATGGGAAATTTTTCCATAGTACTGAGTACTTGCTGCACAGCAGTGCTACCTGATGTTCTTACCTGTGTGAACAGTATCACGTGCGTAAGAGCCACTCAGTATGGAGGCTTGTCTTAGTTTGGTTTGTCCGACAACTCCTGTCATGGTTTCCAGGTTGATGCAGCAGGAGCGTGATGCGTCAATGTACATCTGGCAGGAGATGACAGGTGACATCCTCATGAACAGCGCCTGGGTGCCCGCGAGCAGTAAGACACTGGCTGACGGGGGAGGGCTAATGATGAAAGCTAGAGCCTTCACACCCGTGATACAGAGGTGACTATATTCCTGACTTGAGAGAGGGGGAGGGCAGGGCTATATAAGGCAGATAGCAGTTTCGAGTTGCACATAACTGCACCTGAGCAGAACACTTCCTATGATAGATAAACGAAAGCACATGGTCATTCATGCCATTCTTTTAACGTTACAGACTTCCTCGACAGCCCAGTATAGAGCTGAGTTCTAATTTTTTTCAGTGTTTTCACTGAGTTTTCCACTTGAATCAGTCCTGGAGCCCATGTATAGTCTCAAATGTCACACAGAAACATAAAATGCAAGAAATGGGCTGAATTGTGTGTGACTGCCTACGGTTGTAATGCTTTTAACATAACCACGAGAGATTGTTTATCTACCAGCGAAGGAAAACAGCTATCTGGCTTATTCTGCAGTAGTTTTCATGTTATGTGTGAAATTAATGGAACATAACATAATAAGTATAAATCTTTTGGCTAGTGTACTTATTTGCCGCTTTAATGACATGAAATGCAGGAGTATAGTATGTTTGATGAGATGAATTTACTAAAGTGCTATTTGATATATTTTTTAGTAATGACAGGGTTTTGTGAATATCAGAAAATCCATTAATCTACTAGCTTTGTTCAGCTGTGAAGTTTTGAAATTTTTTTTTTGCACTAGTGTTTCAAATGTTGTATTGTCATGCCTGAAAACAAAATAAACAGAAGTTTTTTTGTTTTACTGATACACCTGCATGTATCAATTGTCTGTTTACCTTTCAGCTTGTGTAAAGGTTTTGATGAAAAGCTGAAGCAGATGCTGGATGACAACCAACACTACCTACAATCAGACGAACAGATGGACACAGATAAAGGCCCTTTTGATAGGTTCTCAGACGAAGCTCAGATACTGTCACATGTCCAGAACTCTGTGGAAGCCTGTGTTAACCAGTGAGTTGTCTCCTCTTGATGGCTCTGCAAGATATTAAATACAAGCTTGATTGAATCTTTCAATTATACCCTGATTGTAGACAGAAGACATGGACCCAAAATTCAGCATGTGTTAAAATATTCTGTTCATAAATTTTAAGTATTATTTTGTTATTGTAGGCCTACACTTTCATGATATCTCTGTGTTCGTTTATACATAGTTGATTCTCTGCTTCCATGGTGGATTTTATCACATGGCAGCTGGTGTGTTTCTAACCTTCAGACTGGTTACCTATGTGAGACAGCAGTTGAACTCATGGGGGTCGGCTCTTCAGCAGGTGCAGGTGGCTGACGTACATCAGGTTACCTGTAATAAGTGAGTGTTTGATGTCCTTAACAGGTTGATGTAAGTCGTGCTGTCAGATAATGTTCGTTTGGAAGTGTGCGGGTTTATGTGCTCAGTAGGTTAATAGTTTTACTATTAGGTAATCAGCTGATACACAGATCATATTTTTCTTTCACTGCATTTGGCTGTTAACTGGAGTGATTCATTCGATAACATTTCATGTAAAATTTGGAATGCACATCAGTGTTTTCAGATGGAGATTATAGAACCAGATCTTCTACCTGAACAGACAAGCTGTTTTCATGATTGGGGCGCGATGAAAGTATAAAACCTGCTTGTCTGTAACTATCGTTTTCAGAGTGTTATTGGTTGCTCGTTTCTGCACTGCATTGTCTGAGCTGACACCTCATTTCAAGAAATGTGTCTTGGGACCCAGTATGAGAGAAACACAAAGGTTTGTACCAGATGAATAGTAAGAACTGAGGTAATTGTGGCTGGACAAAACCAAATTGAAGCTTTTATAGTTTTACAAAAACCTGCAAAGAAATCTGGAGTTAATGTTTAATTTTAACAGTATAAATGTTTTATGGTACACATACAGTTGCTCTGTGTTGGGTTGAGTTGGTGGCTTCAGTGGGTTATTTGTCTACACTTTAGACTATTACACCATGAGTCACATGGTTAAAGCTACCTTCATCTGACCTCTAATATGAAATAGTTTTTCCTTTCACAGTGTCTGTCCACTTTATTTTTTTACACTCATGAAGCTGTTTTTCAGTTGTATATTCATTAGTTTGCCATGACAAGATCATTAACACTAAGTAATTATATTTCTATATTCGATCACTTTTCTCTTGCCAAAGATACGTGTCGTGAAGAGTAACATCATCATAAGGTTGTATCTGTTGCAGGGCTTTAAAGAAACCAGCGTTCACTCGATCCAGTTCTAAAACCCCTGATGATCCAGCATGGTCAAAAGTCAAGGCCTTGTTGTCAGCTGTCAGTTTGGAGGCATACAGGTCAGTACAGCAGAGCTATGGGGTCTTGTCTTTTATGTGCAGGGAAGTCTCAAGGCTACACCCACTGCACAGACTCTAACCAAAGGTGTGATCAGTAAAATTTCAGGACCCTTGCTGGCCAATCTGTGAAATAAGTTTAGATTTCTGTAAAAACTAGCCATTAACCAGAGGGGGCCTTTTCAGTAAGTGAATGCTTGTGCTGCCACCCTCTGTAATATCTTTGTTTTAATATCACTTAAAAGATGTCTGAAACATGATAGGGAAATAAAAGAGATTTTTGGAGTGCAGTATTGCAGGCATGCAGATGAAAAGTAAATTAAAAGCAACTCATTTAACAGACCTTAATGGAAAACCAATACAGAAACTGTTCATTATATATCTGTTTTTTGTTTTTTTTTTGTTATTTCTTTTCTTTTATCTTACACATACAAGAATTTTTTTCCCGTAACTGGAAAGCAAATATTGATGTATATATTGTAAGCCTGGCTTCTGTAACAGCTATATTGTATCTGTCTGTGTGTTGTTTGTATGTACAGGATCTGGACTGGCAGCATCTCCTCTGTCCTGCTCACCCAGTTCTCTGAGGCCTTGAACAGTGAGATCGGCAGGGATGTTCTCATTGCCTGCACTGTGAGTCTAACGCTCTTGCAAGTCTTATAGTAGTTATGTACAACATACATGGCTGAGTGAGTGACAGTTTTCCATTCTATAACAGGAATGTGCACCATGACAGGATCAAGTTCTTATCTACTCTGCTTTATTTTTCGCATGGTGCCCCACTTCACTGGTCAATGAATGAGATAGTGTGTCATAGTACTGTGATTTTTCTGATTGGCTAAGAGTTACCATCTGCCTTACAAGGCATCGGAAGCCTACACACTGTAGAAGGTAGATGGCAGGTTTGTCACGTACCTGGAAAGGAGCGATGGCATTCACTCTCTGTCATTTCCTTTCATGTCCTGATGGTGTTAAATGCCAACCAAATACTCAAATAAATCAAAGTTATCCTACTTCAAATGATTCAGTTGGTGTAAAGAAGCAAAGCACCTTAGGCCTAAGAAACTTAATCCCTTGTTTCCTGGCACAGTATTGTGGAAAACAAGTGCGGGCAGCGGATCAGTTTTCATCAGCATTTATTCAGCAAGATTTTGTGATAATGTCATCTTCTGTTACAATTTCTGGCAAAAAACGAAATAATGAGTTCGGATGCAGGGGGTAAAATGGCGCGCCACGAAACAAGGTGTAGTTCTGTGTTCAAAATAGCAAATGAGTCCTATATTCTCCAGTTGTATACATCAAGGCTTCCCATGAGTGAGAATAATTAGTGACACTATCTGTTGTTGTTGTTTTTGTAGAGATGGGAAGAGGTAGAGATCCAGGAGGAGACAGAGGATGGTCATTCTGTCAAATCTACTATCAGGATACCCATGCAGGTCAGTCCACTGGTCTCTCATTACTGTTATACCACTGGTCTCTCGTCACTGTTATACCACTGGTTTTTCGTCACTGTTATACCACTGGTCTCTCATTACTGTTATACCACTGGTCTCTCGTCACTGTTATACCACTGGTCTCTCGTCACTGTTATACCCTTGGTGCTGGGGAGATAGTAATGATTTTGATGCATTAGACCCAAAAGTACATCCTTATTAAACATCAGACTAAAATTTTTATGCAAAATTACTTCATTCTTTGTCCATTAATTTATTGTATTGACTGGTTTTGTCCACTTTATCACATTGGCAGAGTTTCCGTAATTTCTTTTACTGACTGGTTCCTTCAGGTTTATTTTGTCAACTGGTTTTGTCCATTTCATTGTATTGACCCATTTTGTTCATCGTATGGTACTGCCTTTACTACTGGCTTTGTCCCTTTTGTCCCATACATCTACTGAGCGCTTTTGTCCAGTTTTTCGTACTGATCATTCCATCTACAGGCATCGTGGCATCTTCAAGGCCTGCTCTATGCACTGTGTCAGGAGATCAACCGGGTCGGAGGTCATGCCATCAACAGGTCAGATTCAAAACAGTTATAGGTTCAGAATGCTTCATACCTGTGCTTGAAAGCTTTTTCATTTGTGCCATAATGTTTTATATCAGGTTTGTAGGTTATACGTACTGGACGTGGTCAAGCCATCATAGGTTATACGTACTGGACGCGGTCAGCCATCATAGGTTATACGTACTGGACATGGTCAAGCCATCATAGGTTATACGTACTGGACATGGTCAAGCCCTCATAGGTTATACGTACTGGACATGGTCAAGCCATCATAGGTTATACGTACTGGACATGGTCAAGCCATCATAGGTTATACGTACTGGACATGGTCAAGCCATCATAGGTTATACGTACTGGACGTGGTCAAGCCATCAGTGAATTACAGAAACTGAAATGTCCTTAGTCTGTCAACACACAGCTTTGTAAGAAACGTTACATAGTGGCTGTCTGTCATGGGTCAGGATTTTAAGTGTTAGCCATCATTTAAACTATTAGCATTTGGGTAAAAATGTTCATGAAGTATGGAGCAGAACACCAGTCAGAGAAAAGCTGGTTAAGAACACAAGTAAGAGAAAAGCTGGTTAAGAACACCAGTCAGAGAAAAGCTGGTTAAGAACACCAGTCAGAGAAAAGCTAGTTAAGAACACCAGTCAGAGAAAAGCGAGCTAAGGACACGAGTAAGAGAAAAGCTAGTTAAGAACACCAGTCAGAGAAAAGCGAGCTAAGAAACCTGATTTGCAGTTTAGAGGAAATTGCATGTGAAACAGCTGTTAAATTGGGCAGTAATACATTGTATTGAAATAAAGATGGTGACATAAAGTGAAGAAAAAATTACAGTAACAATGTAGTACAGACCAAAGTTCATCATAGTTTTATTTTTGTACAGATTTTTGATCTACTTTTTGACTTATATTTATATTATAACTTGAAGAGCAGATAGAGAGTAGATAATATATATTTATGTTATGTTAGTTTACAAAGTAACAAAAGAATGTGCCTATATAGCTGAAATGACAATCACAACAAAACTGCTGAGCTTCCTGAGTCGTCTATTTTGCTTTCCCCTTTATCAGATCTATTCTTCAAGATATAGTTCACCAGAGTTCAGATGGAATCATTGGCTGCTATGAAAAACTGCTACCAAATGGGAAAACAGCAAAATCTGGAGAGAGTTATCTCCCTTTCACACAACAGCGGGCCCTGCAAGCTTTGTTTGATGTGCGCTTCTTATTACAGATCATACCACGGAAAGATGAGGACAAGGTGATGTAAAATGTGATCTGATCTGATATTGATGATCATTTGTTACTGAAACACGTCTTGTGTCAAGGTGTTTTTGATATCCTAATTTTTGCAGGACAGGTTTGTTATTTTTATTTCATATGAAGGAAAACATTTTATTTTTTACGCATATTTTGTGCAGGAAATCTTTTTACTTTTAACAGTTTGGAAGATTTTACACATGTAAAAACAATCAAGAAATCATTCTAGTTTTTCATAAGTTAAAAATTTCAGCAGTTTGTGTATCTTGAAAGTGAACCTGTTTGAGATTGATGAACATCAGACTAATCCAGGTTTCTGATATGAGGTTAAGGTGCGTCTCACTAATTTGATCACTGTGAGTTCGAGCCGAGCTAACACTGGCTAACTCTCCGGTTGGATGAGGGAAGGGGCACCAGCAACCTGCGGAGGGTTCTGCGTTTCCCCCGGGTTTTGCCAGGTTTCCTCCCACTATATTGCTCATATATGTGAAGTATTCTTTAGTATGACCTAGATCATCAATCAAATAAATAAAGAAAGATAAACAGGTTAAAGGTGAGCACATTT
The DNA here is from genome assembly GCA_016165875.1 of Acanthopleura granulata. Lineage (NCBI taxonomy): Eukaryota > Metazoa > Mollusca > Polyplacophora > Chitonida > Chitonidae > Acanthopleura > Acanthopleura granulata. The sequence continues at coordinate 3,436,533 of JABBOT010000005.1, forward strand.
ATGTTATCATGCAAATAGTTCCCTGACGCTCTCTGTTTTCTCTGTACAGGATAGTAGGATGTACCAGAAGAGAGCTAAGGCTGTGATCAGTGGCCTGGAGGAAGTAGTGGACCCATTTGACCTGGATGTTTTCTCACCATTCATACAACAGCATCTCTCTAAACAGGCACAGAGATCAGCTGTAAGTTTAAAGGCCATTCTTCTGACTAAAAAAAAAGTGTATATTAGAGATGCTAGAGGTATTCTATTTAAGAAGAAAGTTATGATGGTTTATGAGCAAAAGTTTGTATTTAAAGCACTCTGCCAAGGTTTTGCACTACATGTGTATCTGTGATGTTGAGATGGGATTATAAGAAATTGAAGTATTACACCTTAAGTGAACATGGAAGCAATCCCATGCGAGAATGCAGATCATGTCCTTACCAGCTATGACCTGAAATCTCAGCACCTAACCTCAGATTCTTAGTCATCTTGTAAAGTTTAGGATTTTACGAATGTGTGCATACCTCCTGTTAAAAGGAGTGCGAAATCTAGATCAACATTGCCTTGTAAACGTCGTATGAGAGACTGACTGACCACACAGTGTTGACCATGTGTCATCAGGTGTTGCTGGGTGCGCTGACAAGCTTAGACAAACACGGAACATTGACATCCTCCAAGCAGCCAATGGGAAGCCGGCAGGAGCAACACAACGTCCTACCCCTGACCCTCAGCTCTAACCGCTTCCCGCTGCTGCCTCTCAGCTCACAGACGCCACGCCCCACATTTGGACAGCCCATTCTGCCCCACACCACATCAAAGGTAAGACAGAGACCACACCTCAAAGGAAAGAAACTCCATAACGAATGAAGAAAGACCATTCAAGCTTTTATAAAAATGCTTTCATTTATTTTTTAGGTTTGTTTTCTGTGAATTAAATGTAGTCAGATGTTTGGCAGTGTAAAGTGGGCTTGGTGGACCATACTGATAATGCGTGTTGATGTCATACTAACCTTTTTCTGTCCCTAATTCAGGAATTTGATGTCAGATGTGTTGTTTTGTTAGATTCCTAATGATATTAGAGTGGTTGCTTAGATGTTTAAATATGTTACATTATTAGGAATGTCAGATTTAGTGCTGACGTTCATACACGTAATTCTTGCTTGTGGAAATTGCTCAGAGCTGCAGAAGTCAGATTTCATTGAGTAGCTGTGTTATCGTTTGCTCAGGCTGGCAGAAACATTTTGTTTACTCACAGGGCAGATTTATAAGAATGGCTAAGAGACTGATAATTTGTGAATTATTTGTAATATCTTTAGTTCTTCAGTCATCAACATTGTATCAATTAAGCGAAGACATGCTCATTGACTTACAGTTTCAGAGTCATCCTCAGCAGTGTTTGTTTTCATCTCGTTACAGACCACCTGAGGGCATTGTTCAGGTGGTAGGAGATTTCTTTGCTGCTTTCCGTTATGTCAGAGCCAGGGCTGTCCTCTCTCAATCCTCACATTATCCCCCACTTAACTTGTTGTCAGAAGGTTTATTGCTGTCTGTTTTGTTTGTTTCTGTTAACAGCTCACAAAAGACACAGGCTCATCATTGACTGCTGTTGCCGCAGCAACCCTGCCTCAGCAACCACAAGATTCCAGCTCTTTCTACAACAAGCTCGGCAGCATGGGGCAAATCTGGTTCTCAAACATTGGAAGCAAAAGTTAACCCTATTGTCTTTGACTGAAGTGAATCTGGATTTAAATCATTGCATTAAAAGTGGCAGGAAGTAGGCCAGGGCTCTATTAGTACATTAAGCTGACTTCTAACTCCATCAGTGAAATAAATAGTGTGAACAAGAAAGGCTGTATACCAGTATGTTGAGTGAGGGTTATTTAAATGTAGGTTACTGACTTGAGCGTGGCCACTGTGTGGCTGAGGTGCTGCTGATGTGGCATTAAGCTATAATCATTCATTCATGTACTTGAACCTTGTTCATTTATTTTGATACAGCATACTGGAGATTGATTCATATTGAAATAAAAAAAAAGAAGGAAAAAAGAAAAGAAGAACATACCCAAAACAGTTCGTTTCTATCCATTTTAAAGGCAGGAAGTGGTAATAAGCTATCGTAGATCCAGCATGTGGAAATTATTTAGAGTTGCTAAAATATTATGAAGATACTCAGTGTGATGCCAGTTGTATGACAGGGACCGTGTTGTGCAACTCCAAGACAACCTCAACAGTCCAAGCCGCTTCAGCTTGTCAGATTTGGGTGAAGAGCGATAACCAAATGACCATAAATGATCAACAGCCCAACATTGTTTATATAAATAGATGCAAATCCTGTACGTAAGCTCGATATAACCTGCACCTTTGAGCCTGTATATATATTGGGTTGGCAGTTAAATGATTTAAGAGGGAAAATTTAATTAGTTTAGTCCAGCTGATTAGATGTGTATTTATACATGTAGCCTTTGTTGAAATCCGGTATCAGATACTATGTGTTGGGGCCTTCAGAGGGTGTGTGTATGTGGAGGTAAACAAGGGCGACAGAGCGACATGTGTACTGTTGTATACCTTTAGACGTGTATATATCTATCTATCTGTCTATATATATATAATACAATTCAGTAACGAAGCTGCACTTATTTTTGTACATAAGAAATGATTCACAGCCAACACCTGTACGGCAGGATCTCATTAAACATCCAGCTTTTAAACAGTTTTCCGTCTGGTTTGTTGTCTTGTGATCTGATTACACGATTGGCCACGATTGATGCGCTCCACAAGCTAACCTCCGACCCCCCCTGTGGTATTGGTACGTTTACTGATGGGCACAGAAGTCCTCTGCGCGCTGACATTGCCTTATCCAGATGGCCTGTTACATGTTGGTAAGACCAGCTGGGGATGCACTATTCTCGGTTGGCTTGACTGGGCCTCAACGTTGGGACACTTGCCAGGTATATGTACATGTGGTCCGACTGCTCCACGGGAAGGTTGTTACGTTGTTGTGTCAGCTTTTGTTGCTACATTTCTACCTGTTTGACAGGAGGCATGTCACCGTCATGTACGTTCGCCTGTCTGTCTGTCTGCTCGTCCGTCCGTCACACATCCCGTGTTACCAATCACCCAAGAAGGAGTGTGCCTGGACAAATCAGACCTGTGTAACGAATTTATTTATTTATTTATTTGGCCTTTTACTCCGTACTCAAGAATATTTCATTTATACGACGGCGGCTAGCATTATGGTGAGAGGAAACCCACGACCATCCGCAGGTTGCTGGTTAACTTTCTCAGGTACAGTCGTAGAGATTTATATAACGGATGACGTAACTTGTCGGGTCTTGTGCTTGGTTTACATTATGTTCCCCGCGGCCACGGTGTCAGGCCACCGTGGACAAAACGGGATGGACGTGAGACAACGCGGGGGGACGGGATGAGCAAACCGTGATTGGCCGTGATTGCCATGGATACCGAGCCAGATTTTTAAAGAATCAAAACATTTGCCAACGGCATTCACAGTGCAGATGAGAATCCTAGTAGGCCATAGTGAAACGGGTTGAAGGCAACAAAACGCGAAAATACGTAATAGGCCGTAACAAAACTTGGAGGCGGTCAGTAGTGGGACGGGAAGCATGTGTATTTTCCGGCATCTCACGGTCCTTGCAAGTTTTGTCACATTCTCCCGCGTGTAGTGCGCGTTTTGTCACGGTTGCTTCACGTTTGCTGAGCGTTTTGTCCCGTCACGGCAAGCTAGGGTGTATGATAGCCGTTTCGTCGCGTTCATTCACGGTGCGTCCCGGCGTGTGAGGGTTTACCAACCCGGCGCGTTACGTTTTATCACGGTCTGACACAGCGCGCGTGGTCTGAAAGGGAGTACAGATAAGCCGGGTCCGGCAGGGGAGCTTCATTCGAGTCTAAACAATCGACCACACATCACTGCATCGATACAAAACTTGAATACGGAGAAAAAAATGACCAGAATCGCACGGCGCACCACGTTTCGGGCAAACGGGGATGCCGTGGCAACCGGCAACATAATGTAAACCTAGCAATAAGGCCTAAATATGTTTTGACGCTTGTCAGCTACCTTAATGAGAAATGTAGTGCTTGATTGCATTTTCTTCGTCTCTCTTGGAAGAATTTATCAAAAACTATGCCATCATCACCAAGCATCTGTGGATACCAACTTTTATCCGTTGTATCCTTTATTTATTTTAATTAGAATAAGGCTTTAACGCCACCTTATCAGGAATTTTTCACCGTATATAACACCACGGCTGTAAGGTTAATACATAAAGGAAACCGGGAGAAATATAAGAAGTCAGATCGGACTTAAAGTTGACTTAAAGCCTCAGCACCCCGAGCGAGGGCTTAATTCGAAGGCGCGATCTCAGTCCCCGAGAGAGAGCCAGCGACTACCCGAACAGTCATACCTATATCCAGTTACGTGTGTGTTCAAAAGAACGGAGTGATACGGAATACGTCCGGATCATAAGTACAAACAACAGTTGTTCGGAACAAATTATTTTTCCAACGTAGAAGGCGTATATGTACTAACGGAATAAATGTTGGAATATAACAAACAGGTTCCAGTATATGCATTAGCCTGTTTGTAAAAGCAACGATATATATTATTCTACATGCAGGGCCTTTATATCTTCGACGAAAGGAACATCGTGGAGATTAAAAAAGAATAAAGTAAGTAACTTCTATATTTATTGGTATGCGGCGAATTTGCCAGTGGAAACTCAAAGCATTCCAGTCGTCGAGTGAATTACAGAATGTATCCGGGAATGCGATAACGGAGTTTAGTAACGGGACTTGTTGAAGGCGTTACCGGGCCAGCAGGTGTTGTTAATATACAGTTGTTCCAACATGTAAACCACAGCAACAGTTTTCGTACAAAACTTTGGAATGATAAGCTCCACGTGAACGCCATGAATGGGGAAACTTGACGCTCATTGTAACTCTTTCTTCCAGACAACATCCTGCATTCACGTAGACGAATTCATATTTCTCAGCACTGCCAAACAAGTGTGAACAGCATCGTGCCTAAATCGTTTCAAATATAGCCCCAGTTATCTGACAGATCGGCAGAGAAGGGCAAACGGAGACATAAATCTCTCAGATATAGGGCTTGGCCGTGTATACCCATAGTGTTCTTTTCCGGCGAGATAACCATTAAGGTGACCACGTGCTCACTTGTTTACCTGGCAGTCTAAGCTCTTACCTGCCACGTAACACGTAAACACATTTTATTGCATTTATATTGTTACGAGAGGCTATGGAAATATCCGTAAATCCAAACATATCCTTATTTCGCCCATGACCGACTTACTCATGAATTTACTTGATAATGAGTTCCATTGATTTTGGAAAGGTGTTTTTAAAGTTTTTCTTATTCGAAGATAAGTTTGCTAAACTGTTGGGAAAATGGAAGTTTCAGCAACAAAAGTCATCTTTTATGACATCCATTTGTCTTTCAAATTAATTTTGAGAGGCGGTGAACTTTCATGACAAGTACTCTATATCTGCCATATTGTTTGAATATGCACTTGTTAAGCATTGTTTGGGGTTAAATGCCGGAAAAATCACTCCCCGAATCTTTATTTACTCTTCAGCCGCATCCATGCAGCTGTTATCTCATGCACCCCCAGGTAACCCACACACAACCACTCACTCTACCCCGCCCCGACTGTGTTTCCACTAGGTCAGTTTACTTGTTACCTTATAATTTACAGATGTTGCCTTACATAACTTTACAGCAGGGTTGTCCCCATAGCTACCCACAAACAAGTGGGGGACAAGTCTGCCAAGAAAATACTCCTTGGCAGCATGCATTCGTCACCATAGTGCCACGAGAAAGGCGGTAGGTCGGGGATTCAATCCTGGACGAGATCATACGAGCGACCGTCTTCAAATATTTTGTCTCATAAAGAAGATTAAAGTTTGGAACTTAAGCCGAAAGCCAAAAGTAGGTCCCCAGTAGTTATATAGGTGCAAAGCAGGATTAATTATGACGAATTTTTATATCCTGTCTTGAGTGGATGTTTATGCTTGCTGGGGGTGTCGTTTTGGCGGCAAGGCTTTGAAGATCTTTTTATACCGAGTGCATTTGTTAACAGCTAAAAAGGGTTCATGGTAACTAAGCTAGCTTTGGGAGTACAAAAACTGTAACCGAGAGTTCTGGGGGGTTCGCACAGAAAGAATCGCAGCGATGGCATTCCTCTTATGCTTGCCTAGAAGATGTCGGCTGCAATTTTCGAGCAGTTGTTTTATTGCCTGCTCATAATGGACTAGGACTGCTGGCGTTGGTGTCTTGCTGGTGTTTGTAGGACGGAATTATTGAGGTAAATTGTATCTCGCACGTTTCGTGCCAAGCATACCGCTCTTATCTTTTATACATTATATATAGTGTAGAAACTATAGGGCTAAGTGTCGACGTTCGTGAGCCATTTGTCAATTAAAACGTGTATTCCGTGTTCTTAGAAAACCTAGGCCCATGACATACGCGTTTTACCTCAATCTTCTTATTGCCAATTGTATTACTTGCTTAGATAAAAGCTCAATTTTTTCAGCTTTCCGTGCATGCCTTTTGTATAAGTATCTATTTAGCGCATACCTCTTAACCTGACACCTTTTCTTGTCACCAGTACACCTTTTCACATGAATACATAGCTCGAGGCATATACTTGCACATTCTGGTACATGCAATTACCGTTTTGCCTAACGCCGGCTTGAATTCATCCATAAACATTTCTGGACGACAGACGAAAGTCAAACAGGTATGGTATGAGCAGTTTGACAATAGTGGTATGTGTCTCCGAATGTATAGCCTGCATCTTCTTGGCCGAGGTGAACTACTTCGTAAGAGGAAGATGTATAGAGCCACTGATCCTAGATGATTAAATCTATCAAGACCCATTAACTAATCGGTACATTGATGATTTGCTAGCTGTAAACACCTCGTAAAAGTCATGCAAGAGCTGTGAAAGTATTTCACTTCCGCTAGATTTCAAACAATATCCCCAGGTGGTAGGCCTACATATACCGAAGGGTCCCGTTCTCTAAGGGTCCTTCACGCTAAGTTTCTTAAATTTACCAATAAGTTCCTCTCCCATTACACTGTAAAGTTCGATGTTTAAGTTATAAACACTTTTATACATCAGAGAATATGTATATTTTTATATCCTGCAGCAGATGCCATATGCGTCTGATGATTCAACAGTGGGAAGAACGCCATGAGGTAATGGTTAGAATGTGACGCATCAGTCGACACAATGTCACAAAGGAATGTTGACACAACATTGTCAGTGACATTCTGACCTCATAATTCCCAGATCACCGCTTGGTAAATCAAAGCTCCTCTCCGCGACAGGAAATTACTATTGAAGCTTCTTTTGTTTTTTAAGAAACAAATTTCATTGTAGTTTTTAGGGTCTTTCGCGGGAGAAATTCGCTTTACATGGTTACTGAGTGAAAGGATACGAAACCATATGAGGTCAATAAGCCTCATATAGTTTCGTATCCTTTCCCTCAGTAACCATGTAACTAATAATACACAAGTTTTAAACACTTACGTTTAATAGTTAAATGTATGCGTATATTTATTAATCACTCTTGTCTAATTCCGCTTAACCCGGAATGTATATGTTTATCGTATTGAATAAGTTTGCCACGTTGGATATATGAATAGTTGCAAGCACAGCGCAACTGAGATACATATTACATCTTTATCATGTAAAGTACGGTACCATGGTTCACGATTGATATGCTGATTTTATTCATGTACCTGACATTCCGTACGTCCTTCGGCCATCATAGAAAACTGCTGACTGCTTCTCTTTGTATGAATCCGTGCTATTATTTTTTGACTTTATATACCTTCCTCGTTCTTGCGTGGTTTGTATTATTGACAAGGAACGCCCATTTTGCTTGACGGCTGGTACACGAATGCTGGTTTCGACGCATAGATCTTTGCTTTATATAACTGTGCCGATCGGTAAAAAGTACGTCTGATCACTTGTGACATAATTTTAAATTTACCACTTAAAACTTGTTATTTAACTGATGTCCTGGCTTGTTCTTATATGGCCCTCTCCGCTGGTAGTAATACAGTATAAACCCTAAAATTATATCTTGAAACATTCCCATACAATTTACTGACATTGGGTTTAATATAAAACTATGTGGGCTTTGTGCACACGTAACAGGGACTAAATGTTTCGTGTTTCTTTTACTGATCCAAATCCGAATCCTAAAAGCGAGGAGAACATTCCCACGTGTCAACTAAGCCTGTTTACATACGTACTTGAACTAAGGACACCTCCCAAGACAAATAAACACGTTTACATCTCTCAATATTTCGTAAGCATGTTTACATTTTGTACACGTTCCAAATTCACCCAGGTGTGTTTACGCCTTGCTTGTTTCCCAGATTATCCCTATATGTGTAAGCTGAATAGTTTCTAAATTGGCCTGAACATATGCACTGATTATGACAAACGATACGACTGGTGTTTATGTTATACGCGTGGTAAAGAGGAAACGTCCTCACGCAGGGTTAGGTGAAGCGTACCGTAAATCTTACTGTATCTCACTTCCTGATTTATGTTATATACATGTACCTGTTGGAAAGAAAAAACTTCATCACCCGGGACGAAGTATTTATTTATTTATTTGATTGGTGTTTTACGCCGAACTCAAGAATGTTTCACTTGTACGACGGCGGCCAGTATTATGGCGGAGGAAACCCGGTAGAGCCCGCAGTTCACTGGCAGAGCCGGGGGGAAGTAATGCGTACCGTAAACCTTACTGTGTCTTACTTCCTGTGTTTGCTACAAAGACTTCGCAATTGTTTCCCCAGTTAGTTGTCTATACCACGCCTTGGCTACCAGCAAACTGTTAATTTCCCTTTTAGTACAAATAATGAAATATACCTGTCAGCATTCGTTTCATCGGCATCGTCAAAGAAAGCCTTATGCATGTAACCAAAATTCCGACCTGTCGTTTTTTACCCGTAACGATCCATGCTTCTCCAGGCGTCCATTCCTAACCCTTTATTACACCACGTTCATAACCACAGCATATGTCATTTATCACTTCACCATGCCGTCGGGGCAGATTGCTAATAGACGGCAGAGGAAAAGATGCACAGAATGGAGAATGGATGCACGGGAGAGATGAGATGGATGCACAGAAGAGATGGGATGGATGCAGGGAAGAGATGGGATGGACTCACGGTAGAGATGGAATGGATGCAAGTGATCGGGACGTCAGATGTTTCTGCCCCGCTGGAGGGGTGTTGCTGCAGTCTTGTTGAAACATGTCCGTCTATGTTCCCTGTTTCTTCTGTCCAACGATAGATACAAGACTTATGAATCGATCAAAAGGATTACTTTAACATTTAATGTATTCCTTGGAAGCCTGAGTCTCGGGGACTGCATTGCGCTCTAGTCTGTTCAGTGTGGTTCAAAAAGCCACCGTATCACCTCGATTTTTATTTCTATCTAATATCTGTCAAAACGCAACAAAATTGTCATTTGCGCTTAACACTATCAATGCATTCCATAAAGCCCGCCTCAAAGTTCACATGTCTAAATACATATAATTCTTAGAGACAAGTGTACGGAATAAGGATGTTCCTCATCCAATCTTATTGAAATATTTTCACGTTTCTGATATCTAAAGACGAATACCAGACAGTCGATGAGGCTGATGACATTTTAAGTATTGCTCAAGAATTATCAGCGTGGAAATCCCCTGTGTATAGTTCCATCCCCTGTCTAAGGAGAAATCTTGCCTCGGTTGCACTATTAATATAGACAATAAAACCCACCTTAGAATTCAAATATTTAGAATATTTAGAATTCAACGTATTTAATCCTATTTGTATTTGGTGGGTATCTCATGCTGATACCAATTATGGTCTTAAATAATTTTGAGGCGTTCTTGGCAGTGATTAGATGGAAGTAGAGATTGGTATTTCTACAGAGGACTTTTTGGACCATATTGAACAGAGCGAAGCACAGTGACATCACAGGTTCTTTTTAGCTGTTACACACCTCCTGATTGCTACATATCCACGTTCTGCATGAATATACATGTAGTGCTGTGCCTGCATCAGTATGTTTAGCAGCAAAAAACAATGTGTGACGTCACTGTTATTCCACTTGACCTATATGGCCCAAAAGTTCCACCGTAGAGCCAGAATGTTTCTCGCACTTAATTCACTGAAAAAATAAGTGTAAAGAAAATTCGGGTGATTCAGATGAGTGTGCTTCATTGAGAGGTAGCCATTTCCTTTAAAAACTCAACTCAGTTGTGTGCGTCTTGAAGGTGACGTCATCCAAACCATTGACGTTGTAGATCTGACTCAGCCAAAGCCTGTGCTAGCACGTTGAGAGATCCTCCGTCATCGGGCGTAACAGGGAACGGGATGCTCTAATTCTGCTACAAAACGCTGTATAACATGACAAGGTTAAATCCAAAACAGAGCAAGGTACCAGTCTGGCGTGTGTACGTGTTCATAACCTCACCAGGTGAAACGAGGCCTCGTCGGCGATAAAACGGCTACGGTTACAGCTTTGATGGGATTTCCATTCACACGTGGAGGTAATAACTGAAGTCCTGGGATCGGGGCTACCTCTGATGGTGTGTCTTATCAGGATTAATGGGGTTGGGAGCAAGGGAGAGGCAACTGTGCCAAGGGAGGGGGAAGGCGTGCTGGGGGAATTAAGAGGATATAAACTATCGTGGTCATACAGATATATGGGTACATGTGCGTGTGTATTTATGTGGTAAAGAAGCAATGTGCTCGATTACCAGTGTCTCGGGTAATCCCGGCTGTTCCATCGACCCCACCCCAGCTATGATTGAGGCGTAATAGGCAACATGGGCGAGATTGACAATTTTACGGAGTAAAATAATAAGTTAACTTTTAGGGTATGGTCCTAATTCATTAATCTAACCATTAAGACTAGCCTTTAGTCATGAGCATAATGAATTGTTGCTCACAGTGGTATAATATGCAATTGAGTACCTGTTTAATGTCATTAACTCTTCTCTTCACAAATAACTACTGTATAGGCTATCCACATTGTTAAAGGTCACGTCTGACTCATTGTTTAATATGGCAGTTTTGGATCATTTCACATGACATTCGAGGAAAACTAATATGGCAGTTTTGGATCATTTCACATGACATTCGAGGAAAACTATACAAGTAGGGACAAAATAATACATAATGGACAAAATGGTCTGTTTAGTCATGTTACCTGTCAAAGTGAAGGCTCGAAGTCTGTTGGCTGGAGAATTCTTCGGTTAAATTTACACCTGACTAAACACGTGTAAAAATATAATGCAAAGATTACTCGCTGGTCATTCTGAGTTCGCATACCCTATAGCCGTTCTGCGAGGCCAGAATATCCTTAAATGAATGACATTTAGTCTATAAAGGATCAAAGTATCTCACTTTTAACTGATGTAGATTTGATAGTTGCTTGGCTCGCCTTTTCGGTTAACGGTCGCTGTTGTGCATTATTTCGGGTCCAACACTACGTCGAGGAAAAAGAAAGCTGGTGTTGTTTTACCTCAGTAATCATCCAATCAAATTTCTGTCCTGTGACAGTTTGAAATGATAACAAAGCAATGTTGCGTTGAAGGTTACGATTCTTATACCCTCGAGGAAACATGAATGTTTGCATAGGCCTTCAAGCCCCTCCTCCCGCCTCAAGAAATTTCGCGCTGTGTACTCTAAAGTTTGTCTGTTTAAACATTCTGTTAAAATCTTTCAGGTCATTCAGAATTACGCTGAAACAGCAAACTGGTACTTAGATATAGTCACGGCATTGACGTTTGCACGCGCAATGTTTGCCTTACTCGTTGGTTTGCAGCAATTTGAAAATTTGACTTACACAGATCAGCCAATACATTTCGAAGCGGAAGTCAGTGGTGAAGGTCATGTAAGCTACTGTGATACTTAACACAGATTTAATAGTAATGTAGGTGAAGGTGATTTCAAAGTGTCCCAGAAAATGGGTGTGTTAGTGGCTGCACTTCTACTCCATTCCCACAGTTCCTATTCCCTGACGCCTTTAACTCTCAAAGATCGTCCTCAGAGGGCACTGGAAATAGACTTTCAACCAACCACTTGTAGCTGTTTGCGCCGCGGCTTCAAAGGCTCTGTCCGTTAGACTTGATCTACTTATTGTAGGTTATTAAACATTCCGCGACCCTTGACCTCAGAGCGAAGCGAATCCCGTCTCTGTTTGCTCTGCAAAAGAGGATGCAGGTCACTTCCGGTCATTTATGGTTGTCCATTTGCACGCCTTCATCCGCCACGTGCACGGTCTTGAATCCTCTTCTGTCAGGACATAATAGAGACAAGATTTTCGGGAATTATCCTCTGTCTTCACCAGATGTGGGCATAACGGGAGTGTTGCTTACGAGTAGGGTAAACAAAGCTTGAACGAATCACTCCTCTTCTCAAGTGAAACATGACATTTCTGGCTTATAGTAACACACTTCGTAGAGATCGTGATCTGGCAAACCCACCCAAAGTCAGTTCATATAAGAAAACTTTATACTTTCTTCATACCTTTGTAAGAATTTCCTTGCTGATATTCTTGAAACCCATACAAGTTTTTGACGCCTACTTAGAAAGTGTCCGGCTGTTGAGGCGTGTTGTTTGAATTAAGGGTGATAATGTATGTTGATCTAAATCAGGCCTGTGAGACACAAAAATATATTGATGTTGCACGGATAAACTTTATTCTCGTTGGTTATAAAACTGAAGTTCTCTTTTCCAAGCAGCAAAACCTAAGATTATTCTGTGTACATCTACATGTGGTCGTCAACAAAAGGACGTGGTCGCAGGCGGTTCCATGAACAATCAGAACAGCGAAAACTAGGAAAGTCCTGTCCAAGGCCAGGATTGGATCGGCACTAGCTTTGTGTCCCAAAGGTTGGGAGTGACTTGCCTCACCACTGAATGGGGTTAGATATCTTGCGCTGTACCCAGCTGTGTATGTTCAGTGCAAGTCATGTAAAGTTCAATCGCCTTGCGATAGGACATGATTTATGTCTTCCGGACAATGTATCATGGGAGTACAGAGATCAGCCTAAATACCCCCGAGGGAAACCGTGCGTATTTCTGTCTGCACACAGGTTCTATTTCCATTCAGCGACTCGAGTCAGTCTAAACTTAGAGGCAAATCTACTCCTACGGTGAGACTTTGAACTCTAATGTATTGTGTCGCCATTTTACTACCTCATTTTCTTGGCTTCCGTATGTAGGGAACCAGACACACAGCGCGTAGTCTTAAAGAATTATGAAAACGGACTTACGGTAAGAGCTGCAATATCGCACTTTTCCCGTAGCCTGTGGACAGAACATTAATCGTGTCCGACCCTGTTTTACATTGAATAATGTTTCGACCTGCTTTTCTCAGGGATATATGTTTGTCACTCTTAGAGAACGTTTGGCGTATAACAAGACATCTTCGAGCGAAGACTCTATTGGTGCAGCCATCTTGAATACTAATGACCTTATATCAGAAATTATTTGTCAGATTGGAAAAATTCAAGTAAGTTCAAAATTAATATTCCTTGCGTAAATGGGCCATTTTTTCCCATTCGCAATGGAAATATTGCAGATGGCCACTCAATACACACAAGTCGAGATACGGCCATTCCCAACGTAAATCCGAAGATAGGCGAAGTGCGTCACGATCGCGACTTGAGTGTTTCCGACCCAGCACTTTCCCACCCGTTTTCGGTGAAGTCCTTGGGCGGATAATCCGAGTTATTGACACAGTGCATTTTAATGATCTATCTGTATCTGTATTTGACTACAATTGTGTAATCCGCCCACCCATCGCTACTTCACAACGAAATGTTGAATTTCAAACAAGCACTTTACCTTTTACTTATCAGAACTGCCTAGACATTGTTGCTTAACGATCGTTCTTCCCCAATTTATGAGTAACTAGAAAAAAATTTTCACACGATGGCTCTTCAGGAATAATGTTTGACCATGCAGATAGCATACGTCATATTAGCGGATGCCACACGGATAACGACCACACACTGCTTATTTTTCTACAACCTAATTAAACAAAACATAATCACCCAGTTTTTCGACCAAGCAGTTGCTGGCCGAACCCTACTTCTGCTGATTGGACTGTGATCTTTTCTTCAAGTTCTAAATAGTATAAGCAGTATACAATATCCTTGTAGCAGTCGAAGTCAGTGTAATGTCAGTTTGACACGCATAGGCAGTGCAACAACAACATAATACTAATGTCAGCTTAAGCTGTCTGGCGATGAGGCGGATGTGTGCTGCAGCTATTTGCCACATGTATGCGTGTCCCTGATATCAAAGACGTTCAAAGAGGACAAACGTCCATTCTGTGGTGTATATGTAGTTGACTGCTGCTTACATCCCGACAGTGCTGGTATGACACAAATCACATCTTCCTAGACCCACTTCGTAGCTAGGCCTTGGGTCTAGAGCGAGTTGTCTTGACTGCTGTGCTCAGGCAAATGGTCACGGATTCACATCAAAGGTTTGCAAGACATAAATGTTCAACACATCATTTTACTTGTTTATTTACATATAGATTTATCTTGGTGAATACATGTACATATATATAGCACAGTTACACGTAAATACACCTATTTCATTACTACAGATCTAATCCAAATATTATCTTATATTATCCATTCTCAAGGGTATTACAAATTTGTGCACACTTTTTGTGTACATATTCTTTCAGATTTGGCGAATGCGTTGGAAAAAAACTGCCTATATACTTCCTGTCTGGGAAAAGACAAATTTGCATCGTATGTGTCTGCATGCTGAATATATCACCGTTTAATTGCAACCTGATTTTGTCGACAACCTCAACCCGACAACTCCTAATCATTTTTCAATTGTTTGTTTTAAGATCATCCATAAGTTAGAGTTCTTCCTTTCACAACCATGGTTTATTCTATGGAGCTGGCTTTACAACACATTAATTGAAAAAATGTTATCTTTTTGTAACCCTATAGGGCTTTTGCCAGCAAAGCTATCAGCTGTTAAAGCACTACATTGTATATAGGCTGTACCTAGGCTACATGTATACGGTGTCATTCGCGAGCAAGTGTGAATTTAATATACAACTTTATAAACAACAATCAATCACACATATACACCACATGATGGACTTCAGTGTTGAGGAAAAGCTTTTGATATGATGGATACGCATGCATGTGGTAAATAGCTGTAGCACACCTCTGCTGACATTAGTGTTATGTTGTCGCACTGCCTACACGCTCCACATACATCACTTCCGTTTTATAAATTAGTTAATTAATCGTGTACATTAAAACTTATTTAAGTATTCACGGATCTTATGTTTAAGAAAATGGATCTAGAAACAACTGAAACCCAATTCAAAATCGTTGGTCTTTCCCTTTAATTCACGGTCTTCAGTGGTGGGGAAATGAAACCCTTGGACAAGACACAGTACATCGTGCACCATACAGTAGTCAGTTACGTAAGGTGAGCATAAACCTATACTCAAATTTGTTCTGAATTAGGTATAAAGCGAGCGGACATTTTCTGAACGAAACTTCAAACATATCCTGTATATTTTCTGTACACGTTTTCCCAGCATAACGAATTCCAGAAGTTCCCTCGTACGAAGCGCACATGCACCATCTCGGTGATCATTAGAGTTGGGATGCAGGTGGGCATGCGCTGTTATGTCTTCACTTAACATATGTCGTCCTCTTATGTAACGGCGAGGAAGTTTGTAAGTAATTTTGGCAGCGGATGAAAAGGATATTCAGTCAAGTTTATTCCGTTGTATATTCTCTTGAAGAGGTCGTTAGGAGTCTTAATGAACAACAAAGGCCGTTAGCCAATCATCTCCACATAATAGACCAAGGTAAAGTTGCCGTTTGTGCAGAACGAACCATAATTAGATCAAAGGAAGGATGTATCCTGCGCCTGGTCACACGGTGGTGCAGCTGTACTAGAGCACATGTCACGCGAGCTTGTTTCTGATAGGTAACCTCATCACGCTGATATTCATCCGCCATTTTACCTCTCCCAGCACCTGTACATCACATGCTTAATATACAAAGGTACTCTTGGCATCCTTTGGCGAAATCATATACGTTCCAAAGTGTTCATTTACATTATGAGTTCTTCGAGGAGACCCATAACATAGCCTAATTTACAACCAAAGTTCACAATTAGGATCTAGGCGTCGAAAGCGACATTCGTATAGCAGTCATCAACAAAGCTTTTATGGTATTAAACAACAATTAAATCCAAAGCTCATGCCATAGCAATCAGTGCAACACTATCCGATCGTATATTATACCTTTTTTGCCAAAGCATTGCGTGGTACTTTTCTACCACCCGATCTGACAAGTGGATGCTGGATCTACAGTAAGCAGGCAAATGTGTTCTCAGGGTCATTGTGGGCATCTATTTGTCGCCTATATAAAACACCTGAAACTCCCTGTGCGCATTATAAGCACAATGATACATTTTTCTGCAATAATTCCTCGGGTACAAGCTGAAATGACCATTGCTGTCTTACGATGGCTGAGTAATACGTTACCACTTTGCCCGTTAATCGCCATCCTAAAGCCAGGAATGAAATACATACGGAGGACGTCAAGATCTATGAAGTCGCAGTTACTCTAGGTGGGAAAGGTTTTCACTTATGAACCACTCGAATAAAGTATCAGAAATAAGATGCCACATGCGCATATAGGTAAAACTGGTTGCATGGAAAATAAGAATTCTTAATTAATTTAATTTAGTGATCCCGGTGCCGTTCTCTTCATTACGGGCCATATAAACTACCCCAGATTTATTTCCGATAAATCAATCCCACACGCAAAAAGGTCCACAATCCTATAAGACATTCTGCCAGATTCCCCAGTCAGGATGTGAAATGACAAAATTTAAGAAAATAAAAAAAGAATCCATAAAAGGACATAGATTGTTGTGTACTTCGGAGCAAGACGATTATACTACTCAACCATCGAGTCATTTTACTTGACGTTTCCCGTGTTTTGGTTGTAGCAGTGCTGCTATAGAACACTGCTTTGTTGCCTCAGTCAGTTTCGGTTAATTATCGAGGACCAAGGTATCTGCCCACACCTTTATCTACAGACACCTGTATAAAGTCTGTCAAAGGAGTAGCCCTGCGGGTTTGTCATCTGTGACAATAAGAAGTTTTATGCGAAGGTCAACAACAAGTATTTTGTACATAAACATGAGTGTGCTCCTTGACAACAAGATGCACGAGCGTCAGTGTATTTGGGGAAATGGAGAAATTCTGCATTACCTAAAGGTGCATATAGTTTTTCACCTTCTGAAGTCAGACCGTTACACCAGAAAGGATCTATTTTTTGTTAGTCTTAAACTTGTATGATGCTTAACGCCACACTCAAGAATATTTTGTCGGGCGCCAACAAAGGGACGCTTGAGTTTTTTATTTTTATCTTTAAGAATGTGTTCAGTACTGGGTAATTCATTTAGAGCTGTCATTTTGAGACAATCTACACGATAAATGGTCATTAACAGCAGTAATCGTGGACTAAGAATCGGAATCTCATTTAGTCCTGTTCCCAAGTAGACGTCGTCGTCGACATTGGTGACATATAGTATCACCAACATGTGCTGTACCTATACATTGCCTTTGCGGGAAAATAAATTTATGCAACGGTGGTCAAGTTTATGTATGCTCAGATGAAACCGACAGACTGACTTAAAGACGCAGGCGATCCGATGAGACCGGATTGGACCACTCCATCTCACACTGTTCAAGGAGCGATCGACAGACACCAGAGTGACTCTTTAGATCAATGAGCCAGCGATGACCGCTTGAGTTATGAAAAGACTATAGATTTAATATCTAGATATCTCTGGTCTGTACACCAGGGATTGTTATGTATATGGGGACCTATATACATATGCAATGCGCAGATATTCTGGGCCAACAGTATTCTGGGAGGATTTGGTTACATGAGGTGTGCATTTCGCCTGTCGTGTCGCGAGCACTCATTACAACAAGTAGTTTCATAAAAGTCGGTGTATGCCAGGGTGGCATACCCTAAACAAATAGCTAAACGACAGCTGCTCGGCAAATCTGCCACGATTGTTGTCTTTTCAGTTTTTCCCGTTGGACAGGGTTATTTTCGAGGAAGCTGTCAGCGTGTTAATTGACGGCTAGGATCCGCATGCCGTCTAAATATTAGCTTTGCTCCCTCGGTTGTTTGACGGTGTACACTCACTGTTTCTTTCTTAGCCTCGGGTTCCCGCTCTTTGGCTGTCAACATCTGTATAATCACTACCTTCGTTTAAAAAGGGTTCGATTTTGGAGCTGGCACTCTTGGCGGGTTTATACTTCGTAAACATCTCATCGAATCTCCCTATGGCATCGAGTCTTACACTGAATGCTGTGCCTTTGTGGTAAAGAGTGTACAAGCATCACACCTTTCTTGCAGCATTATACTCCTTAGATACATACAATTAGTGAACACATACGATTATGAAGTACTCAAAACATATGCCACCTGAACATGAAATGAGGAAATGAAATCCACATTATTATTTCTGACTAAATAGGCATAAACGTGAGCGTCAATCGAACATGCCCATACCTCCCATCACGTGAAGACAGATTCTAAACCCTTGAAGTGTCCAGAGCTCAAAATAGCCCTGTCTAAGAGCTACGTGTATACAACTAAAGCTATTGAAATGGTTAGATGCAAGAGACATAGATATAGATGTTTTGAATATTGCACAAAATCCAAGTTAGATTTCAGCCTTGATGTATACTGCAGTGTGGAGGAGAAAAGACCATGGTGCATATA
Organism: Acanthopleura granulata; assembly: GCA_016165875.1. Taxonomy (NCBI): domain Eukaryota; kingdom Metazoa; phylum Mollusca; class Polyplacophora; order Chitonida; family Chitonidae; genus Acanthopleura; species Acanthopleura granulata. The sequence goes on from JABBOT010000005.1 coordinate 3,455,391, forward strand.
GGTCCTCGACGTTCTACCAAAGAGGGGTCGGTTGTGAGGAATGAAGCAGTTCGGTTAAGTACCCTTAACAAATTGGCATTTGCATGTGCTAAACCCTTCTGAGATGGAATGATCGCCTCATTGACTTTTGTGTAAGGTGTCATGGGAGCGTTACTGTAGTCCTACAGATAAAGATACAGGTAACATGTACCATTTGCACAATCTGCATTTTTCATAATGCTGTTTTCTGATAGATTGCCCAAAGTGTCAAGCTTGACTTGCCATAAATTGTACATAACAAATTAGCAAGTTCACAAAATGCACCTAGCACTCACATAACAGATCATGGATTCACATAGCATATCTTGGATTCACATAGCATATCATGGATTATGTCATGCTTGCCGTCACATGACCCATAGAACAAAGCAGACGCCCTGTCTATATCTCCGTCTCTCTTCAGGAAATCACTGCAGAATGAGCCACACTGCTGTAATGGCCTATAAACCATGAAACCATTTAATGCCCTCAACGCCGCCATGACTTCAGGTGTGGCAATTCGCCAGATATATTTTCCTTACAACAACAACGTCAGGAGCGTGTTCTCACCATGCAGCCGACCGTCTTCCTTTCTGGACTGTGTAAGATGTGGACGATCCGAGCCGGAAAACAGCTGAACGCGAGACGCACCCGCAAAAACAGTAATAAACATACACCGATATTTGATATGTCCGATAACCAATAAAAGTAACTTTATGTACCTGTCTTCTTTCACGTTGGGTTTACTCGATTATTGTGTATGAGATCTTCTTATCGCGAAGATACATGGGTAGTCATTATATGTTTCTGTAAGCAGATGAGGTACGGTGCCAATACTTGCGCCTAAAAGCAATGCTATATTGATGTTCTTGCCTTTAGCAGAGTTTCCTTTACTTCTTTTCTTTTTTGTTCTGTTTTACAGATGGAAGACAAGACTAAGGTCACTTTTGCAGAACAAGCGTCTGGTAATTGATAGTGGAGGAATGATAACACGTATATAAGGTTTAATTTCAGCTTTACCTGTCTATGGGAATGCGCTCTTAGTTTCCCCATGCGAAAAAAAGTCATGCTAAATCCGTGCAAAACATAAATTATTAATACAAAAACAAAACGATTGTGAAAGGTCGCAATATATTTTCGTCAGGACGATTTACACCATCTATACGAAGACAAAGTCATCTTTAAGTAGAGCTTTTTCCTGTCTAAGCTTCTTAGAATCTAAGGTGTTTAGGTTATGTAATTCATTCTTGAAGTATGTCCTTTTCTAGACGGTGTCATGCACATTTAACCTGAGATTAATTATATTTTGTCATTGGAAAGCCACAATGCTATTGTAACAGTGTTATCTTGATTTGGATTTTTGTGTCTTCTGGATACAAGAACATGTCGTGCAGATTGGTGGAGACCCGCCACGTCTCGAGCCCGACACTTCTGAGAGAGCCAACGTAGTTTCTATAGTTACACACATGGTTCCTCTTTACGATTTTCAAATCATGGACTATGTTTTGGTAAAGGTTACGGCGATGACAAAGATTCTGTTAATGTTGATGACGATAGCGATGATGAGTAAGGTGGTCTGATGGCTACGATGACAAATAAGATAATGATCGCGAAGGTGATGGCGACTGAGATGATGACCTTGACGGTGATTACGATGTTGGTGATGACGATGATGAGGATGAGGATGATGGTGATGATACTGATGACGGTGGTGGTCCATAAACAGTATTACACCACATTACTTTCTACCACAAGGCTGTTGTTTTACTGTTTGTCCACAACACGTGTCTAACATTAGATCCATCTCTTCCAAAGATAAACCCCACTCTCACCTGATCTCTCAGCGTTCCACGTGATAGCCGCGGGGCTTTGTTTTGATTCCTTTCCGATGAAAATTCCGCTGACATATCAAAGACAAATGCGGACGAGCCGTGAGCCGGGGTACATGTTATCTCAGACAGATGCTCTTTGACATTCAAGATCGGATTTCGCTGGTGAGCAGTGCACCGCGGAATGCGGATTAAAATACTGCCGCCATTGTGTCAAGTCCTGTGTACCAAAAACTTGTTGAAGGCTTGATTTCGTTTCATGGTGACTTGATTGAAATGTAAATATGATCATAATACGGGAGAGACCACTGACAGAAGACAAATTACTGTCGTTGGTACCAGCAAGTTAAGCATCAGTTATTTGTCGATAGTATAGTTCATGTAAATGTATCTGTATATCGTGTTAATGTGTTTGTTTTGAATTTTATCTTCAAGACATTGGCAATAATTTCGCATGGATATGAATAAGTTTTCGGTGGGAATAGACCAAAATATGCCTAATCCATACATTGCCTGATACCAACGCAAATTCAAACGAAGTCACATTTTCAGACAGTATTCGAGACGCGTTACGGACCCATGGCTAGTGACCTGATTGAATCTACCGTTTTTCAGCTAGCAGTTTTACATAAATATACCTCAAGAAAGGGATAATTAGAGAGCCACAGATATGCTGGATGAATTATTGTAAAAATGAACAATCAAAATTCAGTGAAGGTGGTATTAAACCTTACGGCTCATGAAGCTTTTGGAAAGAAATATAAAATCCTCGATGCTTTTATATTCGCCAAATATGGGTGTTCATTGCTTAAAGCTTTTGACTACAGCTCTTGTTCTCTTGTCAAATAGACATGAAATAAGTCAATGGCTGTCATATATAAACATATCATACATCAGTGGATTCGGTTTGTCCTTTGGATACTATACAAGTTTCAGGCGTCCTAAGTCATGACTGTATATTTCATAGTCTTCAATGACCACTATACTATTCTGTATCAGCCTATGAAACTGATCGCCATAGCACAGGTGAAAAAGTCTTGAGTGTGACGTTAAACAGCAATTAAATTTATGAAAACACAATTGGTTTATGTTGGATAATAATTGCTACCTATATAATCAAAGATGAAAGTGTCGTTTTCCTTTGTACAAAACGGTATTAAACTATTTCTTAAATAACCTTCGTTCATATTATAAGTTATAATCCGAAGTATAACTTCATGATCTATATTAACTTAGTAGTTCTGTTTGCACTTATTACAGCTTCACTCCATTTCCAGTACTGCATTTATTACAGCTTCACTCCATCTCCAGTACTGCATTTAATACAGCTTCACATCTTCCATCTCCAGTACTGCATTTATTACAGCTTCACATCCCCCATCTACAGTACTGCATTTAAGAACCTGTTCAGAAGAATATAGTGATGCCCTGTGTCCATTTTCTTACCCAGGAAGGAATTAACGTCTTGTCAGTCTATATCTTAATTCGGTGATTATCCAATGAGAAGACGCCGCGGAGCTTTATGGAATGTAGTGAACCGTGGACTGGAAAACGCTATTAATTCCACATGCTGTCTTTGCACGGGTGTTGGTAATGAAGTCAAGATGGGAGCTCGTAATAGCTAGAGTCATTCAACTAGACGTCCAATCTGGCTTTTGCCTTCCTATGTCTTAGCACAACACCGACCAGCAGAGAAACTAAACGCAGTGCTAATGCAAACTTGTTGTATATGCGGTGTCCTGAGCGAAGATAGCAGCTGTACTGGTAGGGTAAGCTACTGTTCTCCACTGGGCGGCACACGGGCCGCCCTCCCACCAAACGCTACCTTGACTGGTGATCAGAAAGCTAGTGTGCCTGAAGCTCACTCCACCAGTGGCATATCGCTTGAACACGCTCCATACAGTCCCTCATGCAACTACACGCGCTGCTACATACAGTCGCTATCCACACCGCAACCTGCGTTTCCAGCTTGAATCTACCATCTTAGATTGACGTTTGACGATCGGTTATTGTATCATAAGTGTGAGCTTCTGGCCCAAAGGATACCTAGACGGGTGCCGGTTATTCTCTGAAGAGGTCTGCTTTTAATGTTTTGATATTCTCAGACAAAGGAATATCCAAGATGTACCGGTCTAATCATGGCATAGAGTGATTAATACTGGTTATGTAACACGGGAGTTACTTGGATTGTCTCAACAAACTGGCCGTATAAGTGATGTAAAATTGACAACGATGAGCAGCAAAAAAAATTCCCACAAAACAGCCCAAGGCTCTGCTTTACCGGAATATAACATAGCCCTCCTTGGCGAACTCGGGGTTGGCAAATCAGGTAAGTGTACATAAAATTATTTGGTCATTTTTTACAGTAATTAAAGCAATGACGGCAACGCGTTGTTGCGTTCATTGTAGCAAGTAGCCAGTGCTAAAGTGCAGTTGTATGCGTGAGATATTTCTTCGATTTTCCTGTAAATATGCCGTTAATTATTATTTCTTGCCTTTAAGAAATCACTTCTTCCATTCACAGCATTATGAATAAGTAACTACTGAATTAAAATTCCCCTCGACCTGACAAAATGGTCCAACCAGCTTAAAACTGTAATTGCCAAGTAGGGGCCTCCATGGTCAAAGGGATTAGCGCACCAGCGCGGCATTATGACACTGTACCTCTCGCCAATGCAATCGCCGTGAGTTCAAGTCTAGCTCATGCTGGCTTCCTCTCAATCGGTAGGTGGGAAAGTCCGCCAGCAACCTGCTTATGGTCGTGGGTTTCCTTCCTAGCCTCCGTCATATGAAATATTCTTGAGTACGACGTAAAACACCAATCAAATAAATAAGTAAGTAAATATTGTGAAGTGGAGGTCCAGGCCTTCTGTCCCATAGTCATGTTTATTCTCTTTTATCCCTGCCCTAAGATCTATAGTCATTTTGTCTCCATCGAGATGAACAGTTTCAATTAGCCTTACTTTATACTTATGTTTTGTATCCGAAAAGGTCCATAAGGTAATTGGTTCTGAATGTCGATTTTTGGAGTGAACGACAAATGTCGGCTTCAAACATGGTCGGATATGACAATGAAGACATTGGTTTTGACAGGTAGAGAATGTTGGATTCGATATGTAGAATACCGGGTGTGACTCTTAGAATGCCAAATTCGTCGCTTATATCGGAATTGACACTTAAAATGTCGAGTTTGACAAATCGGATGTCAAAACAGACCCTTATGGCACGTTTGACAATTAGAATGTCGGGTTTAACGTTTAGAATGATGCATTTGACACTTACAATATTGAAATTGGCTTTAAAATTGTCAGATTTGACGTAAATGGAAATTTATTTATTTCATTGTTCTTTAACGCCATACCCAAGACATTTAAACTCATGAAAGATTTGTGGGTGGAAGAAAACCACTGACCTTTTGTATTTCATTGACAAACGTGCTTACGAACGTTGTTAATTGCTTACTGTCTGAAAGGCCATAGAAAACAGTGATATTAGGGGAATTCTGTGCTCAATACGGGTGTGAACCCGAGTCTGGTGTATCCTAGCGATTGAAAGGCAAAAACCTTTAAGCACTCGGCCACAGTCCGATCCTCAAATGAACCAAGACTTACCACAAGTACCCCACATACTGAAAATGCTACACCTGGCTGTAAGTGTTGTATTGTTTTAACCATCTGAGATAGTTAGCTGTCTACAGTAAATACGAAATACGCATGCTGGCTACATAGAATGTTAATGACTTCGAGTGCATCTTTTTACACCTCTTAGCCAGGCATAGCGCCGCATGGGCGTTACAGGCAACGAAATCAGTGATGGTAGTTAAATGTCAGAATGCACGCTGCAGAGGCTGAATGATGAGCTGGTGTAACGCTCACCCGATATACCATCGCCACATTGCGTAGTAAATAAACTCACGATAAATGCCACAATGCAAATCGGGTTCCTCCGCATTTTTCTCTAGTTATTGTTTGCCTTATGTGTCGACTACACACAATTTTGAGTAAAACTAGACCAATAACCAGTTTATCAAGCACCATAACATGAGCCACGGAGGCGTGTATTTAAGTTGCACCTATTCACGCATTTACATGAACAGTTAGAATAAAACCTTAACCTCAGTTACACTGTTCTGTTCTAACTTGATGGATTGCATTGGCTTTATTTGGCCACTTGCCAACTATCACACAGTTGTCGCAGCTCTCGTTTTACTGGCTATGCTGGAGCTTTTTTATATTAAATATAACAACACCTTAATTAGTGCCTTTTATATATAACAGCATCTACAACCCGAAACGATGCAACAATTCTTTGTTCTGACGATACTTCATTGGCTTAGAGGAAACGTAAATCTCTCAAGGATAACTCCTGATCAAGCAGTTCACTTATGCCATTTCGTATACGTCCTTGCACGTGAAGTTTGGTCGATGGTAGAACGTGGTTGAAATTGAGCTGAACACGAATAGACAGTTCATCTTGTACGGTTTTCGTAAGCAAAGAGCTGATTACAAACATAATGGTTAGGTGGTTAAGACGATGCTAACCAGATGTCCGTGGTTACACGTTCAGGGATTTTAAACCACCCTAAACCGCCGTGAACACCTGTGAGGTAGACTTTGTAAAGCCTGTTGTTGACATGTGTTGCTAATTATTGCATCTCCTCACTGGTGATAACGTTTAGGAAGACGCTACTGCTCTGGTAAATGTATACTACTTCTGTTATTGCATGGAGTGTCATGTCAAGTGTATTCGAATTGTTATTTCTGACACATTACAAGTATTTATTATCTCTTAATAGTGTACAGTTACCTTTAATGAATGATATAAACATAAATGTTTAGAGCATTGATAGTAAAAAGCAGAACAGCGACGACAATCTTATTGTTGACAATGATCACGAGTTACCGATGAAACACATGCAGTCTCTTGCCAGTTTACCTCAGGAGTTTTATTATATGTTCATGTAAATGTTTAACAAGTATCAACTTACAGCCCCCTAACACGACTCCTCCTAACACCACGGTATACGAGTCACGCGAAACTTACACCGCCTCCCAGCACCACCACCACTTACGAGTCACAGGGAATATACGCAAGCAGCACCATGGCTGCATCATTCGTGTAAATCGTCGATCATTAATTGATATAAATTATGGATCTTGAACCATTCGTAGAAAGCTTCACGGTGAACTTACACGAATAAACCATCATATTGAGGGGTCAATTCTTTACATCAAGAAAGAAAATTAATAAATAAATGGTAAGATTTGTATGGCAGAAAGCAGGTTTATGTCGTTATATTGTTAAGATGTAGGCTTCGTTATTTCCGAGATCATAACTGTTCCTGTAAATGTATAAATAGCAACAACTTCCACACACACCATGGCCTAAGCAGAAATTAATAAAAAAAAGTGCATATGTTAATTGTTATACATTAGACGTAACTGAAATAAAAAAATCATAAACAGTAACATGAAAACACCGACCAAGAATATGCCAATGTCAGTTTGTCTTTACATAAGCCAACTTCAGCCGTTAAAGACTCAAGCTTGCATAGATAGGTATAACTATAAAGGTAGTAAGGGTCAGGTGAACAGCAACCTCTGTGTTTTTATATATCGTCGTCATGCATCCGTTGATAAAGATGATAGAATCGCCATAACGGTTGCTGCTCTAGTCGATATGCCAAAGACACTATTGATAATACTGACTCTGTCAACAGCCTCGAGAGGTTACATCTTTAGCATCCATCACATTACTTCTGTACTCTGCTTTAGGCGTAAATGTGAAGGTTTCACAAGCTTTTTATCATCTTATCAGATATTTAAAGTTTGTGAAACTTTGAAAGTTACGTGATGGCACCTGTGAGCTCTTCATTATCATCATATTACATTTGTTGAGAAACGCATGTCAGACGAGCTAGAATACTCGATATCAGGGTTTTATTCTTCCACTGAACCGGAGAATTAAGGCCGATGCCCTAGAGCTATTTGAAGTATTGGTCCTTTAGTCCTTTAGTGCCCTGACATATTGAAGTATACATTCGAAGGTTTGCTGTCAAAGGAAAACTAAGATAAATCTAATTTTGGATCGTCGGTGGTTCTCTTGCCGGAATCTCCTCTCTTGTCGCTGTCCTTCGGGCAGCGACTAAAGAGATTCCTCTAATCTGACAGCGCCTTAAGTCAGGAATTTGTCTGCAACATATGTACGGTCTGTGAGGTTGCGTCCGAGCCATTTTCCCGCCACTCCAGTATTTGGCCTTATGAGTGAAATATTCTTCAATGTACCATTAAAGTATGATGGAGATATACTAAGAAGCCATTTTAGGGTATTAAAGCATTACTTGGTTGCGCAGACTGGCCAACATGTGTATAACATATCCTCAGGATGAGTCATGCGATAAGACTTGATCTTCATGTAATTAACTCATTTAGAAGGATTCTCGAGTTACAGAGTCAAATGAAAACGTGAACTCATTGCCTGAAAGGGTTCAAGTCAATGCAGGGCCACTCAGTGTATGGAATCTCGTGGCAAATGATGAGCTGCAGACTTCAACATATGCCCTCTGCATGCAGATAGGGTCCCTGATAACAGCGCATTTATTTTTCAATTTCATCAGTAATATTGTTGGAATAATTTTCAACATAACGCTATATTTTTCTAATGATTTTTCACCTAATGTTGGTAGAAGTGACTAAAGCGGCAGGGAATTTCTAAACAAGACATTAAAGCAGAACTAGAATCTGCAATACTAATTAACAAGTCGACGAAAAACAGAAAAATCTCCTTTTCCTATCGGTATAGCATACACTGATATTTTTTTCAATGTTGCCAAATGCAATTCTCTTGAAAGCTGATTTCACATTGAACGTTTCACTGGCCATACCGTAATACCGCGTAAATTAAACGCATGATGAACATTTTGGATAAGTGAAAAGCCCATGTTGTCGTTAATTCTGACGATTTATAAATCAGTGGAATTCCTGCAGATAGAAAGGCAGGTTGCCAAAGTTTCATCGAATGGATCTTAGTATTGCCTCTGCTTTGTATTTTGAAAGCATGTTTTGTTGAAGGAACCCTTCTCTGGTACAAGGTCAGGGAGAATCCTGATCAAAGAGTCTGTTTCCAAGCCATCAATCAGCTAGCGGATCTATGGCATATTCTGGCAAGGTTGGCTTTGGGAATGTGCCAGAGGTCTGCTTGTTATCGGCTGGGCTGTGCGAACGTATGGGGAAACTTTACGTCATGGCCATATCCATTATCTGATTAATTAGACATCTGCTCAATTAGCCGTGTAAGCTTGGTACTCTCTCGGCTGTCAGAGAGCCTCTGCTAACTTTCCGGTCTTGGCCGTGTCCCTGTTCCTTGTCAACTGTTAAGATAAACTGACGAATGCGATGACCCATTCTTGCAATGGCCCTTCAACGGAGAAACGACAGGAAAAGCAATTTCAAGGCATGTAGTTTACGTACAATGCATTGTATGTAACTTTTACTATACGTTAGTTTGGTAGGTACTGAATATACAGGGAAAATACTTGTCCGAGGAACGATTTGAATTCTGAGAACGGGACAGTGATCATAACTGAACTTTTAAGGACTTTTAAGGCCCAAACAGATTAACATATACTGTTGTAGACATAATAAACCAACATATACTGCTGTAGACATAATCAAATCTATGAAAAACGATCGTTATAGTCAACTTGCATTGCTTTGATCATGCCTGACATGTACAGCACTGTTTTTAATCTATCTGAAACATGTGTGAATGCACGATCTCCAAATAACACGAGAGGCACTCTCTGCGCCCTAAAACGCTTCAGAATACATTTTTACTGTTTGATGGAAATAAATGACGATAAGAAGTATGTGATAAATCTACATTGTCATATAACAAGAATTAAAGATGCCATTTTGACTATTTATACGGCCATGTGTTTTGAACATAGCAACGACGTTCATTTGTTGAAAACTAACTTTCTTTCGATTATCGGGCTCCACCAACTTGCATCATTTTTCCATTATTAAAAGAACACTCCGCTGGGCTGTGTGTTCATGTACCTGATCACCCACATGTGCACGGTGTCGCCATATGGCCTGTGCTTGACTAATCAGTACAGATTCATCAGCATATGGCGTGTCAGAATGCAGTTATTATAGAGATATACATTTACAGATATCGCTATACCACAGACCGCTTGCACCTTATGGTCCCTGCTGTGTACAATTCCCAAGTGTACTCAGTAACCCACGCCCAACTGCCCACACACCCACCCTAACAGTGGTAGTCGGGTACGCCTGGGACACTCTTGTGATATCACCTTGTACTCACAGTGCACAGAAAATCGTTATTCATGTACTGGTGCCTACATTTAGCAGCCTAGAGTCCGCCACACGAAGGGTTGGGCAGATATATTGCCGTTGTTCTGGAATTATTACCTAGTTTATTAGAAATATTGGCAAAAAAGCAAAGCAACTTGAAACAAATTCATTTTGTCGATGTCAGTTTTTCGACTTTAATGAATTCATCTTAAGGTATTCTTCTCTCGATCATAACTTAATTAAAGCCAAAATACTGAGATCGTCAAAATAACTTTCTTCAGACCTATTTTGCTTATTTATTATGCCGTAAGCGGGTTACTGGATCAGTCCGAAATATTAATCTTTGTATCTTTTAGCCCTTGTTATTTCTGTTTACTTTTCTCTCGGTACACTGGAATTGTCCCGGTATTTCCACGAGCAAATACAGGTTTGCTTAATCAACTCTTCACACCTTGGTCTTTAATCTGCAATAGATCAAGCGTTCATCGTCACTCCAGTGTGTTTGCGTATTTGTGTATCAGTAACACGCAGTTCTTTAGACGAGTCAGTTACATGCGGTCAGTGTACGAGTGTGCTCGATCAAGAGTTCCGACCACCCGGGGATCATCCAATCAACCACGGCCGTACAAACGGACACAACACAGCTGCGGCCAATTAAATCATACGTAACACAGCTGCTGCGGAATCAGTGTGTTATCTGAAAGGCTCTTGAGTGTTTCCTGAGTATTTGATAACTGTAGATAATAGAGCCGGGAGCGCGAAAGGCCACCTAAGAAGCTATGTGCATGTCCACGGGACAATCCTATCTAGTGCAGAAAAGCGTTCTATTTCAAAGCGTGAAAACTGCGACACTGGTGGGGTCAAACATTTGGTGAACATCAAACTGTTGCTTTATGGATGAACTATACAGCTTCATACCTTACATCTTCACGGTTACCCTTTGGATGCCTTTTGAACTTATTTTGCTGATTGGCCTTGAGCGAATCTATTTGAAATAAAAAGCACAGGTCATTCTTGGATTATGACAGAGGGTGTTAAGAAAGCTGTTGCTCCGTTATCGTGAGGCTTGGCACAGAACATATGGGGTTGTCGTGTGTAAAACCCATAGCTGATGTATTTTTATATTTTTAATAGCCGCGGCATTTTATAACAAACGGTTCTCGAAATTCTGTAATAGTGTGTCAGAATGACATTTTTGGCTTTCTGTTTCATACTTACAGGTTTAGTTCTTGCGCCATCAAAGTATTTCATGATGAACTAGAACGTGTTTCATTAAATTTATTTGATTGGTGTTTTACGCACTCAAGAATATTTCATTTATGCGAAGGCGGCCAGCATTATCTTAGGAGGAAACCGGGCAGAGCCAGGGGGAAACCTACGACCATAACGTGTTTTTTTCCAATAAATTTTGTGTCATTTGTATATGTGTTTGGGTTGTTTTTTTTTTCCTTCGTCGAAATTAGGCAATAATGTGTCAGAATGACATTTTTGGTTTTGTGTTACATAAATATTTGTGGTTATACTGTGTTTGCACAATCAAGGTCTTCCATGGTGAACCAGAAGGTGTTTTTGTCATACAACTTTGGTGTCTCCACATTTGTACATATGTTTATTCATCTAATTTGGGTTCCACGCCTAACTCAGCTGAATATTACAGTTACATCGTAATCTCTGGTCAACGGCGTGTCGTCGGCAGGGAAATGAACTGAACCAGCGATATCTGTGTATGTGTGTTTGAGGTTTATGTCGTACTCAACAGTTTTCAATTATATGACGACGAGGAGTCTTTAGAATGTATTTATGTATTGTGTCTTCTTGTGGCAGGGAGAGCCCATGTCCCCAAAGTGCTGCCGTCACTGGAACATCATATCGAAGACACCACCCAGTCACATTATACTGACACTGGGTCGACCAGGACAGTTTCCTTGTTCTAACGTCTGTGCTGAGCGCAAAGCGAGGCAGCGACAAGTACCATTTTTACAGATGACCCTAGGCAACCAGGGCGGTTACGATGTCTATCTAATATGGAATACCGAAACACTCGGGTTATTATTACAGTGCAAAGATTATCGCGATATGCTATCAGATAACCTTGCATATTTAAAATCGGCCAATCTGCTGTTTTGGGCTTGTCTGTGAAGGTGGTCGTTTACTTGTTTATATCTCGCGTGTAAGCCGTTATACGCCATGTTCTTGGGCCCTAACCAACCCCCAAACCTCTGAAGTGGACTGTGTGGGTGGCGAGCCGATCCCGCTGCCAGCATCTGTCAGTGACAGTTTAACAAAGCGCTTTCCCATACAGACCTGTGCTTAAGGCGGTCCGTGGTCCTTAACTCGGTTATAGCTCTTGCCTTTGTATCCGGGCGGCTAAAGCATATATTGTCTTGCAGCCGTGGCAGGATGATCGGTGCCCCTAGCACAAACTTAGTGGCATGTATAGAAATTAAAAGTTATCATAATGAAAAGCGATACTGAATGATCCCCTTATCGAAGGGGAAAAGTTGTGCATGCATGTAACGACTACATTAAAATTAATAGCATGCACTACAGTGAACTGGCACATCAAAACTTTCATTTTCATTTAACTCGAAGGTGTATTGCGGCAAAGCCGAGTGTTTTCTTGTTTGACTTCTGTTGCCAGGAATAATGCAGACAATTAACTTATCCAAAGTGTCTCTTTGCCTTGCATTGATGACGATGACCCACATATAGGCGTCGAAACAGATATTCGTGTAACAGTCGTCAGCCAAAATGAGCATTCCGGATCGATAATCGCACGATCAATTTCCAAAAGGGCGTTTAATACTAACCACCAAAGAACTAAGAAAGTTTATACAATTTAAAAATTTCATGCCAAAAAAAGAAGTATACAGTATCTAGTCTTGGCGGACAAACTTAACGAATGTTCTAGGCAAATGAATAAAATAAGCACCCAAATCGTGTACTATTTTAGTATATATGGTGGCGATGTTGCAAATGTGTATGTCAGTTTCGCTTTGATTGCAACTGTACACATATCCAACATCCTTAGCCCCGTACAAATATCACCCCGCTTTTCGAAAAGTTTCATGCATCTTACATGGCCGAAAAAGTCACTTCATCAATCGAAGATCATAGCTGGAAGATTTTCATTTATGGTATACTTTACATCAAAGTTTGGCTTAGACTTTAATTAACCTTTCTCGCATTTCCGCTTTGCCAAGTTGACAGTGATGGACTTCATACTTTGGTTGTGTGACGAAATACAATTTATTTCTCGCCATCGTTTCCCAATGGTTATATAGTTTTTCAGTTCACTTGTAATCAGCATTATTAAAGCAGTGACAGCTAAATAATCCGCTAAATTCATTCAAACCAAAACCTGGAATCGAGTCGCCATTCGTGGCTAAGGAAAAGATACCTGATTCTATATGTTCTCTGTGGAAACATGAACAAATAAACAGAAACGGAGACAGTTCTGACAAACTGCGTAAGAATTAACAAACTTACATCACCACATACGTTAATAGTCACGTAGAAGCTAAAATCGACCTCCATTCCTTGACATTAAAGAATATCCTGGGACCTTTCCATTACTGTACATATGCTTGTTGGATCTTTCAGTTTCTCGCCGCTCTGTATTTCCATTTTTGTCTTGACGAAGCTCATAAAGAAAGGGATTACAGCCCATATATACCAACATCATGAATGCCACAGATGTATACGTACATGCAGGCCTCAAACTTTGGAATGCATAACATAACAGGATATAATAACACTTAAACTATCCATGTGCACTAGGTTTTGGTACATTACGAACAGCACATCAAAGACGGCTAAAGTCAAGTTTTTCTGATGAACACTATAGGAGTTCACTACAGGAAACAAATAATTCTTACAGTGAACTTGAGAATGCCTAAATGCTCTATAGTGATTCAGGTTAGTTTTGAACCGAACAACCTCTGCACGTGCAATAGTCGGTAAAAGATGATTGGGAAAACAGAGCGGATCCAAGGGCGTCAAATGACGTAATGATACTTGTGGCGTATAACTATTTGTTTACGGAGAGGACGAAGTTCGTTCAGTGTTGTCAGTAAGTGGGTAACAAGTAGCGATGTGGAAAGCAGAGCCTGGTAGCAATACGTCAGCTGATGGCACCCGTCCATGTCTCTCCCACGGCATGCAGCGCTATATGCTGACGTGTACAAAGTACATGTATTACAAAAACACAACACCAAACACACAGCACATGTGCAATGGTTATCACCTTGCAGTGCAAACCCGGAGTGGTTTGCATCGTGGGTGTTATATAAATTTTCGCAACATTTCTCTAGTTTTACCTACTTGGATGTAGCCATGCGTTTGCTGCAGAACGTTTACAAAAACGGGCGAATGAGGAGGGTAAACACGGAAGGGCTATAAAACAAACCTCCTTGTAGAAGAGAACTTATGTTCAGAAGTGTGATCTATCCACGCAAAGCTGGGATTTTTTTTTGCAAGACAACTAGGATAATGTACTAATTAAACTAGATCAAATATTAGGAAGGCCGAATATTTTGCAGATAAGCTTATGATAAATGATTTGTTTGATAAATATGAATGTATGTTTCATCTGAAGCACAAGGGTCCACTTTCATATACTTCTTAATTCTTCTATTCTTCGCAACTTACCGGCCAAATAATCTCGACTTCCGATGCTATAAACTCGTCAACATCGTGTAGAAAAAAGTTACGAGGAATCAGATCTCTGCAATGTTGTGAAAATGGACACTGATCCCTGTGACTCGTTGTAATATCAACCGTTTAACAACTATTATGTCAAATCCCTAACACGACATTCCCGGTTGATGGATCGTAGAATATGTATGACTGTAACATATGTTTCGTTAAAAGCAGATCTAGTTTTCCCCACAGACGCCTTGTTTTGTTCACAGGCATTGTAAACCCATTCCCTTCTATTCTGCTCGTTATATCATTTTATTTTTACACTGTCAGAGAAACTTGACCATCCTGACCAAATAAACATCGGTCGCCAACTGACTGACTACGACAAACCTGGTCAAACTTATTTCGTCAAAGGGCAGCGACCAGAAAAAAACTGGTCACCTCCTCCCTCGACCATATTTGCTTTGGGTCAGGGATATTTGTCCGTCAAGGGTATTGTTGGGCACTTTTTATGACCCCATTTTTCTAGGTCAACACCACCACTAAAAGTTAAGTGTATGGATGATATTCTCTGAACTAAAATGATTAATTATAGTATTTAGCAGTTTTGACACTAACAGATTTATAGCTCTAAAAGACACCGAAGATAGTCGAGAACTGTCTGAGCGAGACTACATACATGCATTTCGGTCAATAATTTCGGTCAAGTTGTCACTAAAAAGGTTCACTCGACACTACATTTTGAGCATGTTGTACAAAGTACTTGTACTTTTAAGTGGTTGCACTTAACCTGTTATGCCTGAAACGACACGGCATGTCACACCTGATGATGCTGGGTAAACCTAGTTGTCGATTAGGTTCTTCCGCAGACGTCAAGCCGATGACCAAAGTTGCTATCTGCTTTTATCCAAACTAATCAGAATATGGATTTATCTCTGAGTTACACTTAGAATACACTTTGAATCAATGCTCTTAGTAAAATGAGGTCAAATGTTAAGCAGAACTTACATGTATAACGTTTAGCTAACACCAAATCTTGGACATACACATTGCTCTATATACAACTATATGGTCCCCTATGTATCAGCGGCAGACTTCTCTCAATTTGCTGGCTAAAACCAAGCTGTAACATACCGGGCACCTCGCTACCCAGCAACATGTGCTGTTATGACAGGCCAGCTTGTAGGAATGCCAGAAACCCATGGAAATGTTAAAGGCTCCTGCAGGCTACCCTCACCTGACGTACTTTGCCGGAGCTGTACAGTGTTGTGAACTTCTACAGCTGACAAGAGAATGCCACAGCTGTAATATCTGTAGAGTAAACCCCAACAACACTTAAAGATTCACGATACACCGGTATAACAGGAGAAGAGAGAGATTTTCTGTACTCTTTGTGCCAGTCATGAGAGCCACGTGTTTGGGGATTTTTCTGTGACATGAAGATAATAAGTAGGCCTAAAATCAATAATAGAGACATTATACGCCATAATTAGTTTCATACTTATATGTAGAAAGCACGTACTGATTAAAACCCACAAGAGGTTACTGTGGGTATATATTTTCACTGCACAGTTACTATTACTTTATGTATCAAAAGGCCAAAGATTTTAGATTGATCTATGGTTATTGCAGGCATACATAAAGTCTTTATCCCGTCTTCGGAAACTGTTTGTCCCATGCCGGCTATTAGAATTAACATATTTTGGATTTTTCTGTAAATCCTTGTTCAGTTAAGCAATAATTATACACTGATCCACTGCTTTTAACATCGCTTATGCACACCTCGTAATTTAATGTCCATAATAACAGGAAACATGTACACTGTGGATCGCCTTCTATCAGGTATACCTAAATGAGTCCTTCCTGAATGTAGTAGCCACAACAAATGTGGATATATCAATCACCAACAACAATGGTCGTTCCTGATCAATAATTGCAAGACCAATTTCCAAGACAACATTCAACACAATCTACTAAACAACTATAGGGTATGTCTAGTAATAACTTAGGGTGTAGTCATGTCAAGAGAGGCAGTCAGGAGATTTTGTTATATACACGAGATATACAGCATATAAGGATTTTTCCGGTTTATTCGAACAATACGTTACACTAGCGAATATGGCCGTCACAGCTTGAACCTGTTCTAGATTTTATAGGAAGCTTTCCACATCCTGGCGGATGTGCATAACAGGGACGGTGTTTGCATCCGTGTTCACTGGACCCACATTCTGTTCGTAGTTTTGTGAGTCTTACAGGGTTAAAAACATGGGTATTTCCCTGTCATCTTCTTATATCTACCTTGTGTCGAAGGGACTCATGTAACTCCAAGGTTGCATCATAGAAACGTCATCCCCAAAACTTCCCACTCACTCATTAAACTCCTAATGTTAAGTAAAGCAGCCTGGAGGTCATTGGTCATGGCACCTGCCACACATTCCTAACTTTGGTTTTACATATAGATTTGACAATCATCTACACTAGATTGCGTTTGGTCCTGAGGGTTGCACGTGATATAAAACCTGACGCTAACAATCAACGTGCAACGCTTGTCTATGCTCAGCGTGATGAATGTGATTGCCACGTTGAGTATACGAACGGTTGCAGTCAAAGCGCATGTGAGCTACATGTTTGATTAGCGACACCATATATACACCATATATGCTAAATAGTACACCATTTGGATACTCATTTTATTCATCCACCTAGAACATTCATTGCGTCTTTTCATCATCATCGAAAACTGATGCATGTTTGCTTCTCTTTGTATGAATCCGTCTTAACTTTTTTTTATTGTACATGGATATACTTTCTCAGTTCTTTCTGGTGACTTGTGTTATTTATCGTTTTGGAAACTTGTCTTGTGATTTTGGGCCGGGAACGTCCTTGTTGTCTACTGTATACATAAAAGGGTGAAATGATGAAGCCTTTTTCTATTATCAGTGATTTCTTTTTTTGTCTTTCAGCTCTTACTGTGAAGTACATAACGAGACGGTTTATAATGGAGTACGACCCTGATATAGGTAAGTTTGCAACCCCCGATGTTAAATGATTGGAAGATTATCAATATTCCCTATCATTAGATATAATTATGATCTAATTTATTTGCATCACTGATAGCAAAAATATTTTGATGTGCAAATTATACGCCTATAAGCCTTTCACCCAAGTAATTCGGTTTGCTAGGGAGGATCTGGAAGGGGGGGTTCAACCATCTGCACAGAGCGTGCAGCCCCTAACGGTTATTCGGAGTAACTGCTTTAATAATGCGAAAACCAGACACCAACATTTTTACACCTTTTTTCCTTTTCTGCGGAATCTGGCACCAATAAAAGACATTTACGTTATACACAGTGTAGCCTAACAGTTGTAGCCTATTTAAAGTTTGTTTGGCAAAGCTTGTTTTCTTACCACGCACATGTTACCCACTTCAGTGGTGCAGCTTTGATGTGTGCAGACGAGATTCATTTCTGCACAGGTGGAGCAGTTTTGTGTGTAAGGACTAAGTGAGTGTTTGTGCGCAAAAGTCATTAAATTTGAGTTAATTATGACAGGAAATCCGGCATAATTTAGTGATAATTAACTTTCGGTTTGAGTTTAATGTGAATATGTTCTGAGTAAACATCTTAATGAGTCCCTCATCTGATATATCAGATGTTATTTTTGTTGTTTTGTAATCTGTGTTGCCTATAAAGGTGGCAACGAGGCATTAAAATAAAACTGATTGAATTTTGCTGTCTTGGGGTTTCAAGCTTCATATGACCGCCTGTCCTTGAAGCTGGGGCCTGTGGGGCGGTCATGCGTTAATAAGCATGCCGGTGTGCCCAGGAGAAGTGGGGTCAGGGGCACATCTTTACCCATCCATGCCTCAGTCAGACAGACGATGGGTAGCAGATGGGCTCCACCACCGGTCATGTTTACTTGTGCATCGATGCCACACGGCGGTTATCCACCCAGATTTGTCTATATTATGCAGACTTTGATGAATGGTTCGAGGAGATGAAGATGCTGGCCAGATGGCGACTTGCCCCGTTTTGCAGGCCGTCTGTCAACTAATCATCCCAGTCATCCATTTGTTTCTTAGGTCTTCTAGGAGATGTCTACTGGCCTCTTTTTGGCCTCTCCTCACACCGGTCAATCTCATTAATTACCTTGTAGAATCGAAGGTTTGTTCAGAGTGGCTCTATATGGAAGGATTAAAGCCACAGAAATGTCCGTTCAGTCCCGCAATTTGTAAACGACTAAGTCGCGTTCACACGATGCCATCTGACGTTTCGATTCGTTGAACACAGCTGGCCTGTTTGATATGAATTGCACCGTGCCTTTCGACGAAAATCAGTTGGTAGGTTCACAAGAGGCGATTCACCTGAATTCTTCATGTCAGCACAAAAAATCAAACACAAATTCCTACATAAAATCACAACCAACACATAGATACTTAAAGCTGCACGGGACAGAAAAGGCGTCATGATAGTGAAAGACAGTTTTTGGAGGCTCTTAATGCACAAAAATGAACAGTCTCTTTCAAGTGAACTCCTGGATTGTGTGCGTTAGTAGGCCAACATTGACTTTGACACAAGATTGTCCACCCACCGCTGACATCCGTCTAATACAATACGCATATCATGTATGAACACGGATACTTTCCGCGAGTTGGAAACATTGGTAAGGGCTACCTTGAGGCGCATGAGTCGTTGAGTCGCAGCTTACTCACAAGGACCCATGCCGATATCTAAGCTCGGTTGGCCCAGTATTGCATGGGGTAATACAAAGCTACCAAACACCACGGAATCCCATCAGCAATAACTGGTCAGACTGTCACAACGTTTTACTCAGTGAATATGAGATACAATGCCAGTGTTTCAATTTTACTTGTCACTCTCTACGATTTCTACACGATTGTCTGTGTCGACGTATTCAGAGTGACATTTCTCTTAACAGCTAATAACAATAAGCCGTGGGGTCAATGAATAGACTAAAATCGGTGGTAAAGCGTTAGGCCTTACACAATTTGTTAGTTGATACATTTTGAGCGAGGGAGTCTATTCCGAAGTTAGGTCATGAGTTCAACTCCGGTTCACGCCAAGATGTGATCCTCGCCTTACACAAAGGCAATTAATGCTATGCACCAAGTTTCACTAAACTGCCCGAGTTTATTTGCTTAACACCATAATTATATAGTTCCGTCAAGAACCACTCCCTGTTGGGCTTAGGCAACAGAAATACAGACCTCAGACATTAATTTACTGAGCGCAAGAAGTTTCGTGAAACTGAGTCCTGCACTCTAGAATTGAGCAACTAGTGGGATAGTGGGAAGTCGATCCAGTAAGACGTGCCTATGATCAGATACTTCAAATCGCTAATCTGATCAAAAAGTGTATTTATTTGCAACATGCATGATGGTGATTTATGCCAGATATATATAAATACAGAACAATAAATATCGTCCACTAACGGCTTTGCTATGGGTGGCTTACAATCATCCCGTTTCCGAGATTTGGGGTGGGTTTTTTTCATTGGCGCCAAGGAAAGTAATTCGGTCACCAAAATATACAAGATGTATGGCGTTTGAAGATTTAAAAGCCGGCCTCAAGACTCTCTGCTCCTAACATCTTTAAACAGTATCTTACGTGCCTTTGATAAAACAGCTTGTATTTATTCACGTTTGGCGGGTTCCTACGGCTATGCATTTCCCCTATGTGGCTGGATTCGGCCAGTGACGGAAGTACTTTGGGGAAAGGTCCCAGCTGAGTGGCAGACGGGAACGCCATCTTATGGCGGTGTAGTTACAGTCTCCCTGTAGCTTCCGGCGCCCTAACGGACAAAACCTTTTCATGAAAAGCACGGTGCTTACACACGAAAAGAGAAATGAAGAGACTAATCTTCATTCGTCGACAATAAACTTTCTTCTTTTAAAAGCCGGCCAAGTGAAAACATATAAAAAACACTGTGAACAGGTGTTTAAGGGTCGATTTAAAAATAGTGTTATCCAGCATGAGTGAGAAGTCGACCATACATCATCCTCCGGAATGCATGTTGCCCATAGAGAAAGCTCCCCTTAGGCAGGCTTCCACTCCATACGGACAGCTCTGTGTATGCAGGTAAGTAAGGAGCTTGCTAGGCATGGCACGACTGCAAACCTGGAATGTGAAAGGTGAAACTAAAAAGTCTATGTCAGCTGGACAACTGTGGAAGAGTCATCTTAAATGTTCGCCATAGAATGGCCCCGGCAAGTGGCAATGCTCTGTAAGCAATCCTACAAGCCACCGAAAGCAAGATGGCCATAAATCAGTCTCTCGCGTATAGTATATGTAATTACCTAATTCATGCAAGAAACACTTTGGCACAATCAAAAAAGCCAAATGCCACAACAGGTGCCGACATGCTTAAGGCCAGCTTTTTACCTGAAGTAAACAGACTGTTTGCTTGTATAACACTCGAAAAAGTTGGGTGTAGGTAAGTGTAGGTAAAGAATGTCTTCTGGCGTAATAAACGCTTGTCGACTTCACGTCTGGTTCGCATCAGGGCCTGTAGGGTTGGATAAAAACTTCACTTTTCTTCTAAATTCAATCTCAGGAGCTGTCGTACTTTCTTCTAAGCATGCCGATGTGGATTTACCCCCTTACCCCTGGAAAGACAAATCATGTACGTGTAACCCCGAGCGTGCAACTCAATGCAGCCAGCATGGTCTGGGAAGTATTTACATTTGTAAGTCCGCAAGCAAATGACCCAGTCAGCAAGGGTTGCGATAACTGAGTTGTATTTATTAGTAGGACTTTGCCACATTTTCGCCACAATATGGCTGAAATATTTCTGACGTGGCATTAATTCGTAATCATTAATTCCTTCTTTGCTACATTTGTAGATTCTGTTGCTTTTACTGCTTGTGGGGCCTTGGTTACAGTACACGGTCGTCGACGCTCGCGTGTGGTTCTTGGGACAGTCTAATGTTTGTTAACTGAAGACCAGTTTTCTTCTATCAGTATGATGTGCATATCTATATGTCACCTATGGGAAAGTTAGTCAGTAACTTGCCAAACTTCGACTGTTTTCCTCCGGCAACCCTGTTTCCTCCACCTATATGTAGATTTAAGTAAAAAATTATTTTGTAAGGCCTTAGGATATGATGTACCGGATCTGAATTTGAGTTGAATTTGTCGAGATCAAACAAGTCAGAGTACTTTCGTATATATATATATATATATATATATATATATATATATATATATATATTTTTGATAAAAAATGAACAAATCATGTTTAAATAACACAAGTCCAACTCAAATCCAATATACGGCACATTTTAGGGAAACAATAAACAGTTTCTGATTGGTGTAATTTTTAATCGGTAGATTTTCTTATAGATTATCTGATATCACAAACCGTGACACAGATGGAGTTATAAGATAATGATACATTTATTTATTTATTTGATGAGTATTTTACGCCGTTCTCAAGAGTATTATACTTATACGATAGCGACCACCATTATGGTGAGAGGAAACTGCAAGGACAGAGTCGAGGGGAAGCAAAAATAATGATGACTGACATGTGCCTTTTTGATCCCGAGATATTTGCCCCTGTGTAATGTGGAATATATGTGTATTTGAAAAGGAATCATGTCTATCTGCTCCGTGCGTTACACAAACAAGACCGTAAATTGTGGAGGGTAACGGGCTTATAGGACACAGTTAGTTTTTATCTCTGAAGCGCTTAAACTACATTAAGCTGATATCAGACTAGTATGTGTGAAGGCGAGAGTACAGAAGCTGACCAATACTGTCAGTACGTAGACAAACATATTAAGATGCCCCTCGATCATTTTTTGTTCGGCGTAGCCCCTACCACTCGAACCGATGTAGACATTTTTTGTTCGGCGTAGCCCCTACCACTCGAACCGATGTAGACATTTTTTGTTCGGCGTAGCCCCTACCACTCGAACCGATGTAGACATTTTTTGTTCGGCGTAGCCCCTACCACTCGAACCGATGTAGACATTTTTTGTTCGGCGTAGCCCCTACCATTCGAACCGATGTAGACATTTTCCACAGCCACATATCCAGATTTCCTTTTAAGAGGAGCAATGAGCTTAGTAAGAACTAAACAAAGCTACCTATTGAGTCATGTACAAGTAGCAATTTCGTTATGTTTATGAAGGCGTTATCACGGTACTGAACACAACGCTTTTGAAACTATAGGCGTCGAAACCGACATTAGTATACTAAACCTACCCATCGGCAATCCCACACCAATAACCAACTGATACCGGAACAACTATAGTGCTTCAACGAGCCATGCCGGCTTCACAGATGAGCATCGAATGAACGAGAATGGCCCACTTTAAACATCGCTTAAGTCCGTATTGAAACTTCTACTTCATCTGCTCAATGGTGTTTTTTTTTTTGTTTTTTTTTTGGATAATTATTAATTTCAATAATCTTCATTATGATCTCGGTGGTAATAACGTTCAAATATGCTTCTCTTGCAGAGGATACATACACTAAGCAGGATGTGATAGACACCCAGGAATCCTTGGTGCACGTTATGGATACAAGCGACAAGGTGAGAAAGCTTTGATGTGTACTGTCAGGCGTGAATGTCAGCCACACATGAGTCTCCGCGTCAATATCAACCAGTCTCGTATAGGCCTACCGTAAGGAAACAATGCATATCATGGAATTGGGCTCACGCGTCTCCAGATAGTGACAGATCAGCACATTTATTGTAAAGGTTAATAAAATAATTTTAAAGAAAAACAGGTGAATCACCTACATACAGTACAATCTTAAAGGTAGCGTAGGACAAGCCATCTCGGTCTTATCTGTAGCTTGGCTACCCTTCAAGTATTAGACATGCTTAGAAACATTAGATGAAGAGTACTGTAAGAATATCTTACAGGCCAGTTGACAAGACATTCTGCAAAATCGCTTCAGGTAATGTCTTTAACCCAGATGGACTTGTGCCAACTTGCTTATTTCAGATTATGTAGTCACTAACGTCGTGATAAAGATAGAAGAATTTGTGGGGGCGTTTTAGCCTACCTCATTCCTCTGCTATCGAATAACATTTTGTCGAAGCGTAACAAACTTATTAACCTGAAAAAAGTATTTCACCTCACGGGAATGACTATTTTGCCCGATGTATTTTCAGCGTCTTTCTGAGATTAGTTTTTGTGTTTACGATCATTTTACTACAATGTGCTCTGTTAGTGAGCACCGACTCTGAACCGTTACAAAGATGACTTAAATATGCTATGAATACTATGAATTATACAGTTTATCTGCACAAAAAAGCCGATGTTACAAAAGCAGACTTTAGCTACTGAACTGTTCGTAAAGCAGATGGCACTTCAAAGAGGGACAAATTTCTCTTAAACTTCATCTCCTCTAAAGTTAAAGTTGACGCCTATACACCCATTACACATTTTTGGTTTCAACACAAAGACACGATCCACTAAAATTGTTATCCCACTGCTTGAAGAACATCTTCTCCATTCAACAGGGTAAATGTAGAACTGTGAATTTGGTTTGATCCCATTTGTGTTTATGTTTTACGCCGTACTCTAGACAATTCACTTATACGACGGCGGCTAGCATTATGGTGGGAGGAAACCGGCCAGAGCCCGGTAGAAACCCACCGTGACCAACATCCGCTGGTTGTTGGCAGACCTTTCCACGTACAACCCACGAGGAAGCCAGCATGAGCTCGGATTGTGTGGAGCGGAAAGTTGTTGAATAGTGTTATATGAATGTATGTCAGGATAAAGAGCACGCATATTTTGAAATAGACGACCATGTCCATGGTATTAGGTATACTTGATTCTCAAGAAGTTCCTTTCTAAAACTGGTCTAAAATCGATCATCTCACATTTCTCACGAGTCTGCCTCATTTTGCTGACATCGCGCATGGCGCTTATGCGTGATGCATGGCGTAAAAGTGTGTGGAAGAGTGCTTTCTTCGCCATACTGAGTTGCATTTTGGAGACACACTTTATTGAAAACATTTATTTACATAGGCGTAGGAAACGGGAAACGGGGAGCGGGGGGAAGGGGGAGGGCAGAACGCGGATAATTGTCTCTCCACTTTTTGAGGAGGTGTAGGGGGCAAAAGTATGTTTTTGCTGCAAATCCCCTACCCCACTTTTCGTGGTCAGTGTAAAGTTATTTCACCTCATAAGTATGTGAAAGGGTAGGATATGGGATAATATGTTTATCCCCATTGTCCTGTCATAATTTTAGTTAGAAAAAGATCGCCCAAAACAAGTCTCCGATTATATAAAGGCCAAAGATTCAGGGGACCTGGCCGCCTTTGGACCCTTGCCTATTTGCCTGCGACAATAGTTCCACTGCTTCAGCGCCCACAAATTATATAACATTCCCCTAAAAAGTCAGTTTATCCAAATCTTATGTTACCCAAAGCTTCCTAAAATGTGTCCCCTGCTATTTAAAAAACCAGAGCTGCTGTGTCCTAGGCGGCCTTTGGACCCTCGCCTGGAAGTAGTATTTCCTCTGCTTGACCCATTCCACATTCCACAACGTTCCACTTCCGAGTTGTATCTGACGGTGACCAGAAATATCTTAGCAGCTAATAAACTTTAACAGTGGAGAATTAAAATCATTAAGTTTTGTGCCATAAGACAAATGCATGTCTTCGTGGGCCTACAATTTATATAGTTCACTCAAAGCCCTGGAGAAAGTGGCGAATTTGGAATTATTTATCGTACTTTCAGTTGTCAAAATCACCTAAAATGTATTCCCGGTTATCTAAAAAGCCAGAGCGTCCCGGGTCGCTCGGCTACTGGGCAAGCCTAGTATTTCCACTGTCTTAAGCCGACAGGCTAACTTTAGACGACATCCACCTTGAAATACTCTTATGAATTCGACCCAGTGTACTTTGTAATATATTGCCTTTACTAGCAGCTTGTAGACAGCAATTTGCATATAGTTGTGCTCTTTGTGTTCCCTTAGGGCCCTCCTGCACCATCGCCAAATTTGCTCTAATAGTCGAACATCCTTTTTGCCACCCGCCCCTATTCCCACTACACTTTTTGAAAACTTCCGACGCCTATGATTTAGTTAAAAGCAAAAATTGTCATCGTGACATTTACTCCATTACTTTCTCATGTGTTTGATTTACCTGTGACAGGTGGACAGTGAAGCGGAAAGGTATTTGAGGTGGGCAGACGCATTCCTTATCATCTACAGTATCACCAATAGCAGAAGCTTCGCCAAGGCTAAAGAATACCTGGAAAATGTGACGTCATACCTTAAATGCAATAACAAAGACACACCTGTTGCGTTAGTCGGCAATAAAGTAGATCTTGAGAGATACAGGTGAGCTCCCCACAAAACATCTGACATCTATGATTTTTAATCTTAACTTTTTATACGCCAGTTGCTTCTCAGACACAAACTGTGTTTTGAGCAATGTTATGCGATAGCTAAATTTGCCGTGGTGCATAAATTAAATTACTTCCACAAGTGTACATCCCCGTTTCGTTTATTTTTCACAGGAAAGTAGGTAAAGAAGAAGGGAATGCTGTTGCCGCGGAATATGATTGCAGCTTTTACGAAACTACGGCTGCGGAGGATTACGAGTACGTTGAAGAAGTGTTTCACGGTGTTATCCAGGAACTTCAGCGAGAAAAAGACAGGACTCTTCCGTTACAACCTCTTTACATCTCCGAAGACAAAACTAACTCTTTGTTGTTGACGCCTGGGTCAACAGGACATTTTTCTCTTTTGAGGTCAAGGTCGCCGAAGCCGCCATTATCTCCAGAGAAAAAAGAGGATAAGGTGACTCAAAGAAAGACAACTCCTAGCTTCCGGTTGTTTAACAAAAGTTTTAAAATATTTAATTAAATTTCAGCGGTGGACTACGACGAACGTTTGTAAACAGATAATAAGAGCCAACATTTTACTTGTGGTTTATGTTGGTGAGGAAAGAATTACAAAGACATTCTGCTGTTGTGACGAATTTATTTTCACCACAGATATTCGCTCTTTTCCAGTGTTCCCCGGGTTTTAATTCTGATGCTTTGCCGCCAAAATTCCAAGGGCATGCATGAAAATGAAAACAAGCAGGAGAAGAATTGAGGAGAATGTAATCATTCTTGAGCCTTAACGGAGGAGAATGTGATCATTCTTGAGCCTTAATGGAGGGGAATGTGATCATTCTTGAGCCTTATTGGAGGAGAATGTGATCATTCTTGAACCTTAATGGAGGAGAATGTGATAATTCTTGAGGCTTAATGGAGGAGAATGTGATCATTCTTGAGCCTTAATGGAGGAGGATACTAATAGCGGTGTCTTATTAGACACTGTTAGCTTTGGTATATTCTGCGAAGTATATATTCGAATCTGCACTCATCATCAGATGATTTAAACAGAAAATTTGTTTCCTCGTTTTAAGCAAGTGTATATTTGAAATGTGTAGGGTTTGTTTTGGGTTTTTTTTTTGTGTTTCCGGTGAAAACATGTAGAGCTAAGCATCTCCTCAAGTGACATGATTAGCTGCTACATTTTAAAAAGTGAAGCCATTCTGGGATACGGTAAATGTAGCAAAATATTAAGCACACTTTTCTGCGTCTATATTCGTCAGTGACTTTTTCCTTCAACCCGCTCCCAGATAGAGGCTCTATGTACAGGGATATGCAGCGTAAAGCCTTGCAATTCCCTAAATGGATGTCCGTGGAAATGATTATATTTAACATAAACAACAAGACACCAGGAAAAATCTGAATTATGATTTGTGTTGCACACAGAAATGAACTTGTCTAAATGTACTGCTCTTCTCCGTACTTGATACCCGGTCTAATTGTTTGATGTAATTAACGATCAAGTGTGACATGCCATGGTCAGGAAATCCACTTACCATTTTGCTTTGTGATGAACACAGGTCCTTGTATCAAATTGGTAAGCCCTACATGTAGATCGCTATGTCCTAGACTCTAGACCTTGTAAAAAGTAAAGATTGGAAACGCCGGCCTATCTACCCCTACCTCGACTAAGCTGAAAGAATATTTTTCCCCATAAGTGACACATTTCGGTGCGACATGGCCAGTAGGCCACTTATTCTGCAAATCACTGAGATAAACACAAGCCGCCTACTGATTTGATACAAAGGATTTCCGTGATGACATGATGAAAGGGCCGGTCCATATATAAAGTATGTACATTTATAGTGGTGGTGTGCATGACCCACGAGTGGTATTGTGCCTCGGAAACAAAAATTTGTTCTGTAAATGTATAATGTGCTTTAAGTTTTGCAAAATACACATCGGAGTTTAACAAAATCTGTTCAGTTTATGCACCCAAAAGTTTTGTCACATAGGGTCAGGTAGATTGCGGTGTATGTACCTTTCGCAGTGTGATTCCCATTTCCTTTGGCCTTCAACTAAGCGACATCAATTAATAAAGAATATGCACCAATATTAGTTGATAGAAAAGATGCCTCTAAATCTATCGATTCCAATGTCTATATATATAGACGGACATAAATTAGAGAAGTATCAGTCGCCGCCATTTTGACAGTGCCTTTACAAGATCATGTGATTTCAGTGCAGTAAGCTGGTACGTGGTGGCTTAAATATTACATCATCCATAAATCTTCCGTCAATCAGTCCAAACTGCCACTTGCTGTTTAAAGCATCACAATGTAATGTTGTTAACGCGTTGGATGGTAAAAGTTCAACCCCATTTAACATCCCCGTATGCAAGCCTTTATACATGTAGTAGGCCTATTAAAAGGAGTCCTCTATAATAGCAACTCTGCATTTTTGACCCTGCATAGGCCAACGTGCTACGTACCGGTGCAGGGAGGGTGATTGACGTAATTTGCGCAAGCTGAGATGAGGTAGCAAAAATTTCAGAATTAGAGCTCACGTACTCGATGAACGGCCCCCAAATGCCTCTGCAAAATATGTTGATTGGACATAAAAAAAAAACTGGGAAAATATTGGGATAATATTGTCTTTTCTTTTGGCGATAACTATAAAATATATGCTAGAAATGAATTCAAAACATCACTTGCAGGTATAGTTGACAAGTCATTGCACATACCCACTTTCCGAGCGCCCACATATCGTAGACCCACCCTCCATCCTCTCTCCACACTGCACTGAGTAGAAGAATATATCTCCGACAAGACATGTTATATATTCCTTTCCTTTCACAGTTTCCTGCATAAAGGAATTTGAAACTTGCTCCACGTTTGAAAGGGTATAGATGCTCTGCCATTTGGTGGGAATGTAGGATGGGAGATGGTCTGGCCACGATGTTGCATCATGAACGTGTGATTATTCACACTGTCCACCAGTGGGATTACTCCTAATCGTACCAACCTATTAACCAATAAACAAGACAACAATTGCTAACCAGGAGATTTATCCACAAAACTATGGGAATTGAGAAGGCCTGGGTGTCACACATTCCGAAACCGCTACCCTGCTTCACAGCGCAATATGCAAATCCGCCGCTGTGGATAAAGGGACAATACTCTGCATTTGTGTCAAATCTCGCAATAGTGAAGAAACGTTTAAAAATATCTGGGACTTGGGCCGTCGACATCCGGATGTCCAACAAAATTTATCCCATTGGTACTAAGTTTAAGCTAAGTGCAGAAGTTCATCCACTCTGTCTATAGCTTTTCCTGTAAATCTGACACACAGCCAAATAACATGCGGGGCAGAGGTAATGAATTCATCGCCAGTATTTACACAATGTTAATGGGAGAGTGAAAAAATTAATGTTCATGAATATAGTGACAAACCCGTTTCAGTAGCAATACATGTCCAATGTCTTGTCAAGGAATGCACAAATTCTTTATTTAGGAAAACAAATCCACAACGCTGTAATAAAAACAACATCCGAATTTCTCATTTATTGAGCCATTAAGCATGAATAATTTCATGACTAAAATAGAACCTTGATAAATATCACATTCATAAATCTGTCTAAAAACTTTACACCTAAAACAAAGAGACCTCGAAATGTTAAAAACTGGCCCCTTTGCACCTAAATTCAACATCTGATACTGCTGATCTGACCTCCACGAGGCAATGAGCAACAAAGAACGACAACAGGTAGTCCATCTTCTTATCGCGTGGAGCTTAGCAGTTCAGTCGCTGGTGCAAAAATGTAAACTCTCATTTATTACACACAAAATGGTTCATGTCACCATGATGAACTTCAAAATCCTTAAATCCAGCTTCTCTCACAAACTGTCGCCCTCTCTCTTCCCCCATGGTTCTCCCCCATCCATCACCACCTGGAGCGCTGAGCGAGTGGGGCAGGCAGAAGTAGAGACTGAAGAAGTAGGTGTCCACGGAGTGCCGATGCTCCAGGTTATCTTTCAGGGAAGAGTGTACGTTAGGCTCAAGCATACTAAACACGCCGCCATCTTTAAGGCACTTGTAAATTTGTTGTAAAGCGACGCGTGGGAATGGTAAGTCGTGAATGACATCATAGCAGAAAATGTAGTCAAACTTTGCCCTCCATTTTTCTGCAAATTTGTGAGCATCGGCGTATTCAAAATGAACGTTTTGTAGATTTTTCTTCTTGGCGCCATTCCGGCCGAGAGTCAGTAACTCCTCGGATACGTCCAAGCCCCAGACGGTGGAGTTGGGAAAGCGTTCTGCTATCATCAGCGCCATTAAACCGGTGCCACAGCCAAGGTCAGCTACTGTTATTCCAGATTCTGAAACACACAAAATTCCACAGTTACACAACGTCAGCATAAGGCAATAAACAAATAGCTCCATCTTTTGATGGTGCGAAAACTAGACAAAGTGTCAGAATTACATCTTAGTAAAGTTCTATACATCTGTACGACATGTTTCATTTATAAGATTAACACAACCATCTCGTTAACGTAATCATACAGTCAGCCACCAAATTACAATTAATTCCCAAGATGTTTTCCACAGGTGTTCTAAAAATATTTTAAACAATTTCTGTAATGTGCATCAACACAATAACTAGAAAATGACCGTCACTACCCAGCCACCGATATGGCGACGCCATTTTGCCATTATAGCAATTTAGAATGATGTCTTATCACCTAGGAACTCCCTGGTGTCATCGGTACAACCAAAGCCCCGAAGTTTCTTTGAGTTAGGTACGGCGAACTTCATAAGCAGAGCCTCGTCTGTCAACGGTACATCGGGCCCGTTTTACCAAGAGGGTGTAACTCTACGTCAAACGTAACTACGTGAGTAAAGCCTCGTCTGTCAACTGTACATGTTTGTCTTTGTCTCTGCCGGTATGAGGTTTCAGCATTAGCTAGCTGTAAACATCAGGGGACCGTTTTACGAAGAGGTTGTAACTCTACGTCAAACGTAACTACGTAAGCAGTGTCTCGTTTGTCAACGGCACATGTTTGTCTTTGTCTCTGTCCGTATGGATTGTCAGCATTAGCTAGCTGTAAACATCAGGGGCGCGTTTTACGAAGAGGGCGTAAACGTGCGTCAAACGTAAATACCATGACGACATATCTCTATAGTACGGTATCACAGTTACATTTGACACAACTTACACACTGTTTGCAAAACGGACCACAGCTAGGCAATGTATCGAACACGGCAGGGCCTTTTCATCCGGAACATATTCTTTCCTGACGATGGTAATGGCTGTCCCATGGCGATTTTGCTAAAAACTTACCCTGACAAAATTACTGCAGTCTTCTGCCCAGCACCGACTAAGCGTTGTAACACAGGTAGCCATTCTCAGTTCCACATAAATGTGTGACTGTCCAGCTGGACCAAATTGCTTCAATTTAACACTTAACAACTCAAAACCAGTTTATTACACAAACGTCAGTCTATCCACTATAAGAAACCCCCTAACACTAAACAGCTGATAGGTGATGTAAAGGCTTCTGTACCATGCCTACTCGGAGCGAACTGTACGTTAATACCACATCCCTAATACTGAATTCCATCTACTCTGCTTTTAAAACTACACTGAATGTTTTAATATATTTTTCTGCGATACATGTGGCTTTCTTCTTTTTTTCTATGTACATACTAGTTGGTTTCCCTTCAAAGATATTTGCCTTCTGACGTCAATCTTATACTCCATACGGGCGAACAGAAAAGATGGACAACGCTAGCAAAGGTGTCACTGACAGTAATGTTTTCTCACCCAGTTTTTCTGTCATGTTGGGTACCTCGCCCAGAATCCTGCTCTCTAAAGCCTGTTCGAACGAGCTTCCCCTCACTCTGCCTAGCCACTTCCCGAAGTCATTAAAAACATTTTGATCAATACCTGTAAAGTGAAAACCCAGTGTAAAGTCAAATGTGTCATGTCACACAGAATACATAATTGGTCCTTTGACTTGTCTTTTATCTCTGTGTGGGAACCATCCGATAAACCTACTGATTTCCGAGTTACTTACAAAACAATAATCTTTCCATTCGAATCGAGCTCAGGAGTGAGAGAGTAACTAAACGTTACAATAGCAGAAACTCGTGACTAAACTGTTGAGAGGAAAAAGAGTAGACCCACGAGGAAACCCACGGCCAACCGCAGGTTGTGGCGGACATGCCCTCTTACGGCCGGAGAGGAAGACAGCATGTGCTGGACTTGAACTCACAATGACCGCATTGATCAGAGCATCCTGGGTTACTGCGGTGCGTTAACGCGTTAACCACCTTTCTGAGGAATCAAAATTCTGAGTAATTCTACAAGACTGTTACAAATACAAACTGCAACAGATTCGGTCATATAACTGAAACTGCTTTCATCTTTTCAGGTAACGGTTAGAGAATTTTGTGTTACACTCCAATATGAACGGTATATGATGCCACAAATTCATGTGGTTTCATAATCCTATTAGAATTCACCAGATTTTATATGACTGTTTATTAAATGTGATGACAACATAACATTTAGTGTCATTCTCAACCAGTGACGGCTACTACAGTACAGCATGTTCAACCCCATTCTGCTTCACCCAAGGTGATGGGGGCGTATACGTGGCTACTACAGTACAGCATGTTTAACCCCATTCTGCTTCACCCAAGGTGACGGGGGCGTATACGTGGCTACTACAGTACAGCATGTTCAACCCCATTCTGCTTCACCCAAGGTGACGGGGGCGTATACGTGGCTACTACAGTACAGCATGTTCAACCCCATTCTGCTTCACCCAAGGTGACGGGGGCGTATACGTGGCTACTACAGTACAGCATGTTCAACCCCATTCTGCTTCACCCAAGGTGATGGGGGAGTATAAGTTGCTACTATTTCAACATTTCTACGAACAGTCAGAATAAAACTCCATGTGATGTCAGATGGCATAAGAATGCTGCAGTCTTTTATATCTAATTAGAACCTATAGGCACTGAAATATACTCTATGATAAATGCCCAGGTTTCTTGCATGTAGATAATTCTGTTGCCAGGCCTTTGTTTGTGATCCAAACACTAAAGTAAATCTATCATAATTTCACACTTTCATCCATCAACTGTTTGTTGTGCGAGATAGGAGGTTTGAAAATCGCTTTATGAGGAAAGCAAATAGTAATTAGTGATAAACATTCGAATTATTGCATGTAGACTGGGGATTTCACCCGTACTGGCCTAAGCGACAACAATTAACTCTTCGGGTTGTGTTCAACGTTCATGGGAACCAACATGATCATCAAGAAACACAATACCGGTTCCATGAAAGAAAGTTATGAAAAACATTTTCTTCCACTAAGATAAAGTGTGCATATAATTAACTGATATACGATAATTTATATAGTCGAACATTTTAAGCAGGGTACATATATGAATGTCTCCTCTAAGAAAGAGGCCGGTTAGAATTTCATTCGTATCCAGCCCACATATAGTTTCTGCACTTTTATGCAAACTATGATTCAGGTGAGGCATATGGTAGCCTATACACACAGCCGTCATAGATTCCTGCTGGTCGGACACTGTCAACACCATTTGAACTGATAAGAACACACCATTTCACCTCAGATGATCCAAATAAACCTCATAAAAATCATGTAATGGGATATGCTGAGCTTTACAAATTTTCTCTTGGCATGTCCTACATAATGTTTAAGTGTTACTTCAACAACGATATTTTATACATTATACAGTGTCCAATTTTCGTTATAACCGACCAGTGACTTCTGGCGCACTTAAAACCAGTTTAAACCTAAACTTACGTTTAGATCTGTATTGCTTATAGCAGATACACATGGGTATGGATTTGTACCATTCTAGAATATGACATCTTCGTTATAATTTCTTGAAAAATGATTTAAGTCGCTTGGCATACCCACTGGACTCGCCGTAGAGTTGGCCTAAAAGCCGCGCGGTCTGATCTCCAGTCTGCCGATCTGAGATTGAGTCTGAGTATTCGGCAAAACCACAATAAGTATTGATCCAAATCCAGTACTGTTCAATTGCTATTGATCTTCTATATTCAGCGAGTGAAGCAATATTTGTTAGGTATGGCAGTCACACAAGGCCTTCGATGATGAATGATTTTACAAGGTGGCGGCCGAGTATCAAGCTGGCATGGGGTCCGTGAAGATCGAAAGGAGCAAAAAAACAAAACGAATGCGATCAAACCTCTAACACTTTGACGCCTTCGTATAAGTGAAATATTCTTGAGTAGGGCGTTAAACAATAAGCATTCATTCATTCATTCTAACACTTTGAAATCAATCAAAACGACGATAAGTCACTTAAATTTGTTGTTGTTGTTGTTTAAATATACCTATAAAGATTTGTCCTCTGAATCATTACCTCTCACAAGCTGACAGGTCTGGCAGTGTAGCCCGAATGACCCTCACAAAAACATCAAAATATTCCTGCACGCAGAGGAGTAAAAAATGACAATTTTAAATGTTAAATTATTTTCTTGAAATGTGATTTCACATCTCCTCACTATAATACTTTAAAACTGGACACCAGAAAAGTTAAATCTGTGCGTCATCTTTAGAACTATTTGATAAATATTGTACTTTCGTCAACAACTTCCGGTCTGAGAGTTAGGAAATTGTCATGACCATATAATGCATTTCTATGCGATCGCATGGAATACATAAAAACAACTTTGTGTGTAGTGATACATGAGAAAACTTTACAGCCACAACTGTTGTATATAACTGCCCCTGAAATTAATTCCAGTTCTACTGCGCACATATCCGAATTATAGTCAGATGCGAGAACACTCCGGAAAATCATCACGCAAGACTTATTAATTTCCGCGTTCTTTTCCCCACAGACAAACTTCCCAAAAGAATATAAGAATGGTCATAGTTTCACTTGTCCGACTTGACGCTCAGATTGATCTTTATCCATGACATAACAATATAAACACAGCACATTCTCTATTATCTTGGCTCATCATCTCTTACCATCTGGGCCCCCTAGCTTGAAGCACTCCCTGAGCAATGGCTGTCTCTGGCCAATCACGGACACCACTCCCATGGACAAAGGGAGAATACCCGAAAGGCATGACAGTTTCTCCTTCTCCACGAAGAACTTCTCGATATTGGTGTTGTATCCCACGATATCTGAGCACGCCATGAGCCCTAGCCACTCACGGACATATCTGAATGTTAAAGTTAATAAAAATATAAGACAAAGGTAAAAGGTGAATTCTCTGCTCTACATGAATTCATGGGCATGTCATGCAATTGTACAGTGAAGAGTTCTTGCAGAAATTGTTCTGAAATTTTTTCCTCATGTGATTTTCAGATTTCGAGAATGTGGCCAAGAATTTAGCAATGATTATCATGACAAAGTCATATATATTCCGATGGTAGACACAATGCTGAAGAAACAACTTGTCTGTCAAATGAAGGTAGTGTTTCTTCCACATGGTAAAACGTAACCGTGAGTTACAGAGCAAAGAAGTAAGTGGTCCTTTAATGTCATTCCATCTGTTATTAATCAAGATAATCTTTCCGATCGTGAAAATCAGTCAACAGCCGATTTGTCGAATTTCGGACGTTGGCATCTCATGCGACATTGTCGCCACGGGCAATGTTCGCGTCAAAGAGATGATTGTTCATGTATTTATTGTTGTTTCTTGTTCTTTCGTGTTTATTTACTTACTGGATTGGTATTTTACGCCCTACTCAAGAATATTTCACTTACACGACAGCGGCCAGCAATATGGTGGGAGGAAATCGTACAGAAACCCACAGCCCTCCGCAGGTAGCTGTCAGACTTTTCCACGTAAGGCCGGATAAGAGGCTAGCTCTGCTTGAAGCCACAGTGACCGCACTGGTGGGAGGTTCCCGGGTTATTGCCCTGCGCCAGCGCGCTAACCAACTGAGCCACGAAGGCCACCTTTTCGTATTTGTGTTAAATAAATACTGAGACAACTCGTCAAACTCACTAGTCATACTGTCCACAGAAAAAATGCTAGCCTCCAAGGTCAAATTCTCAAGGTCATAACCTGACCATTTACATTATTTCTTTCATACGACAGCGTCGTATTGCCGAGTATCAATTCTGTGTCAGCATCATACATTACCTTTCTTTACAGCCTGTCGCGCGTGCCAACTCCTCCGAGGTAAACGGGCGACTGAGATCGGCCATGGCCTTGAAGAGTCCCAGGTCTCCTCCCAGAGCCAGTCCCAGAACAGTACAGCTAGACTCAAACAGTCCCATTATTCGCCCTTGGAAGGCCTCCGCCATGATGGAGGGAGAGACGCACGGTCAATTCAGTCGCTTATTCAAGTCACCTAAGATGTGATTAAGTAAGATTGTAATAAATCAAAAGTGACACTCAAGCAACAATCATAAGGAAGGCAAACGTACAGTCAGCATTTATTCACAGTATATATTTAATTTAGGCCTAAGCCAGTGATATCTGGGCGCGTTTTGGTGAGCAATGGCGACTGTAAAATACGAGTTGTAGGCATGCAGTACCAGTTTTATAAGTCATCATTGCTAAGGCAGTAAACTGTATTGAGCAACAGACTACACATTTGCATTTTTTTCATATTATTGTTTATTAAATATGTTGACAACACAGCATTTAGGGTAATTCTGGACGACTGACGTCCAATATATTGCAATTAACATCGCTGCATTTCTTTTTTTTATGTTCTACTTAACCCATGATGTTAGGCGTTGTGTAAGTTGATATTTTTTTGCACCTACATGAACAATTGGAAATAAAACAGTGGCTGATACAAAGTTGACCTCACCGGTTACGTGTAGCCATTTACAAACTACCATATTGTCATATTGCTTTGGTTTGTTACTCTCTGTATATTATTTTTTACAGTTTTGACCATAATTACTTTCGTCCGCATATCTGGTTCCCCATTTCCTGGGTCTCTATAAAACCACAAGTTGTTTTTCACCGAGTCCACCTGATCAGTGGAACATTTGCTTTATTGTATTGGGCCTCAAGTACTGTCCCGGTGTCAGTATAAATTAGTAAAGGGCCTACTGCATATAATTGGTGTTTCCGGCATGGCACTCCAGTGAGGCAGCACCATAAATCTGTGGATCAGAGCTCCTGCAAGGAGACATGAATCCAAACTCATGTTCAAATCGATGTTAAACCCTAAATAATCAATCAATTGACCAAGCATACAGTTACCTTGCCAAGGTCCATACTGTGCGGCTTGATGCATAGTTTTATTGCTTAATTTTATAGTTTCATAAGGTTAATATTTTGTGAATTCATGATAGCGAGGGATAAGAAATTTTCCGCTGAAATAAGCTATATGATTTCCAGAATTGGTTAATTTCGCAGTTCGCTCAAGAGAATAACACCTGTTCTATATAACCGGTGCGCATAGGAGGCACCTTTAGCCCTACAAAATATCACTGCTTGGAGAACTTTTTTTAAGAAGTCAGTAGGGGAGTTTCGAGTTCGAACTCTTTCATCGCTAAAGGTAAGAAAAGCCTTACTGTACCATGTGATCTGTCAAAAATGTAAGGCAATTATTTTTGATTACATTTACTATAACATGGACGTATAACAAAAAGTCTCACAAAAAATTATGTAGATTACCATGAGGAAAATTAAGGAGCAGAAAGTTTTTGAACTTAAGAAGCAGCTGATTGAAGGAGAGGTCGTTTGTACCTCCCGAACCCGGTGAGACAGATGATTGGTAAACTAAACTGAACAAAATTGCCTGACATTTTTGATAAGTCACCCGACACAGTTGAACTCTTTTACCTTTTACGCCAAAGGAGTTCGAACTCGAAACTCCTCTATTGTGGCCAAGAAGATAAAAGCTTTTTCGCAGGGAAAGAGCTTTGGACAGACACTATAGTTTATGTCCCGATGTGTTCAGGGTGATGGCACATGGACGCTGACACAATTATGTAAGTATGCCGAGTGAGCAATGTGGCCATTATTTACAGCAGAGCAACTCCACTGATCAACAGATCTGACATGAATTCACGTAACATCTACAGGTTACACATGCGCAATTCCACTAGATGGGTTCCGAATTGATGGGTGCTGGAGCACCGATTGGATAATACTGCCACACAGACAGTCCAGGTTGTTGATACCCTATAATTTCTATACTGTCATTTTACACCCAGTTAAAATATATCAGAATTTTATCGATTTTGCATACAACTGAAAACTTTGCCAGGGGGACTACCTCATCCCCCAGGAGGTTACCAAGGTAACAAAATGCTATTACGTCACTTCCAGGAGCAACAGCTCGAAAGAAATGGTGGTCATGCTATGCTGATTTTTTGATATGATGTGAAGAAGAGTCCAAGCTGTGTGTGGTGGTATAGGATATATATTTTGGGGGTTGAAGTTGACAAATTTACTACATAAATAGTAAAAATCAATGCGCTCGTGTAACCTATGTGACCGACAACGAAGCCATTCCGTTTGGTCTTGAAGGCTTTTCATATGTACTGGTCATTTATATCTAAAAAAAACACGGTTACGTCCTCTACCTTGAACTGAATAACGACATTGCCCTTATCAAACAGTGGATCATAGTAAACACGTTCACCCTGGGTCCTCTGTCAGCGAGCAGCACAAGCCCGTGACAAGCCCGGTCTACCCCAGGTGGTTACCTCCCCTCCCTGTGATCAAGAAAAGTCCAGTTATCGTCACTACAGGGTCACGGAAAGCATGGATTAGATGTGTTGGAATATGTGCTTTGTACGAACACAGGTCAATACTAGAGTGTCCTCGGCGTGTCTGACTATTGCGAAAACGTCCAGTGCCGTGTTAACGCGGGTGTCTGGTTTGGTAGAGGCTCGCGAAGATCACTCGACTGGGGCGATTCGGCGCGGCGTGTACAGCTATCCAAGTTGTACTCTAGACGTCTGAAACCACAGCGTTTTACTTACCAGGCTACGATGTGGCCTAATTTTAAAGCTAGACGCCAAATAACAAGCGAAGGCTCTATGTTGGCTGATGATAAGACTTCCAGGTCAAAGAAGAGCAGGCTAACATACAACTGATCACACATGGACTAGGCAGGAAATAGTGAGACATTTCTGAATCCAATGATAATGTACGTACGGTCGTCACCAGCCGGGTAAA
The DNA here is from genome assembly GCA_016165875.1 of Acanthopleura granulata. NCBI lineage: Eukaryota > Metazoa > Mollusca > Polyplacophora > Chitonida > Chitonidae > Acanthopleura > Acanthopleura granulata. The sequence goes on from JABBOT010000005.1 coordinate 3,494,697, forward strand.
ATGGGCTACCACAACACATCGAAATATAAAATGTTCACATTAGAAAAAATCAACGTACCGCGTTGGTCTAAATGGTTTTCTGTCGGCTGTTAATATCCATGCGTGCGTGCTCCCGTTCTATAGTTACCGGTAGCCGCTGTTATCCCATCCCATCACACGCTCGGGTGAATTCTACGAATGGGCGCTGTAACCTTTTGTGCTACGTAACGTACGTAAGCCTGGCCGGGTGATCAGAGGAGATTGACCCGCTGACCTGGTTTATATAGACGCATGGTCAACATACAGCCATCTAGCCAGCGATGAAGAGTTTACAGTTATCGGTGAATTTGTACATCACATAGCTTTGGCTGGATACAGGTATAGGCGTTCCATTGACTTTCATGAAGAAAAAATTTTGGCTGCAAGCTAACACCTGTTGAGAAAATAAGGACACGGATAGGGCTTTCGGAGCCAGCACCTGGTTGTTTGTGGTGGGAAGTCAGTCAGCTAGCATGTACATATACTGTATACTACAAAACTACCTACGTACTGTATGTGAGAGAGACCTCCGATGAAACGACCTCGTCCGAGCGCAGCATGTACTCCCATGGGAGTGATCCGGCTGATGTGAAAATAGGTCACTACATCTGGACATAGGCTACGTGGCGTAGTAATATGAATGGTCGCATGACTGATTAACATTGTAAAGGTGCGAAAACTACAGAGTGTAAACAATGGCCTAATATGGGTATATATATATATATATATATATATATATATATATATATATATTATAAGTGTATGGAACTTACTGACAATGTAAAAAACTTAGGTAACCACACAATGGAATCTCTCTGCGTTATGTCACTGGATATAAAACGATTTCCAGTGCATGCCGGCTGATATGCGGTACATGGCATACAGCGTAAAGGGGTGTGGTCACTAACGGCTTAGCCTCTCCGCCGGGCCTAATTAATATTCTGGGCACCCTTGGCCAGAGTTGTTTTAGGTACACGGGCTTGTCCCCTATGATTATTGCATGCGTCATATGCGGTAAATGTGCCTTAATTACACACACACACACACACATATATATATATACTTACATACATACATATACCGGTATGAAATCACCAGAGTAACGTTCGGTCACGGTTGATAAAGCATGATATACGGAAGAGTAAAAGGGACATTTCACGAATCATAAAACCTACAAGGCTGGAAAACTGTCTTTCTGTAAATGCTTAGGTTACTATATTCAGAATAATTTTTTCCGACCCGTTCACAATGCTTCCTAAAATAGTAATAATGATTTCCGGTTGCCGACGTTCTTGTTACTGTTTTTGGAAACATTGCAGGCCTATTGATGATAATATGGATGCAAAATGGCGCATGAGAAGAGTAGAAATTAAAACGATGAAACAAATAAATCATAGTATTTCAAGTTGTGGCATTTCGTTTATCAAGTTGAATGCCACACTTTTTTCCTGACCCCTGCTATGATAGTGAACTGTTTATAAGCACGGCGTAAAACATGAAAAAATCAATATAATTATGAGTTACTGCTTTTTTGGAAAGCTCAAATGTTTCTTAGGTAAGATGGTCTATAGACTAACATCGCATGGGATTAAATTAAAAGATCGCCGATATTTACCTCGCCGAAAAATTCATCACTTTAACATTGCACGACAATCAATTTACTATTATTTTTTATATCAGGGTGTTTGTCATGCAGACGTGATTGAATGGTTAAATATCCAGTCAAGCTTTAAGAATAACCTCCGTTGAACTAAGTAAAATATGCTTGAGTACTAGCTGCGTATAAAGCCCCAGCCAAAGACACAAAAGTGTAGATAGATAATTATATTTAACCTGATAACAGATATACAACGTCGGTATATAGTAGCAAGACATAACCTGTTTAAAGATGTTAGTACTGACCTGAATGTGATAATTCAAATACAAAATATTGAGGGTGTAAGAGTCACGATGATCTTGGTACACAGTAATGCTCACTAAAACCGACACATACATGCAGAGCTGTAAGCACCGAAGTGGTATCAAAGTACGCAATAGATCCTGTAGTTGCAGAGTACGTGAGAACCTGTCATAAGCTCTGTACGGCGTTAATTGACAGTGGCTGGACAACATGTCAACACTGTACTTTGAACTCACCACTCAAACAACCTGTTATGTCATAAATTATCCACACATACACACTATCTTAATAAGGAAGATAAGTTGAGACGAAAATGAATGTACATGTACTGTTCCCTGATTTAAGTGAAGTCTTATTCAATGCTTATTCTTTGTCAATCTGCATTAACGTAAGCCTTTAAATGGTCATTTCTGGCCTTACAAAGTAGAGCCTTGCATGGTGATTGCTGAGAGGTAAGCGACGGACCCGAGTTCAATCCCTTATTTGGGAAGTTTCTAAAACTTTGCCGCTTTCATCCTTCAAGAGAATCTCCACTTAGCGTTCTTACTATTCAACTTTGCTTCAAGAGCAATTTAACTATCAAAACATACGTTAAGGGATCTATGATTCACTTATTGGCTTGTAGTATAGAACAGGTACAGGGTTCGCGTTTTCAGTCTAGGTAAGTGGACCACTTCCAGATACCACAATATACAGAGAATCGGGACATCTCTGCTCGAATACCTGGAATACACATGCGACCCTACATGCCCTTAACTGACAAGGCATGTGATCTACGATCTGGCTGAACTACTGTTAACTCTACCATGTGCTTAGTCAGGACCTGATTCGCACGAAGGATTTTCATGCGAGTGGAATTCAAGATCGACTATCACTCAGCTACGTCTATAATACCAATTACCACAGGCTGGGCCGGTTTCCATTAATGCTATTGCACACACGAGTGGATCCACTATTGCATTCACAACTAAAAAGTGTTTTAACTAAAGAAATCCCATTTTATTAATCTATCAAATATATGTACATGGTGCAATGTCCAGAATGTTACACTCGTCATAAGTATAAAGGGGGAAGTAATTCAAACGTCAATGCAATAAACGAAGTTTGTATGACAAACATATAAGGGAAAACCACCACTGGTGTGTCACTGGTAACATCGCAGCTTAGACACGGCGGCTATGACAACAAAGATATTCAAGAACACGAAGGACCGAAATTTCATGGCAGTAAATAATGAACATTCGTGGTTTTCATCACGATTGAGAGACGTAGCTATTCTTGTTGTCCTCTGTCTGTTCACTCAGGGTCGACTTCTTGAAGAGTTCACTGAGTTCCTCCTGAGTTGTCTCCTCTTTGTGTTGTTTGAGCTCTTCATTGCCCTGTTGATGTAAATACTCAAAAAGTGATACTTGTCTTGACCTTCGTAATGCTAGTTACCTCCATTCTTTGTGACTAATTCGTTTAACGATTTTGTTTGCTAAAACAATATTACTTTATTATTGCCCCATTGTATATGTACTAATATGTAGGTCATCATTTTCATAAGTAGGTCTTTTTAAAAGGGATGTTAGTAGCTGGCGCAATCAAAGTCATTTCACTTCATTTCACATAAAATCTTTCTCAATAATTAAATCACTTCTATTCAATAATTAAAAATAGACAGTTCTTAAATATCAGGCCTGTGGGCAATACCCATGCTCGCGACTTCAATATCATTTTGTAACAAAGACACAAAGCTAAATACCTGTGTAACCCCCCAGTTGGCAGGTTTAGACATGGCGGCTGAGAAAGGTCGACCACTGCTCGGCTTGAGATTCTCCCAATAGTCACGTCTCGCTCTTGATAATTTAAAATAGAATCAGGTGTATCGTGAGCAAACTAGTGACAAATGGGTCTTTGTTGAAGAAGTGGTATTAGCAGTGTTTGGCTTTCAGGTATACAGTATATCACAGAATAAAAGCAATGCTTTTTTTCTCTTTCTTCATACAGACATTTATAACCACATACAACGTAACTGTAGACTTTTAACCAGTGTATCACTTTTTACCTTGAAACCTTGTGACAAAATAACTATCAGACAAGCGCCATTACGTCATTGACACTGGCTTTTCTATCAAAGCTCTTTTTAATTCTAAATGACTGAATATGCACTCAGATTCATAGAAATGAGTGTACCTTTTTGGACAATCAGCAAATGTATATATATATACAAACTTGACTGTTTTAGATTGTTTCATTTTTCTAGATAAGCTTTGGCTGAAATGTGATATGTTCTACCTGGCTCTAACCCATGGTTTCGTGTGCATACGAAGTCCTCCTCCCCACGGAGTGTGCTTGCTCGACCCGGCCGGAAGACAGCCTCTTTCTGGAGCCAGTTCTTCAGCAATTGCCCGGATGTGCTGAGCTTCAAACCCGCAGCATCCACCGATATACCGGATACCTATGTTGTAAGCATCACGTGCGAACTGGTGCATTTCCCATCTCGTACACACTCGTGGTTCCAAGGCTGGAAGAGTAAAGGGAGGGAATAGTTAAGAATTTGGTGGTGTTTTTTTGTGAAGTATACGCTATTGGTTACTATTCCCTACAGGAGCTTCATTACCCTTGAAAACGACTTACATTGTCTTTCAAAAGTGAGACAGGCATTATTTGGGTAGAAGTAGTAGCTTACCTGTAACTGTGTTAACAGAGGTGTGTTTCTTGGTTTGTGCAGTGGAAACTCTACCTTGACTACCAATTGGCAGTCTCTCTACGTCTACATGTACTTACCAAAAGGGAATTCTGGCAGATCAATGAATCCTTGTTTGCTGGCATCAGGCGTTTTAAAAGCGAGTGGCTGAACCATGAGAAAGGGAGACAACTCCGCAGCGTCTAAGCTCTTTTTCATCATTCTCATCGCCTCCAAACTCGTCTCTGGATCAAAATGACAGTTCACGCCCACTATTTCCGCGCCTGTTAACAGACCAAACATAGGTATAGCTACTTAGATGCCTGTGAAGGTACAGATAAATAATACCGGGAACATATACACGAGACAATACCTATAAGTTTCTGTATTTGTATATGGGAAAACCAGCTTTGGTATAAGATACATAATGGCTTACAACAACTTCAGCGGTTCTCCTGACTCGAATTTACCTGCCCTTGCCATCCGAATGGCACACTCGCCGGTCGGTATTCCATGCATGTCCCCTTCCGGCCCAATGCACATGTTAGCGGCCACGGGCTTTCCCGACTCCTTGCACACTTCAATGGCCCACTCAATTTCCTCGACGTGTTCGAAGTACTGTACACATTCAAAGAAGTTGATTACTTTATTGGAACTGCTGTCATTGTGTTCATGGAGGTTCAAAGTACCGTTTGAAAATACGTTTTCGCAAAATGTGCTGTTTTGCATTGACTTTGAGTCATATTGACACCAGAAACCTCCATATATGCAGCTAGAAACTTCGCAAGATTTTCTTAAATGTATTTCAATTTGTCTGGTTTGACAAAATACTTTGTCTAAATACACATTTAACAAGCGTTTCAAATGCATTTAGAGTCACGGAATGTTGGAAAGACATTTTACAGCCGCCTAATTCACAATATGAAATATCTGATACCTCACAAATGATGAAATCGACGTCATTTTTGATGAAGACGTCCAGTTGCTTTCTGAAGATCGCCTGGACGTCCGCCTTGCTAGCACTGCTCAGGTACGTAGGTGTTTGTGAGACACCGCCCGCGACCAGAGAGCCACCTTCGTCAGCCACTGTCCGCGCCAGCTTACACGCAGCGTCATTGATGGAATTTCCCTACACACACACACAAACATCATTAAATTTGAAATGAATATAAGTATAAATGTTTAATTCCTTTAGTTTGATTCTCAAAAAAAAAGACCCCAACAAAGCTAATTAACTTACAATGCAGAGGCCCGCTTTACAAAGAGGGTGTAATACTACGTAACTATCTCGAGAACATGAGTTTGCAGAATGCTTTGTCATGACAGTTACTTTTGACATAATTTACACCCTGTGTGTAAAACGCCCCCAAGGACTGGTTCCCTGTGGGTTGTCCCTGTGATTACACGAAAATCACCATTCATCATCTCCCCTGAAGCATCACCTTACATGCATGCGGCTTTTAAAGTAGAAGCCTAAACACGCAAGCGTAGGCCACAATTTAAGCAACACTTACTGAGTACTTTTCCATTGCCGTATTTCCCCTATTTTCAAGTTTGTCATCACTAGCGTAGAACGTGAACGCTTGCATGACATCTGCGCCGGCTCGTAGAAACTCTCTATGGAGACCTTTCACTGAAACAAGATTGCCGTCGTTAACAGAGGTTTGAAACATAAAGTACTGCAGACTGAGTCTAATTGCCATGTAGTCGAGATTCGGTGCAATAAGATTAATAAAGGACCTCGCCTGGGACACACAGTATTGCTGATATAAATAAATTGAAAGATATGTGCCTTTAACCTGTTTTTCAGTTACCATGAACAGAAGTTAAACATCTGCCATACAGGAAGTGTTTACTCACAGGGGAAAACATTTTAGAGACTTTTGGAAACTTTTTCAAGTGAACATTTCCCAAAAAGCGATAAAATTGCAATTTTACAAGTCTGTGCAACATTTAACGGTTTAGCGTAAGAGCTGGGGGCGCGCATATTTTTACCTGCGTCGGGGAATTCCACAGTGGCTTCTGGAGTCCACGGGCCCGCCTTAACGTAGCCGCGCTTCTCCAGAGCGAACACAAAGCCTCCATCTCCAATGACGACCCCTCTCTTGAGCCTCTCAAGGATACCTAGAGTCTCGTTGGATCCCATTGTCTGACAAATCTGGAAAGGAATTAGCAGACGTAACTTACCAGTTTGAGGGCAAATTATCAAGGAGCACGTCCATGTCAATGTTATGTGAAAAAGGCCTGTGGTTTTTGAGATCTAGGCGATAGAAGGGAGGAAGCACCCCAGAGACCAAGCGGTGGCCCGCCCGCTGGCCACATATACGCCAGTTTTCGGTCTGACGCCTGTGTGCAGTAAATGTCAGTGCATCAAATACGCATACCGACGCAGATGACTACTTGGAAGTGTCTAGATCAAGTCAATGGCCTAAGATTCTTGTTGATTGATCTAAAATTCATGATTCCTGCAGAGGGAGTGAAGGACATCGGTGAGATGAAATATGCTTTTTTCCAAATTTTATTCATTATATGGAGTAGAATTGACTTGAACCCATTCATCTGGGTGTTTGTCGTGTAACCCGATACCTCTGGGCCTTGTTTTGTACCTCGTCAGATCTCTCGAATGTTATGTATCTCGACCTCTGATTTGACTCGGTACGAAACAAGTCTCATTGGTATCTGGTTACACAACAAGCTCTCCTTAGGTGGTGTTAAATTAAAAGAAGGAAGTTCCATGCTGGCTTCCAGGTGTCCTTATTTCGGCCGCGACATTACGTCTAGAGGTTAAGTAAGTTACTAACGGAATTCGGTGGGAGTTTGTCAGCTTTCTTCCATCCATTATACAAGGCATTTAGTGAAACATTTTTGCGAAGGTCGATAAACATCAATCAGATAAATACATTTATACTTTCAAGATATTTTAATATAGTACACGATTGGATTTATGAAGTGGCGTGTAGTAACATTCATTAATGAAGGCTTTAGGGCTGGGTTGCAAAACAATATGCGTTTGCTAGTCAATCAAGGTGGGGCTGCTTACTAGACCTTTGGTTGATAAATATGGTATGCTTTTACCTCAAGCCAACATTTGCCAAAAAGTTGGCAACGTACATGGCTATAATGTACCACGAGAAAAATAAACACAAACATGGTAATATACCTACCTCCTGGTGCTTTGACTGGAAGTTTCTTCTTGCTTGAAGCTCACTGATTAATGTTATCCCCCATCATCGGGGTTTTTATAAGAAAACAATTCGTTCAGTGCTATCTTGAGGTCAACAAATTAAGTCAATAAACTGGAGCGGGTTCAATTCAAGTGGGTGCAATTGTCCGAAAAATATTAATTGCAAAATATTAGAAAACTGTATCCCCTTTGAATAAAAGGAAACAAAAGCAATTCAGAGACACACTGAGCGTGAAATGTGATCTTGAAAGCAGTTTTTATTTCTACATCAAATTGTTATTTGGATTCGGAATGATTATCGCTTTATCGCTGACACCCCCACCCATGTCATTCATTGGAATCGCCTATTAATCCAGTTTAGACTGGTTGGTCAGTTATCAGCCATCCAGACGTGAACGGACCCATGCCAGTATAGCTTGACTCTTGTTGTCCTATCATACCATATAGACTGCATTATTACAGAATAAATATTTATCCGCACCTTTAAAAATTTAAAGGAAACAGTCGTCTTGAAAATAAGAAATGGCAGGGCACAGACGTACTGGAGAAACCAAACTGGATATTCACTAAGATGAACTTCTAGAACATTGGTAGAGGGCTTTCAAGACCATGAGCCTCATTACTGCCATCAGCAATTATTTCACATCTGTTAGCGCAGTATTTACCACATTATTAAACTGTTAACTAAAAATGTTTGTAATTTAATACATGTTCTGAAATCATGAAATGACATTTCAGATAGGATTCTATCTGAATGCATCTCTTCAGAATATGCTTAAGTGATTATAAGTTAGTCAGTTTACGAATGTGTGGATGGTCAAACAATCGAAGTGAATGTAATGGCTTTCTCGTAAACTCATTTAATCACGGGCTTAGATGAGATGAGAGGACTATTCAGATGCATATCACAATTTTGATGTTGTTGTGGTTGTAGGTTGCGCAAAACCCCAGGGCTATATGACAAGGACAGTGCTATTTGAATAGTAATTACTATCTCCAGTTAGATGAGCAAATAAGACACAATTCTTAAGTTCTGAGTAAATCTAAGGGACAAGTCGGACATTCGTATTCCGTTCGTGCACCATGAACGGGCGTTCTCAGCAGATAATCCCAAGACTCATTTCCGAAAAAAAGAACAAAAACATGACTTATAGTATGTACACACTCATGGTACACCGTCACGATACGAAATACCACCAGGCTCAATTTCAAGTCCTGGCTGAATCTAGCCGTCGTAACTGATATCTTTATATATGCCAATCGTCAATCATGGACCTTCCGGGTCAATAACTGAAAGACCAATTTTCAAAACCACGTTTAATGTTCGCCACAAAAGAACTAAGACTGTACATAAAGTAAAACATTGGAAAGGGCGCCTTCAATAGCTGGACAACACGAGTTGCCTAAGCCAGGGATTTCGAGGATTCCTCCTCTGCAACTGTTCGTGGGGTTTTGGCTAAAACAAACAGGCGACGGATTTAAATCGTTTGGCTGTTGGTTCCATCTGGACACAATTTGTCTTCGGTCAATATGGTTTGTATAACTGCACACCGCATGTAAGAAAAGTCGTCATTAAATTCCTAGTTTGTGGTTTGTCCCAAGGTGATTCTAAGCCCGCGAAGCTCAACGCCATCGTATTGGTAAAAACAGGGATGAACAATAACCTGAAATAAGTAAATATATTCAAAGTGGTGATTCGCGTGAAAACGATCGATGCATATAAAACCCCTAGCTACTGATTAAAGCCAACTGGAAACACTTATAAGGCACCAGAGATTCTGGACATCACGTCAGTATTTATTCACAAGATAATTATACTCACCCTAATATTTAAGAAACTTCGACAACATTCTATGAGATATCGACTACACACTAGTTTTATGGTATTGATTCGTGAGGTTGATTACGCGACGTAATGCCCCACAGTTCTCCGCGAAGAAAACAGTCTGAAGCTCTGACTGAAGCCTATCGACATAAAAGCAATCTCGGTGAACTAAACACTAAAGATCAGTTTTATTTTTTGAATGAATTAAGGTTTACGGTATTCAGTATAGGTGACTTAGACACAAAGGACAGTTTCGAGTTCTTACCACACATGCAAAGTGTGCATGGACAATAAATGGACAATCCATGGAGAACCATCTGACACTAAGTGTCAGCGGGTGGGTCACGAAAGGACAGTTTCGAGTTCTTACCACACATGCAAAGTGTGCATGGACAATAAATGGACAATCCATGGAGAACCATCTGACACTAAGTGCCAGCGGGTGGGTCACGAAAGGACAGTTTCGAGTTCTTACCACACATGCAAAGTGTGCATGGACAATAAATGGACAATCCATGGAGAACCATCTGACACTAAGTGCCAGCGGGTGGGTCACGAAAGGACAGTTTCCAGCTCTCAATAATATCTCGGGAATTTGCACCAGTAATTGGATGGAACACAAAGAACTGCTTGGAAGGCCTGACTACAAAGCTGTGGTAATGATTATTACAGTGCACGAGATCACAGAACAATGATTCCTAGTTTTAGAGGTAGATAATTGGTATTATTGCGGTTTGATGCTGAACCTCGTTGTGGAAAAAAATACATTAAAACAACGAACCTATCCGATTTAATATTGCTAGCTTTTCATTGTCGGTTTAATAAGTACAGTTACAACGAATGATCCTCAGAGCTGTTGATCTAGGCATTTACAACGTCGTTTTGCCAATCTTGCCTGTCCCAGGCAAAGACAACCAGGCTTTTGAGTTCGTGCCTCACTCGAGCCACAATCACTTGAATGTGAATTTGAAGGCATGCTATATATATTTCATCATGTTGGTTTGTAGTTTAAAATTTCTTGGTATCTTTCAAACTAACGTTTTAGAGAATATAGGCTATATTGTATAAGACCGATTTCTACCTACTGTTTAGAGCTGAGATTTTTCTCACACCACGATAAAATTTCTGAGGTTTAAAGACAAATGTATGCATGTTCGGATATCACGTATGTAAAATATGGTGACATTATAATATTGCGGGCATCTGTCATTTGAAATTAAAAATTTATTGAACTCATATTTAATCTGGTTATGTTTAAGTTGTCGAGATTTGCATGGAGACTTATATGTTGAAGATTCACAATGGTTCTCCATTGTTTACTTATACGTACACAAAATTTGTTGACCAGTTGTTCAAACTTGGTTGTGTGTTGCATGTTAATGTCTGCTTTAAATTCAATGAATTCAGTGCCAAACCCACAAACCCACCCACAACAAAACAGCGAGAGGCTTTCTACAGGACAGGGGCCTAACTTCACAAAACTTCTCACAGAGATACACCACAGATAGCCATTATTGGCGAAGAAAAACCCCGCTACAGACTTGCGTTACAAGCTACGACTTCAGATGAGACTATCTTGTATGCTTTGTCTACTAATTTCTACCAACTGGCTCATTTTTTTCTAACATTTCCCATCTTGAGTAGAGAGATACCTCGGGTGTTTTTAATCACTGACACAATTTTAGCTCCATGCGTAAGTATTACGTTATCATCATCACCTAACTGTGTCACAACATTCATTGCACTAAACCGTACCCGTGTTGTACTTTATAAGTCCACGGTAATATAACACTTCCTTATGCGCAACTTTTGTCTTGAAGGTGAAACGTTATCGACCCTATATATATCTTCAAGCGGACACTTCATACATAGACAGATCATAAACTCGATAACAGTATTTACCCCAGGCAATACAATCTGACCGCTTTTTGTACACGAATTGTTGTTGTTATGATAGCTCGTGCTGGTGGCAAGACAAGGCTTGTAAGATTCGGTCAGCTATCAGATTATCTGGAATAAACCGGATTTTACCTGAATTTACCGGACTTCTGTCGGACACGTCTGCTGTCCCAATGCACCATAAACTCAGGCACTCGGTATAATAATCATTCAGCTGCTATCTTAAAAGTGTCAAGTATGTATAGGGTGATTAATGTTTTCACATGTGAAGACAAGTATACATATCAAGGTGAGGAAAACGGCATTTTCGTTTTTCAGCAAATATAAAACTTGAATTGTAAATTTAAATTGCTCTTTATATTGCTGTATAATTGTGATTTCAGCTCACATGTATTACGTCTGACGCCAGTGTACACATGTACCTTGGATACTGACTAAAATTACTTTGCATGTCTTGGTTGCTGGAGAAATACTGACACCGGGCCGTCCAGTCCTGTTTCCTTGCGCTGATCTCTCAGTGCCGAATGCCAAGGGATGAAGAAACAAGTACCATTTTTAAAGTATTTGGTATGACCCAAACCATACATGATCCCAGATATCCCTACCTCGATAGGGTATATATACATACCAACTGAGCGACCCTCATGCATAAAATTAGTTTACCCCTAGTTTGATCATCTTTAGCTACTATTGTTGTCAAGGCGAAAGACATGTAATAGTTTAGGCCACTAACCCCAAACCACTGAGTTTGGGTGTTCAGATCTCGATATCGTTGATTTCGTGCAAAGGCTGTATAGGTCAACAGCGTTATTATGCAGTTGTTTTGTTTTTCTCCACCACTGGACCCGGCCGCTGCTATATATGCGAAATGACCTCAAGTATAACGTGAACCTAGAGACAAATAAATAAATAATCTGCATGGAGCTTACATTTTGGCAAGGTTTTGTGTGCTTTCTTGAGGAACTGATTACTAATAAACTAGCTAGGTGAAATCTTTATAAAATATTCTTGAAAATAATTCAAGATTTCAAAATTGGATAAAATGCTTTCCTGTTTGCAAAGTGAAAGCTTGAGTAATCTTCCCTATTAGGTCAAAACATTCTTTGTTTATGTCCCGTGGACTCTTCCAGACACAAGCCATGCCAAGACACCGAAGATAATCTTTGTGCTAGTACGGAAATGTGTGAAGTATCGTGTTTACCAGAAGACAAACGTCGCACGTTGTGAGATTTGTGCTGAGGCCAGCTTTCGAATACATGTGTTATTTGATGCCCCTTGAGATCAAGATGACTTCCTGTGTTTGAGGCGGTGTGAACTATATACATCTGCGGCTGACTTTCCCTAAATGACAAACAAGAACACAGAGTTTTCACAACACGTGACCAAGAAATACTCGAGAAAAGATACGCCTGTGTTAAATATTAGCTTGTTGCAGTTAGTTGTAGCCTGATTCATAATATCTGCGCACAGCTTCCGGTTCCAAGTCGAGGTTCCCCAGGTGGTCTTTTGTCAAACTCCACACAGTCTGCTCCACAGTAATGGCGGATCCCTGCTTCCAGTTATGCACATTCCTGACAATGACAGATCTACAACACCCTCACACAGAAATGCTTAAGGTGTCACTTTCAGTTAATCTTTGTGCAATTTGGATGATTGAGAACTGTCAGAAGAAACACAAAAAAGATTGGAGATAACGTTATCACTTCTCATATATCCCTGATAAGATGCTGTTCAAGTTTTCTAGATCTTGGACACTGGATTTGTAGATTTCTCCGCTCTCACTGCTCAGTGCAACGTCCACTGAAGGCCACTTGCCTTCCACCAATGTGGCTTGCAAGAAGGAAAAATTGCCACTATTGAAATCTGAACTGAATCATTGATTGATTGAGTGGGTGATAGTTGTTTAAGGACATAGTCAGTAATTTTCGTCGTCGCGGATGTTTGTAAGGAAAAGGAGAGGGGACAATTTCATAAAACTTCGTAAAGAAATATCCCCTCGTAAATGACGGCATCTTTATTAACCTTTAATATGGACAGTGTAAATCTATATCCTATACAAAGTGTTGTGAGATAAGCCCTAGGGCCTCGTCCTTCCATCAGACAAGCTTAGCCTGAAAGGCAGTTAACCTAGAACTCTCCCGTGTGGGCCCCGTGAACAGAATTTTCTCGTTGAAAACATTATTTTGACCTCAAAGAAATAATAGCCGGCTAGTGTTTTTGTGTGATCCAAGTTACTGCCATTTATTCATTCTTAGCTGGAAAACTAATTGGCAAAGTATCCGTTATCTTTTCGATTGCTGTCTTACGCCACACTCACGAATATTTCACATTACTGCGACCAGCATTATGGTAGGAGGAAACTGGGCTCCGGACAAACCCATGACCATCCACAGATTCCTGGCAGACTTTCCCCACGTATGATAGGCTTTAAACTCACAGCAATCGCTAAAGTGAGAGCCTCCAGAGTCATTACACTGCACAATCACCCTATTCACTTCGTTACTGAAGCCTCAGGTATGATTTAATTATGATTGTTTATAGGTGTGCATCAGCCATAATGTTTCATTCAAGCAGCACTTTGAATACGGCATATGAGTACACACAGCATTTTGGGAAGGTATATGTGTTAGAAACAGCAATTCTGTGTAATACCGCTTAACCCGGGGCTAGGTGCTAAATGTTCATCGTGTTAAGTATGATAGCCACTTTGGATACATCAGCAGGTTGAATCAAAGCGCAACTGAGATATATGTTTTCTTAGGGACACCATATATATACTAGAACGTTGAACGATTTAGAGACTTATTTTATTCATCTGCCTAGAACATTTATGGCGTTTCTTCGTCATCATTGAGAACTGTTGGCTGTTTCTCTTTGCATGAATCCATCTCATTTTTCATTTTATATACTTTCTTCGTTTTTTGGTGGTTTGTGTTATTTGTCATTTTGGAAACTGGCCTTGCCCGTTTCGGTTGACGGCTGGTATACGAATGTCGGTGCTCAACATGATCTGAAAAGCCAAGCCGTGCCAACTGTGATTCCTCTAAGTATATTCTCTGGTTGCGACAACATACCAACCTACTGACGCAACATTAAGAACATTTCCTTATTAGAGCAGAGATCGCCTTGATGGTCTGTTGATTAGAGCATCCGCCTCTGTGTGGGGTCCTACCAAATACTTTAAAAATGGTACTTGTTGCTGCTTCGCTTGGCGCTCAGCATTGAAAGGTTAGAGCAAGGAAACAGGACTGATCAGCCCGGTGTCGGTATAATGTGATTGGGTGGGATGTCATGTCTGGTGTCTTCGGCATGATCTTCCCGTGGCGGCAGCACTTTGGTGGCATGGACTCGCCCTGCCACAAGAGAGACACACTATAAGTACATACCAGAAGGACTCCTCGTCGTCATATGACTGAAACACTGTTAAGTATGAAGTTAAACCCCAAGCACTCGCTCACTTACTTTGTGAACCTGAGAAAATTATTAATTAATGATATTATAATGAAATTATTAACCCATTACTGCTGTCGTGCTGTTGAGGACTTCCACTTCCACTGACGTACACAGATTTAATTAAAAACAAGACACAACAAATAGGTGCCTTATCATCCACCTTATTTAAGGTCAACGGCAAAGGAAATGAAAGACCGGAACTCAAGATAAAATTATGAAGGTGACTTTATTTATGTACATGTGAAATGGTGAGATGATTTGAGCAGTTTATGAATACAGGGTATTTATGAAGAGGGAAACATTTTTAAAATGAGCTTACAAAAGGAGTATTTATAAGGAATTCAATATCGAACAAAATAATACAAAACTGTAAAAAAAAAAATCCACCTGTATATGGTACATTTATTATATGAAAAATGTAAAGTTTGGAACATCTTGATTGTTCAATACATTGAGCCCGCCTAATGTACAGTAGTGTTTTAAACACGTTTAATTTCTGACGGATTTAGATGACAATGGTGACCCAGGTAAAACTACGGCCGGGTACTTTTTACCCAATAATTCAACAGTGACCTCTGCGCCTGCTGAGGAATGACTGCACGAGACATACGCGAAAGCGAGGCCCTTTCCAACCGTATAACCATGGCAGCCAGATGTGGTATGTCCAATCACCTGTGACAATAGGACAATCGAATTTAAAATTTAATAAATAGTCTGTAGTCTGCGAAAGAAATCTGGACAGCAACGTTTGTCAGCTTTTATATTAGGATGCATTAATCCTAGAAGGATTTCAAAAAATCATACAAAAACAGAATTCACACCCCGGAAACACTATCTGTCAGCTAAGCTTCAAGAGATTTCCATCATACAATGGTATAGCCTATCTACTGCATTCTCTTCCTCACCACGAAACTGTATAGTATATATTTCCATTAAAATTGTTCAATGTCTTGAATAACTCTTCCATGGCATCACGTAACACAAAACTTTACCTTGTCTCCAGACCAGATAGCTTCGTTGCCCTCTGGGTCGACACGCTCTGTTTGCATGGACAATAATACGAGTGTTTGAGACAGCGGAGAATTCTTCAGTTCCTGAATCGCGGACTTGCCAATAAAATCACAGTCCTGCAAACAGGAAGATATTAACATATATATAATTATGTTTTAGAAAGGTTCGACAATTTTAACGAATAGCTGGCACATTTAATGCCGAAACTTTTAATTACTGAGAATTTTTATTTTTATTATCCACTGTCCATGATTTCTCGAAACCAGTCCTGAAAAAGATGAATTAAACTATTTACAACACAAAAGTAACTTAAGGCGAATTGCGCGATCGAGAAAGCATCACTTACTTTGTTTTCATCAATTCTGTCCTCCAGTCTGCTCTCCAGAACATTGTAGTCCAACTTCATCTGAAAAATTTACAAAGAAAATAATCATTTGTAACTGAAATAGATATTGCACATATTGTCACAAATATAAGAGTTTGCCCGGAAACTGGGGAAAGGATAATACCGACGAGTTTAGTTTCTGATTAAGTTCTTATGGCTGGACGTAACTTTCTACCGTTGTATTACAATTATTACAACAGGACTAGCACGTGGCTTTTTCCTAGGTTGCTACAGATTGGCTTAGTCAAGGGCGTGATGATCGTAGCGAGACAGCACTTAAAGTATAGAGCCATCGAGGTCCACGACAGATTTTAGACCATGATGAAATTGTTGTATCCTGTTGTGCGCACGTATTCTTAGAAAACAAGCGGTGTTACATTTTTGGTTATGTCATCGACTGATTGAAGTGGGTGGACATGGGCTCAGTTAGTAGTCGGTTGACTAAGCTTGGACTGAATTTGTAAAGGGAAGACTAAGCTTCAACCTGACTGGGAATGGGTGGACTCAGCATGGGATCGATTGGTCATCAGTGAACTATACTTGGGCTTATCTGGTAATGAGTGAGCTGTGTTTGGGCTCGATTGGTAAAGAGTGGGCTACGCTTGGGTTCGATTGGTAATGTGTGGACTATGCTTGGGTTCGAATGGTGACGGATGGACTAAACTTGGACTCGACAGCAAACCTGTGAACTAAGCTGGGTATCTTGCTGTAATAGCTGGGCTTAGCCTGGAATCCGTTTATTATGTGTGAGCTGATGAAGGTCGTGATTCGACATACGACGTTTAACATTGGTCACTCCGGATTAATATGAACTGACTCATCATGAAAACGGTTTATTAAAGAGGTGCCTGTACTGGCGTTAACCCTGACTTACATCTGACCCCCAGGCTGGTATACCACTCTCTATCCTTAGGGTATTGTAGGCATAGGACCCGAAGTTTCCTATATGGTGTTTCTTCCCCGCTTCCATCAAAGCCTTGTACAAGGCGGCCATGTTGTCCGTTTCTGTATACAACTCCCAACCTGGCTCTCCTGGAAAAATCAAGAGAAGTGGAAACAAAAAGCAAGAGTGGGACATAAATGGAAGAAAAAGAAATTGCTGATCATATAGCAAAATCTATGTTTTGATCTTGCATATTTAACAAGTCACATGATACAGTAGGACCTTTTTACCTTTATCAACAGAAGAGTTAGATCTCAAGACTCCCCTATCGCAATTAACATCACTGTAGTTTTTTGCCTCATTCTGCTTGCGACAAAAGATGATGTAAGTTGTCACTTTTTTCAGGATTTACATGAACAGCTAAAATAAAACAGGTGAATGATACTGTCGTCATTGCTCTATTCTGTGGTCTGTTGTATTGCTAAAACTCAACAATTCCAGTCTACCTTTTCTTCAGACCTCTTCTTATTAACTTGGATCATTTGTGCACCGTTTTCACACAATTCGGTCTAACGTGAGTTACAATTTTGGCTTTGTATGCCGGTGTTTATACACAATTTCAGTCTTCTTACCAGTTAATGAGACGTTAACGGCTAAGACTAGACGATCTGCGACACTGAATGAGAAGCAAGGCTTTGGAGACTGTTCATTGGCTACCTGTGACAGTACGTCACCTGACATTGGACCAGCCAATCCTAAACAGCCAAGTGCATCAGACTGATTCGTGATCTGTACATTTAACTTCTTTTCACGAGCAATCTTCTCCAGCAGTCTGCGAAAATAAATGGTCAATTTCAGCAGGAATCACTGCATTTCACATTTTTCTATTTATCATCCATGAAAAATACCCGCCATGTTAGGAAATAAATGCCATTAACTATTTGTGGAAACGACGTCCATACGATATCCATACTATTTCAGTCTGTTTGTTAGTTCAATTAGTGCTTCAAAAATTTTCATGAGAATAGTTCTCTTGTATGATGGCACCTCTTTCCGTTCATTGGAGACAATGTTTGTGTGTAACCGTTTGAGTAGCCTTTGATTCTGTAACTTGTCTTCCATTAACATCATCTACATATGGTGAGGATTCATCAGCCATATGCCAAAAGTCCGTAGTTTTAACCGGGCTCTCCGGTTCCTCCGTCCATAAAACTGATTGCCATCGTTTAAGTGAAAAATTCTTGACTTTGGCATTAAACGACAATCAAATGTATAATAAACTTCACGTCATGAATGTATACTCACCTCAGATCATGCAGTTCAGACAGAGGCCCCGTGACACATAAAAACTCATCCTGGCTCTGACGCGCCAGCAAGTTCTCGGCGTAAACCTTTCCCTTGTTGGTGAGCATGTAGCACGTCTTGTAGCTATCCACCTAAGCAAACAAGGCGATTTATTCATCACACTGTACATTCTGGGTACATTATTAATGTCGGCGACATACCAGTACTATCAAGCTGATTTCTGAATACCATTCAATACGAATTGTTATAAATGATGGATACTTAATTAATAAAAGCATGCTTAGTGATTTCATATTATAGGTGGTAGCGTTAGAGCTTGAGATTTTGGATTCGGTATATGTAAGTGAAATCCAAGCATTAAATGTTGACAGCGTGAAATGAATACCGTCCTGTTTCTGGTCACACAGTTTCTTGTTCAGGATATCACTGTACCTCTGGCAGCACGTTGCTGTAGGCGTAATTCAGTAGCTGTTCCGCGTCGCGCCCTGTAATGCGGAACTTTCCGGCAGGAGTCACATCAATCACTCCCACGTGCTCCCTCACCATGGCAACCTCGCGACCGACCGGCTCAAACCAGTTGGTTCGGTAAAAACTGGGGTTGTACCCTGGGTCATCCCCCGGAAGTGCGAACCAGTTCGGCTGTTCCCAGCCTGAAGCAAGAACCAAAGATAATATCCCAGGCTTTACAGCTATCCTTGTGACAGTAGGATTGATCATCACTGACTATATATGGCATCACGGGAAAGATGGCTGTCTGGTTCAACCTGTTTTGAAGTCCAAACTGAGCAACCTGATCCTGGAGTATGTCGTAACAACTCGGAATTACCTGTTTTGAAGCCCAACTGAGCAACCTGGTCCTAGAATATTTGATAACCACCAGGAATTTACCTGTTTTGAATGCAGATTGAGCATCCTGGTCCGGGAGTATCTGATAACCACTAGAAATTTACCTGTTTTGAAGTCAAACTGAGCAACCTAGCCCGGGAGTATGTCGTAACAACTAGGAATTACCTGTTTTGAAGCCCAAATGGTCCTGGAGTATCTGCTAACCACCAAGAGTTTACCTGTTTTGAAGCCCAACTGAGCATCCTGGACCTGGAGTATCTCGTAACCATCTGGAATTACCTGTTTTGAAGCCAAACTGAGCACCATGGTCCTGGAGTATCTCGTAAACACCACTTTTTCGTCTAGTGGCCCTTCCGGCCGGACGTTCGTCTTTGGGGTAGATTATGTAGTTGTTCATGCTGTACGTCTCCCGGGCTTTGGCCAGAGTGTAAGATCTGTGACAGATGAACCAGTCCAGTGTTATTTGGACACTGATCAGACATTAAGATCTAGAAAATCAAACTAATCTACATTATTTTAGCAATGGCTGACGTGTCAGGTTTGTGAAGGAGAAATGTACCGTAATCAGCGTTAATCTGATAATAATTCACGTGTTTGCATTGGAAAGAAATAAAATCAACATCAGTCTGCCACTGGCCAACGTGTCAGATTCTCGGAGAAAAAAATGATTTAACTGTTTGTTTGCCAAGCAGTGGTCAACCTGTCAGATTCTAGGGGAAGAAATGGTTTTAGTGTTAGTTTGCCAAGGAGTGGTCAACCTGTCAGATTCTCGGAGAAGAAATGGTTTAGTGTAGCCTTGCACTGGTCAAAATGTCCGATTTATGAAGGCGAAAGCCAATCAGTATTAGTTTGCTATTATTTCAGCAAGTTGTGGAGGTCTGCGAGTACATGCCAGGAAAGTTAACTGCCTTTTGCATAAGCATGTCTGTCTATCATTTGTTGTAAAATAACTATTTATTTATTTGACTGTTTTTTAACCCTGTACTCGGGAATATTTCACTTATACCTAAGGCGGCCAGCATTATGGCGGGAGGAAGCCGGGCAGGGCTCAGGACAAACGCTGCCCGTCCTGTAAGTTTTTCGTAGCCGAAAGACGCTTTTTGCTCATGTTTAGATACTCTGGTCCCTTTGTATATTACGCACAAATGGTCTGTGTTCATAACGATTGCAAAGATTGAGATTCCATGCTGAAGTTGGCCACACTACAATGTCTGACACAACATGAATATAGATACAGGAAATAAGAATCTGACTTCATTATGCATTTTGAAGAATTATTATTATTTCCAAGTGATAGCAAGGCTTTTTTGTTAAAATCAAATGTTTCACGCCTAATGCTCAAGACTTTAATGAGTTTCCAGACAATGGCGTGTAATAAATTGCAATGAACATTTTTTTACATTTTTTTACATTTTTGAACCTAACGCCAGTGGGAGGTAAAAGCTGCTACAATTGAAGCATTTACATGAACACATAGAATAAAACCCTGAGGTAAAATTGAAAAGAGACTAGATTTCACTGCTTAAATATGACTGGTTACCAACAATCGCATTCCAGTCGCTGTTCTGGCTCTTACTCCCCATGTTGTATTACTTTACATATCATGTCCTCTAGGCGTTGTTTTATTTGATCTGTTTAACTGGTAAATAAGCTTGGTAGCAACTTCGCACACCCATCGGCATTCCAGCTACAAAATGTATATATTAGATACAAGTCACTTGTAGTGAGTCTTGGAGGATTTTCGAATTCGAACTCTTTCATCGCTAAAGGTAAAAACAAGTACTATCGTACCACGTGACCTGTCGAACGAAAATGTTCGGCAACTTTTTCTGATTACATATACTATAACACGGACGTCCAAAAAAGTGTCGTTTTTTTGTCTGCAAATCACCGAGTGGCAATCTCCACGAGAACTTCAAACAATCTCGGCCGTCGAGACCAAAGCTTTTTTCAAACTAATCAAGTGTCACGCATCATCTTTGTAGCAGATATTATTAGTTATATGACGATCTTCTGGGGATATCCGGCTGAGGTCTTTAACATTTCCCGGAAGATCGTCACAGAACGAATATGTCACCATTCATAGCATCTTTTCAAACGTAAAACTGAGAGAAAAAAAACCAACGATGTCGTTTATTTTATATATTAGATTTTATATACATGTATGAATGTATGTAAATGCTTTTGTAAGACAGGCTTCTGTATGCATGAATTCCAGACCAATAACCAGAGTTGGGAAGTTCAACAAATGTATACAAAACAATGCAGGTCTTTATGCCTTGAATTAAGTATAAAAATGTGTCACACAATGTACGAAAAAAGCGCATTTATTCAAACTGCCAATTATCGTCCAAGAAATTTAAGATAGCACCTGCAGCTGGTACCAAAAAAAGAAAAAGAATTCCACTGAAAATTTAATTATATTTATATTCTGAAAAACAATAACTATAAAATTTTAACCTCGAATTAATTCTAAAAATGTTTAAGGTGGGGAAAAAAGCATTTATTAATAAAAACTGCAATAATCTGCAAAAACTACAAGGAAGTTAGAACCTAAATACATGAAAGTTCCTCTACACGAACCCGTGTTCGATTACTGTATATTATTTACAAAGTGACAGACTGCAGTCATGGAAAGACAATATGTTTTATTTTTAATTATATTCTTGTTTACTGTTTGTATGGTGAGGCTGTTGAATATAGGTGATGTTCTGTTGGTATTCGCAGTGTTAATTACTGACGCCGTACGCAGGGGGATGTCGTCGTAATCACAGAACAGCTGATTCATGTCGAGGTCAAGGTCAAGGTCGGGGTCAGTCACTGAATAGCGGGAATATGAGGATGGCAGACGGGGACGCACTGGTTTCAGATGTTTTCGATTTGCAGAGCGGAGGTGTCGATTTGGAGGTGGATTTGGATGATGATGTGGATGGTGCAGCAGGAGAAATCTCGGCATTTAACACCCTACCCATGTCAAGTTTCTCGCGATCTCCTACACGCTGTTAAACAGGTAGGGATGAAATAGCCATGGATCTCGGCTGTGACCTCTCAGTGTGGGGTTAGGCGTAGATCACAGCCGAGGAGCTATGCAGGTTAAAATAGTGGTGTTTAAAAATATCTTAAAATAAATGCAAAATGAACCAATGTATATATAATCCTGGGTTACGGACTTATCGCCATGATAAAGATTTCTACGGACGGGTAAAAAATTAATGGGAAAGGAATATGTGAGTACATGCCTGGAGCGAGCATTAATTCACTCCATGGTGTACATTATCTTCCCCTTTATAATCGTTCATAGTCATTTGACAAATGGGTTAAACTCGTGTTGCTGCATACATGAGGCCCTAAGGTGATTTGTATTTGAACCGTATTTTCGGTTATATATAGCGAAATTATCACGAAAACAATTTCATAATAATTCCATGTGATACGAGCCCGGATTTTACAGACGAAAAGTCATTTTGCCAACACTAACAGTGAAACGAGTGCTGGATCTTCAAGTGTTAACATGACCTAATGTCTGCAGCTTTTATTTGGTGCCATTATGCCTCACTCGATTAGTATTAAGTCACTGAGAGTATATGTTAGTGTGTGCTGTGAGCTTTCACTGGTTATTTGAGTTCAAGCTGTTTCTTACACGAGTAACTGCGGATTTCATATACCAACTGTATTACACGTTAACATGTGCATTGGGGTGAATTCAGACTGTTTTTCGTTACGCCTGGCTACCGACCTATCCGTCCACCAGCCGTAACGAGAGTGGTCCAACTCGATCAGGTCATAGGTAGGCTCTCCATTCACCATCCAGTCAGCCAGGTACTTTCCGATACCGCCAGCGTGGACGATGCCGTATCTGCAACAGCGAACGGTTAATGTAATGGTGAAAACTTAGTTGTTGAAACATTCAAATACCAGTCGTCAGCCTTATTGGATGTTCCAGGTCATTAATCAGTAATATTTAGTTTTAGTGAAACGTTTGAAAGGTTCGTTTTGGGTTTTTTTTGTGATTTGTTTTATCACTGTATTTTTATTCCCGTCAATTACTGAGCAAATTTGGGAAAGAATGCCATATTGTTTTGATTGTATTTATTGTCCCAGAATATCCAGGTTTAACATGCTATACTTATTTTTGAAGGCAAACCCATTCCCTAGCAAATCTGAATCGGAACAAAGACAAACCCATGCGTGGCTTTCTAGTGCTGAGGTTACGTTATGAAATGATCTGCTAATCGGAAAGACATTTCACTATATAGAACGCTGATATATGAAGTTAGAACCATAATGCCACATACGTGAGACAGATCCATTTATACCCTTCCAGAAAGCAAACTGTTTCTGTTGAAACAATGTCAAGAACATGACAACTGGTCAGGCCTCTCAGTGGAGGGCACGAATTTAAGCCAGATTGAAATGAGGATGCTTATTGCTGGGATTTCCTTGTTGTCAATTAACATAATCGGATCAAGCCAAATGCTAGGATCACATGCCATTGCCCATCAATACATAATGACTATTGTGTCTTAAGACGTGACAATTTACTGAGGTAGCGCTACAAAGGAATATTGTCAAATTAGGCACGTGGAAGCCTGATAGCAAAGAAACATTAGCAAACAAAGTCAAAGAAACTGAATAAAGTATTAAACACTCGGAGAAGGTCTCACCCAAACCCTACAGCCACCCAGTAGTTGGCTGCCCCTTGGTGAGGTCCGACGATCGGCAAACCGTCAGGGCTGTAGGTAATGGGTCCACAGATTGAGTTCTTAATGCTGGCTTCTTTCAGAACAGGCATCGTATCCATCAACTGTACCAGGTAGTCGTTTAAAAGGTCCAGATCCTCTTCGAATAGTTCTTTACCAAAACCTGTGAAACAGATATGATGGGAAATTAAGTCCCAAGTTCGACATTGGTATACCCCTGATAAACAAAGGAAGGGGTGTTCCAAGTCCAGTCGTAATTTATGCGTCGAAACCGACATTCGTGTACCAGCCGTCAACCGAAATGGACTCATTTTCAAAAGAGCTTAAAATACCAGTTTTTCAAAGGAATGTGTTAGAAATAATATATAAGTAGTAAATAGAGCTGATAACATGTAAGACAGAATCGGTTTTCGTCGGTTTTCAATGATGCATAGAAGGCATTTGATATTCTAGACATGACATCCGCCTCGTGGTCCTTCATTTCCAGACTCTATACAAATATAGGTATCTCAGTCACTCTTTGCTCGCAAGTGTTCATAAAATCCTCATTTTGATGCACTAAACATGAATGTTTATAGGGCCCTTGGACCTTCGGATGAATGATTCGTCTGCGAAAAGTTACACGCGACGTTCAGCTTAATAGAAAAGACCAACTACTAAAATGTAACGAAATCCATTTATGACCAGGAAACAGATGCCGATACCTTTCTAGTTCTCTCCGATGGCTTTCATTTATTTTAATGACCAGTTTTGACCCTGTCTGTTAACTAACTGCAACTAGCATGTGTCTCAAGAATTATACGACTTGAAACCATATGTGCCGACTTTGATGGCTTTAATAACTGACAGAAAACTCAGCGATATTTTACCTGCCGGCACACCTTCGTCATACCAGTCGTCCCTCAGTTTCATTTTTTCCTGGCTCTCGTAAGGTCCCAGCAGCAGCCCGCCTCTCTCCTGCCGGACATAGCACGAGGCCTCAAGGTCCCGGATGACAGGAGCCTCTTTGGTCAGAGCTACCACTTCCGGTATCTCTGACGTCACCATGTATGTATGGTGGACCGGAACTAGGGGTATATCTATGCCTGCTAACTGTCCCACCTCTCGGCCCCAGAAACCTGCAGGAAAATTATGCCTCAAGTATGAAGGTGCCGATGGCTGCATTTTGGAGGGTTCGAGATGCATACTGAAATGGTGTGTACCATCTCACAGAATCCTCAAATTGAGTATAAGGAGTTCCACAAACCGCGGACTTGCAATGTCTGATAAATCTTAATAACTGACCTGGGATGTGAACATTTAAAAAATATCTTCCAAATGTAGGAAATATTTCAATTCAGTAGGTGAACTGATGCATTAAATTTGAAAGCATCAGTTGTATAGCAGCCTTGTACCAAAGTACAATGTTTTAACTTGGCCATGGCAATGATGCATGCTGAGCTGACCGAGCTTATCGTAACTCAGGTGTATTCTTTCTGCTAAGTGCAGGGCGTGATACATCAAGATTCAAACCAAGCCGTGTTTTCCGGCATAGAATACAGTCTCTCTCAGCATAAAACTCTATGCCTCCGATGAGAGGGTTACAACATTATCCACCTGTCAAGAAACGTTAGACGATAACTTAACCCTTGAGCACAACCTCACTCAGACGACATCAAACATCCGGTCTTGTGACAAGCTTCTAAGAATATCGACATTGCTGGGATGTTTTTGTTTTTTGTATTTTGTTTCTTTTTTTGAAGACATCTTGGCTTTACCTGCAGCGTTGAGAACTTGTTTAGCTCTGATCAATCCCTTGGTGGTCTCAATGTCCCACCGTCCGTCCTGTCTCAGATTCATGCTGTTTACGCCAGTGTTTGTGAGCAATTTTGCGCCATGTTTCCTCGCCCCGATCGCTAGTGCGTGTGTCAGGGAGTACGGGTCCACGTAGCCGTCCCCTTCATTGTACAGACCAGCCAGAATCTGACAAAAATCAAAACCTAGTCAGCTGTGTTCTCAACATAAGGTTATCCTACTTAAAAGAACGGTATAAACAACCGACTAAGGACTCCTCGTCGTCATATGACTGAAAAATTGTCAAGTTTGACGTAAAACCTAAGCATACATGCTTACCTTTCTTATTTGACAAAGACATATCATATCAGATTTTGTTGCAATTCTCTCAAGCCTCGCTTACTACCAAAGGTGTGATGATCATCTTCCGCAGGACTGAAATCCGCCGGACAATTCCATCGACATGCGCCCGGATTCAGGTACTGTAGTGAACCACATGTCACATACGTACACCAGAAAGTAGAGAATGTTTCTCGCCCTTCAGAAACCAAGTCCAAGGTGTTTGCAGTACCCACCAATATAACAATACAGAATCTTCCCCCGATCTTTCGAAACTCGGTCAACACTGCATGTAGTTTTACGACCATTCATGCAAAATGGATAACCCTTACCGTCATGCAAAATGAATAACCCTTGCCGTCATTCAAATTGGATAACACTTCCCGTCATTCAAAATGGATAACCCTACCCGTCATGCAAAATGGATAACCCTTCCCGTCATTCAAAATGTAGTTTTCAGCTGCGTAGTCTAGTTACCAATCAGAATTCAGAATCTTCAACAACGTTCAGAAACCAGACTTAAGCTTTATAATATCAATATCCTGCGTAATTCTCTCGTGTTCCGCACTGGCAGAATAATGCAACTTAAAAAGTAAATCTTAAAATCACGCCAGGCGATTGAAGTTAACCCCGGCAGACTTATTCTGTGGGAATATGATTTCTTGCTCATGTACCATGGCTTATCTTACGTTCTCCGTGTTCACCAGAGGATGCAGCTGTTTGATTTCATCGGGGCTGATGATCCTCTGAGAAGCTGAGTGCCAGCCTTGTCTCTGCATCTGGTACCGGAATTCATCCACGCGCTCAGGCGTAGTGGCTAACCTGATACTTCCGGGGATATGAAGTCCAATTTCCTAGAATAGGCATATTTTATGTTAAGTACGGTTATATAACATAGGCCTACATGTTCATGAACTATAGGTTTATTTGACCAACGTGATATGTAATTACTGAAATTCGTTATTTAGCATTTACAAACTCTTTTTCTCTACTTCATGAAATGTTACAGCGTAAAGAGTAAAACGAGACTAGCGACGACAGTGTGATAGTTGGCAAATGGTCACACTTAACCCATCAAATACGGCCTCTTGTGGGTTTACCTCTGTTACGGTTTTATTCTATCTACTCATGTGAATGCTGAAATATTAGAAACTTACACTTCCCTGACAAATTAGGTACAAAAAACACAGTTATGTTAACTGCAATTTATCAGACGTCACTGGTCTAAGATTATTCAAAGTGCTGTGTTATCATGACATGTAATAAAATAAATCTCACAGAAACAATGCAAAGGGATCAGGCCTGGAAGAAGTCCACCAGCAGAACCCAGCTATACTCCTACAGTCCACCAGCAGAACCCAGCTATACTCCTACAGTCCACCAGCAGAACCCAGCTATACTCCTACACTATGGTGCTTGTGAGCTGAATCTTTACTTTACTTTCTCTTTCTTTTATTGCTATATACAGAAACAGTGATGTATGAAAAGAACAAAAGATGGTTACATTTCCGATTTCGGTGGATATTATCCAAAAGGCAACAACATCGTGTATGACACGTGTATTTTACCTGTTCGGTTTCTTCTGGTAGCTTGGCATACAGCTGTAGGCTGTCATAATGCACTCTCTTCACGTTTATTCCGGGGTTAAAATAGGCCGTTAGTCCCGCCTACCAATGCACATCAAAGACACTTTGATTAAGATCAATGAATAAAATTGTTTAGTTAGTTGATTGCTTGATATAGTCTTTTTATGATTCAAAAAAAAAATTGTCAAATACATAATGCTTCCTCAAGGTGTTAAAGAAGAGAATCACAGTCACACATCTGGAAATAACATTATCTACCTTAAGAGCCTTTTACAGACATTTTACCTTTATTATACAAATACTGATACCGTTACTTATAAAATAATAGTGTTGCATATGATATTTCAACGGCCATTTATTTTGTCGATTAGATTGCTGCTTCACATCATTCTCAATGTGGCGACCATTTTTATGAATAGCGGAAACCGAAGTTCGCAGGTGTACACACACACCCTGACATGAAAAGTCAGGGTTTTCATCATACTGGCTCAAGACAAGCGATCTTGAACGAAGATATCCAGCAGAAGATCCAGTTATTAGACTGAATATTCGTAAGATGCATATTGATTTTTTTTCACTCACCGCATGCCAGGTGGAGCCGGCCGTGAGTTCACTCTTTTCCAGCAACACCACCTTAGGCATGCCCCTCTTAGCGAGATGATAGGCTGTGCTGGTACCGATCACCCCGCCCCCTATGATGACCACCTCGGCATTGTGCACGTCAGCGTGTAGGTCGCTGTTGAAAGACTGCGACAAGCACCTGTCAAAATATGCAAAGCATTTTTGGTATTGGTAATGACTGCAGATCCGGTTAAATTACACGAAAGAAAACTAATTGTTATATATCTCATTATGGTCGTCGTTATCATTGTCGTTAAGTTATCGTCATCATCATCAGCAAAGTCCCCATTAGAATATCAGTTTGCTGTTGCTAGCAAATGCCTTTGGGTGTATTTTTTTAGCGTGAATAATTCGTCTTTGTCAAATCCAGTGATCATTTTGAAAGACGACATGTTAAAGTCCCGATATAGCCCCAGGCTATTCTGCATTACCGTTGAAATGTATTTTGTAAATTGTGACCAAAAGTAGACATAAACAGCATTCCGCTAGCATGGAATTTTAGGTATGTACATTTAAACGTTTATTTCTATGGAAGCTGGTGGTAAAGATCACGTATATGAAGCGTTTTCTTTTTTTTTTTTTTCTTTTTTTCTTTTTTTGTTAGTTTTATCGATCATCGACATGAACCATCCTACCTGCATGGTTGAAGATAAGGACATTAGTACAGAAACTGACTTTTGCGTGTATTGATACTCCTGCGCCGATGACGGATTTCTCAACCAAAAATATACTCCCATTTTCTCCCTTTTTGTTAGGTTAATATACACTGTCAGGACTAAGACAACGATGAAATTGCTTGAGTTCGATTGTCACCTTACTTCAGGAACTTCGTGTTCGAATGCTGTGAACAGCACGTGGCATTTTTATAATTAATTTAGAGCTTGTGGAGTACATGAAATGACACATAGTTCTCGACATGTAGGTCTAATGCTTCACAATTTGCTTCACAATTTGCCCTTCGCATTTTGACATACGTTTGGCATAGCCAGGGGGAGGAGGTGGGATCATGTAGTACACTGCCATGAGCTGTCTTCCTTTCAGTCTATTTATATACTGCTAAAACTTGAACACTGTCCACACGTCAAAAATGGAAGACACTTTTACGTCACCTGCATCAATCATGTGTGGTGTATATTGCAGACATATATACATGACACAGCTAATGTAGAGCAAATATCAATTTCGTGAACCCGACTGTTATGCCTAGGCGAAATGGACAGCGAGTCAAAAGTAGAGTGTGTAATGTGACGCTGGTCTCGGGGCCATCACTCTGCAGAAAAGGCTTTCATTAGTGGTCTCATTATGAAGGCTGAACACATACCACCAGGGATTGAGCGTACATTGTAAGAAAAAGGCTGTACTTTTACAGTAAAGCCTGCTGGCAGATTGAACTACAATTTTGGAAGATGAACAGGTCTATTCTGACTAAACATACAGCCAATTACGTACATGCGGTAGATGCGATAGAACTACAACGTCGCTACATGTACATAGTCAAAGCTACAAAGATATAAACACTAATCAAACGTACATTAATAGGGTCCAAGATACACATAAAATGAGTGTATGCAATATGGTGGTACGTCAATATGGTGGTACGTCAGTATGATGATACGTCAATATGGTGGTACATCAATATAGTAGAAATACAGCAGGTGCTTGCATTTTGTGCAGCCATTTTTGTACATCTATGTATCACCTGTCTTTGTGAAGGATTAACAGCATTTTTCTAAGTCGCAAAAGAGAGCAAAATATTGAGTACATATAGAGTTATTTTAAACATCATATGGAAGGACGACTGCAGAAAAATGGTTACGCAAGTAACAGAGTTATACATAGTACCTTATGCGCATGCACGATGGATGGGTGAATGGGTGGGTGGGTAGATGAATGTCGATTGATTTTGGCCACAATTTTCTTACTTACTTACTAAAATTACATGTCACTGTCAACATAGGTTGTACACAAAGCTTAGACCTGTATTTAGACTCAGCCTTGATAAATAATTACAGTAATGCATCCATGTCACTATGGGAAAATCATGTCCAATTCAACTTCAAAGAAACGCGGGCATGAATAAATTAGTGACCCTCAGGTGATTAACTATCCTTTATATCACGACATCTCTAAAAACAGTGACCACAACTGTTGGAGATATGCTTTTTGGCCGGTGGGCATGATCCTTGTTTTTTATGGAGAGGTTACATCAAGCTGTACTAATATAAAGGGAGTATTCTTGAGTGCGGCGTAAAACACCAATCAAATAAATAAATAAACATAATAAAGGGGACATGGAAACCATGATTTTGATTACAGTCTCAGACAGACATTACGGACTGGTTCCGAGTTTTGCAAAGATGCTAAGACTTGTCCACCGCTTTTACCCTCTGATCACAGCTCGCGTGCACACAAATGTTCGCTGACGTCATCGTCATTGTGCAGAATCACAGATCTGATAGATACAGAGGAATACAGATCCTACAGAAATACACCGCCTCTAATTGCTGGCCTACAATCTATGCGTTCAATCCAACACTTGTATATATGTATGTATGCTTGGGCTTAATGTCGTACTCTACAAATTTTCAGTGACATGACACCGAGGAGTCCTTGGAATGTATATAATGTGCCTTCTTGGCGCAGGACGAGCCCATGCCGCCAAAGAGCTGCCGCCACTGCAACATCATGGCCAAGACACCAGATATGAGAGTCAGTAGTTTTCGATGATGCAGGGAAGACAGTCGATTTTCTAGGCTTAATACCCAATTAAAAACTCCAGCTCGTAGAGCTTAAATATTTCCAGGTCAAACATAACGACATCATGTTAATGTAATTACCATGAATATTTACACGACCCTCAGCGGAGACCAACGAAACTGAACCGGCCGCAACAAGCTGTGTACTTTAATTTGTAGAGCCAGGCGACCGATTGTATTTGGCTATACTTGTGTTGCTCTTGCACTTGTCTGTAGAGTTCCCAATAACCGAGTACATATCATCACGAGGAAAAAGCACCTGTAGTGCTTTTGCAGTTTTCTGATCCCCAATTGGGTAGAACGGACTATTTATTATGGCCACGAAATAGCCTGACTACATTACCGATAAGATCATGGCAAAGGGAGGAACAAATGCGAGCAGATCTGGATATACACTGATATGTAACCCCATGGGTAGAGATAGAGCACCTATATCGTTCTGCCCTGGCAATACTAGTTAATACCAGATTATCGATAACCTATGGGTAGGGATGCTGGGGTGGGGAGATAAAACCGACCGTTATACTTATCTAAATATGAGGGATGGGGAATTCGGCTAAACCTGATGACGATGGCTGCGTATAGAGGTCAAGTTAACACTTAGAGAGGTTAACTGAAGGTTAAGCAGTCCCTGTCTTCGACGGTCGAGCACGGACATAAACGTGTGTGTGGAAAACTTATATGTACATATACATTTACACAAAACCAATTCATAAAATGGCTCAGTGCAGTCTGAAACACACATGCACATATATTTTTTTTAAACTGACTTATAATGTTCTGCTAGGATCATTTGTCTTTTGCGTGCTTAAGTACATAGAAGCGCGGATATATGATCCAGTATATAGGCCTAGCATCGTCAAATGCCGCTATCATAATATGATAGTAAGTGTATTTATTTAGGTCCTTGAGACAAACAATATCCCCCAGTAAACTAAACAGATAAATTTTAAATTTATTTACTTATTTGACTGGTGTTTTACGCAGTACTCAAGAATATTTCACTTTTGTGACGGCGGAAAGCATTATGGTGGGAGGATACCTGGGAGAGCCTGGAAAAAACCCACGACCCTCCGTAGGTTGCTGGCAGACCTTCCCACCCGGTTGCTGGCAGACCTTCCCACGAAGTTGTTGCCAGATCTTCCCCGCCAGGTTCCTGCCAGGCTTTCCCACGTACAACAAGTATTAAAGGCTTCATGGTGAAAGGAATCGCATATCAAGACAATCAAAATCGTCATTTTGATTACACCTGAGCATCACTGTACCAGCAAAAAAAACAACAACAAAAACTGACGCTATGCGCGTAAAACGTAGACACGCTATACACATAACCCTGTTCCCTGCGACTAGCAATGATAAAGGTAACTTACCGATACAGTTGAGCTCCGGGAATCCCCGTTTTAAGGCTCTGTAGATGTGTGGGTCTGCCGAGCGCGGCTTGGAGGGAAAACAATACCCGATGCATAGTTGTCTGTACACTAAGCCTGAAGATGAACGTGTGCAGCGAAGCTAGCGGCCTCTCTATGTAACTTCACAGAGAGAGTATTAAATGATGAAGCGGATGGGCGCGATGTTGTCGATGGCGCCGCTTTGGAGGATAAAATGTAAACTGGCTCTGCAATCAACGGGAAGCAAAGCAGCAAGGTCCGAATGTGGACACAAGACAAAACTGACTCGGGAACACCGGTTATGACTGGCCACGGGTCGGGTTGTTTGGCTTGCCAAAGTCCACCTTCCTACGAAGCAAATCGAACACAGATTATAGAGATTGCCTGCCTTAAACTGAAGTGAATGTTGCGGCCGAAGTGAAACATTGATTGTTGATACCCCTCCAGTGCTGTTGTTATCGCTGTTATCTGCAGGCTACATGCAGCCCGATTCTGTATTCATTAAAGGCACGAGTACACCAAAGATGGAAAAACCTAGCGCCTCAGTGGACACCTTCGACGCTATTTCTAGCGACGAATGCCTTTCGCCAAACGCCGTATACTAGGCTGCAGTTTAAAGAAAATTTATTTTCTTCCATAATGTTTATAACACAATATGGAAAGTATATTTAAACAGAAAATACACTGCAATTTTGTAAACCAAATTAGGATTTCAGGCCGACTATTGTCAGCCTAGAGTATTAAGTCAGACATAAATGCCGCCATGGGATTTTATCCCTTTGAAAGTTTTCCTATATTTTCTGGCCTAGTGTTTACAAAATCAAAGTGCCTTTTATCTCTTGCCAAAGTGGGACATAAGTGAGATATATAATGTAAAACATACAGAATGCTATGCCCAGATTGTCATGCCATTGTGGAAGCATGCTAGACTGTAGACTTAGTTTGAAAAAGGCATTCTATGTTCAGACATCTCAACATCTTGAGACTTGTATTTACAAACCGATTTATGTACCCAGAAATAGTGAGTCACAGTGAACTGGGTGTATACATGGTTAAAAGTAGAGATACCAAAACGTGAATCAGAAGCTGTTGAACTTCGGCCTAATTTTTGGAATTTTCATAACGGTAAAATGTTGTATAACAGAGAAAGCTGCTATGTTTACACCAGATGCCAGTGGGGTCATTAACAACCTGTAACATTAGCAGAAGTCATCTCAGAAAGTTTACCTCCTGTCAACTTGTACGACAATAGCTGCTTTCCAGATTCCAGGTTTCGCTCATGATGTGCTTTAAGAGCTGTCGCACCGTTTCAACAAGAGCCTTTATGCCGGTGATGCCTCTCTTCGCTCTATGTTGTCACGAACGCGATACGCCAAATACAAGTATGATACGAGTGCTTCCCGCCTTGCGATTGACCTAGTGTCCAGTTTTGTCTCGACTAAAAAAAATGGTTTTAGCAAAATTTCGCCTTCAGGCTATTTGTGTAGGGACTCATCAAATCATCGCTAAAAGTTTGTTTAAGAATGACCAGCTTTCATATGAAAAAGTTACTTCTCATAGATTTCAGTGTATTTTTCGGTCTTGTTCACTGGAGATGCTCTTGAGGGCATTTTGCAAAAAGTCATCTGGTCTACATGATCAAGTGAATATCCATTATATGTGAAATACGTTAACAGATCGTCTTTGAATGGTATTTAAACGTTTAGAGGAGGTACTGAAACAAGGCAGGCTTATACACAGCAGCTTCTCAAGTCTCACTATGTTGTTGATCACTTAATAACTTAACCCCTTGTAATATGAATAAGAACATAATAAAGATAATATTTAGTCTTAACAGTATGCCGTCTTTACATTACTATATCCTTGTGCAGAGTAATTCCCTCAGGTATACTTGAGATTCGTGAATTAATCCCGTCAACACGTGTTACCAGTGTCGTTAAGGGACATACAGTACTTAACCGTGAATCGCTCACTTCATACATGCCTTACATTTGACGTGGCCGGCGTCGTACACCAAATTGGGTTTTCTCTGGTTTGCTGCATTAGTACTGTCGAAATAGATCAGAGGCATGAAAGGAAATGTAAAAGTGAGTCAACTGATCAAATATCTCGGTCATTGTTTGGAGTGACATTATAGCAGAGAGTTTTTAAAGCAAACCTGTTGGCCTAATTTTTAAATGACAGAAAGATCGTAGAAGTGAATATTTTCTGTCTGTCGAGTATTTACAATCATTAATGACACTGCTCAGGTATATACTGGTCTGCTGGGATTAGCTGTTTAGTACCTGTGATTTTTACGGAGTTTATTCTGCATCAGACCTGATAAACAGTCTTAAAGGTCTCATTATTTTTTTTTTCTTTTTTCTTTTGTATTGAATGAACGATAATATGCTGCTGTTATGTAATCTAGATGCGGCCTGAGAACTGTATCAAGCGCTATCTCCAGCATACCAGCATTAATATCATTAATTAATGAAAGTATAGCATAAGATATATAGTATAAGCTATATACATTCTGAAATCATCACACGCAAGACGAGAAAAAATTCTACCATAAAGTTCATCTGTCGCTTCCAGAAAAACGTAACCATGTTTCCTTTCATCAAACAGACTTCAGTCACCCGGTCGGACCTTCCAGCGCCTGGCGACTCTAATTAACTAGCAAGCAGAACGGACCACCGTGAAACTGACCAATCAGCCTGGGGGGAAAGTAATTAAAGTAATGACAGGTCACGGGACTGGTCAAGATCGATATTTCCCCGCAGTCCGGTTCATGAGATCAGTGTGATTCAAACAAGCTATACCCTATGGAGTCACAATTATATAGGATTTATTTTTTTCCGTGAATTCCTGTGACAAAATAATGTAAACATTTCCGGCATTTGCACACTCGTACTGTCACAGAGACGCAAAGCCTACAGTGCTTGGTTGCCATGATAGTCGTATGGACGTTATGTGTATGGATGCTTTATAAAACCTGACCTTGAGCCTGGTACTGCCGTGACCGTATCACACCTCCCACCTCCTTCAACATATGTAAGGGTAAATATCACGATACGTTGTCTAATTACACGGCAAATTCATTCAACTGCATGGCGTTCTTAGGCTGCATTTTTGCCATGAAAAGATTTACTAAATCAGTCACCATAATACCATGGAGCGCACCAGCTCTCGGTGAAGGGAAGCAACTCTTGTAACTGATGGCACAACAGTGACCTCTACCAACTGCAATAATAATTCCGGGTATGATTATTAATGATCAGTTGTATTATTATTGAAATCACAGGCATTGCTATTGAAATAGGTATAGAATAATACAAACCTATTCCTGCGTCCTCGAAGTATATTTGATATGCTTTTAATGTTAAAGTTAACATGAAGTCTACCACTGTACACATGGGAAAAATGTCAACAACAGAATAATGACAGAAGAATATTGTAAATGCCGAGAAGATGGAATTCAGCATTGGAGATTTGGCATAAACGGACAATTCAGTCAGAATTCGTTGAGATGCACGAGACAAACCTTATAAGGACTTGTCCTATCACTAGCCTTGAAAGCATCACGTCACGTCGCCTACATCCCTCCTTATTGTTAGTATAGTTTCTTATGGAGGACAGACATATCTCCGTGCAATAAATCGTAATTGGAGGCCATTTTTAGTGCAGAACTGAAGCATTTAATATAGGATATTGCACAGTGAAGGTTGAATACCATATATATTGTTCGAGTGAAAGGTGGAAATGCTTCGCGTCTCGTGGGTTATCATTTCCACCTTTCATGAGAACTATATCTGTGGTATTCAACTACTTTAACAATGTCATGATTTTGTGTATTTAAAGAAGTGTTAAGCAATGTTATAGTTGCAGGCCTTCAATGACCTCTCAGTAGCCTGACTTCGTGCTGGTAGGCCTATGCATGACGTCTAGTATGACGTCGTATCTTCTTGCTTGACGTCAGATTTTAGCAAATGACTAGACTTGTATTATGACGTAATCCCAGTGAGTTCAGATTGGAACGTCATAAAAACAGTGTTTCATTTTCGACGTCATGGCGTCTGGATCATGGGTCAAGGTCACCAGCAGTGTAATATCAAAATGTAATAACAAATGCGATATCTAACTAGTGAAGATATCATTTTTATCAGTGAAGGAAATATTGGGATCTCACTGATGTATAAATTATTAATTGATGTGTCGGGACATTTATAATTTTTATGTGGAACTGAGAAAGGATACCCTGTTACAATGTTGGGCAGGAGACAGCAGTAATTGGTCAGAGCGAGTCTGCACAATATCTCTTTACCCGTTAGGAAAATCTGAATTACCTAGGAAATGTTTTCCCAGACACCCCGAGAAGGCCCTGATGTGTTCGGTACATCTCTCCATGTCTTTAGCCAGCTACTGATGCCGCCCTTGTAAGTAGAGACGAAGACGAAAAGTGTGTACGTACACGTTTTAGCAACAACACACTACTTGAAGAGTATACTGAGTCCTAGACAGTCAGCTAATTTCAGCCTTCTTTTCTGCATGTCCTGTTGACAGCTAAAGTCTCTTTCAGTCCTATAATTCCTCCAGTTCCACACAAGAGGTACTCCCCCAAGCCATTTTTTGTACACTACCTTACTACTGTTAAAACTGATGAAGCCCTCAGCCATACCTTCCGCCGATACATTTACTTCAAATATATCCACAAGTTTTTGTCCTTCTGTAGAGCCCTGTCTTTTAAAACGTGATGAGGTGCAAGTTGTCACATACATGTACATCTACTTCTTCCTGAATATTTAGCATACACTAATTACGTCAGTAAATTTGTGGAGTGAGTAAGAAGACTCACTGTTCTACCACGAATGCACTTGGTAACCTGCACTACCCTGGTGGACTGGAGAAACTGCCACCAGCTGCACACGTCCGCATTTTGACAAGAAGAATGACAGAGTTAATCACGAAAATATTATAATATTATCAAAAGTGTCCTCTAAAATTTGATCATAAAGGGTGCGCATATAGGGGGCACACATAGTCCTGATATAGGCATAATTAGCACGCACGGGATCTAGGCCTTAAAGCCTATTTTATGAAATGACCTGAAATGGTTTCTTTTACTTTATGCATATATTACTTATACTGTGGTGCAGTTATCACAGCATGTGATGCACTTTAGCTCAGGTTTTTAGTTAGCATGTAAAAACGTGGGTTTGTATTGCATCCAGATTTTGAGAAGAAAGCAAAAACAGACTCGCCTAAAAGCCAATAACTGTTTACAAACCAAACCAAGTGAAGATTTGTATTTAAAAGAAAATGACAAAGTTATTGATTTGTACGCTCACACAAGTCAACCAATACAAATCATTGATATGTGAACTTAGATATTATCAATCATCGAATAATACATACAAGAATATATGTTGCTGAGCTCATCCATTTCGGTTGTATACACAACGCGTATTTCAAAGACTGAAAGTTACTAGCTTGGCAGTAGGGATTAAGTAGAACTAATCAATGTACATAACATTATGTTGGGCACACAGACGAAATACCAGTAAATCTGTTACTGAATAGAAAACAATATCACAACAACAGCAACATATTTACATCATTTACTAATAGCTTTCGGCATATGGGGCGACTCAGCTAATTACACCATAATTTTGACCTAACCAATTTTCCTAGACTATTAATATTCCTATCATAACCTCGCAAAGGCGAGCTCGTGCCAAGCGAGGACTGGCCAGCATAAGTGCTAGCTCCGAGCTCTAAGTCCAGCGAGGGTTGAATAGCATAAGCTCTGCGAGGGCTGACTCTGCGCAAGCTCTAGCTCAGAGCTAGTAGCCCAGCGAGGGTTGACTCAGTGCAAGCTCTAGTTCAGCGATCTTAGCCCTGCAGGGGCTGACCTAGCCTAAGCTCTAGCTCAAAGCTCTTAGCCCAGCGAAGACTGGCCTAGCATAAGCTCTAGTTCGGAGATTTCAGCCCAGCGAGGACCGGTTTAAACTAGTAAAAATTAATCCATATGAAGAAAATAAATGTATTGAATATGTGGAAATTCAAAACACCAATTAAGACAAACGACTGAGTCACCCAGGTGGATGTTGGGAATGGTGAGGGAGAAAAGGTTTTTTCTAATTAGACAGGCATGCAACACATCCAAGAAACATGTGCTTTCCACCACCGCCACTCAACAGACATGCGCATGTAGCCTCCTTCGGATATGTATGTAAAGGGGCCATAACTCTAAGCAATGTGAATTTATCTTACTTTGTAAACCTTAATCACTGTAACACTGACTATCAGTGACCAGAAGGACACATTTTTCAGTGCACGGGTAATCCTTTCATGAAAATTACAATAGGTATTTCCATTGGACATCTTCAAACGTATTGAAGTGAGTTTAGGATATCAATTTTTGATGTCTACGTTTACAAACCCCGTCTTTAAAATATTGTATTATATTTTTTTTTATTTGCTCCTGCGCTAACCGGGTCGGTGTATGACCTACATTTACACCTCTGTGATAGCCTGCACTGGAATTCAGTCGCCTGTTCTCGACGCTTCTATGTTTATCAGTTTCGTGTCAATGTGCATGAAGCCTATATTGTAAACATGCTTAAGGACAGACCATCCAGAATTTTGTTTTATTTAGGTTAGGCTATAAATATGAGCAACGAAGTTGTAAAGCTGGCAATCATTTACTAACACCCAAGCTGAGAGCAGTCGTTTTACTTGTGTCCACTCGAGTCATATTTGCTCTTGTCTGCTTAGAAGGTTTTTTGTGGGATTTTGGAAATATTGGCTTACACGCCTTTCGAAAGTTTTGTCATTTTGTACTCCATTTTCGGTACGTAGCACTTGTGAGCTTTTGTTTCGCCACTTGTTATTTGGTGTGAGGCGTTCTTTTGGAGCTTATATCGCTCATTGTCTCTTTGTGCGATATCATACATTTCATCCCAGTTTACCCTGAAAGTGACTTTGTGTATATTTCCGAGGAATGAAACATACATCGCCAGCTCGGCATTACGGCCACTATTGTCAATTCGTCTGCCCAGGGAACTTGCACCTTGCCGGGGAATTGGATATCTACCAAGAGCCCTCTGCTGTTCATCACCACTGGACTTGTTATCCTTCAATTCGAGAATTCTGAAGAACTGTGGATCCTGTATTTACGGGGACTGACTTGCCTTTGGAAGCCGGAATAGTCCGTCCGGATCTGGGACGCTAACATCCGTAAGAAACTATATATATTTTTGTAATTATCTGTACTATTTTGTGTATAATTGTTAGATGTACTATTTGTTTATTTTGTTCAAATATATGTATGTAGTCTAGCGTCTTCGTGTTTCTTTGTTTGATCTTGTGTAAGGCCTGTCGCTGTCTGGGAGTAGAACAAGCCTTTTGTTTATCATTTTCCTCTATGATATTGGTACTCTTACACTACGCTACACTTAGCTTGTCGTATTAACGTTTTAACACGGATGCAAAGCACACTAAGGATACATTGCAAAAACAAATGGTGTAGATTTACAATAAAAAAGTGCTGGCCATGTTGTAACCAGTAATTTTTGCTGTATATTTACAGCTTGTTGTAGAGACGAAGTTAACCGTATATTTACCTCACATTCATCGGTTTGGTAATACCTCTTTTAGAATTACGTAGAATTACACTGGTTGTTGGACTTACAGGTAATACATTTGTAAATTTACATGTGTAATAAACATTTGCACCATATCATACAAGCCTCCAGGAACAGACTGTTCGCTAACACCAAAGGCTGCGGGATGACTTTCACACTTGAATTCACTGTTCCAGTTTCCCGCACTTGCGATGTAAAATTACATTCCGTACTTGCAGTGTATGTCTGACAAAGTTTATAACTGTGTATTTGTTAACCCTCCTCTGGGTCTCAATATGGAATAACATCAACACTTTGTAAACCTATAACGATAGGTTTATTCAAATAAACAGTGCCTAAACATTCCCATGCATCAGCTGTCTACACAACCCGTGACGTCACAACTGCGTTT
This sequence comes from Acanthopleura granulata, assembly GCA_016165875.1. NCBI lineage: Eukaryota > Metazoa > Mollusca > Polyplacophora > Chitonida > Chitonidae > Acanthopleura > Acanthopleura granulata. The sequence goes on from JABBOT010000005.1 coordinate 3,535,256, forward strand.
TACAACAAAAACCTACTGCGTTACACAACTCACCAATAAACCATAAAACGAACACGGACATTACAGCTACACACTGGTGCTTGTACGTTAACTTATACAAAATTATGGTGGGGATCATTATTATATGTCTATTTCATAATAACAATGTCCTTTACATATTTCTGGACTCGAGTGTTTAGGGTCATGTTCTGCCGAGGTAAACCACCCAAATATGTGAATGAGTAAGTGCTTGGAGTATAACGTCGTACTTAACTTAGTCTGGCGATGAGGAGTCCTTCTGGTGCAAGCGAGTCCATCCCGCCAAAGTGCTGCCGCCACTTTAACATCATGCCGAAGACACCAGACATGACACGCCACCCAATCACATCATACTGACACAGGGCCGACCAGTCCTGTTTCCTTGCTCTAACCTCTCAATGCTGAGCGCTAAGCGTGGAAGCAACCAGGGTTGGGTAATTAAGACTGTTGTTTTGGTTAACATGTGTAAGGTACACAATGTCTGTTTCGGCAGACATCCATGGTTTGCGCAAGGAGTCCACAGTTTTTAGAGAAATGTTAGCAGAGGCATGTGTGCTTACAGCAGATAATACCCGTCAGTGGGAACTAGGAAGAAGTAACTACCTTTGTTCACAAGTTATACTTTTTGTCCAGTTTAAATTATTTACAATTCGAATCTTGTTTTGATGCCAAAGTGATAGGAAAGTTAAGAATGAATGAATAAATCGTTATGGACACATCGGCAATATCTCGGCCATATCGTGGAGAATTAGAATCTGGAAAACACTATGCTCAAATCTGCAAAATTTCTCTAAAATGTATAAATGCCACATTTGTCACAGTTTCTTGAATTGAAAAAAATACTGGTAACGAATTAACTAATCAGCACTTTTAATTTACAAAAAATAATAACACAGGCAGATTTAGTTATGAAATCACGCCACTGAAGTCGGATACCTGCATCGCTGTGTATAGGACACACGAGGTGTGGAATCGCGCCCAACATTGAACAGGGAATTTGTGGATTCCGTCGCTCTCCCCGATCATGGTTGATGCCAATAAGCCGTTGACGACGCTCGTATGACTGTTTGTGCAGTATAGCATTTGTCATAGGCCAGGGTTTTAACCTACCAGGCACTCCATATATAAGCAACACATAACATTTACTAGTTTAATTTATCCGTAAATAGCTCTGAAGTGTAAAAACAACTAAATACAAGCTTAATGATTAAATGTACATGAACTGTCAATATCACTACTTATACTTATGGAAGATATATGCACAGGTACACGTCTATATGCTGAAGATCGGTCTCGTCTTGCTATTACATTACAAGCCCATGCCCAGCCATCTGGTGGTACACACAGCTGTCCCCATCCTACAATTAAAGCCATGTTTCTGTACAGAGGGGTGAGATATCATGTCCAGCGTATCCAGTTTTGCTGCAGGCAATGAGATATCAATCAGTTATCCGTACACTCTAATACAGGTGTGCAAAAAGCTGATTACCAAGCAATGTATAGAAGAGGATAAGATCCGTCATTATATCTGAGGATTAAATCAGTAGAATATTGGAACAGTAAATAATTAGTGAAAATGGGACCAGAAAAAAGTCAATACTATGATATACACCTACTGACACCAAAAATAGCAAAGTACTAAAAAAAACATTAATTATCAAAAGATACTGTAAAAAGAACATTTTCAAACTGGTATACCGTTTGGTCTTTGTCTCAATTCAAGTAAATAAGGATTCAGTCTATGGGCAATCCCTCAAGCAGCAAGCTGTAGCTTACGTGTGTTTCTCTGAGATCTATATTGCGCAAAGTGGCTCCTCACTGGTAAAATCGTACAGCCTTATAAGTCTGCTATAGAACTGTTATTAACTTCTGTATAACTACAGTTACTTGTGACAGAGAGATCGCTGATCTCTTTCTAACTGTAAGTTTGTAGACAATGTGTAAGACAGACTGAACCAATTCCCGGGACATAGTATTGTAAATGCCTTCGTTCATGTTGTCAGACTTTGGGGTATGTTTAAGAGGCCTCGCAGCAATCGCTGTTGCCATGGAAACGATCCGGCCAGTGTCGATGGATACGCTATAGCATTGGCCTTTGATGCAAGAGATGCTTATAGCTATGCTGTAATGAATACAAATCTCTGTCTGTATATTTACTGTTACAATATTGGCAAGGAGTGTACCCTGTCGTCTTGCATGCCTGAGACAGTTATTTGTGCTTGTCTTGGTGATTAATAAAAATGATTACGAAGGGTCTTTCTGTAAGAGCGTGACAGGTAAATTTGTCCGTAATCAGCTGGGCAAGACAGCGAAGCCCAGGTGGAAGCTCACTGATACATCGAGAGATGCAGGTTATTGTACTCAGACGAACAGGTTTTATAAACTACATTCTCTGTCTCTTCGATGTTGACTAAGCAGTTAAAAAATATATTTCCTTATTCCTAATAATGTATATAAGAAACAGCTGAATGTAAATACAAATTTTACACATAAATTTCAAACATGGGAAAATCTAATTGATTTTGCGATGCAATTAAGCCCATAAGAACAGGAAAGAAACAGAACGTAATCACAGAAAAATGGACAAACAAAAGTTTAAATATAGCAAACAGCATATAATTTCCATTGAATCTATTAATGAAGGAAAATTTCCCCGCGATTCGGTGTCATCGTGAGGGGTCCAGCTGTGCAAAAATAATTAAAACATCCTAATGCTGTACAATGAATGACCTAATGCTAGATGTATCCATCCCTTCATTTACACTCCAACCACTCAGGGTGGTAGGGAGGTACAACATACGTGATATGGCCTCTATATGCACATGCGTGGCTTTACAAATTTCATTTAAGACTTAGACATAGACATACCTTCCTTAAAGTTCCTTTATAAGGAGCTGTGAATCATGACATATAAAGTTCACTCTACACACATAAAGTGTCACTGGTGAAGCGGTGAGGCAGGTGCCAACTATTCTGCCCCCTCCCTCCCCAGAGGACTGTACAGATAGATAACCAGCAAGAACCCATTTCATTCAGTCACTTTAATCATCTCTATATTTCATGTCACAGGATGGCCGAGACGAATGGTTGAAAGCTTCAATAAGTCAAAAGGGTACGAATTACATCAGTGTTTACATTAACAAGGAAAACACAATAAAAACAGCCAAAACAATCGATGTCGCCATAAGCCGGAGTACCTCCGAAATGTCCTAAACGTTCGAAATTATGCCAACTTGGTATCAGGATTCTCCACCACAAGTCAATGTTCCTACGCGAATACTAAAGGAGGCGAATAGTGGTACAGGCTAATTTACATTATTAGTACCTTACAGACAAAAAACTATAAGAACTTAACATTATATGATTTACCCTTATTCCGAGCTTATAAAGTTGACCACTGTTAGGCAACACAACTTAAGGTCTAGTAAGATCCAAATATGTTCAAATCAACACAAGTACTGGTACAGGGTCTCTGAACACACAGAATGAATCAAGTTCGGTAAATGCTCCATCGGCACAGAAAACATGAATAGTCTCTCATTAGACCAAGACAGTTGTATAGGAGTGCAAACACAGTTCGTCCGTAATACTTGGGTTGTAACTTAAGTCAGGAAAATTCGTACTCACACTGTGATATGAAGTGGAATTACAGAGATCGATGCACAACTTCACGCGGTTGCATGTGGTGAAGTCACCTCCAAGACTGAAGAGTTCCTTGACCTAATTATACACTGTGAACGACTCACTTACGTAACATGTTACGTTATTTGATTTGATTTGATTGGTGTTTTACGTGGTAATCAAGAATATTTCACCTATACGACGGCGGCCAGCTCCCTTATGGTGGGAGGAAACCGGGCAGAGCCCGGGGGAAACCCACGACCATCCGCAGGTTGCCGGCAGACTTTCCCACGCACGGCAGGAGAGGAAGCCAACATGAGCTGGACTTGAACTCACAGCGACCGCATTGGTGGGAGGCTTCGGGTCATTTTACTGCGATAGCGAGCTAACCGACTGAGCCACGGAGGCCCCCGTGTTACGTTACACTCCCCGCCTGACGTATTAATGATACATCACTAACAAATATGAATTTAACAAACTTCAAAAACTTATTAAAACTTTCAACAAAAATTACAAAATGATTAGAAACCCTGAAGCCAAAACTGCCACTGAAATATCGCACGGGAGTGCGTTCTTAAATCATTTACTAGCCACAAGAACGACTATTTCATTCAACGGTCGAATGTAACATGTCCGCTTCCCGTCTTTAGGGACTAGAACCTTGCGTACGCTGCCATCAGAACTCGGTATTGTTCTCTCGATGATCCCTACAGGTCAGTTATTCCTACACACGTCTTTCTCCGTTAGTAAAACGACGTCGTCCACGTTGATGTTGGGCACATCTGCCCTCCACTTTCGTCGGGGTTGGAGGGTTTGCAGATACGCCACAGGTTCCAGAATATCTACCAGCGTTTGCACCTGCTTCCAATGTGCCTTGTACATGTCTCTAATATCAAATTCGCCTAGAGATTCTTCCACATAGTTGGTTTATTGATGGAAAAGGGTAGCCGGCGAAATGACCGATGGATCTTCTGGATCGAGCGAGTTGGGCACGATGGGTCATGCGTTAACGATTGCACAGGCTTCTGCCATGAATGTTGTCAGCACTTCATACGTGAGATCTGCCGCTGTGTTTCCGTTCATCATAGAGTCAAGTATCCTGCGTGTAACACCAAAAAGACGTTCCCAGGCTCCGCCCATGTGCGAAGAATGAAGTGAACAACCATGCAATTCCAGATTTGAACAAATAGTTGCGAAGTGGTCCATCTTCTACTTTGACAGCGTTAATTCGTAGATTGTCAGTGGCGCCGACGAAGTTGGCGGAACGAAATTTTTTACAGGCCCTGGGACAGACACGAATCCGCGTAGTGCGTTAATAAAACAAGACGAGGACATATCTCCTATGACTTCAATGTGAATTGCTCGGACAGTGAGGCAGGTGAACAACACGGATCAACGTTTTCCATTGGCTTGTCCATCACGGGTTCGACGTGTGACGATATCCCATGGTCCAAAGACGTCCTTTCCCACGAAAGTGAATGGGGTTGGGGAGTGGGTTGATGCGATCCTCCGGCAGATCTGCCATCTTTTGCTGAACCTGTGTTCCCCGGAGTTTCCTGCACTTAACACATTTGTAGATAAGTGATGAGGCTAGCCGTTTAATTCCTGTGACCCAGGAACCTGCTACTCTGACCGCTTCTTCGGTCACATCTCTTATTACTGGGTTCCGCCAGGTTTAGAACTCCAAGCATCCCATACGAATCAAGCTCAGGGGTGAGGGATGCTGTGCTGCTGTTGGCGAGAACGGGCTTATTCTCTCGAATGCATTTCAGTTCCTCAGAATTTGACGACGTTCACCTCGGCAGCTTGATATGCTTCGACTGATTTGCATGTGGAACAAGTGTGTTGCCCCTTCCAATCGACCTTGTGCTAGAACGAGTTAGCAATATGTCTGAGGTGAGCAACAGTTCATACAAGGCGATCCCATGACGAGAACCGTTCGAACCGATGTAATCCCTAATTGTCACTGCCAGATACGTTGGCTTTTGAAGCTGTTATCAAAGGTCTATCTTCCTTGTCGCCGTCCGATTCTACAAGGATGAGCTTTTGAGCTCGAGCACCTTCAGAATCAGGTGGGTAGCTTGGGCCTTGAAGCCAAGCACTGTTTCCAATTGTAGAAGAGGGAGTGCCACGTGTTGCGTCGTGAGCGGGGTTCAGGTGAGTAGGCAAATACGACCATTGCTGGAGGTTTGTGGATTTCCTTACTCTTTCCACGTGATTACTCACACAGGGCGTAGAAGCGCCGAATTTCATTGTGAATACATCCAAGTACCACTTTACTGTCTGTGTGGAAACTCATTATCTGTAGTGGAATGCTGAGTTGCTCCGATGCCACCTCAGTTTTCTCAGCCACTAACACTGCACCACATAGCTCCAAACGTGGTATTGTGTGTCCATGCTTTGGAGCTACCTTAGCCTTACCCACCACAATTCCAAATTGTTCATTGCCATCATTATTTGAGGCTTTTAGATAGGCGACTTCTCCGATGGCCTTTTTCGAGGCGTCCGAATAGATCTGAATTTCCCTGTTCGTCCAGTTAGGTTGGGGTGTGGAGCAAAAAGTACGTGTAATCTTTAAGTCTTCCAACCTGTAGGGAGTCTCTCCATTCTTTCCATTTCTGGAATCTGCTTGGTAGGAGAGGTTCGTCCCAGCCTGTCGCTTCAGACATCGTCCCGTAGCAGAAGTTTCCCTTGAATAATAACTGGTGCCATAAATCCGATGGGCTCGAAGATTCCGTTTACTGTTGACAGAAATCCTCTCCGAGTTTAAGGTGTTTTTGATGGTTCCACTTGAAATGTAAAGCAGTGCGATTGCAAATTCCAAATGAGACCTAGCATGCGTTGGACAGTCTCTGTTGTCTGGTCCAAGTTCACTGGGGTTTTTGGTCGGTCCTCGGGTGGGGATGCATGTAACACTTGTAACTTGTTGGATGCAAGTTCGTGCAAACGTAGGTTACCTCCCTCTTTCAGTGTTTGTCATGTACGTTTAACCAGGTCAAGGTTTAGCATGGGAAGAAAGTCCATCGTCTACATAAAAATTCTTTTCTACAAAGTGTACTTCATCTTTTCCGTGAGCGGCTTGCTGTGACTTAGCGATCCTTCTCAAACCGGCAGGTGAGGAACTGTTCCCAAACACGTGTGGGCACATAAGTCTATATATCGTCACGAGGGTCGTTGTTCCTGTAACAAAGGGACCCAAGGTGGTTTCTATAGCCCTCGTTCACCTTGAATCAACGGAAGATCTGCTGTACATCTCTCCTAACCGCGATGGATGATGTCTGGAAAAGGAGTCCTCTGAGGAGAACGCGATAGAGATAGCCCTTCATGTCGAGCAGAGGAGTCGAAAACGCCTCGAATTTGGCTCGGTTTCTTGGGACGGTAAACTCCGAAAATGGGAACATACTAGCATTCTTCTTCGTCTGAAAGTGGTGGAGCGACCTCGGCCATTAAAGAAAACCTTTCCGATGAACTCGACGAAATGTTGTGTCTTGGTTGGGTTCTTGTAATGGAGGGACCTTATTCGTGGCTCTGCTTGTGTCCGCTTGTTAATTAGCTTCAGGTGTCCCTATTTAAACCGTAGTGGGGCAACCAAATTTCAGCGTGGATCCTTTCCTTTGTACCTCTCTTTCCGTTACATCGAGAAAGATCCTATCTTCCACTGAGAGCACAGGTTTGTTATCATCTTCTCTTGTCTCGAAAATGGTGGAATGTTGCTCGGTGTCAAAGATAACAGGTACGGACATTATTGAATTGTTAGAACCTTGACCTTTCATTTCCAGATCATTAGCGCAAGGCTTGAACAACGATGGCCGTCTACTTCCCAACAAGTAGGTTTTGTTCTTGTTGACAAAGTGTGTCTTGTTGACTTTGCCGAGACAGGATCACCAAGCGTAGTTTTTGGTTCCAGTTCGCTGATCTAACACATGTAGTTCTTCAAGTAAGTCTCGGTCAATTAACAGTAATATAGGCGCATTACTGTCCAGAGAAGGGATGTAGCCCGCGATTCCGCTAAGATGTCGATAATAACGGGCCACTTCGGGAGTGGGAATTTCCTGGTGGATATCTCGTATCTGATTGCTCGCAATGATCGTTCAGAGTGTTGGTACCGTCAACGGGTTGAATCACGAACCCCCTGGCACTCCTGCCTGATGTGTCATGTTGGAGAGCACAACAGAGCAGTATGTATGGAACTTCGCTTTCATGGATACCGTACAATTCAAAAAAGTCACTCCGAGCTAATGTCATGTTGCTCTGATCACCGAAAACTGCATAGAGACGTTTATCCATCTCTTGGTGTCCTTGTCGGACTTTAACAAGGATCGTTTTCTCAAAGGATTTCATACGGAATGCATTCCCATAGATTTGGGTACATTTTGAAGTGACGTCCGGTAATGTTCAAGTCTTGGTTGATTTCACCCGCCGACATTTACCTGGGGTGTAGACGTGGGGTTTTACCTCCGGTCTGGGCATGTAGAACCGTAGAGTGGTACGTGCTGTTGGATTGGCCACACATAATATCCTCCTTACAGTTGCGGTATATATATTTCTTGGTCGAACAACAGCGAAAGTATATGCCGTGCTCTTTCAAGAGCTCTCCGTTCCTCAATGGATTTGGTCCTGAAACCTCTATAATGATCCAGAGGACGATTGCATTTGTGTAGAAGGTATTTGAGTTCTGACGAAATGTCCATTTGTCTCCGGTCCTGCCATTTGGGGACTGGTCTGTCAAGTTGTCCAGTGTTCATATAGAACACAAAACTGGGTTCCTTGATCAGCAAAATGAGAGAATGGTGGGTATTAGACGCCATATTGTTTCTTGTATCTCACGGCTTAATATGTCCACTTTCCCTGGATGTTGTATGGGAGCTTGCTGATAATAGGTATTAGGCACGACGAGGACAGAAGGGCTCTGTACTGCTCATTTTCCTTCGTGGCTTCAATTTCAGAGAGAATATCTGCCACGTCATAGAGTTTTTTCGAGTCTCTATTTGTCACTTTCGGAAAGCTCTTCAGTTTGTCTTTCAAAGCTACCTCTACGTGTTCCGGGCTTCCGAAACGGTCATTTAGCCTTTCCCATACACGAGCTAATCTTTTTAGGGGCCATTTGTGCAAGCAGCTCGCAGACTTTGAGCGTATTGCGATGATTCAAATACCAAGAATCTGACGAGGAGATCAAGTTCCTCTTCGGGAGTTACTTGTAGGTCTGTCATGATGGAGGTGAAAGTCGCCTCCCATACTCCATACGATTCTGGCTGGTCACTGAACGTTGTATGGCGTGACTTCAGGAAGTCTTGTCTAGTTCGGATGCCATGTTACCTGCATTTTGTAACGTCTGGGTTTGTTTATTGATCAGTGCCTTAGGATTCAGACTGGTGTTCCCATGGTTACCGTGACCCGATGTCCGACTGACTTTCACTACAAAATCATCGTTTTGGTTGGGACGATTTGAGAGCTGGCTGTGTCTTGGTGGGCCCTGTCCTTGTGGAGGTTAGCGGGACGCCAGTTGTTACCGGTTTACAAACCTTCTGTGTAGAGTTCATAAGAGAATGAACCCCGACGTAGCGACACGTTTGATCATGTGTGTTTTCTTCAGGGACAAATATGTCAGGTATGTGATCTCTCTACTCGTCCATGTCGTCGCTTATGGCTCGGAGTGCCTGAACTTCGGCGGCCGCTTCGGCAGTCTCTTTCTCTTGTCTGAGTAACAATAAATCGGCGTCCAGGCCAGTTTAACGCGTTCGTTTTGCGCTTCCGATGCTCGTTGCTTCTCGACTGACATCGCTTTCTCTCTCCGGATATCAGTTTCCCTCCTTATATACTGTACTCCCACTTGAGCGGCTTCGGAATGTGTCTTCTTGGAAGATACTGAAGGAGATTGGGAATTTCCACATTTCTTGCTTTTCCGTGCAGCAACAGAAGCGTGTGTGCCAGTTTCCAATACTTGTAACATAGGTTTCTTAACGTCACTGAGTGCATTTGATATTACAAATACATATGTCTTTGCGACTGCTTGGTGTACGTCAAATTCACACAAACTATCCAGGGTGTTCGTGCGTTGAGGCAGGAGGTAACCACAACGCGAAATATCGAAAAATTGACTTGTAGATAAATTTTGTATTGAGTTTTGATAAAATGAAGAAGTTTTAGATACATTTCACGTACATTGGTGATAAAAAAAAACATTACGGTTTATGATTTTTTCAAATTGAGATTCTATAAAGAAATTGCCCCCACCGCACCCCAAAAAAATCTTGTGCAGGAACTGAATGTAACTTTCCGCCAGCTTTCTATAAGCGTCTGTACTAGACTTGAGTTCCATGGTCTGCCTTACGCAGTGATGGCAAGTCATAAAAACAAGATGAGGCATTACTGACACTTTTCTCAACATTGTTACAAATGTGTTCTAAATGTTGCTGATGTTCTTGTTCAGATTCATAGAACAATTCTGTGCCATTTGGGGTGAGCGATCTAACCCGTGGACCTGGGTTAGGTCCACGAGTAGGCTTCTGATACATTGAATCGTGTTCAGAAATTCTTCGCGTGCCATTCACAGTGAATTCCAGTTTATACATGTTGCTCCTTATTCGAGATTTTTTGTAATGTGCAGGGAGATTGTCCATTAGCTTCATACGCAGTGTTTATTTTTGCAGGATTGATGAGATATCCCTGCACCAAAAGTTGCACTGTTTGGCCGTTGACCGATGTCTTTGTCGTCTGAACGTTAGACGTTGTCCTGCCAGCAATGCTGAGCCGGCGCCAGGTGAATGTCAATCTCCTAGTCCACTTCTATGATAGCACAGCCAGCTGATCGCCTGCGGTCGTTACCGTAGCACCCAGCACAGATCCCATAGATGTCCACGGTGAAAATTTCACTTCAAAAAGCAGCTAGAATCCTACCTTACATTTGGTATGAGCCGATTCCTTGAGCAAAGCCGGCCACAGTAAACCATGTTTCAACAGTAATCCAGCCGATTAAACTTTTGAACTGTGCTTTTCGAGCCAGAGTCCGCCATGTCTTGAATTCAAACTTCTCGCAGGCGATAGGCGGCGAAAAGTTTATCCCACCCTATACATACTTTGTACAGCGCATGAGTATGAGTAGCGTGGGATAAAATTTACAGGAGAGTGGTTCTGTAAAGGCAAGTGGCAGTTGTGGAAAATGTGCGTAACTATGTCAGCCTTCAGAATTGTCGTGCTTTATGTGTATTCAGACAGACACTAAAGCGCATGCAGCAGAACTGAACGAGGAGGTAGCTCAGTACAAGCTTTATACCTAAATCGGATCCACATAGCCCTCTGGCTAAGAGCGGCCAGCGGTCCCCGCGTGTCAGTAGCCTAAATATAAGATCCTTGGACAGTGGTCTCGAGTGAACCATATTCAAGGCACATAACACAATGGCTTGGAAAGAGACTAAAATATTTTTTTCTTTGGGTAACGTTACATGTAGGCTTAGTGGTAGTCTCTACATTCTGACTGTAAGCACAGTGGAGACTTTTTAATATGTTCTTTTATTTGAAAGTTATTCCTCACAGCCCTTTCCGTTATTTATATATGCGAGCCATCTCTTTTAATGCAACCCAAATGGCGGCGCCCTTTGGACACGTGAAATGAGCGAAGTGAAAGAAGTCTAGATTTTTCGGTGTAATCCAGTAAAGTGATTTAAATCACCAGGATCAATAGAAGAAAATTTACAATTGTAAGTTATAAATGTATAATTAAACCTAAATTAAAGTATCTTCATGAATATTCAGTCTAATATCGACGCGTGGTACAACTGCAGACAATTAGTATTACCCGGTGCCTAGATTTCGATCAGAAATAATATTCATTACAACTTGTAATGCAAGTAATTAGCAGACATGAGTGACGGGGCCGACTTGGCTATCATATTACCCTGAGAATGAAGTTTGGCTTCCTTAAACTATATAATAAAAAGACAGTGAAAAATTGGAATTTCTATGTTTTATGCAATTATCCGGTAAAACCTTTGCTGTAACTATGCGTTAACGATTTTAATATCTGGATCTGTTTTTCGTACCAGGAAATGTCAGAAAACTATAAACTGGTTAACATTAAAGATATATCTCTGATTTAAGTGATGCAGCCACTAGAGCGAAGTGTGAAACAGTAAGCGGAATCGGCATTGCATAAGTGTCTCAAGATCATGCTGGTTTTTCATTAGACAGGGTGGGGGCTCTCGCGAACTTCCGTGATTTCACGGAGGTTAACAATGCTATTGTTCTTGTTGGGCGTGAGAGCTAACATCCTGTCTCGTCCCAAACCAGGATGATCTGGAGAGACTTTTGCAATGCCAATTTGGCTTATAAGCTTAATCAGCATTTCGGGAGTCTCACAGGTTCACGCTGGATGAGATAAGACAAGGTGACCAGGGAAAAGGGGGGGGAGGGGTGCTCTTTTGCAAACTAACATGACTAAAAATGTGATTGTACGATAATACATGTAGATAGAGCCAACTCTCTGGGACCACCAGAGTATACTCTGAGTAAAGCCAACCCTGCAAGTATCAAAAAATCCTGTATTTCCCATGTTAGTTTGCGAAAATACCCCCCTTGACACCCAAAATGCTAACCTGGCTTATATGAATTGTGCTCTAGTGCCCAAAGGAGGATATTTGCATGCAATATCTTCAAATAATTGAATTATTCATCCACAGCTGTCATTGGTAGTTGCATTTTTTTGCATCACAGTTTTCTGCCATTTAAGAGGTCTGTTTTATGGAAGGAAGCTTTTCTGCATAGCGTTATTTCTTTAAGACTGGCACACTGCCAGTATCTGGGGAGTAATGCGGCTGTCAAGGGAACATGCGAGGAAAAAAGAAAAAGGCGATTTCTGTGATTGCTGATAGCAGTGCAGAAGAGCTCTTTTGAGCATGTAGTTCATGGTAAACACTAGATGCCAGGTTTAGTCTGAATCGATTCATACTTTAAAATCGGCAATTTTGGTTAGTATTCGGCACTAGAGGAATCACCCAAGCATAGGTTGGCCTGGAACTAGGACACATTGAATTTTGAGTCACGTTTTAACTGTTGTGGTTGCACCATTCAATTCAGAATTATATCTGTGAAACAGGTTGTGTTACATGTCACTTTTGCTCATTTCTGCTGTTGCCATGGAATGGTAATCAGATTGCCATTTCCTTAATGTTTACTCTGTAAGTACTTGTAAGTTTAGTCCAAGCTACAGCTAAAGATGTTTTGTATGGGCTATTTTAGTTATTGGTGGATACATAAATACAAAGTTGAGGGTATTTCAGGGTTTCCATGCTTGCTATGATACCCTGTTTCCTCAACCTTTTGACACATATGATAGAATAACTTTCAGGGTGATTTATGCACCTGTATAATATGATTTTGAGGTCAAAACTATATTGCTTATGTTGGCCAATTTCAGTGCTTTTAGTAGTGTTCATGGATACCTGCAATACCCTCAGTGTATGCTTGCAAATGTGCAAAAAGGTTGAAGAATTATCTTGAACTAGACTCTAAATATCTACCTTGTATATACTATTAAAATAGGAATATATTAATCAGTCATATATTGGGTTTACCTGTACTTCTGTGCTTCTGTTATCATTTCGTGCATAATTACCAATACAAATTTGTAATGAAGTTTATGACCAATGTTTCAGATGGGTTTGAAAAGCATGGATCTGAAAGGGAAGCCAGAGGAAGATCTGGATTTATATCTCTCAGAAGATGATGATAATGATGTGGATTTAATACATCCTGATCCTGGATTTAATGTCCTCTTTGTTCCTGTAACTGAAACTGGTTCTGACAGTGTTCATGATGATCAAGAGGGTCATATTCATGAGTATGAAAATTATGAGGACATAATGTATGATGGTAATGAAGACAATGACAGCGATAAAGATGATGAAGACAATGACAGCAATAAAGACGATGAAGACAGTGATGAAGACGATGAAGACAGTGACAGTGATAAAGATGATGGAGACAATGACAGTGATGAAGACGATGAAGACAGTGACAGTGATCAAGATAATGGAGACAGTGACAGTGATAAAGAGGACGATGATGATCCAGAGGTTATTGCCTCAAAGAAAGGCAAGAAATTGAAGAGTAAAGCTGAAGCAGTGACATCAGAATCCCAGCCAGTAGAATCTGATGATGAAGATGATGACAAAGACAGTAATATTGATGATGATGATGACAGTAATGATGATGAGGAGGAATTGTCTGATGACTTAAATGAGTGCTCAGATCATGAGGCCATTGTAGATGCCGGTCTGAAAAGTCTGAAAGAAAGAATGAACAAAGAGCCTACGGTCTCAAAGAAAGGCAAGAAACTAAAGCGTAAACCTGAAGAGGTAGTTTCAGAATCCCAACAAGTGGAATCACAATCCACAACAAAGAAGGCGAAACTTGACTCAGCCCTGTTTACTCCTCCTTCTAATGAAGAACTTCATCAATTGAAAGAAGCAGAAAATCTCTTCCATTCCAGTCTGTTTAGGTTACAGGTGAGTCACCTAAGTGAGGTGGGTTATGTAAAGATCTGAAGCCATGGATATCAAGAGATTATTTACTGGTAAGGACTTAAATATCATACATGTATTTACTGCAGTTTCCACAAATTCATGTACAAGAAATTACTTTTGCTGTCACTGGAGAACTTGGAATGTAATCCTGAAAGAAATTTGTGTCAGTTTTGTTCCCAGCAAGTTTTCTGTCGAACCTTATATATTGAGATGTAAAAAGACAGAAAAATCACTTGTTGTACCATGATCTACACCAAAATAGACATCTGAAGAAATGTCAGTTACTGTGTTTTAATCTGTTTTTCATACATGTATTTTCTCTTTTTTCTATTTTTTTTTTTTTTGTTTTTTGTTTTTTTTTTGAAAAAGTTGACGGAATTACTAAGTGAAATCCAGCTGAAGGAGAAGAGGAAGAAAGCGATAGATGAAGTTCTACATGGACTGAAGAAAGTTCTCACAGAGCTGCCGGCGGGGAAACAGCATGAGGTAGTGTGAAGTAATCCTCCATATAGCCACATACACATATGCAGTTCTTAAAAATATCGGTGATTGTATACATTCACTCTGTCTTTTCTGCACCATGGACACTCACAAAGCCTGGTATGGTGGGCCCACCCTGTTGGGGTTTGGACCAATGACATTAGCTTGGGACTGTAGCTTGTAATTCTTCCTCTTTAATAAATTTCTATTTAAAACAAATTTATTGAAAAAATTTTAAATTGCTTATTTTTTGGGCCAGATTTTGATGGCACACATCTGGAAGCTCAGTCCAAATATGGAGAAGATATCATGTACATGTATACCATATATAACATTTGATTGCATGTTATTCAAACAAAGCAGACAGCTAGCCAATGAGACAATTTGTAACATGTACAGTGTTATCTGGATATTGATTGGCTCACAGCTGTGTCATGGTGTGTGACTTTACCCAGACTGTGCTTTTACATAAACTCTTATGTAATCTTGATCTCTGGAATGTCAGGTTTATCAGTTAAATCCGAGTTCACACAACATGCATGAAACAAGGAGCTACATCATTCAAACATCAATGATGCCCTCCCTGATATGACACGGAGGCCTTGTGTTAGCCCAGGACATGCTTACCTAATAAGCTGTGACTGTCCTATATTTTTTCATGTTTCAGTAATAAAAATACGGTATTCGTGATGTCTTCCTTTTTGTAAACCTGATATTCATAAGAACATTACATATGCATGTCTTTGTTTTGATATAACAAAAGTTTAACTGAGCCTCCTGATACCTTTCAGATAAGCGATCAAAGATGGGTTGAGAAGAAGAAGCTAAAAGTGCCGCTGACCCAGCACCCTTGGGGCGTGAAGGGCAAGTTCTGTTTTTACCCTCCTTCAAAGGTGAAGGTCACTGGGAGCTACCTGCTGGACACCTGTCTTAGATCTGCTGTCCAGGTGGACCTGGCTGTGGAGATGCCCCAGGTAAGTGGTCAGGCCCATCTCATCGCTCAGTGGGGTCCTCTGCAATGGGAAGCAAATCTCGCAACTCCTAAAACAGAAGCGCCTTCTATGAATATGAATAACAGCACAAGTTGTCCTGAAAGATCCCACTAGGCATTGTTGTTCAGGTAAACGTAGGCAGTAGGTGCTGCTGTTGTATGAGGTACAAGATTTGCTTCCCTTTCCTGGCGCATCCCTTTCTGCTCTAAATAAAGTTTTCCACAATTTATCCTCCAACCATGTCCTGCCAGTGTTTTTAAGTACGGAGCGCTATATAGTTTTGAAGGTAAAATCAGAGTGGTATTTACCAGTGATGTTGATTGATACAGTTTTGTGGTCACCCATTTCTCACCTGCAGAGCTTATATTTTTGCTGAATGTGTTGGTGTGCAAAAATGCAATACAACTGGAAATATCCTATCTTGATTTGAACAAGATTGCCTAGAAGAAATATAATTTACTGACAAATACTGATCAGTACAGCTTTAAATTGAGTTTCATTTATGTGATTTTTCTCTTTAGTGTCGTTCAGATAATTTGGAAAATTTGGATAATTTGGTGTTTGAATGAAATCTTTTAACTTCCATTTAATGAAGCATGCGTCATTTAGTTAGTGACTAACAAATGGGTATGTTTGGTTTGTAGCTGTGTTTTCAGCCCAAAGATCACCTGAACCACAGGTACCTACGTAAACGAGCTCTCTATCTTACCTGTCTGTCAGCACACCTTAGGAAATCGGACCTCATTAACGACTTGAAATTCACTTATCACCATGGCAACCATTTCAAGCCTATTCTTGTCCTTGGTATGCAAGGTATGTTGCTTTTGTAGTGACACTTTCTAGTGATCATTGTTTTCCTCCAGATCATTCCCTGGTGCAATGTGCTCTCACATGTTTTTTTGTAGGTGTTACATTTTGTTACATTTTCATCAAGGCATTTTTTTTCCTATGCAAATTAACTCTAACTCTTCCATCTTTATGTACAAAAAGTAATTTAAAAATTTTGCCCACAAAATGCTTTTTTACTTTGGTAAACTCCGATTCACATTTTCTTTAAAAAAATAAAGAGAAAAATATTGACATTTCCGTTTAATGAGAAGTTCTTTCTAACCAGAATGGAAATGAAACTACAAATAATTTTGTGTGATGTTTTTGTTGTAGTCAGCACAGGGAAGTCTTTCACTGTCAATCTGCACGCAGTGCCAGAGCCTGGAGTGTTCAAACTGAACAGATTTTCCATCACCAAGAACAACGTTCGTCGGCAGTGGTTTTATGGGACAGAATCCGAAAATACAGCAGATGGTAATGTATTAGATTGCAATTCGTTTCATAACACTGAAAACATTTTGGTAAAATGGAAAATTGTAATTTGAAAGTTTCAGAGTTATCCTCCTTGGCTGATGTGTTCTCACACTGTTTGAACACTCTTTGAGCTACAGTGTTGGTTTATAGATATATAGATATATATATATATATATATATACATGTCCTTGTATTAAAGGATAGTGTTACACTGTATGTATACTGTTATTCTCATTACCATTTAATACCATTGGGTGTTTGCAGCTCTCAGTGAGGTGATGCAGGTACATGTACATATAGTAGTGTTTACAGTTTTTTAGGGACTTGTGAAGTATTTCAGAGAGATACAGTGTGGAGTGTATAGTTAAGATAGGGCATTTCTATTCAATCAGAGCGAGGTGTGACTTTCTAATTAATGCTTTCATTATCATCAATTTGGCAATTTCTTTTAAACTTCCCGTGCACAATTGTTCAGCATAATGCTGTGGTATTGGTTAGAATACATCTAAGTGTTTGTTACAGCCCTGCATCACTGAGCAGCAGTCAAGGATATATCTTGAGTAAGGGGAAAAGTCTAGAGTACGGCAAATTGCAAGAATAAGAAATATTAAGGACCTACATGTGTTATTAAGGGGCCAGTTGTTTTGTTAAAAGGGTCCGTGTTTACATAAATATTTGTATTATTAAAATGGTATTTGTATTAATATGTTTTCCCCAGATGAGAGTCAGTCTCCCACTCCGTATTACAACACGTCCATACTGCAGGATGTGACAATGATGTCACAGCTGGAGCACCTGTACAAAACCCAGGAGAATTCCCCAGGGGTGAGGGATGGGGTGTGTCTGCTTAAGGTCTGGCTCAGACAGAGAGAGCTCTACCAGGTTAGTGTGTATGGTGGGGTGGTATCATTTCATGTCTGGCTAAAACTAAAGGCAGAAATTCTCCAGTGAATCAATAGTTTTTCTTGTTTCAAACTTCAATGACTATTAATAGCTGATAGAACATGTATGAAAAAACTTGATTTGTTCACCTGACTGCATTGGTTGAAATGCCCTCATTAATTTCAGGGTTACGGGGCGTTCTCAGGGTTTATCTTGTCCATGTACATCACTTACCTGTTGTCAGTCAAGAAGATAAACAAATTGATGAGCAGTTACCAGGTGGTGAGGAGCGCTCTGCTGCATCTTGGTAAGATCATTCCTCATTTTATAGCTAAACATTCATTGTAACAACCACAACTTTCTGTTTCAGTTCCCTCTAGACTTGGACACATTTCCAGGCTGACTGTGATTGGCTGATAATATCTTATAGCTAACTGTATAAAGAGTTAGTAATAGTGTGTTGAAATGAAAACTCTTTTGACTGAATCGTTGGCATTTTTGGATAGATTTTGGAAGTTTACAATAACGTGGTTTCTTACTGTCAGAAGAGGGACATACATATATGGTTATCAGATCAGATTTAATAAGAAACATTAAGGGGCATCTTCTCTGGTAAAACTGTTTGGATGGTACAGGTGTTTTACAGAATGCTTTTCATTGTTGTTGTTGTTTTTTGTTCACTTTTTTTTTTTGTGTCAGAAATTGTAAGTATTTATTGATCATGTTATCAGAAGCCTTCCTGTCAAAACCAATTCAGGCCCAGACTGTGTGGTCTCCTGTTCATTCCTGTCTGTCACGATGTTCATTCCTGTCTGTCACGATGTTCACATCTTACTTATTCAAGGAAACAGAACAACAGTCAATACAGCTTGTACCTGACTTTTGCCTGGTAAAAGCCTCCCCATAATGCACGTTTGGAACAAGACTGTTTAATCTGTCATACCAGATGAACAAGTGATAAATGTCTTACCTATACGCTTGTGTTTTTTACCAGCTCAGTCTGATTGGACGACAGAGCCGTTGACCTTGTACTCTGACCTTGGCGACCCCCACTGTCCCACAGCCGTGGAGTTCTATCAACACTTTGATGTGGTGTTCATTGACAAGACGGGATATGTCAACATCTGCGCGGAGTGGACCAGGGACATGTTCTTCAGGGTAACATTTCTGCACTATTCTGTAAACAGTGGATGTGACGGCTGTCTTGACTAAGATGTTTACTCCGCGTCTGCGTCTAAGGCAGATCATCAAATTTGCAAAGCGTTCTGAATCACAGAATAAACAGATTGTAAGCTGTAACTGTGTTCTACTGTGCCAAACGCATGTGTTGTAGCCTGGTAAAACCAAAATGTTTTCTGTGGTTTATTTTCGTTCGTTTTTTTTTTATTCACTGACCAGTAAAATATCTGTCATTAAATCGGGGCACTGCGTAGTGATTGGCTGATTGTGCTGATCAGGTACATGTAAGCTGTTTCTTTGTTTCAGGTGAAACACGAGGCCAGCTTAAGCTTGAAGGCACTTGATGACAGAGAAGTCGATGGATTCGAGGCACTCTTTATGAAGCCAGTGCCGTTTCTGCAAAAATTTGATCATGTGTTTCAGTAAGTAACACATGGGTAGAATGTGTTAAAGAATTTAATGTGTTTGAATAAAGCTATACCGGTACATAATGAATGCCTAAGAAATCCAAGGTTTATTTATCTACTGAAAAAGGTGTTCATATATCAGCTCCTCTTATGGAATGTGCCAGTGAATAATAGGATATCCAAAATATCCTTATTCTAAGGTATGATTAAAGTGCCTTTTTTGTCCTTAGCATTTAAGGAAGGACAAAAACACTTTGGCAAGTTGTTAGTCGGTGTAGTTCACATCAGACAAATAGTTTAATATATATAGGTGTGAAAAAATAAAAATGAAAAATTTTCATCATGCATCATTATAATTATTTGTGTTGTGATATGTTTTTGACTGTTTGTTTATTTCTTCACCCCTGCAGCATTGGTCATTTGGACGTGTTGAAAGAGGCAGTTCAGCTCCTCAGCTTGGAAGATAAATATTTAGACAGGGGAGGAAACTATGTTAACACATGTTTGTCTGCCCTGCTTGAACTTTTGTATAAGGCCTTGGGCCAGAGAATACATCTGATTCAGGTCAAAGGTCAACCAACACCACAGGTGGGTCGTGATGTCATGGATACCATTGCTCCGTAGCACACCATTACCAAAACCTGACAGATTCACTCTTCTGAAATATGAATTCCACTCAGTATGAAAGCATGTGTCCCTGTCCCTCACCAAAAGATTTATTGTACTAACTTAAACAGCCACACCAATGTCCAAAATGTGTCTAAAAATCAAGGTGAAATGGTAAAGATTTAGATAGTCTGGATTGCTTTCTTAAATTGTCGAAAAACTGCAGTGTAGTAAAACTGATGTAATAGGTTTTGGAGGAGAATACAGGAAGAAATTTTTCTGTCCTTTCCACTATACCTGGCGTGATGTTGTAGATGTATATCCACAAATAATGCTGTGCTTTCAAACACGTTTAATGTCATCCAGGCATAATTGTCTTACTCAATGTCAAATCTGCCTGATACGATGTCATGTAAGAAATATCTTGAAACATCAAGAAATAAACCTGGAAAGTTTTACAGACCCAGCCGAAGATTTTGTTTTTTGAGGAGCCTTCAGTTATATGGGTTAAATAGTGTCATTCATTGTAAATCCTTTTGAACCATGGAGTTAGATTTGTTCCATACAATTTCCTTCATGTCATCTTAACATGTCTACTCAGTTTCAGGAGGGACTGGAGTGGCACTTTAAAGCATATAATCAACTGTGTAAACAGTGGTATGATACAGGCATTAGGCACATTCAACATGTCTCATCTTGCTTTTTACTGACTTCTGGTCCGACATGACAAATCAAATCATGTGAGCTCATCTTACCTTCAAGTCTATCTGTGGTTGTAGTGTTGATGTGAAAATCGGCATTCAGTATTGTCTTGTTTCAGTGGTCAGTAGATGAAGATGCCCCGCAGTGTGTACACGACAGGCTGACTGTCGGCCTGCTGTTGAACCCTGAACACTCCAGCAGTGTGTTAGAGAGAGGACCTCCAGCGAATTCTGTTCAGGTATGCAAGACACGGCCTTTATTTGTGACTGCGCTGTAGATAACTAGATGGCAGAGAGCTTAAGATAAACATTGCATCACATTTCAAGTGTGAAATAGAATCACTTGACCACAGCCTTACTTGAAAGGATTGACTAGAGTTCACTTTCGTCCAACTAGAAAGTCTCGCCATAATATACCAGAGATACTGCTGATGTGGCAGGAAGCCGTAATTATTCATTCCAGCATGAAAATGAACAAAACGAATTTCTAATAATCTGAAGTCCATCAATTTTTAAATTTGACATAGGATCGTTTAACTGCAGCCTTCATTGAAAGTTTGGACTGTCTTCAGCTTCTTCCAACTTGAAAACAAACAAAATGAACTCGCAATGTAAATCTGAATTACTGGTTATGTGCTCAATTTCTGTGTAGTAAATATATGAATAAATCAGATAAGAGTTGATTTTAAGTTGCTAAGAGCATTGAGTTTACCTTTGTTCTCCGCTCAGGCCAAGGAGTTCCGTAACTTTTGGGGTGACAAGTCAGAGTTACGACGCTTCCAAGATGGAGGTATCTGTGAGGCAGTTGTCTGGTCCGGGAACACAGTAGCAGCCAAGCGTTTGACTCCTGCCACAGTCATCAAGCATATCCTCAAAAGGTATTCTGTAAATCTAGTTTTGTAACAGTTCTCCATATGTTTCCCATAAATTTAGCTACAGTTGAAAAACTCACCAGATGGATGGTCTTTTCTGTGTACTGTTCACCACTGTATGGCTGACATACAGCAGATGTGGCATAAAGCCATGATTAATCAATTCTCTTTATTGGACATAATTTAAAAATATGTAAAATTAAAAAAGCCTGGATTTGACGTCTTAAGAATGTCTATGCAGCACATTTTGATACCATGTTCCCTGACTGCTCAAGCAATCCCTTGTTCTGTACAGATATATGCATAATAATGAATTGTGCATCCAGTTAGGTCATGTGTCATTGACATGGCTGAAAATGCTCTTGATCAGATAACGCCTTTGTATCTCCATACACTTACATCTTCACAGGCATGCTGGGATACCAAAGAAAAATGTGACGTATATTGGTGGTCAGTTTGACGGCATCCTGAGTGATAGCCACAAGGTCATCCCTTCACATTCAGTAACCACGGGTGAGGAAGGTCACATGACTGTGTTAGCCAGCTACGAGGAGCTGTGTAAGATGTTACGAGGCTTTAGTGACCTGCCGCTCACTATCAATACCATCCAAGGGACATCACCCATTTTCCGATTCACAGAGGTATGTGCATATGCTTATAAATGGTGAACTTGTGCCAGACAATTTCTTTGTTTAATAATATTTAAAATTTTATGGTCAGCTTTTTCATTCAGAAGTTTCCAAGAAGATTATGTCGACTAAGAAGAAGCTTTAAAATTTTATAGGCTATGTTTTATGGTGTCAGTGATTTTATAGGCTATGTTATATGGTGTCAGTGATTGTAAATGGTGTGAATTCATGGAAACTGCACATGGACATGGCGTGAATTGTCCAAGGTTTAAATCTGTTTTCTCTGTGGCCATCTTTGTGTGAAATTCCTATTGGTTCACACATTTTCACATCTTTAAGTGAAATCATATAATATTCAGGATGAATTGTTTGCTGTTTTGTTTCTGAATGTTAATGATCTTAGTACAAAATAACTAGGCTGGATTCTGACTCCACACATTACAATGGTGAGAGCATAAAATCCATCAGCACAAATTGAAGTGTTTGTCCTAGGAGCAGTCGTGTCATGAACATGTCAGTTCACCGTGGTTTTGACATTTGATACGTTACAGGTTTTTCCTCCCCATTCGTGCTCATCAGGTGAAAAGAGTGATGTTAACCAGTCTAAAGCCGTCAAAGGCTCAGCCACGTGGACACCCGTCCATACAGGTAAGTGACTAATTCTGACTGTCATTATTTGTTTTTCGTCAGCATCTGTGTCCAGTATAAACATGAATTGTTGCCAGTCATGACTTTCATGACTGCCATTGACTCTCTCACTGAGGACTTTGTGGTAGTCCATTGGAAGCCTGGATCTGTAACCTTCTGAATTCAAGCACATCAAACTAGAAATGGATTATTTCATAAGAGATTCTCATGTCTTTAGAAAGACTATCTAAGCCTGTTGAATTTTCGTCACCCACACATTATTTCCAGCTGGTTGCTAGGAGACAGTGACGTGCTCTTACATCAAGAATATTACAAAAATAATAAATAAGTGTCATCAGAAAGGAAAATAATTCAAATTCTGGTTGGATATTGCCTGCACATGTACTTCAGCAGTGTCAAACTCAGACAGGTGTGAGTTTGGGTACAAATTAGTGAGACAGTAATTTTCAGACGTTTGTCTGTGTTCTAGTGGTTTGCTTGCTGGAGGGCAGTGGCAAATGGCCGGAAGATAAGGAAGCCATCAGGCGGCTGAAAGCTGCGTTTTACATCAAGATGGGAGAGCTGTTGAGAGAGAAGACTCTGCAGGTCAGGGTCCAGACAAACCATGTTGACGTTTGCAAGGTGAGTAAGTGAATAAATTCAGTTTTAGTCCAGATATTATTTGTTATTTTTCAGTTTTTGAGAAATGAACTCCAAGAGGAGGGTTTGTACTGAAGAGTAGACAGGCATTAGAAGTTATTGCGTAACACTGTGGCAGCTGTTGTTGTAAATTTAGTTCATTAAATTTCATTATATATGAAACTTTGCCTTTGTGCAATGTACCCTTGTAAACATCACTTATTTATTTTTCTTGAGAATTTTATGGCATTAAAGTGTACCCTTTCATTCATGTTGATAAAACCTGCTTGTTTTTACTTGTGCGATTCACCTGTGACCTTCCTCTGTTAACAGGGTGGATTTGTTTTCCGCCTAAAAATTGCATACCTGCATGAAATCACTGTTCTGAAAACGGTGAAAACTCCAGAGGGAATGGTACAGATGAGGGACACGGCGCAATCAGTTGCACTAGAGAGGGAAATGGTCACTCTGCCTAAACTGACCAGTACGCTACATGGGTAAGGGGTCAGGAGTTGTCAGACGAAGTCTGTAAGGAGAGTTGCACGTTTTATATCTGGTGAAGAGATCACATTTGATTTCGCCCCATATTTATTGATGCATTTTCTGTGTGCTTTAAACATTACAGGTGTATATCATGCTGTCATACAATAACAGACAGAATATTAGATACATAAATATGTATCTTTACAGTTTGAAGACATACATATGACAGCATTGCAAAATAGATTCACGTTACCATTGTGACATAATACTATTACTTACACAGAGAAGTTAATTAAGCACACAACCCCCCCTTTCACTTTGGGCGATTTTTTACACAATTTTAATGATAACACACATACATATCTGTCATCACTTGACATTGCCATCGTTTCACATCAAAACCAGTGATGATAGAAATGCATGTGTGCTATCATTAAAACACATGGACTTCAATCATTTTGTTGTTTTTCATTACCCAAAAAGTCAGATGTGTACAAAATTGCCATAGTGAATGGTGGGAAGAGGGGATGCTTAATTAAGTTCTTTGTATATAGTGTTTTGGAAGCGGTGTTTAACATTGTAATTGCCAGTGATTCTGTATGATTGTGGATCAATATTGTAATTCCCCTGCTCTCACTGCTAGGGGAGGGGGTGGCGGGGGGGGGAGCCTTGGCGGCAAGAAACGGTTGACCACCCTCCCGAGGTTCTTTATGTCAAACACTTGTCTACCAAGGTGGTATACATCTCTGTGAGTCACATGTGAAATTATAGTCAGCAACTTGCCAAAGGCCTGTGGTATTTGCCGTGTACCCAAGTTTCCTACACCAGTGCACCAGACTGCCGTTGTATTACTGAAAATTTTGTTGATGGTGTTGAGCAACAATTAAGTAAAGAAATACCTCAGTCTTGTAATTCCAGTTTCTGTATGATTTTCCTGTAGCATCCAGCAGAGGCACAACACCTTCAGCGTGGTTGCGCGCCTGGCTAAGCGCTGGCTGTCTGCTCAACTCATGTCTGATTACCTGAGTGAAGAGGCTGTGGAGCTCATAGTGTCTCACCTGTACATCTCCCCTGCCCCATTCTCACCTCCCAGGTAAGCTGTGGACTTCGTGGTGTCTCACCTGTACATCATACCTGCCCCATTCTCACCTCCCAGGTAAGCTGTGGACTTCGTGGTGTCTCACCTGTACATCATACCTGCCCCATTCTCACCTCCCAGGTAAGGTGTCGAGCTGATAGTGTCTCACCTCTACATCATGCCTGTCCCATTCTCGCCTCCCAGGTAAGCTGTGGAGATGACGTGTCTCACCTGTACATTAACCTGTCCCATTCTCACCTCCCAGGTAAGCTGTGGACTTCATGGTGTCTTACCTGTACATCATACCTGCCCCATTCTCACCTCCCAGTTAAGGTATGGAGATGATGGTTTCTCACCTGTACATCACACCTGCCCATTCTCACCTCCCAGGTAAGGTGTCGAGCTGATAGTGTCTCACCTCTACATCATGCCTGTCCCATTCTCGCCTCCCAGGTAAGCTGTGGACTTCATGGTGTTTCAGATGTACATCACACCTGCCATTCTCACCACCCAGGTAAGGTGTGGAGCTGATAGTGTCTCACCTGCACATCACACCTGCCCCATTCTCACCACCCAGGTAAGGTGTGGAGCTGATAGTGTCTCACCTGTACATCACACCTGCTCCATTCACACCTCCCAGGTAAGCTGTGGAGATGACGTGTCTCACCTGTACATTAACCTGTCCCATTCTCACCTGCCCCATTCTCACCTTCCAGGTAAGTTGTGGAGCTGATAGCATCTCACCTGCTCCTCACACCTGCCTCATTCTCCTCTCAGAATACCATGGCTACACTGTTCGTAGAAAGTGATATTAGTCACCTGAAGTTTTGGTCATGATAATCTTAACATGTCTGTCTGTGATTGTGGTACCTTCAGCAGTATCACTTAATACTAATATAATAATAATCACAACTCAACTTTGTGCAGTATTCCTGTTGTTGAAAATAACTTTTCCTTGTATAATATTTATTTATTGCATTGCAGCTTTATGCCATAATCAAGAATTATTTTGGGAGGAAACCTGGCCTCTGTACTGTTTGAACAAAACAAATTTGAACTCAGTTGTCCCCCTTGTTTGATGGTAACATAGACTCAGTCCTCCTTGTGTGTTTTTCTCCACAGCTCTCCTGTGTGTGGGTTGTTGAGGTTTTTCAGGCTCATGTCACAGTTTGATTGGAGAGCTAACCCACTCATGGTCAATCTTAACCAGGCATTTACTAGTAAGTGTTGATATTTCCTTCTTCACTTAACTCTTTCATGTGGGTACTTACACAGGTCCAACTAGGACATTATGACAGTAGAGTGCTGTCCCTTTGTCTGTTTATGACAGAGTATGAGGAAATGTGTTCAACTGAGTTATGTTTATAATGGACTTGTGTGTGACAATGAAAAGGCAATAATATGCTAACAGTTGTTGTGATTTTTACAAGGGAAGCCATTACATTTCATTTCTAAGACACCGATGTTTTGGTTAATCTGTGTTCCTAGGGCCTTGGTCTCCATAAGAAGTCAGCAGGGATTATATTGTGATAATTCAGTAGCTCATATCTAGTCCTTTTAGGACGTTTCTGTAGTCATTTCATATCACACCAGAAATGTCCAGAAGTTTGTCTTCAGATGATGTTCATGTGATCATGTTGTTTCTTCTCCCTCAGAAAATGATTATACAGAAATCCCTTCACAGTTTACCAAAGAACGTGCCATTTTTCCGGCCATGTGTATCATGACTCCACTGGACAAAACCACATCACCCTGGACACGAGAGAATCCACCAGCCCAAATAGTTCACCGTTTGACTCTCTTGGCTCGAGAGTCTCTGGCCTTACTGATGTCACAACTGAATCAGGGGTCACAGGTCGACTATAAGGTGAGACCAAACAAGTAAAGAGAAGTTGAAAAACATTTTCTCTGCAAAATGTAATGTTTCATTTTGGATATCCTTAACAGAAGAGCCTCTGCAAAGTCAGAATTTAAGTAGACATTGTGATTTGATATGCTACAGCATGTATTCCGACCACCTCTGGACATGTATGACGTTGTGATCCATCTGCGACGCAAACACCTTCCCAGAATTCATCAGGCAGTTGATTTGACCCCTGATGTCATCCATGGTGGCCAGAGTAACATCAGTTCTCAAGAAGGATTTCCTGTGACAGAGTTTGATCCTCTGAGATGTTATCTGCAAGAGTTAAGGGTATGTAGTTTAGCTCCTTCAGTTTCATCACTCCAGTCTTTGGTAGTATTGGCTGCTGTCCCATTGGGAAATGACCTTCATTAGTTGTGACACATGTACATCTACCGTTTAGAACTTGACGTTCAGTTTTAGTTTGCTCATGGTGGGGTTCTCTCTGTTTCAGGACACTTATGGTGACTTGGCACTGTTTTTCCACGACAGATATGGTGGCAGCCTTGTGGCTGTGTTATGGAAACCCCAAATATTTCGGTGTCAACCATTTAAGGTAAATTTTACATCTCAGCTGAGCTTTCATTAGCCCTCTCATTGCTGTGAGCATCCAATATAAGTTAAGGCTTTTGTAAGACAGACATTAATTCCTTCAGTTTAGCAACATTTGGTGACTTTCCTAGTTTCAGAAGTGTACAGGTATGTCAGACCAAAGATGGTCTTTTAATAGATGTCATTTTTTTAGATGATGTTGAACACATTTGTACATGTAAGTGAGGCCCTTGATGCTGACCTTTGTTTGACCTTTTGTTGTCAGGTAAACCAGTTAAATGGCCGAATGGTTGACATGAACTCAGTCTCACACAAGGACGCGAAGACTTTACCCAATATAGAGGCCGTGTTGGAGGATTTCCGTCTGCTGGGAGGTGGCCTTGTGGACCGGCTTGAAACAGGAACAAAAAAATGGAAAGATTAATGTCATATTTCCAGGAAAAGGTGCCATGTTGAGCCGAGATGTTTGTGAGACATGATATATATGAATTACATCGAAGAGCATCTTATACTTGGAACTTCTGTCTATATGCCTTATGAATTTGTTTTACATGTGAATGTATGTGAATCACTTGTTAATGATGGATATCGTACATATGGGTAGAAACTGCTAATCGCAAGGTGGAGGGAGGAGGAGGGGGCAAGGTATAAAATTAGAGAAGGGTCCAATGACCAATTATTAAAGTAGCAAAAAAAGTGGTTGGCATCGGTGTGGATTCAGTCTTAGCTCAGAAACCCTTTCCCATCCTCAGATTCTGTTGCCCACCAAGTGGATTTAAGTCCGTATAATACTGCTGCAAATATTTGTGCTGTGTACAAGTGTATTGAAAAATAATTAATAATAATATGTTGCAAAATTATCTTAGAAAACACTGTTATTGACATGTTGTCACTAAAGCTGTACTGAAGTTAGAATGGAAAACATCACATATCCACAGCATCAGTCATATGACTATTGACCCGGAACTATTGACCCGGAATTTAGGTTGATGGCTGGTATGTGAATGTCGGTTTCAGTGCCTAGGTTTAGAGAAACAGAATTGATACTAATAGAAGGAAAGTTAAGACAGTAGATCCCTTAATCTCATAGTTTCACATAATGTTCCATAGTTCAGCAAGAGCCACTGGCTTCAGTAGTTGTCTGTTTAATAACATCACAGGCTTGATAGTTGAAGTGGTTGCAGTCAGTTGATTCTCAAATCAGTGTTAGGTTGCTTTGTCTGTGCCTTTATTTATTTATTACATTTTTGTATAACACCTCACGTAAGATTTTTTCTCTTATACAAAGGCTGTCAGCTTTATGGGTGGAGGAAACCAAACTGCTTGGCATAAACAACCAATGCTTGGCAACTTTGACCTAGTATGCCACACATGACGAACAGATATGGACACCATATATGGTAGACACTTTCAGCGTAAACTGTAACACGAGCAGAGCCTTTACATTGCCAATATAATATTTTGTTGTTGTCATGGCAACTTCATATCAGAAGAATGATTGTCAACCGTGATGCAGCCTTCATGATAACACGACGTTACAATGTCATACCCTTGGGTTCTTTTCAAACTCGTCTACTGGTGGACAATTGGTCTTCAACAAACTTTTAAACTTTGTAGTCGTGTGAGCATTCCTGACTGACTATTATCACCATGGCAATATCAACAGTGAGAGCGGGGAAATACACAAAAGCCTGACCAAGGCCAAGACCGGAATATGTACCTCTTAAGTCCATGTGAAATACTAAAACAATGTACAGGAAATCCTACCGAATAGAGCTTACATCACACTTTAAAATTATTAACAAAGCTAACCTCTATTAGATGTTATTTTGTTCATACCATTGCCAGTACCAGTGCCACCAAACTGACAGGCCATGCTGAGGACACGTCATCCCAATCAATGAGAGTATGCTGACCCTTCCTTTATCAGTGCTTGGTCTACACTGTTATTTGGTGGTTGTCACACATCATAGACGTTTCACTTATACAACGGTGGCGAGTATTATGATGGGAAGGAACTGGACCTTCCCACATCCAGCCGAAGAGGAAGCCAGCATCTGTAGAGTGATGGTGAGCAGCAAAGAAAGGAACGAGTTGGCCGGTTTTAAAATTGTGGCTTCCCTAGACTTGGTTTAAAACTTAGGTCTCATTGTCAGAGTGAAAGAATTATTCTCCTCGGCAGTAGTTCAGTGACATCAGGGTGACTCTGTTGAGGGGCAAACACTGTAACCACTTGGCCAGCATAGCATAGTAACTTTAAAATAGAAGTTGAAAGCTTCAAAACTCAGGCATTTATGTATTTGAAATTGTTTTATTAACAATTATTCACATTTATCATCAGCATTGTTACCAACAGGACAGAGAAAAGAAGACAGATGAAGACATAAACAATTCTGAGCACAGAAATAATATATCAGAGTGAAGTTGTACGAAGAAAAGCACAGAGAAAAGAAGAGAGATAGACATGCAGACACAAACATAAACAATTTTGAGCACAGAAATAATATATCAGAGTGAAGTTGTACGAAGAAAAGCACAGAGAAAAGAAGAGAGATAGACATGCAGACACAGACATAAACAATTCTGAGCACAGAAATAATATATCAGAGTGAAGTTGTACGAAGAAAAGCACTTTCAAGAACAAAAAAAACAAAAACAAAAGAGAACCCTGAAGAATTTTAGATTTCCTGTGGAAAGTTGTAGAACTTGTCCATCAATGCACCTGAATCTGCTAATTGTGAACAGGTAGTTTCCAACATGCTTAAACAGTGAATACAGATATTTACATCACAGGTTTGGCCAAGTCAAACCTGCACGGAGGTGAAACTATGTACAAATGAGAAATGAAACTGATGAAGTCTACCTTCAGGTTTCATAATGCAATGCCTAATGCAGAACTAACAAGTGCAACAGCAGTGTGCATTAATCCATAACATCCACATGTATCATGGACAGGATGTCATAAATTTAAGTAAAATTTCTGTTGCAAAAACCAGAGGATTTACATGTCGACAAAATTACAAATTATCATTAATAAAGTTCTGTTTGTTCTTTGTGTTAACACCTGACAATTTGATCACAAGAGCATCAAATCTGGCAACACAGGTAAT
This sequence comes from Acanthopleura granulata, assembly GCA_016165875.1. Taxonomy (NCBI): domain Eukaryota; kingdom Metazoa; phylum Mollusca; class Polyplacophora; order Chitonida; family Chitonidae; genus Acanthopleura; species Acanthopleura granulata. Next base: position 3,565,857 of record JABBOT010000005.1, read on the forward strand.
GACCATGTTCAACATGAAGCAATTCACCTGTAAAAATAGGTAAAGTATGGAAAAAAAAATTCAAACGGGCACGGATAATTTACAGGTAATTATTGCAAGCCCCCAAAAAATAAATTGTTTTGTTTCCATTACAGGACGGTGCCCTCTACTATTCTATATATATATCTAAGTGAGATCTAAATAGAGGCAGTGCCATGTACATGCCGCAATACTACACGCATCTAGTCCAGTTAAATTTAATGTCAGTTTGGCTGGCAAACCACTATAAAATCCTGGCAATACTGTTACAAATGAAGCACATCACTACCTAGGACAAGCCCTGCATGTGCATGATAGACATTTTAAACATGACAAACCTGTTATCACATGTGCGAAGATCACATGACATCCATGACAGGTACACAAAGTACCTAAATAAAATATATGTACATCAATATTAATAGCTCTGAGTAACATAAAAAGGTTTTAAAGATAAACCCATTCAGCTACAAATTGGTTTGAGCTTTGTCTCGCCGAATATTAGCATTCTCTATCATGCCAACATCCAAGGTGGCTTCTGTCTCATTTTCCAATACTGAGGTTTTGGCCAAGGCTCTCCTCCCGATGGACATAATAACCTCTACCTGCTCACTAGGGGGAGCTGTGTCTGCGTCTGATTGAACGCTCTCAACAGCTGTGGTGACAGTCGCTGCTGGAGTCTGAGTGGGCTCTTCCCAAGGTGGTAAAGGCCAGCGAGACACACCATAAGGGTCGTCTGTTGTCTGCATCTTGTTTGTCTCCTGTAGAAGGCTGCGAGAATTCCCTGTAAATTGAAGGAGTGATAATGACCAATTCCTTTGACCATTTTACAGAAATATGCTGGGTACCACAACATATTTACGGCCCGAAGTTTACAAGACAGGCTCCGTTTCGCTACTTATTTACTTGATTGGAATACTTTAATCATTATGCCTTACAGATTTAGATTTAATACACATACTGAACTACCATGCTGGAAGAGGAACTTTTAATAGTGCAGTCTGTTAAACTGAGGCTCATACATGACACTTGCGCATACAATGTGAAATATCAAACTAAAAGACAACAAAATCTAAATGCTGAAAACACATGAGCATAACTGAAGACCAGAAAGCCTGTATCCTGTTGCTATGACAACTAACCTGGGAGTGGCACATGACCCAACTTTGACCTCTGCCCTTCACCAGGGTCCCCAAATGGATTGTATGTATTTGGCAGCATGATGAACATGAAGGACAAGGCTAGCACCTAGAAAAAGAAACATGAGTGTCATGAAGTAAGCATGAAGGGCAAAGAAAACAAAACGAATGTCATGAAATATCAGGTCAATGACACTTCATCCCCTGTTTCCTGTTGTATTTTGGAAAACTGGTGCAGGCAGTGGAATAATTTTCATTCTTCATTATCATTATTTGGCTAGATATAACAACAATCTCGTCTTTTGTAACACTTTCTGGCAAAAAATTAATTAAGTTCCAATACTTGGGGTAAAATGACGTGCACGTGGTGAAAGGAAACAAGGAATCAAGTGAGAACGCCTACATCCAATATATGCAAGGCTCATTGAAACTAAGTCCTGGTTGTATTTATTTGATTGCTTACAAAAAAGGATTATCTTTATTCCTGGGCTTGAATGAAGACATTTTTTCTTTCAGAAATTATCTAAGACAAGTGGGAAAAGATAAATCAGACTTACCATGAGGCAAGTTGTTGTCTGGGCAGGTTTGGTTGTCTTCGCTAATACAAGAGCTTGTAACTTCTTCAACTGGGTGATAAGAGATCTGTCAAAATATAGCAACCATCAAATCACAGAAATTCATTACACACTGGTTTTCCCTGACATGAGGATGACGCCTCATTACTCCCTGTACTTCTCTGTGTGATGCAATCATAACCAAATTTCTTATTTACAAATGATATGGAAACCTGTAAATTACACTGTACTTTAGGCCCCCTGAAATATGGCACTATCTCATTCTGGAAAGCTTCAGCCAGAGGTACCAGGTACATAGCGTTACTTATTCACAGCACATGTACATATGCAATATTTAAAACTTATTTAAGCCTGATTTAAGACAAATCACTCTGTGACTGCATCTTAAGGTGATCTCTTTCCGATGAGCACCTAGTCCATTAATATAGTTCAACATAACAATCACTACTTCCATGCAAATGTCTGTACAGTAAATCCTTGATGCTTATGTCTATCACTTTTTCACTGTTCTATTAACTATGGGAACTTACACATTTTGTTTTTCTAGAACCTCCACTCGTTTCTTCAGCTGATTGTTTTCCTGTGTGCTAACCTTAACCCTCTTTTCCAGACCATCCACATACTCGATTTTCCTCTTTCTGCTTTCTTTGGCCGACACCTGGAAATCAAACCGATCTCTCATCATAAACCTGCGTTCTCTTCCATCAGTACAAGAAAGAGTAAACACAGATATGTATGATTATGTAATATTTCATTCCTCATGTAGCAAACTGAGAAAGAAGTTTAGTTTATGAAGATCTCGTACAGTATCTATTCAATAACAAATAGATAAACCCTATTGATATCAAATCGAGTCAAGTACAGATGTAACTTAACATAACATTCTCCCATAAATAGATGAATACAATCTATACCTTTCTCCTTTAATATGACACGCGAATGTCCACATTTCACAAAATGAATTCACACAGACACACTGTCATTACTACTAGAATGAAACCTTCCAACTTCAGTACTCACCTTATTTCTGATTTTGCGCCTCACACTTTTCAAGGCTCTCTCCTCCTCTTTTGTCAGAGGCATATCGGTGGGCAAAGACACGCCTTCTCTTGCCAGCAAATCCTTCTCCTCCTCTGTCAGCTCAAGTTTAGGCACCTGACAAAAATAAAAACAAGATGCTTATTTAATAGTAAACACACCACAGGTAACTTTTCATACCACTAACTAATCTTCTACAAGTAGTACTTTAGCTTGATTCATATCATGAGAAACCTTGGCCAGGAATTTTGGAGATTTCCTACAACACTGCCGTGTCCCAAAGGGCTTTGAGGACAATAAACCACATTGCAAGTTCGTGGAGGTCATTTGGCAATTTTAAGTTTATATGATATAACCTTTCTCATATGTGAGAACAAGTGATCCTCTGTGCAAACTAAGAGCATCAAACCCACTTATTACCACCAACGCCTCACTAACAGTGAGAGTAAGGGAATCTACAAATTACTTTTCCAAGCCAGTCAAAAGCAGGAACCAATTCCAGACGAGCTGAGTAATATGTTGTTTCATTCACCTATTTCGCCATTACCTGTGGACCAGCCTCCATCTTGGCACAGTAATGATCTCCCACCCAGTCCTCCATTGGCCACACTCTTCTGCACTACTGCTTTCCTCCACTCATAAATGAATGAATGGTTATAGCTGAACGCCACATCTTTCTCCACCCATGAAACTGCCCGCCATTGTACAAGCCATAGGTTTAGCCACAGGGGTGTCTCAGAGTCTTTGAGACACCCTATTTTGAGAAATTTTACATGGGAAGATAGGAAAAATGTGAGAAAATTTCGAAATGAGACCCTCTGATTTTGAGTTTTGGCTAAATTTGTAGTACAAGTGAAATATTCTTCAGTGCACCATAAAACAATAAACCAATAAATAACTTAATCCAGCAATCCTGAGGGCTAGACAAAACACCAACCTTGGCTGTATTGTTGATTGTCACCGGTGTTCTTGTGCTGATGTCTTTGACGGTGAAGGGTAACGTAGTGATCTTCCCGTTCCCTTGATACAACACTTTGATGGTTGTCATCTTGGTGCTGGGCGTCGTGGAGGTTATCACCGAGGTCGGCTCTGCAGTAGTAGTGGGCAGTGTTGACTCAAAGTTCAAGTCAGTGTTCAGAAGCTCAGGGGGAAGATCTGTCAACCAAAAAATTAACCATTCATAATATTTTCAATGGTACAATTTATTATCGTTTTCATCTGACCATTTAACCTGAAATACATTACAAGATATCACGTTGCATCCCAGATCTAACCAGAACAATGTTTTCACCACCCAGAATCAGACCTGAAATATAATTATGTGTGTATGTGTCTCTGCTAGTTAAAATCCTGATGATCATGTATGAATGTCCATGAGAGAAAACCCTCCACATATACCTCTAACAAAACTCACTGGTACCTCTGCTCACTAAAATCATAATGATCAAGAATGATCATTTTATTAAGAGAAAACCTTCCACACGTCAATTCACTCCGTAAAGAACGACTGACACAACTGTATATATTTTCATTTTACTGCAGTAGTCACATCTTTGATAATGAGGTCAGAAGTACCTTAAAAGCTCAGAAATATAGAGAATGAATATGAATACAGCTGTATTGATCATTCTTTACTTAGTAAATTTAGTGAAACCACTCCAAACGGAAGTTTCTAGCACATATACACAGAACACTTACCCAGATCCAAGGTGACATTCCCATTCAGCTGGCTCAGTATATCTGTATCAGACAGTAAGGCGTTGTTTTCTGTCGTGTCAAAGGTGGTGTCATCAAAGTTGAAGTAATCTAGTCCCAGAGGACTGCCCTGGGACAGGGGATCGGTGAGGGCTCCTGGGCTTCCGCTAGACCCATACTGCTCCTCACTGTACCCAGAGGGCGAGTCCGTGGGGCAGTCCAGAGAGACCCCGCTATCACTGTGAGATGGCGACTTCTCACTCACACTCTCCCTGTCAGTGAAGTTAGGGGAGGGCACCTGTGTGGACAACATCACTGGCATTTCAAGACACTGGTCACTTGTGTCAACTGGGTCCAGAGAGAAAAGGTCCAGATCCATCTGAAAGTAAAACAAGACAATAAACTAACTGAACATGTTAAATGGTAAGTGTAGTCATGACGCTCCAACAGCATCATCATAATTTTGGAAGTAAATATTTACCAGTTGACTACTTTGATAATAATACTATAAGGAGCTCAATGAATAACTCTGCATCAAATGTCATAAACTCAGTTTCAGAATTCCCCTGTGATTTTGAGAAGTGATTCACTGCTACCATATCTGTTTACATTAGAAACTCTGGTAGATCTCCCATCAAATCTGCAAAACTATCCACGATAATAAAAGATATAATGAAATACATAACGAAATGACAACCTATAACAATAAAATCTAAATACATGTAACTTACCAGTAATAGATTTTCTAAGGCAAGCATGATAATAATATAAACCCACCCGCCTTCTTCCAGTACAAATATATGTCTCCAAAGATGTACCCAAGCAGGACACCAGCAAAACTAATTTCAAACTATCTCAGTCCTCTGCAACAGTTGATCGTTTCACATATGAAACTGATTGTCTCTCTACAGTTTACTCTGTAGTCATACTGCAATGCATAGGAACTGTTGCTGCTTAACTAGCCACAGTGGTCAAGGCCCCATAATCTCACCAATCAAAATATTTGTAAGGTGTACATATATCCCACTTTGTTTGATAAGGCATTAACACCTGGATATTTCCGTTGTGAAGTTTGTACACGTGAGCTTAAACAATTTCATGCCTGCATATTCTTGTATTTAAAGTCAGCACAAAAGAAATGTAAAAATATTAGCAAAAGTAGAAGTAAAATTAAATTTGATAACAATTAAGTTATTTAATAATATTTTACACAAGTATACACATCTACTCTACAGCTATAATCAAACAGCAAAAGATATCGCTTTTGATGTTAACACTGAACAAAAGCATTAGCCAGCTAGGGTTAATCAGAGCATAATATGACACAAAGTTAAGGGAAAAAAGTATATATATTACCATGTTGATGGTCTGTATTTGGGGTTGCTCGTCACGTAAGATACCGTCACTCTGGTCAAAGAGCATGTCCAGCACCTGGGAAGCTTGCATGTCAACTGCCATGGTACTACGTTTGACGTGAAGTCAGGAAGGATGGAAGTTTACAGCGTGTAGTAAAACACACACGCACTCCCAGTGAAGTTCTAAATGACACACGACGTGTTACACACGACGTGGCTCCCAGTATATAAACTCACAAAATTTTTATTCCGCCCTATTTTTGGCTTGTCTCTTCACCCTACAGTTCCGCTCAGGCCAGTCCTTTGTTGTCTGACTCACTGACAACTCACGATGTTGTCGGATTCAGTCTTGCACCACAGGACTGACAGTCCGACGTTTTGTTTTTGTTTTGCCTGCCGACGTGGTCGCACGGCCAGTATGGGCGGCTACAGGTCCTGACAAAAAGTGGGAAATTTGTAACAGTTTTTGCTGTAACGCGCTTAGCTGACAACAAATACTTCATACGGTCACATTAAACAATCATTTCACACACTTTGATTTAAAAATCTTGTGAGTTAAAGAGCTGAAAAAAGCGTATTTCTCACAGTTCCGTACGCCTTCGGCCACCATATCCCGTCCTTTGGCTGCCTTGATCTATTTTTAGAAACTTTCATCATTGCCAGACTGGCCGAGGTGACGTGGAACTTAACCGGTACCTTTCTTTGATATGGGGGGATTTTATATGTGTTAGAAATGTACGAGTGTTATTCGGTTAGTTCGGACGAACTCGCTTAAGTCCGTAGTACAGCATTTCATCCCCAAGCACGGTTTTTAACTCTGTTAGGTGTTCGACAGTAAATTGGGAGCACTACTTCAGAGGAAATTCATGCACTTGATAACACAGTAGATAACATTAATAACATACCATATCTTTATACACCAAAACAGAGAAAGCTGAGTTTTTCTAACATCCTAAATCTCCACTTGAACTAGGCCTATTTTTTTCATCCGCGAAAAAAGTTGGGAATTCCCCTAAATCCTTTCATGCGTAGGCCCCGCCCCATCATAATGCTGGTCGCCATCGTTAAAGTGAAATATTCTTTAGTACCGCGCAAACACAAACCAAAGAAAATAAAGTAAAAAATAATGAAAATATCGAGAATTGAAGCTTTCATCAATTTTCTGCTTTTTAATTAAATGTTAAATGTTATAAAACCTGTCCGTACACGTCTTTTTTACTGGACTTTACATTTGATCCTGGTATGCCGTTTTCATTTCTTTCGAATAGTTCAAACATAGGTAGGCACTATGTATAAATCCCCTCTAACAGTGAATCTCAGTCAACCAGCCTTATGCATATTCGTTATAATGAAACACTCGGAAAATTATAGAATTTTCTTTTAGAACACAAGAAAGACGGTTTGGAGCATATGCTGGAGCGTTGGTTAGCTCCACGTGTGAAGCTGACAACTAGCTGATTTAACAATGTACTCACGTACCGAGCTTGTCTGTAGTGCCTAGTACCTTACTACATCGTCGGATCATACAGTTGAGCCTTGGTATACATGTATGAGGCGCAGGTTCAATGCTGGCTTTTGGTAGGGACTATCTCACATCACAACCGCTGGTATTTATTAGGTACCGGTTGATTCCTGGTCCTGAGCTGGAAATTTTTGCATAGATTCCTCCGTTCTAATTGTTGGTGAGAACGATTACATGGCAATCCATGTGACCACATTCACATGCATGGCGTTTCTGTCGTCATGAATTAGTTGTTCACAGTGACCGATATATATTTGTTTTCGAGCTACAAGGACTACGAGCTTGAAGGTAGATTTGGGTGTCACGCCAACAATATTGACTTTTCTGTGTGCATTGTTGACATGCACATATTGTCTCTTTCAAATTATATCAGTTTTGATTTCTATATTTACAACATTGTTTTTGATTTTCCTTTCCATGGGGTTGTTTTGAAAATTAGCCTTGTTCCTCCACATCACACAAGGACAAATTTGCACGGGCATTCCTTACATGTGGCAAAGTTAGTGACTTGCCAACGAGTGCGATAATGCACGCACACATCACTTCCATCAGTGGACTGAAGAGTTTTATATGCATGTGTGAAATTTGTTCTTTTCAGTTTGTTGATTCGTTAACCAGAAATCCCAGTAATGTGTATCCATGTTGGCGATTTTTGCGGTTGCAGGGATGGAGTTAATTGTTAAGATGAATGTCAGAATTTTAACATTTCTACATCTAGATTCACTATGTTGAAAACAAGTGCTGATCGGACTTCATCTGCGCCGTTATCTCGTTCTCCACAAGGGAATACAACAACGACAACACATATATATTAATTGTGCAAACTAAGCCTATCTGTAGATACACAGAGGCATTTTTATTCATTTCCGAGTTGTGGTCATTGCCCACCTAAAAGGCGTTTGCTTACAATCTCACTGCATCGGCTCGGGTCAGTATTGTCCCGGTGGCAATGGTGGATCAATTTACAAGTTAACCTATAATTGAATATTTTCTTAATAATCACTTTTAATCAGATGAAATTCGGTTGGAAAACATAATGCATGTACAGTCATGTACAAAAAATTCACAACAAAAAAGTGCGACACACTACAGGCACCTTAATTATGAAGCATTCGTTCCTGAACATGTTACGTGCTCTGGTGTCTTTCTTGCCGATAGAACACACGATACACTGTTTAGGAGTTCTTCTGTGCTACCTTCACTACCACCTGGAACAAAGGAAAAAGAAACAAAATAATTCTCTCAGAGATTTTCATACCTCTGTTTCAAGTAAGGTCTTTACAGATACTGTGTTAGAAATGACCCTGTAAAAGAAAACAATAAAACTAACAGAATAATTGTATATAAGTATATGCAGTTAGGTCAATGTGCAGGAAACTTATTTGACGCCATCAATGAACTAAATATATGAAGCTCCCTTTTCACCTTCTATAGTTGTATGAATACTCACATTTTTGACTTCGGTATAGTTCGACAAGCAGTATTCTCCCCTACAACAATGACACATGCACATATAATGCTTTACGCTTGAGGACATCTCATTTTTGTTAGCTAAGTAATGGACAAGATTCCCTGAAAATGATGTAATTTACACATAATCTCTCGAGAGGATGACAAACGCCTGTAACCCAATTCCATGTATGTGACTATAATATATAAGGATTTTGTGAATATATGCTACATGCCTATAGCCTAAGGATTCTTTATATGGTAACTGTTCTTGGGAAGAAGGCAAGTAAGAATCACAACAGGTAAAGTATTTAGAAATATATAACTGAAATACACTTTCTGATGCATCGTATATATGTTGACATTTCTGTGGAAGCCGGATGCGGTTATTCGCGTTTTCGCAGTTTCGACGTTTTAAATAAAAGAGCGAAAACACGAAAGAGCGAAGGTTGAAAACGCGTAAACGCGAAAGGGCGAGAACGCAAAAGAGCGAGGGGCGAAAAGGCGAAGTGAACTTCTCTCTTTCGCCCTTTTTGACAGGTCAAAAACCTTCAAAAAATATATTCGCGTTTTCGCATTTTCGACCTTCGTTCTTTCGTGTTTTCGCGTTTTCGGTCTTTTATTTATAAGGTCAAAACTGCTAAAACGCGAATGGCCGCATCCGGCTCCCATACATTATAGAAGCACTCATATCAAGAATTTCATCAGATAGTATCGAGAAATTTTGATATTTTAATACATACCGTATGTTTATTAAAGGTATATACGTGTACTTACTGTTCTCTCCCTATGCCAGACATCTTATAGCCCCCGAACGGAGCTTGGGCGAAGACGTTGTTATACGTGTTCACCCTGAACAAAACAAAATCACACATTGCTGTAAAACCTAAGGAATGGTGGCTATAGAGTCAAAGGTGGAACAACAGCAAAACACAAAACACGCTCCACTGTGGAACGAGTTTGTTTCGAAAATACACCAATTTAAGGCTTTATGTATCTGCATCAGTTCGAATCTAAATGCTCTAACACATATTCGTATATATCAATCGTCAATCACAATGCACGTTCCAGGTCAGTCATCGCAAGTACTACAACGTTTGAACACAAATCACCAAATTACGAAGAAGGTAAATTATACGAGAAATTAGGAGAGAGTCATGGAGAGGAAAGAGTTTCAACAGTTTTCAACACTTGACCAATCGACGGGTTCGCCTCCCAATTTATCCCTAGCCAATAGGGAAGCGCGATAAAAAAACTTCTTATCAGCACAGAACTTGTACAACAGACTACACGACACAGTTAGTGTTGTAGCATATGCTATAATCGTTCATCTATATAGTTCGTCTCAAGAACAAAAAAAAAAAACAGATATGCAAACATTACATAAATTTGTTGGTATGGAAGTTTCTTTCATTTATAAGTGCATGTTACACACCGAGACGGATCCGGAAATAAGAGTCTGGAACGGTTGGATTGTTAATCCACTCACCAAACAGTCCCGGCCTGAATTCTTTGTACAAACTTCATCACTTTATTCAGATCGTTGGTAAAGATGGCCGCCCCAAGCCCGTAAGTTGAACTGTTTGATCGCTCGATGACTTCATCCAGGTCTTTGAATCTGAATATTTGTTGAACTGGTCCAAATATCTGTAACGAAATGTCCGTGACGATAAACGGGGCTGTGGCAATATCAGGAGAGTGTATTGGATAGACCGACTTTAATAACATCGTATCTGTAGAACAACAGAGCTAGGAGGTAGCCAATCAAAGTTTTGGAGGCCTATCGACATGTATATCATACATTATGGCTGTAAGATGGCCTCCTAAATTCCACAAGATATAATCGTATATATATCATCCTCGGTATTACACTTAATGACATCCTGGCCCAGATATTGGTGTTTTCAACAACATGGAGTTTCGCAAGGACACTTGTCTTTCACCAATGTATAGTGTGCACATCTGTACGTCACGTGGGAAAGTTCGTTAGTAACTCATCAAAGGACTGTGGTTCCTCTACCCATAAAACTAAATACCATTTAATAGGTAAATTTTCGAGTAGGGTGTTAAAGAGCAATCAAATAAATGAATAAACAGTTTCGGAAAAAGTGACTTATAAAGTATTACCTGACGTTGCAGTTATCGCAGTTTCACATTAAGATTTTCCTTATATAGCAAGTCGTTTAGAAGACACTGGCTTCTGGACGGGGTGTATAAGAAATATTCACCTCCTCCTTAGCGATCCTCATGTCATCGCCGACGTCAGAGAAGACCGTGGGTTGCATGAAGTAGCCCTTATCGCCAAATCGTCCTCCTCCAGCTTGTAGTTTGGCACCCTGCTGTTTGCCACTGTCTATCAGCTCCAGGATTTTCTCGAATTGGTCACTGTCCACCTGGGCCGAGACTTTATGTATTTATTTATTACCCATGACAAGGAGGTTAACTTTTTTCAGCGTTTATTTGTCTTTCTGCAACTCTATGGGAAACTGAACTGATTTCCTCATATTTGTGATAAACAATACGACAGAAATCGTTTTATACATCTTATACAGGCTTTCGGAAAAAAATGTATTCTATCATCAGGTTTGATGGCCAACTGCACTATTTTACAGTTAGCCACCATACCTGATGATGGAACAAGCATCTTGTTATCCCAAATTTTACGGGAAAATTATGCAACGATTTGGATGAAATTTGGTTCACAGCTTGGCCTTTGTTCAAACTCAAATACATTACATTTTGGTTGCGAACCTAATTTATATCAATATTCAAAAATGGTTTAAACGCATCCTCAGCAGTGGCAGGTGGAAATATTTTTTCTTTACCTTGTAATATATGTAGTTCAGAACAGAATACAAACATTATCAATATGCTGGAGCTCATGATAAGGTCACAAGCGATGGCGCTGTGTAGTGGGGGGAAGTTAGATGATGTGTGTGTGTGTGTACTTTCCAGTAAAGGGACATTACTGTGCTGAGACCATTCGCTATGTAAACACAAATGTGCGTTTGTGCTCTCTTTGGCAATGGTGAACAATCATATAGAAATTCCTCGATCTGTAGATCAAGATCACCACCAAATTATGCTAACAGACAGGCAGACAAACAAACAAACAAACAGACAGACACAGGCACCTGTAAAAAAACAACCTCACAGTATAAAGAGCCATTTTCAACAGTATTATAGGCTCCACCTTACTGATCTTACGGTTGTTTTGGCTGGTTTTTTCCCCGTATTAAATGTGATATAATTAAGCAGTAACATGATATATTATATAAGTAAATCTTCAACAGAGCTCAACATGTCGACCAGCGACGCCGCCACAGAGTTGATTAATTGCAGAAGGACCATGTGTACCGGATTTCCTCGTCACCATTACCTGTGGAGCCGCCTCCCACTTGTGGACCCGCCCCTTACGTGTGGACCCGCCTCTTACCTGTGGACCCGCCTCGTTGTTGAAGTCGTACGGATCTCCCACCGTCCTCCGTTTGGCTCGCTCAGCGCTCTTCTTCACAAACTCATCGTAAATGTCCTCGTGTACGAAGGTCCTGGTACCGGCCACGCAGCACTGGCCCATGTTCGTCATACACGCCTCGTGCGCCTCCTCCACGGCTTTATCCACTGTTCATCATACAGGTGAAATGTAATCACAGAGAACTGTCACAAAATGGATCAGCTTTACACGTCATCTGAATGAATTCATGCAAAAAAAACCCCACTTTTTATTTCTTTCATTAATGCACTTACCTAAGAAAAAAAATGTGTTTTGCAGCGTTAGTTTTCAGACATTTGTCTCACTAAGTTCACAGGATTATTTCCTTGACTTTTAGATTATGCTGCCGTAGCCTGATTATAGCGAAATCATTCTGATCGTGTTCCAGACTGATTAATTTCTTCATGATTAAATTTTAGAGACCACTGCGGCCTAAGAGATCCACGTAGGTTGTATTTCCGAGTAAGACTATCGAGGACATAACTCACGGTCGGTGTCAGGGAAAATGACACAAGGGCTCTTCCCACCCAGTTCCAGTGTGACTCTTTTCAGGTTGGACCCTCCGGAGGCTTGCATTATGATTTTTCCCACCTAAAATATAATACGTTTTATGAATAGTAATGTCTATACAAAAAATATATGGAAACTGATTTTTATTCTATCTCTAATGGCAAGGAGATGAACTTTGGGATACCAAACAATTGCTCAGTTTATTCGTTTGTAATATTGCTTCTACTACGGTGATATGGATTAAACAGACTAAGGTGAAATGCAAATAGCTTCCACAGACAGAGCAGATATCTATTTAGTCCTCTAGAATGAGAGAGTCTTTGTCATCAGCACGCACCTCCGTGGAGCCCGTGAACGCCACCTTGTCCACGCCCGGATGTGACGTCAAGGCGCCACCTGCGGTAGGCCCGTATCCAGGGACAACGTTCACTACGCCAGGCGGGAATCCAGCCTGGTTACAAATCAAATGCATATGTACATCAGCAGACGGTCATCATAATACGGAAATGCATGGAGTTTTTTTTATTGTTTAGGGGGGAAAAAAGAAAGGCGTTTGGTATGGTTTCACCATAAAGAGCCTCCGTAAGATTGTAGACCTATATTCCTGTACTTGGAGTTTGTTCACAACTGTTCATCCTATCTACGCTTACCGTGTGCACACTAAGAACTCAGTGATGTGCAGTGTCGAGTTTTCGAAAAAAAAATGACGTCATGCGTATGCAAATTATGGAATGATGATGTCAAACACTGGCACTACACCAGTGACGATTAACCAACGATGCACCTGTACAAACCTATCCATTTGACACAGTTGTCATATACGCCATTGCTACGGTTACTCCTGCCCTCCTGTATCGGATCATCTTCATTAAATTCAGCCATGTGGACACTGTATATCATTACCCTTATATAACATATTTGCGAAGTGTCTTGATTGATCAAATAAATATTGTATATAATTGATGTATTGGGTATAATATCTTAGGCCAGATAAGATACTGATCTCCTACTGACCTCCTTGACCAGTGACGCTGCGTACAGCGCCGACAACGGCGTCTGCTCCGCGGGTTTGATGATCACCACGTTCCCTGTGGCCAGGGCAGGAGCCAACTTCCAGGCAAACATAATCAACGGATAGTTCCACTGTATAAAAATAATTGTATAATAAATTTGTCATAGCTAAATTCAACAGTGCACCCAATGTCCTCAAATGTAATGTTATGGTGAAATACAAACGAGATGAAAACAAGTACTTGCTACACAGCTCGGACTGTAATGTCGGTGGTTGCCATGGGACAACGGACACATTTAAATATAAATAGCATATATATAAAATACCATAATTTTGTTTCCAGACTTCTTCATGCAGTAAACTAAAATGACATATTTCTTATGGAGAAGAAAAGCCTCCAGTTTTTGTTGCATGGTGACACTTCGGTGTAGCATTTAACATAGTTTTCAAACCAGTGACACAGACAGAATATCCATGGCTTATAAACAATTAAGTTGTGGAATAATGCAACAAATAAACAAAGTCATCAGTTAATAGCAGAAAAGCTGGTCGGGACACTAAACAGCGAAGGAAATTTCTTTAGTCAAAGACAGTTCATGACTGAGAGACTGTTAATTAAAAACATTACCAAATTACTTCTTGAACGTGAAAACCTGTTTGAAGTTTTATGAAGTCGTTGTTGAATTACCTTCGCTTTAAGTGTGGATATTTTGCTGCCGACTGGGGATCTGAAGGCGCACAGGCTTATAATCATATGAGAAACTGATCTGTCAGAGAGCTTGGGGATATCAGCTGTTTGTAAGTCGTGACGTAAATGTTCTGAGTTGTCTGTCGATATAACATGTAATAACATAGGGGCAGCGCACTGTTTTAGTGTTATATGTTTTGATTATAACAAGTACACGTGTGAACAAGACAGCAAAGTTTTCCCCTACCATTGTGCTGTGACGGGAGTTTCTTGATCATTTCATGTTGTAAATTTACATATACACTTAAGTTTCAATCACAACCCCAGCAGCTTACTACAGTCTAAGGTGACAAGAGTCTTCCCCGCTTGGAACATTTACGTCACAGCCAAGACGGAATGGCTGCGTTGTAAGTCAGCTGACGGAGCACGATCAAATGTCAATTTCAGCTGTCGTAGTAGTTGTAAGGAAAAAAAAATCCTTTACCGAAATAAACATAATATTGTCCAACCTTTCAGGCAAATTCAACTTAGAACATGCGCTGTCTTTCACTTTAAGAAATACTTGGATTTTAACGTGGATTTTACAGACCATACGGGTAGTCTTGGTCGTCGATGACGTCACGACCGGTTTTTGGAACTTTCTAGAACTTTGTCAGCATCCAGAAAGGTAATCCATGACGTAAACTATGAACATTTTCAGTTTCGATAGCGTCGTGTAGCCTGTCCACGATCTAGACATACATTACATTTTCGATAGTTTCACAAAGCCTCTCCACGATCTAGACGTACATTACATTTTCGACAGTTTCACGAATTCTGTTAGTAGCAAAGACTGCATTTTTCATAACTTAGTATTTGGATATAGATCTTATTAGCTACAAAACAACAACCAAGCTATTGCTTAATCTGAGGCCACAGTTACCGGAATGATCTGGCCACAAACTCCCACGGGCTCGTGGCGTGTGTAGCAGAAAAAGTCGCCATCTGAAACCGAGAATACCAACTTCATTTAGAACATAAAAATGGAACAATCGCACTCTTCCATTTCACTGAGTTGATAAACTCGTGCCCTTGTACATGCGAACAAAAGAGTTTGATGACTTGTACGCACTGATTCTCCTATGTCTAGAAAATGAAAACTAATGATTGGAGGAAGAGGGGATGGAGGAATGACTGGAGGAAGAGGGGTTGAAGGAATGATTGAAGGAAGAGGGTTGGAAGAATGATTGGCGAAAGAGGGGTTGTAAGAATGGTTGGAGAAAGAGGGGTTGTAAGAATGGTTGGAGGAAGAGGGGTTGGAGGAATGGTTGGAGGAAGTGGGATGGTGGGAGGAGGGGGGTGTATATTAGATTGTTTAGACCACAACTTTTGAACCTCTTTGGAGTGCGATTTACTTATCCTCGCCCACCCACAACATTTTTTATCGTTTACCTTGAGAAAAGCAAACAAGCTGACAGATACAAAGAGGGTTTCAAAGATCTATAGCTTATAGTCTGGTGGTTTTAGGCCTGAATTCATCTTCCGCTACCTTGATTCGCACCCAAGTTTAATCATGACATATAAAGATGATGTAAACATTTGAACCTGGCTACTTAATTTTCCATAGTTATACGTCTGGTGTCAGCGTAAACGACTTACCCACGGGAATGGTCCTTCCTGTCCATTTGTCAGCCCAGCCGGCGAAATAGCGAATGGTTTGGACAGTGAATGCAATGTCGCCCAGAGCTGCCTTGTAAGGTTTTCCGTTATCTAAGGTCTCCAAACTCTGTATCACGAAAGGAACAAATACCATATACACATATACCTTAGGCTTGGCCACGACACATCCATGTCGTGTACGCAAACGTGGGCAACCTTGGAAAAGGTAACGCAGATAATCGGCATTGCTAAAACATTCCAGAACTGCGGAGAGTAAAAGTTTCAGAAACGGTGTGTACATTGCATTAATTGGATATAATAATAGCGACGCAGAGTGAAGATGAAACCATTGGTCAGTGAGCGGTCTAAAGAGCCAATGTTCAGAACTCAAGCTTTCCAGAGTTCAGATGTTCAAATCGATCTCTACGCGCTGCTGCACCACTGATTTGCAGCCTCAAGTCAGGAGGTTTGTCAGATACCTAACGAGGTTCGGTGGTTTCATCGAATTCTGTCTATACTTCACTTCATCCATTAAACATGCTTGAGTAAGGCGTAAAGCACAGATTAAATAATTAAATACTTAAATTTACGTTTGAAATTTATCCCAACTGAAACAAGAACACAAAGATATTTTATTTTCAAGATTGTGATTCTAAACAAAGTGTAACTTTTCCGCAGAACTTTATTCTGTAATCAATGAAATATGAAGTCATTCTGATTTGCGAGTCTTCAAATACCGTCTCATGCATAAATGGAAATTTGTTTAGGCTTAAAATACTGTTTTATAACTCCAAAATTTCCTGCTAATTTTTCGTTTATAACAAGCATTACTACTTTACACAATTTCACAATTATTATTTCCTGCATTCATACGTACGGTAATGTAGACGAGATCTCGCTCAATCAAGTCAGCCAGCTTATGTAACAGCTTTCCTCTCATGCTAGCATCCATGGTCCGCCATTTTGACCCGAACTGAAAGGCTGCACGTGCAGCTGCTACAGCCTTATCCACATCGGCCTGGAGTAATAAGAAAACAGGCTCACTTGGCGACTCTGGTTAATGATATGACCCATATAGCTGTATTCTCTATAAACGACTGTGTACCACATCTACACTTTCTGCACTAGAGGCAGCTCTGATACACAAACTTATAAATGTTTAAATTTGTTATGTACAATGTGTGTACTTCTGCATGGTACACAGTGGTTTTAAGAGAGTACAGATTTAAACACGTTTATGCTAGAAGAAATGTTTTGCCAAGGATCCAATTCAAACAAAAATAGGTCTATTCTTTCTTTTGTAAGGCTTTCTGACTATCGTCTGAAAGAATCCCCTTTGTATGTTTGTAATGTATCAATCCTGTCCTTACTGCACGAGAAAGATTTTGGCAAAGGTATCATTTAGATTGACATGCACAATTTGCCAACGTTTGAAGCTATTTTATTCAAATTTTGCTAGCCCCACAAGTGGAAATGGTTAAATTCAGTTAACAACACTATAACATGTATGGTACCTATTATATCTTGTCTAATGTTTCAAAACGTAGATCACCACGATATGACTGAAAAATTACCGGTATGGCGTACAGCCATAATTCATTCAAATTTCAGTCTTCAAAAGTTTGGTATTCACGGTAAAAATACTACCTTGTCCGCCTCTTGGACGTCACAGATTTTCTGTTCCGTGCATGGGTTGATTGTTGGAAAGGTCTTCCCACTTACAGAATTGACAAACTCATTGTTGATAAAGATCTGCAGGGACAAAGTAAAATCAATGTGTTATTGACAATTATTCTTTGAATATAATATTAGTCATTATCCCGCATCAGACAAAATTGCATAATATATGAGGCTTACTGACTCCATACAGTTTCGTAGCCTTTCACTCTGTAACCATGTAAGAAATATTAAACATGGAAATTACAGTTCAATATTAATTCTTAAGGGGCCAGAACTACCTGAAGTCTAATGGCCAGGTCCTAAGGTAGAATGTTACTCTATAATCTTTTACAGACAGTTACAGCTGTGTTTCTCGGTGGATATATGTGCTTTTTCACCCCACGACCAGGACTGGCCTAGGGATACTGGGTAAGTGAGAGAGCCCCGTTGTCTTCCACTGACCTTGATCTACTTTTCAACGTCGTTAGGCCTGCGTCGCTACTATCTCTTACAGATGTACTTATGGCTGAGGGGTACTTATTGTATTTTTCTTTAAGTTATGCAGCTTTCAACATTATGTCTGCTTGCACCAGCCTGATTAGTGTGGACATATTCATTTTGCTGCTTGACTGAAACGAGACACGAATCATGACACCTCATTTTGCATCAGGCACGAAGCCCCAACCAATCACAGAGAACAACACGGGAGTTAGGTGTAAAAATAGAACTGATCGGCAGCCGTCTTTGGCGACCCATCCAATGTGTGCAGACAAACGCGTACCAATTTCCATAGAACTGTCCACGTTATAAATATATGCAAAATGTGTAAGGCTGACAGAATGTAAGAAAGAAGCGATTCATAGGAAGCAAAAAAACTTGTAGGCTCCAACAACATGATGGGTTAGACAAAGCTACATTCAGCGTCCAAGCAAAAACGCTGAAGAGCTACTTGTAGTTGGGTCGGCATCTCACTGCAATCCAAGGTGTTGCAAACTTAACCTATCTTTTACTTGCATATATGTAAAAAGAAAAGGTTGTTACCACTTATGGGCCTTACCTGGGTGTATTTCACCTCGGGGTTGACAATTGGGGGTGGGATTTTCTCCATGTCGTGCAATAAACCTGTCAGACTGGTGCGGTATAAGTAAGTACCTGTGCTGGTGTGATGGGCAACAAACTAGGGTCTGGCAAACCCAGGCCAAATCATGTGAATATTACGTGTCCTGTGATAACACATTATCTAGTTTGTTGATTAGATAACGTCGACAGATGCACTACTAGTACAATCTCCTTTATATCTTAACCTCCCTGTTTATACATTTAATACACAACTGATAACATTTAATATGTTATAACTGGCACACAGGGGAGTTACATAACGGTTATCGTGGATTACTTCGTAGATAATGTTGTACTCACACAAGGCGACCTCAAGGCGCCATGAAGGGCTCTTGTACCCCTTACAAATAAATCACCTCACCGGCAATTTGTGTTTAAAAGAGAGCCTCTTCTTGGCTGCGTAGAGATTGCGAAACAGTTGATTTGGGATAGACTATATAATTGTCTCGTGGGACAAAGCGTCCTTTGCTTCATAACTGTGTCTCAACCAGGGTGTCGAAACCGACTCGTATGCCAGCAAACGGCAATTAACACCAACGAACTATTCAAGTATATAAAAAAAGTTATCACGTATATTCATGTGAAGAGAGGCAGTGGCCGCTTAACCGAGGTTTAGGGGATTTTTATGCATCTTCTTCAATTGAATCCCCATGTAGGACAGAAGAACAATTTTAATCAAAACGCAACCGAAATAAATACGATTTTATTAACTATCCTAACTAGCTTGGTGCATATCTATATACTCTTCAAATTTAAGCTCCCCTCACATCCTTTGCGTCCTTCCAACATCTTTAAAAACTGTTGAATGTTCTTTATACATGATTTCGTCCCATTTTCTTTGTTTCTATACTTTATTATTTTTATTGCTTTTTTGCGTTCAGCATTGTGATGAAACCTGGTCTTACGATTGTTGATCTACAATGTTCAAGGCGACTGAGGACTGGTGTACGAATGAGTGATACAACACCCAGATTTGCGATTTTCAGAACATCCTGTATTGCCTGTGCTGATATTTCGATGGTCAAACCATTGTGTTTTAAGGATGTTTAAGACAAAAGAGTGTGTAAATATAAGTCAGAAACTTTAGAAGATATCGTCGGAAAAGATTCAACGAGACATTTATTAACTGCATTGCATTTGCACAACGCGATGCCTGCTGCATGGCGGTGCAAGAAAATTGCCTACAGTGACATTTTCATCATCATTTTGAGAACTTCCCCCCCCCCCCCAAATGTTACATTTAACGACCACGGATATCAAGGTTCTACTGTGTGCAATAAGATTTATACCATTACATTATCGTAGGGCCTCGCTAGCATGAATGATTACAGCGTTGACTCGACTACCATTGCAATGACCGATAAGGTCAAGGGTTCTAATCCAGCCCTTGTTCTTCGACTTCAGCTTAAAATAAGAAAATCTTTTAATCACAGGACGAAATTCCCAGCGCATAATTATTGCATTTAGGGATATTCATCGTTTGGATAAGCCTATAGAGTAAAACCTACATACATATATATAAATAACACCTAATGCCACCTGCTATTTGCTAAAGAAAAGAACTGTGGAGTGCATTTTTGTGTAGCGCGTGTTAAGGTGGAAACATTTAGAATTCAGTAAAGTTATTTTCTTAATGCTGTCGCATCGTCTCGTTCATTAATTAACAACGTGATAGCAGGCTCAGATATGGTTGTCGATGGTTTAAACCTATAAGCTGGCTTCGTGCTTGGTGTAGGGTGTTGGAAAATCAAAGTTTTCTCCGTCAATGAAACTTCAACTTGTTCTATTCGTGAAAATTTCCTGAATGGTTCGTTAACTCCATTCAAAGAGAAATAAAATAAATTACCTCACAGAAATATGATTTTCCTTCTGAACTTTCAGCGTCTAAATGTGGTACACCCCGAGCGAGACAAGCCTCCATTACGCCGGCAAGCTTCTTGGATAACAAACTGGCGAGACAAGGCCATCTTTCTTTTTTTTTCTTTTTGCATCCCTTTTCCCCCAAAAAAAGAAAAAAAAAGAGAGAACAAAGTCCGATAGCGGCGCTACAGGCAGTTTTATTTCACAGCTGACGGCGCTGGTTTACCCTCTAATGGCAGCGACACAATCCGGGATAGCCTGGACGTACCCGTTAGAGCTCATGTGAATGGCGTTGAGGATCAGAGGTTCGGCAATGGACATCACAACCTTGGGGATACCGGAGGTGAACGGCTTAAGCACACTCCCCAAGTGTAACACGTCATTGGTCAGACCTGCGAGAAGAACAAAAGAGGATGAATCTCATTGGCTATTTGATGGATGGTCGATTGGATGGCTACCCGAAGGTTTTGCATGTTGGCTCGAATGATTGGTGAAGAAAAAAATCTCTTCCACTTTTTGGATCAAGTGTACTTCTGTAGAGACTTTCTTGCCTAACTGTGAAAATGGCCTGAAAACGTGAACAAGCTACTACTGAAATAAACCTGAAAACGTGAACAATCTACTACTGAAATAAACCTGAAAACTTGAACAAGCTACTACTGAAATAAACCTGCATGATATTCAGAACACCAAAACCATTACCAACAAGGAACCTGCGAATAAATGCAAGCATATACCTTCAGCAACACAGGAACTCATAAGAGGGATTTCATTAACTTCATGAAACACTTGTACTAAGATGATGTATATATATATACTTGGGATGTGGAACGGCAGTTTTCCGTGGAAGAGATCCGTGATCATCTTCTCAGCTTGTTTCAACATGTCCCCGGTGAAGCCCTTGAACTTGTGCAGAACCTGGTTGACACTGAGACAGATATCCACACCACGAACTCCGCGAGAGTCAAAGTCAGCCTGCAGATAAGAGAACAGCCCTTCCGTAAAGGGACCTAAATCTCTTCGTCAGTTGCCATTAAGTGTTTCATTGTGTGGGGTGACCTTTCATGTTACATAGCGATAGTAGACCTCAAA
This sequence comes from Acanthopleura granulata, assembly GCA_016165875.1. Lineage (NCBI taxonomy): Eukaryota > Metazoa > Mollusca > Polyplacophora > Chitonida > Chitonidae > Acanthopleura > Acanthopleura granulata. The sequence goes on from JABBOT010000005.1 coordinate 3,587,719, forward strand.
ATTAAGGTGAGTAACAAATTTCCACTCCACAATTTTCACAATTAGCCTACTAGATTGATTTAAATTGCTCGTTAAGTTTATTAATATGAATATAAAGAACAGAATTTATTCCATCAGTCTCTTTGCATGTTTGCTGTGCACTAACTTTCCTAATAATTGGCTTTTGAAGCAGCAGAATTTGGGAAGGGGGGATGTAGAGAGGTGAATTGCAATATGTTAGAGGTCACTTACGTCCATAACGACGAGTCTCTTCCTGCCGAAGATGTGGTGGATGGCGTGGGAGATGGAGTGTTCGACGCTCTTCAGTTTGGAGACCACCTTACCACCGACCTTCAGAAGGCTGTTTCACAGAGAGAAACACAATGTTGGAAATCACATGTATTGAGAAACACAACTATGACTAGTCATATCCTAGCTATATAGTTAATCACATTCGCAACTGTGAGTGCTCCTGCATGCGGACTCAGGATTTGCGCTGAGATTTTGGAAACACCAAATGGCGTTGAATAGCATGGTCTCCCATCACTCGCTTTACTTACTCTCCCATTTTGCAGATCTCCTGGTATAGTTTTTCGTTGGTCAATTAGCTACATTCCACTGTGTAGATGATCTTGTTCAATCTCTGCCTAATGCAGGTCTCCTTTCTCACTTCTGCCTGAACCGTTTACGTAATCTCAAACTATGAAAACCTTCTTGTTGACTTCGGAGTAAGCCCTTTTCTTACTCTTCCACTTTGCAGACCTTTGAGCTTTTTGGTAAACCGTTTCCCGCTATGTAGATCTTTTTGTTCATTTTCTGCACAAACCATTTACTTACTCTCCAAGTATGCAGATATTTTGTTCACCTCTCAGTAAATTGTTTATTTACTCTCCAATATAGCAGATCTGTTTCTTGAGTTTTACTTGAACCATTTACTTACTCTTTTCTTGTGAACTTTTCAGTAAACAACTGACTTACTCTCCCTGTTTATCTTTATCTTGCTTATTTCTCAGCAAACCGTTTACTTACCCTCCCTCTGTGCAGATCTCTGCGTTCAGTTCTCCCTAAGTCGTTTACTTAATCTCCAACTATGCAGATGTTCTTGTTCACTTCTCCCGAAACCGTTTACTTACCCTCCCTCCACACCGATATTCTTGTTCATCTCTCATTTAGCAAACCTTTCACCAACTCCCCCGTTATGCACTCTTGTTGAGTTCGGCTGCAGCCGTTTTCTTACTCTCCTATTGTGCGCAGATTTTCTTGTTCACTTCTGAGCAATCTGTTTACTTACTCTCCTACTAAGCAGATTTTCTTGTTCAGTTCTGCATTGACCTTGTCAAGGAAGGTACCAACTGGTCCCATGGCCTTCAGGATGGCCTTCATTACCTCTGCAATTCAGAAATACATGTGTCTTGTCAGTCGAAGATCTGAGGTAACATTTCATAATGTGTGTTCCAAAATAAAATCTAAGAGGGTGTGTCTTCCAAATAGCTTTTCAGGGTCAATATAAAATTATGTGAAAACAAATGTAACACTTTTATCATCATAATGGCTGAGTCTTCTTCTATCCTGGCATCCAATTGCATGCCAACATATGTACAATTGCCCTTCACTGGGCATCATGTCGAAAATTCCATCTTTATCATGAGGCTCCAGGGGAAATGATACCAAAAAGCCATATTCACAATGGCGCTACCGTATACATCAAGTCGAAAACAACATTTTTATGAGACTTCAACAGGTATGATGCCGAAAACATCAGACACTACACCTTATTCCCAGTGACTTCAGGTTTGTACTACATAGATCTGGCTTTTATATTTTCCATTCTTGCAATCTTCAATCACGAATTTCTGCGATCCAATAACACTGCGAACTTGGATGGCGTTCTCTCTCGCTCTAGTTAACGCCCCAAGTTGTCCTATAATCTTCCCTTGAAACGATATTTTAAAAAAAAAAAAAAAGCTAATTCCACAGGATTCAAAAGTGCAGCACTAGGCGTGGGTTCGAATTTCTACACTTTGGGGGAAGAATAAAGCAAACTTACTGATAGCCTGGCTCAGAACCGGTAGACCCCTCTTCTTCTTTACCAGGTGAATCTTAGCCAAGAAGTTCTGTACCTTAGTGCAACCGGACGCCACGGTGGTGACGGGAGAGACGAGAGCCCTGGGAACAGGGTCCATTGCTGTGGAGACCTTCTCAAGAGCACTTTCAGCCGTGCTCTTCACGTGCCCGGCCGGAAGTTTCTGCACGCATGTCTCAATTTTCTGAATCTCCGTCTCAACTGAAATAATGTTATTTGTCTTCATCATTGTGTCTTGCTATCCGGTAAAAAGCATACGTATAAATTACTATACACTGCAAAGATTTCCTTTCCAAAATGGTCGGAATGGCTGTTCGACGTTGTCAGCTAAAGTGGACCAATCAAAAAACGGGAACAATAAGTAGAATGCAGGATGTAATAGGATGTGACTGAAGTAGTAGGATGTAACTCAAATAATATGGTGAGACCGGAGTAATAGGACGTGACTTCACTAATTGAATGTCACTAAAGTTATAGGATTTGATTGATGAAATAAGATTTGACAGGAGTAATAGGGTGGGATTGGAGCAATACGATGTGATTGAAGTAATAAAATATGATTGATTTGCATTTTGGTTCAGGCCATTTTGTAATCTTCCCAGGTAATCTTCCCAGGTAATCTTCACTCTCCTCGAGCATTTGAAGAAACTTCTGTGCTATTTTATATTAGCTGTGTGATGCTCGCCAGAGGTTTGCCACATCTGTTTGTATTTATTGAAACCTTGAAGAATTGTCTTGCATATTTAATTAAGGCCGTGAGGTTTGGCAATATTACTCAAGCTAAGAGAAACATAAAGTACATAATATACATTTTGCTTGAAAGTCTGCTCGCTTAGGACAGGAAGAGCTGATAAGGACGATCATGAGTGACTAGCCGACTGGTTGTGCTGCCAAAGATAGCCGTTGACGTTTATATCTTTTAGATATAAAGATCTTTAAGATATTTAAGATTACTTAACCTTGTTGTTCGTGGAGCTCCAGCCATCTGTCACGCGCAAGCGTACATACCTTTCGACATGATGCTGACCACCTGACCGATCTTGCCGTTCAGGTAACCCACTGCTTTCTGAATGCCCTCCAAGGGCTTCAACCACCCCTTGATTATGGCCACGACATGGTTGATAGCACCGTTTACCTTCTCGAGCTAGTAGTGGAAAAAGTGATGTGAAAAGGCAGATTACTCTCAGCTTTCCCCTTGCCAAATATGAATATGAACAGTGTTGCTTGGTTTCCTGTTATCAAATGTGAAGAAGAACATTGTTGTTGGGATTCTTGTTGTCAAATGTGAAGATGAATAGTGTTGTTGACATTCCTATTGTCAGATGTGAATATGAATAGTGTTGTTGATATTCCTATTGTCAAATGTGAAGATGAACAGTGTTGCTGCATTCCTGCAAGAAAAGCTAGCAAGTATTAAGTTTTATAACCTTGCTACAAAAAAAAAATGTTACCGTGGATGACCTTAGAAATCTGTTTTCAAACTTGTCACATTTCTGGCATATTTAACCGTCCTACCTCATCGCTCATTTTGGTGAGGACGGTGGAGGCAGGCCCGATCACAGGGGCTGCGACCTGTCCTAGGAAGGGCACGGCTAAGGCCACGTGCAGGATGGTCACCGTGGTCTGTACCCTGGTCTCCAGGTGAGTAATCAAGCCCTCTAACTCGACCACCTCCCTAGAGAACTCGGAGGCGGCCCCCAGAGGGTGCGTCACCCTGTGCAGACAGGACATGAGGGTGCTGGCCTGTCCCTCCACCGTCAGCATGTGGGTCTTGAGGGTGTCCGTGTGGACGAAGGCGCCATACGTCGTACCTGCGTGATGATGGTGAAATACTGACATTGTCTACATGGATGGTTGATTGATTGAATGAATGATTCATTGATTGATTAAGCTTATCTGCTCGTTTTTTTCCTATCTGGCTGAATGATTTTTTGCTTTCCCATTCTTTGTGGTTGGCTACCACATAAATCATATAATAAATAAATGTATAGGTAGTACATTAAAGAACACCTGTTCTTTTTAAACATAAGCTATGTGAAACCTGTTACATGCTGCTGACAGCTTATGTTTAAGAAGAGCAACCAATCTTTCGAGTATTTCCTATGTATTTGTTTATTGCATTGATAAACTGACACGGCTATACCTGCAGGATTTTACCCAAAAACCATGTAGAACCAAAACTTATTTGTGTTAGACTTTTTTAAACAAAAGAAAAAAACCCAAATTTTAAACACTTTGCGTGCGGTCTAACTGGTTTATAGGTCCCATATGCTAATAATGCGATGGTAATATTCTCATGTATTTATCATTAGCTTTTAATAACTCAAACATGCATAAAGATGATGGCCGCATTTAATGACTTAATTGTCAGTGATACGACAAGAAATAGTGCTACATGAATGCTTAAGTCGTGAACAATAGTCTGTATTACAGCAATGATGATATGACAATTTTTTCTGCATACACTTACACACAAAGCAAGCGAACAGTGCCAACAGCTCCTTCATGGTTCCGGGATCTGAACATGGAATAAAAACATACCTTTCAATTTTCATTGTTTAATTTTAAATTTTGACTGATAATATGGAAAGAAATGAAGACACAATATTATGTCAAAAAAAAAAAAGAAATATCATATACATTGTTATTTTGAATGATCTACTTAATATACATACTGTGCGATTTAAGGTATACAGCTTTCTAAAATTAAATTCAAATTTCTTTTCACAAGAAATGTAACATATGGCAAAAGAATTTGTTGGAAACACACTCACCTGTTAATGTCCTGTAACTGTCAATTTTATCATTCGTGATCTTTTATAACGACGTGTGCTGATCACATGACAGTTATGGGAACGGTCTTGACAGAGACATCCAGCCTTTCCTGGCAGTGAAAGTGACTCTCAGGTTTCAACAGGAACCAACATGTGACACACGAGAGAGACACGTGACAAATCAGCATTTCTTTCTTATTTCTCTTTCGACACGGAAAGGGTCATTTTGTGTTTGGTCAGAGAATTCAAACGATATCTTTGATAATGTCTTGAGCTTGTGGATATTTGTGTTGACATAAATTTGGAACGCTCTTTTGGCCTTCTGTATAACAAAGTAATCGTTACAATGCAGTTATTTTATGTCGAGTGAGCTTGACGCCAGAATTGGATTTGAGCCTGTGACCAGTGGGTTGGTGCGAGAACAGTTTTAGAGGAATGAACCATGCATCCAGCGCGGACCTCGAAATCGATCAGTGCCCACTGTATTTATGCCATGTAATCAGGCAATAAAAATCAGGAAGAGTCCAAACAAAATCTCACTAGGTAGCTAACGAACTTGGTGAAAGAATAGCACAGCTGACACAAATGAACAGCCTTGTGCGTTTGGTTATTATACCATTTCGACAATAACCGACTCGCAATCAACACCTGTATTATTTTACAGATCTTTCCCCCTTGCTATACTTAACACTGTATTGTTTGCAATAGGAATTATCGTGACGTAGGTGTGTGTTCACGATTTCTCATCTGAGCACGACCCCAGGTTCACAGTTGTATTTGCAATCATCTCATCCCCAAATACACGTCTACATATTCCTTAGATACTCTTTATATAACATTTATGCAGGATTTGTAAGCATTTTTTATACTCGAGTGATATTTAAGTGGTCTATAAACACAGATAAGTTTTTACTGATAGCCTCTAAAAGTTAAGCATGATTATGTGCATGACAAGTAAAACTTTAAGTGCCATTAAACATTGAATACTAAATCTTTGAGTGATGTACTTGTATTATTTCCCTGTCATTTGTGAAGCTGTCAGTGTCTTGCAATAGCCAAAAGATCAAACTGGTCACTACAGGTCATCATCGGTTAGTTGCTCGCTCATAGCGTGGTAAAGTACAGGTGTCATCAAGAAATAACATGATATTAGTAATTTTCATATGAAGGTTATTATCATAAATAAGGAACAGAAAAGTACCCAAGAAGGAGCCCTGGAAACTTCAGCTAAGTTACTAACTCGTTGTGAACAAAAGTGTTACGTTGGCAATTTTCCAAAACATTCCTGGAATTTAAAACGTATTTAAAAGTTGTCAAAATGAAGAAATTTCAAACCTGCCTTAAAAAAAAAAAAACGTCATCTAGTCCACTGCGTTACGTTACTGGTATCGATCATAGCCCATCGATCACTGGATTCAAAAGAATGCCCCAGAAATGATACGTAAGCATTTGGTGTAAGTTCGGATACATTCAAACTGTAATCATCCATCAAGCAAGCCGAATCATTCAGTAAAATTTACTTTCCTAACATGATCACGATCAGATATTATCTGTCAGTGGACAGAACTGATACTAGAGATACAATTTTAATCGACAAGCAATTTTTACCGAAATGTAACCATTGCATATTGATATATAGGAACGATCCTTATGTTTCCATCAGTGCTTTCTCCCAACAATTACATGCAGATTCTTTACTTCTTAGTTGTAGCTAAAGATGATAGCCATTGGCTTTGCCTCATACCAGAGCTTCCCAGCGATTACTTTCCCCAGCGTGCCTAGCTATACGGGAGTTCAGCGTCTCCGCTTGAAACTGCTGAATAAGTCTCGCAAACCAGTTCTACTTTCGCAGAAAACTAGCTAGTTTGCCTGCTTTATGGCGCACTTGGAATATTACAACATCTTCATTTCTGACACAAACAGGATGCTGAATTCAACGAAGAGCAACCGATTGGCCCGTTATGGGAATTTTGATGTCAAAACATTTTCAGGTATCCTAGTCAGTATCAAAGAGAATAACAATGTCTGACACTGGCTGCAAAATATGAGCGTTATTCCTTAGTTCATTAAACTATAGTACTAAATGTACTATGCCTATCAGCCAGCAAATTCAACCAGTGTGAAGAGTCTTCACAGTATACATACAGTATTTTCCTGAAAAATTCGCCAACACAGTCCCACCATTAGAGGCAAATAAGGTCATGAAATATTACTTTTAGTGCCGAAATATCATCTTACCTTGAAAACAAACTTTTTAAGATCGACAGAACTCTCAAAATCGAGTTCAATGAGTGACTTATGTCCATGGACGAAATTTAAAGCTATATACACTACGTCGCCTAGCTGTCCTCTCTTTGGGCCGAGCACTTTCAAAAAACCGAGCATACGCAAAAAGCCAGTCGTGCAACTCACTGTTCAGAGATAATAAAAGAAGTCATTAACTCTCCAGAGGGAACTTTCACCATGTGGTCTTAAGGCTACACGAGAGTATTGATTTTCCTTATTATTTATGTAGTAAATTTGTCAACTTCAACACTCAAAATATACATCCCCAAACTTTCCCGGGGTGGTATGCCAGACCACCACAAACAACTTGGACTTTTCTCTACATCATATTAAAAAATAAACAGAGCATGACCACCACTTTTTCAGCTGTTTCTCCTTGAAGTGAAAATAGAAAATAGTGTTGGCATCACCTTGGTAACCTCCAGAGGAGGTGTGGGTAATCCCCGGGCAAAAAGTTTTAAAAGTGTAACCTCAAGGCCGTCCACAATATATACAGACAGTGTGCACATGTATACGTGCTTTTAGAGAAACAGTCGTACCCATTTAATTGCACATGGGTTTAAGAAATAACCCGTTTTATTGCATAACAAACTGTACGACGGAACCAAAGGATATTGCAGCCTTCTGTTTTACGACCAGCTAACTGCGTATTGTTTTAATGAATAATCCATTTACCTGCATAGCTACGGCGGCAGAATCTTCCCAACGCTATTTATATCTAATATGTATAGCAAGGTATGAAGCTTCAAGGCCTGGGACATAACCCAGGCATAACTGGACACTAAGCACGGAAAAATATTCCAATCTCAACCAAACGACGTTCGTTCGAATGCTGACACACTATGCTTTGTGCTGATATATGAATAACTGACAAACACGCATAACTTCTCCTGGTTACAAGAAGCCCGAAACCCGCTTTTTTCTCTAGTCGGACAAATGCAGTTTTGAGGAAAATGATGTTCATATAGATGGAAACAGAGCAGAGCTTTCACTAATCAGAAATAGCCAGCCAAAATTTACTAAATGACACCGTTGTAAAATCAAGGGCACCGCGAAGGTTTTCGGAGTGTTAGAACATAAGATGAAAGATGTCCTTGGCACTCGCGGTCTATGGTGAGTGTTCGTGGAAAAAAGCAAATATGTGGAATCTGATCTTCCTAAAATGGTTCTGATTACTGATTTGACAACTGCATCGGTCACGTGTCGCCTAGGATACGTATATAAATCCGAAACATGCAGGGTTACATAAACTCCAAACAGGACCGGACCTGGGCCGCTACCCAGAGAAGATATACTGCTGACAACGGTAAGCTGATACGAATGGTTCGCTTTACGAAATATTTGCACGTGGCTTCTAGTTCCAGTATGTATGCAGCTCTTAAAACCTATTCAGCTTCCTAGACGTTATAGCTGTATAGTTATATGGTCACCAGGTATGGGAATTTGAGCCTGTAGTTACGTGGTCATCAGTTATAAGGATTTGAGTCTGTAGTTACGTGGTCCTCAGCTATGAGGATTTGAGTCTGTAGTTACGTGGTCATCAGCTACGAGAATTTGGGTCTGTAGTTACGTGGTCATCAGTTATGAGGATTTGAGCCTGTAGTTATGTGGTCATCATTTATAAGGATTTGAGTGTAGTTATATGGTCAGCAGTCAACAGGGTTTCGCCAGATGAGGATTTGAAGATGAATATGTACCCCGTACATGGACAAGGTTGTGGATAAGCTATATTTAATAGATAAAAATCAATCAGATATGACCACTTACAGATTGTCTCATTTCGAGCAACCCACGTGAGATTTCCTTCATTATTCGGAGCTTAGCTTCAGAAATACAGATCTGTTGTACTCTTCCATTCACATACCCGCAACTGTAGTGCGCACTTCTCATCATGTCAAAGCTATATGGTACAAAAACAAGTATCCTTTAAAACTGAAGTAATTCCGATTGCACCTAGATCACACTTGTGATAATTATCAGATCATTACCATGTACCTGGCGTATCGACAGCCAGCTAAACTTCCCTAGCCACCACTGAAACCAGGACAGCCTAAACCATTAACAAGGCAATTGACAATTGACAAGTTTTGGAGTCCTTGTTATTATTTCACTGTTTTAATAATGAAGAGAATGAGCTGTAAGCAACTATTCCTGGAAAGGAGGATAATCATAAGTTGGAGAAGAGCAGTCGACTCCACCCTATCAACAGAGACTCGTGGTGTTAAAGTGGTGTTAAAATGGTGTTGTCCGAGTCGGGTTTAATGGGGTGAAATGCAACGTTGTGGTCGGTATTATCCCCGCATAATGCAGCGATATGAATTACTTTAAAATCACAGGAAACATACTATATTCTGCTTTGACACTTTTTGGGACAGCTCAGGCGACAGGACCGAGTTCGAGGTTTGTAAATGTAAATTTTCAGAGCGATTAATGTGGAAGCTAACCTGGGAATATGGCCAGCTGATCTCAGAGCAAGACATTTTGGTGCCTTTTCAGGTCTGAACTCATCGATTCAAAATGGCCAACCGTGTCTTCGTCTTATGGGCTCTCTTTTGCTTGTTACGTAAGTGATCTTTGAAGTTAGCAACATTTCGTGTAAATTTCAATTTTCATATACAGACTTTAATTTATTCAGAGTGATAATTATAGGTTTGTGTTTAGATATGCGCGATCCCATATCTCCTGACCATTTACTTATATAGAGCCTTGCATGTTCAGCATGCTCACAGAGACATGAAAATGTGAAAGGCGCCCACAAGCGTATTTTCATTCTATGTTTCGGAAAGTTCATCGATAAACTTTATATCCATGTAGGGCAGAGTTCAAAAGCTGTTTAATAAAGAATCGAGAAAGCTCATTATAAAATTGGGAAAACTTTTTAAATTGTATGGATCGGACAAGAGGCAAGCTGTTGTTCTCTTAGCGGTAGAATGTGCCATGTATGGGGAAGAGAAAGAAAATTTAGTTACATTTACTTTAGCGCTGAACAATGTTTTCTTCACACTGTGCTGTACAGCCTCATTAGAAACTACCGTAATCCGGTAAGCGCCCACATAACAAATTGGACGATGTTACTATTCTCCTCAGATAATATCTGGTAATTATACAAATATGTAAAACATTATGCAGTATTTATTTACCTACTATAGAGTCTGTATGACTGTAATATGATCCTTAATATTATTCGGTTCTAATTCACAATCACTAGATACTGTATGACTCTGCGATATGCAGCTTATTATATTATACAGTACGCAACCGTCTTAGTGGTTAAAGCGTTCGCCTCTAGGGCAGGAGATATGGGATGAATCCCGGGTAGAATGTAAAAATGGTACTTTTTGCTGCCGATCGAACCGGTGTCAGTGTAAGGGCTGGTCGAACCGGTGTCAGTGTAAGGGCTGGTCGAACTGGCTTTAGGTTGTCTTCGGCATGACGTTCCAGGCAGCATGGACTCGCCCTGCCGCAAGAAGGCCTATATTCTAAGGACTGGCCCTCATCATATGACTGAAAATTGTGAAACACGAGGTAAAATCCAAGCAAACATACATGCATACTGTACTCATATGCACTCACGAGCTTCTATGATCGCAACATTCTACACATTTACATATGCATGCACAAGTCTCTGGTTATAGTTCGCAGTAAGGTACTTTACTTTATAAATACCATATGCATGAGAGGCTGTATGTAAGTCTACATTACCGTCATTTATGTCGTAGAATTCTCATTATCTAAAGGAGACTCGACGAATCTGCAATACGATACTCTACAGACATGTATTGTATAATACTACTGTATATGCAGGATACTCTATGACTTTGTATTAAAACAAAAAAGAAAATATTCTCCTTTCCTTTTCATAAGAATTTGGACTTATTTACTTTTACGTCTAACTGGATCAAGCAAAAAACACACAAATGCAGGCTGTTTATCTTTTCTCTGCTTGCTGTTACAGCCTGTCTGATGACGACCGCAGAAGCAAGTAAGTATATTTAAAGACGTCGACAAGCCATAGATATTTTAAGATATGTTTTATTCTTATCTTTAGAGCCAAAACAGAAGAAGGGAAGCAACATTTAAATGTGTATGGGGACAAGGAACTTGTAAAATGATACTGATGCCAGCGTCATTGTTCGAACTCAAGGCAAATAACAAACAATGTCAGATAGAACTTATTCTCAAATATTTCTGTTTGTTTAAAATATTATGGTGTTCTTTTTGTGTCATTACAAAGCACTTATATCAACTCAAAAATTTGACGTATCCAAAACGCTCACGCCGAGTTTCAAAAACCGACGTTGTGTTTTCCTACCGGGTTCTCGCATGTGAATCCCACGCTAGAACTTGAGGTGCCTTTTCAAAAATGGACGTGGCAGAAATTTTGCAGGTTAAATGTCCATTCAAAAAATGAACGTCCCATTTGGAAAACACGACGCCGAGTCTAAATGGGGTCTGAACATGTAAAAATTCGACGCAGAGGCGTTGCCAGTAATTCTAGACCTTCGGATTTACAAGTAAATCTAGTAATTTGTCGACTTCTAGGCCAGTAAGTTAATATATAGCAGTTAAAATTATTGCATTTGCTTTCACTTACTTCCACCAATGGCCTGGGACAGGGAGTGTAAGTCACTACTACATGTATTCACCCTTCAAACTCTGATCATTTGCATGAAACGTGACATCGATTTTAATATGCCTCAAGTTTTGCGGATTGATACTTGTACAGGTGCAATTTTAAGTGCACAAACAGAGCACGACTAAGAAAAACTCCCCGTCCCTAAAACCTGACCATTGTCATATAAGGGACAAACTCCTGACAACGGCGTTAATCAATCACTCACAACTCTAATCGTCGTCATAGAATTGGACAAAATTAGCCAGGTGTAGGCCCCGGTAAAGACCAATTATTCAATATTTACCGCTATATGATAACACTGTTTATCAGGTGTTAAGTGGAGCAGAGTATTATTTATTGTCTTCCTATATCCTCATGCTGATAAAAATGACAAAAGTCGTATATTATTAATGCTAAAGTGTGTGTTTTTTTGCAGATTGTCCTCGCCCTGCCAACTGCCCTGTTCATCCCTGTAGACTTCACTGGTGTCCCCCAAACACAGTGTGCATGCAAGTAAACTTTAAACAGAACTCTATATTAGCCAGGTAGTAATTTTACGTGCATGCGTAAGCCGGGATATATTCTCGCATGAAAGTCACTCACCTATTTCTTTGTAATTTTAAATGCCTATTGCTATCTGCTTGATTGTGTTTTTGATGTGTGACGGTAATGTCCAACTACATGACCTTCGGTGAATAAATAACCAACCAAATAGACAGGATAACGTTCAGCACTAATCTTCAGAGAGCTAAAAAAAGTGTACAGGGATAGAAATTAGGCTGGACTCATGTAAAGTGTAACAGTCAGCCATTTTTAGGGGCGCCTAGAAAAACAGAAAGAGCAAAACACAGCTTCCAAATCGTGACCATGCCAATTTTTAAGTTGTGTAAGCTGTATCAAGAATATGTACCTCAGCTGTGTTTCGGTTCCAACTGTTCAAGCAACCGAGGTAGTGATTTTTATACGACACGATGCATACCCAGCCCCTATAGGCTGACTTATTCAACACTTACAAAGGATTCAGTAGCAGGTTCGCCATTGCAGAAAGGCGTGGCCGAGTGATTATAGGCGCTTGTCATTCTATCGCAAAGACACACGAGATACGGTTTCAATCCCGGCCTTAGATAAAGAATTTGTATATTCGCTTTCTCCCATTTTTTTTTGTGGGCCTTTGTGACAGTAAGTGATGAACTTGTATCTGTCGTCTATACCTCCAAAAAGGCGCATGTGCTTGTATTTATAACTCCAGTGAGGTGCATGTGCTGTATCTGTGCTGATTCATCGGAAAATGCGTTGTCTCCTCCCTTGAAACTAAAACCCATGGTATAAGTGAAAAATTGTTAAATGTGGCGTTAAACACAAATCACACATATTTCTAAAAATCAATCAATCGACCAATGAATTTAAATTATTATTTTTTTTTTATATTTTCTCCAGCGCCAACTACTGCAGAGGATGTCAAGCTGAATGCCCAAGGGTAGGCAGAAGATAGAACCCAGTGAGGATGATACGGGCGGTATCCATTCCTCCGACCCACTAACTGGCAACTCATTCTCTAAAATATCAAATTACTGCGCATCAACAATGTTATACATGCCCCCCCCCCCCCACAGTTAACAGTTACTGGAAAAGATACAAGGTCAGCGATTCAGACCTGTGTAATGTTTGCAACGCTGAGGACCACGACCATCCATTGTGTTTCACTCGCGTGTCCCCGGTTCACTTGGAAAAGAAGAAACATGTTCCGAAAAAAACAAACAAAAAAAAACCATGTACAATTGTGGCTTTTGTTAAGAAATAAAAACAGCAGTGTAAAGATCCAGCGAGCAGCGATTCTGTCTTCTCATTTATTACGTAAAGTGACCCAAATTTCTGGAGCACAGGCTGTGGGTTTCATCTCGCATTTTACACAGAATCTCTGATTCACCCACTGTGGGTGTTGGAGACGCCGTTGGTGACAAAAACTATTCAACAGCGCAGAGGTATCCGTCTGCGCATGCGGTCTTAACTTCTTTGATGAACATCATATGTCACTCGTCGGAAAGCTCGCCAGTTCTTTGGCATCGATTAATAGCTTGTTTACGCCCGGAAGCCCGGCTACCGCCCCCTCCGATCGCTATTATGTTAATGAACTATTCTTGTGTATGGGGTTAAATTACAACTATACATACATAAATAGATATTTGATTTCATTTGATTGGTGTTTTACGCCGTTCCCCAAGAATATTTCACTTATACGACGGTGACCAGGTTTATTCTGGGAGAAAACCGGGCAGAGCCCGGGGGAAACACACGACCATCCGCAGGTTGCTGGCAGACCTTTCCACTTACGGTCGAAGAGGAAGCCAGCGTGAGCTGGGCTTGAAATCACACCGAACGCATTGGTGGGAGGGTTCGGTCAGTGCGCTGCGTTAGCGCGCTAATCGACTGAGCCACGGAGGCCCCTCCATAAATAAATAAATAAATAAATAAATAAATAAGTAATATACCAGAGTCCTATAAATGACCGTCCACACCAGAAATGCGCCAATCAAGCATCAAAAAAAAAAAAAAATCCACCACTATGATCGAGTCCTAGCAAGTACTGCTTACGAAACGCCGCTGTATATAACCTTATATCAGGAACATTCATCATAGGCTCCGCGTTAATTAGAAGACAAGGACAGCGAGACATAGCATGCCGAGTGCTTCATACATAAAAGTACATCATGTAAAGCGACGTCTGTTGTTGACGCGAATCACCTTAACAATGTTTTGGTCATCCAATGAAATCTGTCAGGAACAGCCTACTTTGTTTTTTTTTAAATGGATGTTGAGTGATCATGTGACCTCAACTCCTCCTTTGCACATTTACGACGGCCACTCTGACTGGTCACAATAACACCTTATCCCAATACACCTTCACGGTGTCAAGGTTTCTTTTCCGCTTTGCTACATAAGATCCTGACCTCTGGTGTAGCGAGAATGCGCGAAGCTGGCCTTACATCACCCCCAACTCATGGACTGCATGTAATAGTGAAGCCGGGAAATCGGGATGGGAAGGGGCAAGGGCTTAAAACCGCTTTATCATTCGATCCTCCATTAAGCCCACAAATCATTCATCTGCCAAGTGGGGCAGTCAGCCTTGCATTTGTTCAAGCAATGAACCAATCTTTCATCCAGTATAATTCAGCAGTGCGCCAATGAATTCAGCACGCATTTCGCCAATCATCTGTCCATTCAGTCAATCAATCAATCCAACAACCAGCTTCACAATCAATCCTTAATTCACCTTGAAACCAGCTCCCGGTTTGACATTCAGCTGCATATTTCTCCCCCTAGCGTCGGAACTTGGAACTAATTGTACCATCGGGTACGACATGTCCTAAGGCGTGCATGCACGAAGTTTGGTACATATAGGTGCAATGGTAAGAGCTGCACGAACCTAACTCCTGATTCGACTTTCATCTGCATGTTCTCTCCCTAGAGTCAGAACGTGGAATTTATTGTGCGATCAAGTGTGTCCTTAAGTGTGCATGTAATAAGTTTGGTGCCTCTAAGTGCAATGGTAAGAGCAGAAAGAGTCGTAAAGGTTCGGTTGCCGGTTTCAAGTTGACAAGCGCGCAGGGGTTATGGGTGGTTGTTAGAAGCAAAAGTGCAATTTGCGATACAGTTTCAGATTTATTTGTCAGATATTCTGAGCCACAACCGTTTATAGTGTATAAATTCCAAATTTATGGGCCAAATTCATAAATACGAAAATCTGATCTTGTGCACAATCTGTATGCCAGTAAAATTTGTCGAGCACGTCATCTTTGTGAGAGAGATAATCTTCCCTTACAACAGGCTCGGTTTTTGATTCTCTTCAGCCGTAGTTGTAGTCATAAGTAATATTTTATAGCCAAAGAAAAAGTTCTGTAACCGAAAATGTTGTCAAATCTGATTTAACTATATAGCACAACATGTGATTTTGTCCCATAATTTAAAATAAAGATGGTTGGCTAAATGGCCATAAATGTTACTCATATGTGTTACCTTGGAAACACCATGTGTTGCTGAAAATCACTACACCTGAATTTTAGCAAAAACTCCACGAGAGAGTCCAATGTATATGGCTGGAACAATAGGACTTATGTGGGAAACCTCGGGATCAGTTGAACTATGGGAGGCCATAGAATAAACAGTGCTAAACCTGATGACTGTTTTTGATACTAACGTAATTCTTTAAACGGTTCAATCTTTACCCCAATTTTTTTAAATATTGTGGAAGTACAAAGATAAATTTCATCTTTTCAAGACGTGTATAAAGAAGTCACGCAAGCAAGTTTTGTTTTGAAAAATCATTAGCCAAATTCTTTCGCCTGTTGGTGACAATGGAGCATGGCACCTAGAACCCAACTTGTACTATAACACCGCGCCCTGTTTGGCAACTTAGTTTTCCAAAGCCTATGCCTCAATTAGACCAGCTATTGGCCAAACAATAGTTGAAATGCGGCAGAATGGAAACGTTTTAAATACGTGTAGTTAACAGGAAGCCACACTTCGTTCTAGAGCCAGCACAGCCGTTCGTTGGCAGACATTATTTCTTAAGTTACTCAAGCGAACATAATTGCTAGGATAATTGAGTGCATGGAACCTAACTTCCAGATATTTCATTATATATCGTTTACTTCTGCATGACATTGTGCGCATCAGTAAGCCGGGTCTTGTCATGTGATTGTTTTATTAAATGCTATGACAACATGGCATTTTGAGTAATTATATGTAAGTGTGTAATAAATTGCAGTTTATCATCAATACTATTGTCACGTAATTCTGCTCACACCATTCATAGCGCCGCTCGGAATTTTCTCGAGGGGCTCGATTATCCCAGTCCAACAAGCGAAAGCCCGAGGGCCGCCCATGTCGGGGAACGTCTGAGACCCTAGGTCCATTTTTCAGCCAGAAAATGGGCCATTATATGAGCCCTGTATAAGATTGGCTTCCGTAATATGCAGTAGGGGGTTGAAGCAGGAGAACTTCTATCTCAGTTCAGGGAGCTCTACCATTCCAGATGTCCTGAGAAGGCGATTTGTGTGACTAAAATTATAATAGGACAGTGGAATGAACTGCATATTATTCCCTCATTTCCATACATTTACAACGTTTGCTGGCAAGTAAATTACCATTACGACCCAACAAGCGAGGGTCCTTGGGCCGCCGAAAGCGCTGGTATTTCAAATAGCCGCAGAGACGCGTTTTAAGAGAATTCTGGTGGCTAAAATTTCATGCGTGGTGCTAGGAGGCGTGTAAACAGCTACTATTTGAACATTTAAGCATTCATGCATTCATCAGAATAAAATCCCAACTGAGGTAAGTTGACAATACATGTATATATATATATATATATATATATATATATATATATATAAGCAAACAATTACAAAAATATAACTTTCGTCCTTTATTTTTGTCATTTTCATATTTTGAAATGTAGGGTAACAGTATACGCTTTCGGTTATATCACGCTCATATCACCTGGGTTCAGTCAGTTACAGAGCTATTAACAGTCTTTATGTTTAAATGACACTCTTATTATTTACCCCTTTGATGTGCGCTGAACGCAGTAAGATATAAGAGAGTCCAGGTTTGTTGATGGAGGAGGCCGGAGTGCCCCGGGTAAATCGCCGCTTTTTACCGATCGAAGTTATCACATGGCCTTTCCACTATGCTACGCGTTGTCGAGTAGTGGAAATGCCATGTGATTACTTGTCTACCCTTCACTGTGTTGCTGACCTATCCAAATACATTGCGCACGAGTGAGAACTGGATTCGAGTGCGCGACTTCAGTGGTCGTGGGTCAATCGGATCGGGAAAGACACGAATATCGCATTGGATTGGCTTAATTAGGCCTAATGAGGCAGAGTGTCCAAAGAAACATAAAAAAAGAGAATTCGTAAAGGCTTGCAAAATGTTATTTAGTCACGACTGTTTTTCCAAATATCCATCTTGTGCATATATCAGTCAATTTACAAACATGAGAAGACTAATTCGATGTTAATCACTCTCGTTGAGTGTGTACAATCCTCTCTTTGAACATCAAAACATGGCTGAAGTACACGGCGCGAGATTTCCAAGTTGCACTCGTTCGTAACTACATGTACATATACCTGCAACCTGCAAGGAATAATGTCCCTGCACCTACTTTCTCTATTTCTTCGCACTCAGCACACCCTGTAGGTAGACTGGTATCACCTTCAAACGTATATCTGGCCTTTAGAAAGGGAGATTAATAAGTTATCTTCATTTCTTTTCTTTACGTGGCTTACATGTTTAATCTCTTAACTTCGTGACAGCAAAATCAATGCCTGGTTGACAATCTCGGCTGCCATTACAGTCACCAGTGCTACAGAGGCAGTAGGCCGCGTGTTGTGCTCAGCCGCCCCGATTGGAGGTTGATCTAGTTCTTGCTCCCAGATCTCGATATAGATAAGCCTAGCTAGCACAGCCACTGCGTCAGTCACTGGTTACATCTCAGCTAGCGAATATGTCGAAACCGCCGGCCCCTATCGTCAACCCCGAGGTGAAATACACCCAGGTAATGTCAGATAACGAAGATACATAACGAGATTATGTCACATGTGTAGAAAATGGGCTTGTGGCGAGCTTTACGCCAGAAATCATTGTGTGTGCTGTAAGCCTATTTGTAGACTTGTAGACAACGCATTACTGATTCCTCACACTGTTTATCAGGCGCAGTGCCTCAGCTTACATGTATGCAGTTGTGCTTTGGCATCTATGATAGGTCTGTTTGCACCGCCCATTGTCTGGTCTATCAGATTAAGGATAAAGCCTTTGCTTTAAAATGCAATCCTGTGTTTTGCAATAAAATGTTAGGCTGCTCAGTTATAATATGATGATGGTGGTGATGAAGTCAGGTGATGTCAGATTTCACTCTTATTTTAACATCAGTTGCACTGTTTAATATGACTGTTGACATTTTCCTATCAAGTGCATTTCTTGTTGCTCGTCTCTGATGCCATCGTTCAGTGGCAATTAGAAGCTGGAAATGATTTAGCAAGGAAGAATTCTTACGAATGTACAGCTTCCATTTGTTCGCAAGGTGAACCATGAGTATACATATCCGGAAATGAAAAGTTCTTGAAATGTTTTAACTTGGTAAACATTTGACTGTGGTTTTCAGGCCCTGTGATTACCACATGTCATGCAAGGCCTTCCCTCACATGAATATAGCTTTCTTGTAGCTGAGGCCATCAATTTAAACCTGTTTGTAGGCTGTAACCAGATTGACTGGCCGAAAGAGGCCTATTGTAAAGTTACCTTGTACCCTGTATAATATTTCTTCATGTTGTTAAATTATTTAAAATCATTTTAGAGTAATATTTTGGGATTAAGGTCTCAGTTAAAATTCCTCTGTGATGATGAAAGGTGTGTGACGTGCTGCGTGATCATAACACACCTACTTAATTACTTGTTTCCTCCCTGACAGGTCCGTGTATTTTGGGAAGATTTGTTCGAGTGGTAGAACAATTCATTGCTGCTTTCTCTTTGATGATGTCCCCTTTTTGAACAGTTGTTGGCAGTGAATGAAATAATGAGTCCTGGGGAGGTGGGAAGGTGGTGGATGGGGGTTGAATAGGCTAAAATGATATGGCTGGTAGGTGGTTGAGCTCAAGTCCTATCTTCCCTATCTTAATGTTGGCCCTTAACCCTTAGCCCTCAAGTGGATTGAATGTAACATGCTTGTTGACCCCTATATCCTGCCCTATAACCCACCACCCCCTCCCCCACTCTGTCTTACAGCATTTGATTAAATTCAGCATCCCATGTATGGTGTGAAAATGTCTTTAAAAAGTACCAGTACAGGCAGTAATCAAATGGAACATGACATAGAAAAAGTCTTTCTTATCTTATTTAGCCTCTGAAATTTGAGAGAAAACACATTTGATATATCATTGTAAATAAATGGCAAGTTGGCATTCTGGAAAGTATTTTCTTTGAGATTCTCTTGTGTCATAGATGGTTGTAAGTAACCAATGATTGATTTAGACTAACTCTCTTCAGTTGTAATTTTATAAACCATATAAATTATATGCTTGTTACAATGTGATAGTTTCAGAAATTTGCTTAATCATCGTAACCCGTGAGATTATCACCCTTGACACAGTGATATTTGATCTCTGTGTGAATACTGGTGGTTTAGCTCATGTCAGACATCCTGACCTACATGTAACACATGAAGGCTGGCTTCTGTATCTGTCAACCTGTAGTCCAGGTCCTGCTGGTGGATAGACAGACTCTCGCTTAACAGTCAGTATTATAAATATTGTGTGGCCTGTTTCAGGCATGCTTACCCTAATTACCAAAAAAACCAGCTCTGTCCTAAAAGAATGGGAACCGCTCAAAAACCCAGCAGCAGGACCTTAACAGCAGCTGGACCTTGATGTTATTTTATAGACGTTAGATGTTCTTTTCTCAGCTCATAATGATGATGCCACATTAAAGACAGTTCGACGTCATCATTACAGTACAGGCTGATACACTGTGACATTGCAGATGTAGCACCACAATTCTCTTTTGCCATAAGAATGGCTCAAAGTCTTGCTTCACACTAACACCACCTCACGAGATGAAAAAAATATGCTGCCTTTCCATTGGATCACTACTTTAAAATTACCTGAAATACTAGTATATTTCAGTACGCTTATTAGATCTAGTTGGAGGGAGGTAAGAATATACCGTGAATTATGAATTATGAATTAATTTTTACAATAATGCTGTAAGATGTTGTTCAGATTATGGAAAAAAAACATTTAGAACTTCATTTCCCGTTTTTTGGAGGGACAGTTAGGTTTGGTCCAACAATTCTGTTTTTAATGATGGTGCAAGCAAGCATGTGTATGACTGATGAGGGTCATAACCTAGTATAAGGGTACATACTATGTAAGCATGTTGCATATGATGCCAGTGATCTAAGCCTGAATTTGTAACAATGGTAGATACATATAACTTATTAAAATATGCATGTGCAGACTTGGAGTTGCTTGATTTGTTTCAGATTTTTATCAACAATGAATTTGTGAACTCTCAGAGTGGGAAAACATTCCCAACAATCAACCCTTGCACTGGAGAGAAAATCTGTGATGTCCAGGAGGGAGACAAGGTAACTTAGACCTGAAGGCTATCACACCTCGTGTTAAATAACATTTGTAAAACAGTGGGGTGGCTAAAGTGTGTGCCCAGATTTATGGCAGAATTGTTGCTGCATACACACTTGTGTACAAAAATGAATAAGAAATGAAATCTTTAAATTCTGTGTCTGCATCATTTGTTGCAGATTAAATTATTAAAACTCATTTAACTATCATTCACTATTCACTTTTTGGTGCCTGCATGAGTGCTTTGTTGTTGTTGTTGAACAGGCTGATGTGGAGTTGGCTGTGGCTTCTGCTCAGGAAGCGTTCAAGATTGGCTCTATGTGGCGTACGATGGATGCCAGTCGCAGGGGGAAGCTTTTACACAAACTGGCAGATCTGATTGACAGGGACCGTGTGTATATTGCCGTAAGTTCATCACCACAAAACCTTACAATGACATCCAATAATGTTACCGGTCAAGATCAAAGATTTTGAGTGTGCGTCAAACAGGTTTAATTAGTTTAACTGGGCTTAATTATTCTGAAACTGTAATTCAAATTTAACTAATTTATGCAATGAAGTTTTGACTGCTGAAGTGTGCTAGTACAGGTTCAGAAGTAGCCAGCAAATATTTATTTTGTGAAGAAACTTAAAATTTTGGACATAAAGCTTTAAAGAACAGATCCAAGGTATTGCCAGTTTCAACTTGTGACTTCACTGTTGCCGTTAGTGCCTGGATGAGCTTGTCCAGTTTATAGTATCACAGTTAATATATACCATTTAATTCATACTGGAGTCAAATTTCCAAGTTAAGGAAAGCACAAGAAAGATTCTCCGTATCTGCCATGATCAGGTGTCTTCTAATCTCTTCTAATACAATACCCATTTCTGGTAGGTGATGGTTTGCTGTCTTGCTTTAATTGTAAAGTTGGACCAAATTCCCAGATCCAGTATTTAAGATCAAGACAGCTACAGGTATTATATTATATATACTTACAGAGTTTGGAGACACTGGATAATGGCAAACCCTACCAAAGTGCATATGGCGACCTCTACTTCACAAGTGAAGTCTTGCGTTACTATGCTGGGTGGGCTGATAAAGCTACAGGGAAAACTATTCCAGTTGGTACGTTGTTACAAATTCTAGCCAGGTGTTAAGTATGTGCATCAAATTTTCTACGTGTACAGGGATGATAAATGTGTACCATTTCGATGCTGTTACTTTTCACAACCTTGTGTTATAATTACCTTATTTGTTTTATTCTGAACAGTTAGGTAAAGTATGGTACCTAAATTGATGAAGTCCAATTTGTTTTTTCGTGAGTCCTTAGAACCCTCAAGCTTACATTGTTCCAGTAGGACGTCATCCTCTGCACCAAACAAGCCTCAGGCTTACATTGTTCCAGTAGGACGTCATCCTCTGCACCAAACAAGCCTCAGGCTTACATTGTTCCAGTAGGACGTCATCCTCTGCACCAAACAAGCCTCAGGCTTACATTGTTCCAGTAGGACGTCATCCTCTGCACCAAACAAGCCTCAGGCTTACATTGTTCCAGTAGGACATCATCCTCTGCACCAAACAAGCCTCAGGCTTACATTGTTCCAGTAGGACATCATCCTCTGCACCAAACAAGCCTCAAGCTTACATTGTTCCAGTAGGACTTCATCCTCTGCACCAAACAAGCCTCAGGCTTACATTGTTCCAGTAGGACTTCATCCTCTGCACCAAACAAGCCTCAGGCTTACATTGTTCCAGTAGGACTTCATCCTCTGCACCAAACAAGCCTCAGGCTTACATTGTTCCATTGTTAGTAGGACATCATCCTCTGCACCAAACAAGCCTCAGGCTTACATTGTTCCAGTAGGACATCATCCTCTGCACCAAACAAGCCTCAGGCTTACATTGTTCCAGTAGGACATCATCCTCTGCACCAAACAAGCCTCAGGCTTACATTGTTCCTGTAGGACATCATCCTCTGCACCAAACAAGCCTCAGGCTTACATTGTTCCAGTAGGACATCATCCTCTGCACCAAACAAGCCTCAGGCTTACATTGTTCCAGTAGGACATCATCCTCTGCACCAAACAAGCCTCAGGCTTACATTGTTCCAGTAGGACATCATCCTCTGCACCAAACAAGCCTCAGGCTTACATTGTTCCTGTAGGACATCATCCTCTCCACTGCCTCACCAAGGACATCAGCACCAAACCTCAGGCTTACATTGTTCCAGTAGGACATCATCCTCTGCACCAAACAAGCCTCAGGCTTACATTGTTCCAGTAGGACATCATCCTCTGCACCAAACAAGCCTCAGGCTTACATTGTTCCAGTAGGACATCATCCTCTGCACCAAACAAGCCTCAGGCTTACATTGTTCCAGTAGGACATCATCCTCTGCACCAAACAAGCCTCAAGCTTACATTGTTCCAGTAGGACATCATCCTCTGCACCAAACAAGCCTCAGGCTTACATTGTTCCAGTAGGACATCATCCTCTGCACCAAACAAGCCTCAGGCTTACATTGTTCCAGTAGGACATCATCCTCTGCACCAAACAAGCCTCAGGCTTACATTGTTCCTGTAGGACATCATCCTCTGCACCAAACAAACATCAGGCTTACATTGTTCCAGTAGGACATCATCCTCTGCACCAAACAAACATCAGGCTTACATTGTTCCAGTAGGACATCATCCTCTGCACCAAACAAGCCTCAGGCTTACATTGTTCCAGTAGGACATCATCCTCTGCACCAAACAAGCCTCAGGCTTACATTGTTCCTGTAGGACATCATCCTCTGCACCAAACAAGCCTCAGGCTTACATTGTTCCTGTAGGACATCATCCTCTGCACCAAACAAGCCTCAGGCTTACATTGTTCCTGTAGGACATCATCCTCTGCACCAAACAAGCCTCAGGCTTACATTGTTCCAGTAGGACATCTTCCTCTGCACCAAACAAGCCTCAGGCTTACATTGTTCCAGTAGGACATCATCCTCTGCACCAAACAAGCCTCAAGCTTACATTGTTCCTGTAGGACATCATCCTTTCTACCAAACAAGCCTCAAAATACCTTTCTAAAATCGGTGAAACTCACAGAGTCATAAAAAATGAGCAGTTAAATTGGGGACAAAATTTTAATTCATTTACAATAAGTCTTAAATTGTGGATAAAATTTTGATTCATTTACAGTAAGTCAGGTACATGCTTGAGATCTTCCCTGTTTCCTGACATATTACTATTTGTTCCTTCCTGTTAAAATGACTCATTTAAAGCTTGTAACAGTGCACAAGATATTTTTCCAGATGATAAGTGCTTCAGAGCTTTGTTTTAGCTCTACTGGTCAAATACCAGTAGAGGTTATATATTACCAATTTGTTTTTCCATATGTTTGTATGTCTACCGTCTGTTAACTTTTCCTTCAAAATGCTACTCAGTTTTTAGCTCATTGCAATGAAACTTGGTTTGAATGTAGAGTACAAAAAGATACATAATTCTTACATGTAGTATCAATTTTCCATTTCATTGATTGACTCGTAGTATTGATTTTCAATTTTGATTGTCCATTGTCCGTTATATATACATAAATTTTGTGATCAACTCTTTGATAATTTTGCCCAAACCAGTGGAACTACTGTCTCATCAGAGACCCTGTTTTCTTTTCCAGATGGAAATTTCTTCTGCTACACTCGACATGAACCTGTAGGGGTTTGTGGACAGATCATTCCTGTGAGTATATTGCTATCTCTGTATTTAATTATGTGTGGAATCAATCCATGGACAACATCAAATTCTAACAGGATGTATTCTATGCATTAAACTAAAGTAAATATTAATAACAGAGTGTACTTCACTCAGATTTGTCATTTTGTTCTTCCCTTATAACCTTTATAATAATGCTGGTAAAAGAAGTTATACATGTAGTACAGATATCAAAATGCTATGAGTAATTGTCAGTAAATAAAAATTTTCATGTTTCCTTAAAAATTTCGCCATATGACTGAAAAATTGTTAAGTATGAAGTAAACACCCCAAGCATACATACATACATGCATGAAAATGTTTATGTTCTAACAACACTGATTCGAAAGTAGAAAGCAGTGGTTATGTTTCGATAATTATTTATTTCTGTCTGATGTGTAATTTATGTTGGGCATTTCAGTGGAACTACCCCATGGTAATGTTAGCCTGGAAAGTAGGCCCTGCCCTTGCCACAGGAAATGTTGTTGTTCTCAAGCCTGCTGAACAGACCCCACTAACAGCACTGTATGCAGCGGCCCTCATCAAAGAGGTAAGAAGGCGATGTGTCAAACATATTAAACATGGTAATTATACCACTCTTAGAGCAAAGCATGAGTTCTCAACAGCCCAGTGGTGAAACAGTGCTATGCCAGTACTGAGCTGATGATGAGCTAATAACCTGCTGATGGTGCACTAGTAGTTGGCCAGTGATGAGCCAATAGCTTATCAGTGTTTAGCCAGTATCTTCCCAGTGGTGAAGCAATAACTTATCAGTGATGGGCCAGTTTTTTCCCGGTGGTGAGCCTATATCTTGTTATTGATGGGCCAGTGTCTCCCAGTGATGAGTCATTAGCTTGGTAGTGATGGGCTAGTACCTTGCCTGAGGTGAGCCAGTAGCTTATCAGTGATGCCTTAGTGAAATGATGGTGCTAAGCCAGTGACCTGTCAGCGCTGAGCCAGTAGCTAGTCGATGGCTTGCCAGTAATGCTTTTTAGGAATTGTGAAGTAATGAGAGAGCTGTGAGTAGAGTCACAGTTGGGAGAGTGTCCCCAAGTGCCGCAGTATCTCTACACTCCCAGCAGATGTATGGCGGGTAAATGGTAGTGAAATGCCAGAAGCTCACTACTGTTGTGCCTGCTGACAACAGGCCACTGAGAATCTCAAACCTGTTGGTGCCGTGTGTGCTACAGCCAGAAAGTACAGAGCCAAAAATGCTTAAACAACTTCTTACGTTAAAGTCATTAATCGCCTGGTGCAGCTCCATGCACAAACTGCAAGACGTAAGGTTTGGGATTTTGATGGTTGAAGATAGCCCGTAGTTTCTACCTAGCTCTTCCAGCGAGATTTGTCATCCGCTTCAGCAGCGTTTTCTTCCAGTGAAAAACATGTGTTGAAATAATAGCACTTCTGTGTTGTTCTCCCCTTTTTTGCTCATGGCAAAGTCTTCATTTGACTGAAAAACTAACAGCTGTAAAAATTAATTAAAGCTGCACACAACACCTGACCTGTCACTGGGTTTAGTAACTCTAGCTGTCACACAAATTCCCTTACGATAATAGAAAACCATGAAAGAAAGGGCTGGGTATATGGACTGATTTTAATATACTATTAAAATTACACACAGCTTTTATCCCTTGTTTCTTGGCCGTAATCATGTAAAGATGAACAGTCATTTTCCCAGCAAACACATTTGCTGTCTAACCTAATTCTTCCACGTTGTCAACCACCTCTGCAACCAATAGTTTGAAACATTCTGACAGAACCGTGGGGTGTAGAGAAATAATTTGCACAGTTTTATGAAGCTCGCACCTGTAATCACACAAACAGATCATTTTCAGCATCACCTTCATAATCTTTGTATGCATAAATTCCACTGAAAAAAAGTGCTTTAGTGGTTGAAAAGGTTGAAGATTTGCAGTATTTGATACTGAAATCACTGACCCTGTAAACTGCTAGCCCTCTAGTTAAGAAGGAATGGTTTGGCATGGTATGTTTCAAGTATATACCATACACTATTTAGAATAACCATACAACAGTGTTTTGTGTGGCTGACATGGTTCAAGATCTTTGCAGATCATTTCCAGCTTTATGGAATGTTACCAGTGTTATAGAGTGTTATACCAGTGTTATAGAATTTCCTATAATTTGTGCCTATCAGCAGTTTTACAGTCAAGATCATAGTTTGATCAGAGTGAAAAACTGAATGAGTTTGCAAAACTTGAGTTCAGGCTATGCATTGGACCAAAGGTAATGATTATGTACACCTTTAAGGTCTAATATTCAGAGTAAAACGTCTGTTAGACACCTATAGCAGAGAGCCATGTTTTAAAATCATGTGACTAAGGTGAGAATGTTGAGTTGGTTGGTTATTTTCAATGTGTCGCCTGATTCAGCGTGTCTGTGCTGTGTGAGACGCATAAAGGGTCATGTCCGGGACATACCAAGATGTGTGCATTGTACCAGGTTTTGCAGTCTCATCCCGCTAATGTATTATCTACATGCTGATAATATTAGGCTGGCCCAGTTAGGACACCTTAACCGGATTTTTCAATTTTTTTTTCTTTGATCAAAAGTGAGCCTGCAGGAAACAGTTGAAGAATAATATTGAGAAATTCCTGTGTTTATATACATTGCACATGTGATGTCTAGTAAGAAAGTGCATCTTTCCCCTCTTTACTGGATAGCCGCACTAAAAAAACTAGGTATTCTGGTAAGCAGTTTGTTGGCATTATGAACATGTATAACCCTGCATTGCTCTCATACAGTAGACCTACATTTCTTGTCAGGTTTGCCAGCCATGGCCTAGCTTAATTCATGTACCTAGGGCTTGTTTGTTGCTTGTATAGCACTGAGTTGGTGTGGGCACACATATACATACATGAGTAATTTGAGAACAGCTAGAGAAGACATTATGACATGTCCATGTACTGTAGGCCTGGGTAGGAGACATTGATTTCAGCAGGCTACTACACCTAATCTACATCTAAGTCACCACCAGTCCTGAACCCTGGATGGCCTAAATTCGTGAAGTGTTTGCTGGAACTGAAGAGAAAGAAGAAAGAAGGAAAAGAAATAAGATTTTTTTCTTAGTTGATTTCTTTGTTGACAGAATTTGTTGCTGTATAATTACTCTTCAACAAAATGCACGTGGTTGTAAAGGGTAAATGTCTTCGAATGTGTAAGATATTACACCATTACAACATGGGACTATGTAGAGAATTCAGGGTGTTCTAGATACTGTCATAAATATACAGACTACATGTAACTCTTTAGGCCTGCTTGTGTTGGGGTAGGATGGGTTAGGGGTGGAGGATTAGGGTGTCTTGATCACTCGCTTGTTTGATGCCAGCATTACATATGTACATTTTGGAAATGAGTGGAAAGATTACATGGTATCCTTCTCTTCAGGCTAAGTTTGGTGATTGTTAAGTAGCCCACTTCATGAATACAAGTTGATGTGTCTGCATAATTAAATGTTAATCCAAGTGGCTTAAACAGGTGTCATCTGATGATCCACTATATGATATTGGTGAACGTCCCCAGGCATGCTGGGAAGGTGTGGCAGGTGGTTGGGTAATGGGTGGGCTGGGGAGGTGGTGTGGGGGTGGGAGTTGGGGGTTACTGTCTGTGTATGTAGGGCCAGTGACACCTGATCCCTTGTTTCTTGTCATAATATAATGGAGGACTGCATGGTGCAGGCAGTGGAACCATTTTCATTTGAAATTACCATTACGTGGATAAATTTTAGTTTTATCTCATCTTTTGTGACCATGTCTGCCAAAAAAAATTCTGAAAGTCCTGGTAAATTGACCTGCAGGTCCTGACTGGAAACAAAGAATCGAGTGTGATTGGCCTAATCTGATGTAAAGCCATATTCCAGATGCACTCAGGAAATTATGACCTAGTTTTCTTATTGACTATATGTATGCATGTCTGTCAGCCTTGTATAATGTGCTAATTTCAAGCCAAAACAATACAGACGTAGTTGTATACTTCGTGTCTACATATTGCTGTAAGCAGTTATAGAAGGCTCCTATAATGGAGAATAGGATTTCAAAAAATGGTAGCTGGATGACTACGAAAGAAGCCGTCACAGCTATCACCGCCAACTCCTTAATGATTCCATAAAGGAGAAACACATGCAAATCTGCAAATTAAGACAACAAACAACCTGCGTTGAATCATAACTGAGAGACAGTACCACCTGGCTAAAATTCATTGCCCTAAAACATTATAGTGAACATTTCACACAGAAAGTCTATGCAGAAAGTACTTGACGACATGAAGAGAAGTTAACTGCTCTCCTGAAGGAATTTGCAATCCAGCAAGGAACAGAACAAAATACTGTGATTCTGAATCTGACTGGTAAAAATATCACAAAAGAAGAAGTGCTTAGGTGTGGCCTAAAACATGGACATGTCCACTTTCCCAAAGACTTGGATGTTATTATCAGAGCTGAAGTTTGGTGGAAAAAAACTCTCACAAACTCTCACTATTTCCACTATGATAAATAAAACGTGAGAAAATCAAGAATGCCATGTGTGCCATGACCTGTAACGTTATGGATTTTAAAAGCAGATGTCTTCTGTGGACTCTCAACGCGCACGCTTCTTGTGACGCTTGAAAGAAAAATTCATCATTCTGAAGCCTGGCAAAGAAAGTGGTATTGTTCTCTTGACAAAAGATCATGACACTGACTCATCAAAATTCCGCAAGATCACAACCAGCCCCACCGTCACACAGCTCAACTTTCTACGGAGCTACCTGCAGATGATCCGTAACAGGGGGGAACTGTCTGACAAAGATTCTATGTCTGTCCATCGAAAGTCCGCCCGCCTGGGACGTGCTCATGGTCTCCCAAAAACAAATAAAGGTTTTGACCACATGCCAAAATTCCGCCCTATTGTTGACACCACAGAAACCGCCTACTCCAACATCAGTAATTTTTTTGCCAGACTTCTAAAACCCATCACAGACAATGAATATATATTGAATGACTTTTCTGAAGCCACTAAGTGAATACGAGACATACCAAAACACTTGTTTGATCAGCTATACTGATTTGTATCATTTGATGTAGAATTAATTATTCACAAACACCCCGCAAGGAAGAGTTGTGAGTGTAATTCTGGACCGTGTTTACCAACAGAAGCAGTTTCCTACAACCGTTCGTAAATCAACCTTGAAAAAGCTCATAATGGATTCCTGCACCAAATCTGCTTTCTCATTTAGCGACATCCTTTATCAACAAACGGACAGCGTTTCCATGGGAAGACCTCTTGCCCAAGTCCTGGCCAACATCATTATGGAATGGAAATGGAAAAGACCATTGTTGATCAAGTTTTCCAGAATGACATAACCCAATTCTACCTGACGTATGTGGATGACACTCGTTTTAGGCAAGCCCTATGATTTCTCCGAAATTTGTTGTCAGCTTAATTCATTCCATCCCCAGCTTAGATGCACCTTGATTTCCTTGATATCAAATTTCAACAACAATTTTCCGCAAACCAACATGTAGTGGACAGTATATCAGCTACAAAAGCTTCCAGGGTTGGACCACAAAAGCTTCCAGGGTTGGACCACAAAAGCTTCCAGGGTTGGACCACAAAAGCTTCCAGCTGTGGACCACAAAAGCTTCCAGAGTTGGACCACAAAAGCTTCCAGCTGTGGACCACAAAAGCTTCCAGGGGTTGGACCACAAAAGCTTCCAGGGGTTGGACCACAAAAGCTTCCAGGATTGGACCACAAAAGCTTCCAGCTGTGGACCACAAAAGCTTCCAGAGTTGGACCACAAAAGCTTCCAGCTGTGGACCACAAAAGCTTCCAGGGGTTGGACCACAAAAGCTTCCAGGGGTGGACCACAAAAGCTTCCAGCTGTGGACCACAAAGGCTTCCAGGGTTGGACCACAAAAGCGTCCAGGGTTGGACCACAAAAGTTGTCTGGATCAGAGCCCTCTTCACCAGATCACATAAGATTTGCAGCAACCTTACACTGTTCAATAAAGAACTGGAAAATGTGAAAACATTCATATCCTGGAATGAATTTCCAAAGACAGTATGTGATAACCTTATAGACAGATTTCCACCCCCTGGGATAGGCCCAATGATGATATCCCAATCATTTGGATAAATCACCCTTATGTCGGATGACGAGGTGAGCGGATTGTCCGGAAATACTTATCCAAGACACACCACCTAATGAATGGACCAATAAAGATTGTCCGCAAATACTTATCCAAGACACGCCACCTACTGAACGGACCAGTAAAGATTGTCCGGAACTACTGATCCAAGACACGCCACCTACTGAACGGACCAGTAAAGATTGTCCGGAACTACTTATCCAAGACACGCCACCTACTGAACAGACCAGTAAAGATTGTCCGGAACTACTTATCCAAGACACGCCACCTACTGAACGGACCAGTAAAGATTGTCCGGAACTACTTATCCGAGACACGCCACCTACTGAACGGACCAGTAAAGATTGTCCGGAACTACTTATCCGAGACACGCCACCTACTGAACGGACCAGTAAAGAGTGTCACTCGCTGGCAAACAAAGAAAAGTTTGACCATGATCACCAGTAAAAATCCAACGCCTCCAGAATACAGAAGCAACATAGTTCACCAGTTCATATGCCCACGGTGTCGTGCTGGCTACACAGGGAAGGCGTTAAAAGGCTTCCAGAACATGGCAAAGGCCTGAGTAGAATTCATAACGCTGTAATGGAATGTGAATGTTTCAAACATATTAAGGACTTACTCGACCTTTCAAACAGACCAAAGGATTTGCCATCCTCTCCAGTATACCCCCTGTTGTCAAGTAACACTCAGCTTATTGACAACTCACCCAACTGGAATGAGCTATTACTTAAAGAAGCATTAGCGATCAGGCGAAACAGGCCGACTATGCTGAATCAGAGTTATGAGCTCTAAGGAGTTAAAACTGTGTAGATAAACTTTTTCTGTTCGAAATTAAAACTTACAGAATAACTGTCATCCTGATGCAACGCTTTGAAATCCTATCTTCAATTTTAGATGCCTTCTATAACTGTTTACCACTATATGTAGACATTACACAACATGTGTAATCCTCTGTTGATACTGTCATAACCCATTCAGCCGACTCAAAACAACACCATAAATGTTTATTACTAGGCAGCCCTATCCTTACCAGATTTTCTGCTATGCTTTTCTGGGAACCTACTGTATATTTGTGTATATATATTTATAGTGTGCCCCTCATGCACATTTCTCCTGAGGATGACTTAATTAAAGTCAAAATATTGAGAACGTGAAAATGAGTTACTTCGCTTATTTATTATGGTAAGGTATTCAGTGTATCAACACGTCTCATCTGTGACATTTATCTGGGACTGTATCTCACTACAGCAAACTTGTCATCTGTGAGCCCTAGTTAGGGGAGTATTGACATATTATATCATGTGTACAGCTGGTGTAAGGGTGTAAAATATGTTGGCTGCTCAGGGCAAAGTGACCCAGCCTTCACAGTCAGCAGGATGGTGTTTGGGTTGGGGATCTGGCATCCCTGTATGTAGGTTAAACATGGTCTGAAATGTTAGTAGCACATCCAAAACTCCACCATCCCCCACCCCACTCCCAACTTGCAGATTTTATTTATTTACTTATTTATTTAATTGGTGTTCTACGCTGTGCTCAAGAATATTTCACTTTTATGACAGCATTATGGTGGGAGGAAACAGGGCAGAGCCCGGGGAAAACCCACGACCATTCACAAGTTGCTGGCAGACCTTTCCACCTAAGGGCGGAGATGACCTTCAAATTTATCTCTTAGTCAATAATCTTGACTGTTATAAACAGATAACCTCTGCCATTGATTTCTGACATCTTTTGAGTGAGAAGAGGTAACTCAATATAGCAGCTTACAATTTACTAGCTCCACAGGTGAAACTGACATGAGATTTAACATTGGATTCCCATGCCAAGCTAGTTAGTACTTCTTGGCACATCAGTGCATGATTAGCCCAAAATAACTTACTTAAACCATAAAGCCATATGCTTAAGACCAAGAAAAAGAAACATTTAAACACGAATGAAGTCTGTCAAGAAAAGCTGAGAAACAAGTTTTATTAAATGCAAGATGGCCAAAATATTGATCAACTCTCCAGTGTAGCTATCAGCTGCTGTGGTGAAGTACCTAAAATTCCCCCTAGAAAAATGCATTTTTACAAGCAAAGAAATCTCATAACATATGACTTTTGGTGCAACAACACCTGACATATTTACAAGACCAATAGAGCTCACAGAATCAGGTGGCATATGAGTATAGACAAAAGTTTACGTTGATTCCTGGACATGAAGACTTTTGCTTACACATTTGTGACACCCAAAGTTGATGTTCCAGTTGGTTCTTTGTGGATTGCCCTCACTTATAATATAATATATACGGAGAACTGAGCTGAGCAAAAACTGGCCAGGTCGAGACAGACTTGTGTTCCTGGTCACCATTGTATATGCTTATGTTCTCTCCACCCCTGTGTATAACCTGCCTGTTTGGAAAACATACAATCTGCCAATCTTGAACTCTTGTATAATTTGTCTTTCTGGAAACCAGAAATTATATACCAGCATATAACCTGCCTGTCTGGAACTCAGCATATAACCTGCCTGTCTGGAACTCAGCATTTAACCCCGTCTGTCTGTAATTCAACACATATCCCAACTGTCTGGAACTAAACATATAACCCCACCTCTCTGGAACTCAACAAATACCCTGACTTTCTGGAACTTAATTCCTGACTCTGCAACTCAGTGTATAACCTGCCTATTTGGAACCCAACATATATTGTATCTATTTATTTATTTGATTAGTGTTATACACCGTACTCAAGGCGGCCAGCAATATGGTGGGAGAAAACTGGGGGGGTCTGAAACATAACATATAGTATGTCTGGAATTGTCTGGAATTCGACATATAACCTGACTGTCTGGAACTGAGCATATAACCCAGGTATCTTGAACTCAACATGTAACCCACTTATCTGGAACTCTACATATAACCCCATCTGTCTGGGACTCAGCATGTAGCCTGCCTCTTGATAGCTATAGCCCAGTGTTAGTGCCACTCCCTATGTAATTGTCGCAGTAAAGGTTGTCCCCTTGTCGTCATAGTAACCTGACTGTTTCGTAACTCAGCCTGCAACTCTGTCTGCGTCCCTGGTGGCATGAGACCCACTCTGTGTGTACATGCCTCAGTGGAGATTGAAGTGAGTATCGACATGTTCCAGGGCGTGGCCTATTGATTTGCAGATGTCCACAGAGCATTTTGTGACTGCGGGATCCCATGATCCTCCTATTGATCACGCAGTACAGATGTGTATTTGCAGATGGAGGGCACAGAATCAGGATTCCATTACAGGCTAGCTTTATCATGATTGTTGATTTATGCATGAAGAAAGCTTTATCCGTTGAGGCATACTGATGAGGACTGGCAGCAAAAGACATTATCTGGAAAGTAGCGATAAATACAAGATGTCAGTGGAAACAAAAAAATGTATTCATTGCATTTTGGTGGGGCCGGACTTATTTCTCAACTTGGTACAAAAAATATATTGATTAAGCATGCATTGATAAGCAGAGCCTGTCAGCAGATTACCTGCTCAATAAAATAACCTGCTGAACAAAGTAAGTCCATAGTACATTGTTAGAAATCAACCTGAGATTAATTGATAAATTGTTTGTAAAAAAAACTGTAATCGTATGAAGTCACATGTGTGCTGTTTGTGTATCAAAAAACATACTTTAGCCACTAATATGTTACTTTGGAAACCACAGAAGCTTTATATCCCAAAATACAACATTTTGTGGAAACAATAGAAGTTTTCATCATTTCACAAACCCTGATGCACATCTTGGAAACAATGGAAACTATATTTCCCAAACTGCAATGGATTTGGAAATAATAGAATAATAGAAATATTGATAATACTATACTGATATTCCTTGGAAAATTGTGGCATTAAAGGTCGTGATATTTTGTGCCCAATATGGAGATATGATAGGCTGTAATGTTATATGATCGACTGTGATAGTGTCGTTTGATCCATTGGTGATCACAGTGTGTGGCTGGCAGTGAGCTTGGTGCACACAAACCGCACCCAAACATAAAGGTGACCTGTAAATGGGTGTGGTTACATGCAAGCCATCATCAGTATATTAATGACAAAAATGCAGACGACATGTTACATCACTGTTGATAAAACTACTAACACACTTATGTCTGTTCATGTTAGTGTTCAGTTGGATTTTTTCTTACATGTATAGGTAGAATTAAATGGACTAGAAAACAAGGCTAGCTTAGGAAGAAATAAAGTTTGATGGTCATTTAAATTGGGATAGGACAAGTTTAAATTAAATTTGTCAGAAATATGTGATACATGTTGCTAAGTAAAATGAAGTGAAAAAATGATAATGAGAGAAACCTTTTTCCCCCATTCATAGTTCAAGAAATATTGCCGACATTCCTTGCAGCCATCTTGGTTAAAGCCACACTGCATACATAATGGAGTCTCTGTATGATATCACAGGTTATGATTTATGAAGGAATTACTTGTTTGTTACAGGCAGGTTTCCCCCCAGGTGTTGTCAACATTGTACCTGGTTATGGGCCTACTGCTGGAGCTGCCATCACCTCCCACTCCGGTATCAACAAGGTGGCCTTCACAGGCTCCACTGAGGTAAGAATGGAGTATTCCAGACCCAAAAACTCCACTGAGACAAGTATGGAATATACCAGACACACCAAACCCACTGAGGTAAGTGTGGAATACACCAGATACATGAAACGTGACTGAGGTAAGCATGGGCTATACCAGCCACAAAAAACCTCACTGAGATAAGCATGGGATGTACCAGACACAAAAAACCCACTGCGGTAAACATGGAATATACCAGACACACAAAACACCACTGAGGTAAGTCATGGAATATACCAGACACACAAAACCCACTGAGGGAAGTGTGTAATATACCAGACATAGAAAACCCGACTAAGGTAAGCATGGAATATACTAAGAGGCACAAGTTAGGTGCTTGCTTTGCTCCAGTTCTCCTGTTAATATGGTAAAGAAATGTATTTCTGTGATAAAATCAAATATAGAAACTATCAAATGTAAAAGATGTCAGTGTAACAGCAACTGGAATCTGTCGTGAAAAATTATGGCAGACCAAAACAAAAATTATTTCAACCACACCTGCTAATTGTTTAAGTGACAACATTTTTTCAATATTCATCCTGTTTTGCTGTGCATCCTTTTGTGACTGTTCGTAAACACTCAGTAATGCAGTCTTTGATGGCTTTGTTTTGAAATGTTTGAACTAATTCTAACTGTGGTAACTTTACTTTCAGGTTGGCCAGATTATCATGCAGGCTGCTGGAGCAACAAATTTGAAGCGTGTCACTTTGGAGCTGGGTGGCAAAAGCCCTTGTGTCATATTTGCAGATGCTGACTGTAAGTATCATTTAAGGAGGCAAAATTGTTTCTCTTACAGGAAAAGTGAAACCCTAAGCAGAACTTTAATGTCATATTAGGAGGCACACATTACAGGAGTGCAGTTCACAAGTCCTGTATTCAGAGCTGAACATAAAGGTGTACATAAAGTTTCTTTGACTTCACTGATGAGCCACATTATCAGTGTGGTCCATAAAGACCACCATAAAATCAAAATATTTTACTATTTAATTTGGTGAAAAAAATATCTAAGAAGTTCAGGGAAGGTATTTTCAGATACGGTTTATATTGGTGGTCCTTTTATTCACCATAATTTCATTTTTGCGTTTTCTCCTCCTTTGAACTTCCATTGAAAAACTACTTTTTTGCTCAGTCTCCCCAGTAAGTTCTAAATGCCATGTAAATTTACTGATGTCAGTTTTGATGTATTTTATTCCAGACTTCACATACTTACTAGGTATAAATATGAGTCAATAACCTTAAAAACAGCTGGTTTTCCGGTCCCCATTAAATGGTTATTACTTTTCAGTAGATTCTGTGTATACTCCCTGTATTAGGAAAATTGTACAAATGAAACATTCCCACAGAAATTGTTTTTTTCTCTGCATAGGTTATGGTTAGAGTATGTCAGGTGCAGAATAGATCTACCCGTGTGAAGGTTTGTCTGTTAGAGTTGTCTGCCCCTTTCTTGGGAGGACTTGTGGCAGTCAAGATTAAGTCAGATGTAACAGAAAGCTGCCATTGCATTATGGACCAATATGGACAAAACCTGATGTCTTCAGCATTATTATTGGTGCGGTGTCTTGTGCATTATTTTGCAGTGAGGCAGCAATATATGCCAGCTAGAATTACTGCCATGAAAGAAAAGACATGTAGGGGTTTCAGAGAGACTCTGTAACAGGATAATATATTCGATGTGTGTATTGCTGTGCTTTCAGTGGACAATGCAGTGGAGCAGGCACATGAAGCTTGTATGACGAACATGGGCCAGTGCTGCGTGGCCGGCACCAGGACTTTCGTTCATGAGGACATTTACGATGATTTTGTCAAGAAGAGTGCAGAGAGGGCCAACAAGAGGACTGTGGGAGATCCGTATGACTCCAAGAACGAGGCTGGTCCACAGGTATTAACGCACTAATGATTGAGATACTAGTGGATTTACCTGCTTTCATGATGATACTTATGTACATATGGAGAAAGGCACAGAATGGCAGGTATTTCATGACACGAAGCTTAGAGCCGTGTTGAAGGTAAAAGTAAACTTGTCTGTACTAGGAATTAATTGCTGTTCTCCAATATTTACATTTTAAATAGTCATTAGAAGAGAAGGCTCATAAGAATTGTATATAAATCATGCTTCTCCTCAGATTTGTTGAAATTTTGACTCGTGACACATACAAATTTGAAATGAGTTTCCCACAGTGTTGTCATCATTAACTTCATTATGCTGTTGTATGCAGATGCTATTGAGAGGTTCTTGACCTTCTCCTGTTCATCTTAGTGTATCCATGGTTTGTTTTGGGTGTTATTTATGGACATAATTTCTCCCTAAAAAATCTTGAGATAAGACTTCTCAGTTTGAACACTTTGAACTTGAGGGCATTAGTTTTTACCCTTCAGCCACTTTGGGCCAAGAGGTACTGTCGTAGCGGGCAGCGTCCTTGCATCTGTCCGTCTGTCTGTATCCTTGTAAATGCTCTATCTTCAGAACGGGTTATGCGATGTTCACCTCACTTACACATTGGCGACCTTGACCTTTTTCGTCCATTTCATTAGGGTCTTTTAAGTTCAATCCTTGTAAACACTCTATCTGTAGAACAGTTTATCCCACTAATATCAAACAAATTCCACACTTGGCAAAAGGAAGAACCTCTTCAAGTTCATTTGGGTCATTTAAATTCTATAAAATTCTTGTATACGCTCTGCCTCTAGAACTGTTGAGCCCAAGTTCACCAAACTTACACCATACTTACTCTTTGGCATGAGGAAGAAAGCTATCGATTTTCAGCAACCTTGACCTTTTTCCTCAAGGTCATTGGGGTTATTTAAGTTAAATTTTATAAAAAGTCTTGTAAACATGATGTTACAAGAACAGCTTAGCCCAATTTCACCAAACTTATACTATGCTTACACTTGGGCATGAGGAAGAGCTGTGTTGATTTTCAGCAACTTGACCTTTTTCTTCAAGGTCATTGGGGTTGTTTAAGTTAAATTTTATACAAGGCTTGTAAATGCTTTATCTTTTATTCACTTTGTCCATAGTTCACCAAACTTCTACCACACCTACACAGTTTTATGAATGGCTGGTATAATATCTCTTGGAATTTGTATCTGTGCGTTACTTTGCACATATGCCTTAGGCTGAGGGATTTTAAGGGCATTGCACGGTATTTTTTTAGGTTTTTCGTAGTCTTAAAGAATTTGAGTTGCTTTTTATTAAGGATATGTGTTTCCTTGTAAACATGATTTCTTGAAAACCATTACTAATGTAACTTTGCCCAAAAAGACAGAGTGTCTGTGAACTTCATAAACACTTCAGCATATATGTATCCTGTGGTGTATGTGAAATAGAATCAAGTTGTGTTTGTTCTCAGATTGATGAAGAGCAGTTCAACAAGATCCTGAACCTGATCGAGAGTGGCAAGGAGCAGGGGGCGTGTCTTCAGGCCGGCGGAGGACGTCTCGGGGACAAGGGTTACTTTGTCAAGCCCACCGTCTTTTCTGACGTCACAGACGAAATGAGGATTGCCAAGGAGGAGGTAAAGGCTTGGTTGATTGAGCAGAGATGTGACACGCTGTTGGTGAATTGTGATAAATGGTACTCACATCTTTCATCCTGTGAGTGAAAACAGTTGTTAGTGTTCTTTTACTGATAATTCAGAGGTCATACTTCCATTAGTTGGTGCTAAATATTGCAATCTGCTGATGGACAAACTACCAAGTTTTTTCATTTGCTGATTTTGTTCTGCTAGGGTGTTGAGTAAGGGATTCAGTACACTTGACCAGTACGTCAATAAGAGCACAGTCACTGGCAAAGTTTTCTACTGGTTGACCTCTGCAGCTGTATGAAAATGTGTCATGTATTTGGCTGGCTGTCCTTTTTTCCGAAAGCTTGCACCACCATTGTCTGAGTGAAATACATGTAGTCTTCATGACACTTCAAACACCTTCCAGATAACTGTTTTAATTACCTCCATCAGAGTATCAGTCACTGTGCCTAGTTTTACATTGATTAGCCAGTTGTGTTCCACAAATGCATCATTCAGATCACTTTTTGTTCAGATTTTTGGCCCTGTGCAGCAGATTTTCAAGTTCAAGGACTTCAGTGAGGTGATACAGAGAGCTAACAGTACAACATATGGTCTGGGAGCTGCTATTTTCACCAACGACATCAACAAGGCTTTGATGTTTGTGCAGAGTGTACATGCCGGAACCGTCTGGTAAGACAGATAACACGGATACAATAAGCAATAAAGACATAAAATTTCACCCATGTGAGTGCATTTGAAAGGCAAATAAATGTAATGAAACATTACTTTTGGTGATACATGTCTTCTAGTAGGATATCATCCTATCTTCTAAATAAACCTTTAAAAACCTTTCTAAGATCAACAGAAGTTTTACTTCATGTATCATATGTTGTCTTAAGTGGGAGACCTGGGTTTCTGTCCTAGTGAAGCCAAGCTTTTAAAACATTAAAAATTACCTCTTGGGATTTTTTCCGTTGTTGGGTGAACACAAGGGAATAGACCAAGTTGATACAAGGGCCAATTACAGTGTCATGTATGTTGACCTTGGCATTCAGAGTTAAAATGAAGACGAGTCCCAAGGCATACACTATACAATTTAAATGTTGCATTTCTTTGGTTTGCAGTTGCCATTTCATTCACAAGTTTGCATATTCCATCAGTAGACAGAGAAAAGAATGTGAAGAAATTTGCTCCTTGATTTACAGCTGCCATTTCATCCACAAGTTTGTTTATTCCATCAGTAGACCGATGAAAAAAATATGAAGAAATTTGTTCTAAGAGATTTGTTTTGTATTAGAAAAGGGAAGTTTACTGTTGACATTTGGTCAATCGCTGCCTTACAGGTGTTCTTGTGCTTTTAGGTTGTTTTTTCATTTGTCACATGTATTCATGTACTTGACAGGGTGAATACCTACAACAACGTTTTTGCTCAATCTCCGTTTGGTGGCTTCAAGATGTCTGGGCTTGGCAGAGAACTGTGAGTTGTCCTGTTTGACTTTTGTTTGTATATTGGATTAGCGTTTTACATCATATTAAAGAAACTTTCACTTCTTATGAGGTTAGATCTTCAAGGTTTGGGTGTGGAAAGTGGTGTACAACCCAATCACGGCCGTTACCATGTCAGTGTGTCTGTCAAACCTTCTGATGAAGAGCAGCAACTGACCAAGCAGAAACTTGGGACTCACATGATTTTTTCCTGGCTCATGCTGCACAGCAGATAGAGTTCACAGGCTGAAATCCTGATGGTCTCATTGCTTTGACAATCAGGACGTTTATCATACATCTGGTGAAAGGCTGTGGTTTCGTCAGTTTCCTCCAACCATAAAGGCCTCTTTTAGACAGCTAGACTTAACATGTACTTCTGAACCAGCTGGTCAGGGGATTGGAATACACAAAGAATGCCCAGTGTTACATATACAGCGTACATGTATGTAGCTACATATATACATGATAATGATAACCTGTGTTGTCTTTTCCAGGGGAGAATACTGCTTGACCAACTACACAGAGGTGAAAAATGTAAGTGCTGATTTTGTCAAAATGCAAATTAAGAAAACAAATACATCAATGGATGATATTAATGTTCAGCTTTAAATTAACATACCTCACTTTGTACCATCACTTTTTAGCACATAATGAAAGCATGGAATAATCTATGTGTGTATTTTAATTGCATAAATTTGTCTCAAGGAGATAAAGCTATGTGATTTACATATTTACTTTCCAGCAATTAAAACTTAAAAATTAAAATTAAAAAAATGTGAAATTTTCCTGGGCAGTGTAGTAATTTTTTTGGTTGTAATTCTCTAATTATACATCATGATTTCTTTTTCTCTATTTCGCAGGTTGTGATTAAAATTCCACAGAAGAATTCCTAAATTCTAGGATTTCAGAAGCTTCAACTCCAGCTAGGGAACCTTGATAGACAAGCTGTACTATTGTGCTGACTGATAAATGTTCTGATTGAACAGTTATATTCAGAAGCTTTGGGTCAGTACATGGCCAACTTGGTACTTGCTATCTATCTATCTATCTATCTATCTATCTATCTATCTATATACATACATACACGTATTGTAATTACAAGCCAAGACTTAAGGGTTGTTTGATTCCCGTTTCCATCTCCCCCTCCCCACCGATTTATAAAGCCAAGATGCTGTTGTTTAGCTTTAACCCTCTTGTTTGTCCCTACCCCAAATCATACTGCTGACTTATACAATCATTGAAATGATATGCAACCTCCCTGAAAAGCCAGGTGTGACAAACAATAGTTTTACTTTCAGGTGTTATATGTACTAATTTACATATGATCAAACTTTTGTAAATGAGTTTCAATGCTTTGCAAATGCCTCCCGGAGCTTTATGAATAACTTCTGACGAGCTCAACAATCCATTCTCCTCAAGTACCAGAACACCTGTACATGTCTTTCCTTGTATGATACAAATAATATCCCTCCCCTCTGAGTAATATTGGGTGTCAGTGTCAAACTGTTTCAGGTTAGTAACAGCTATTGTTTTTAATATACACTCTGCATGTGATCTTAATGTCCAGCTGAAATATTTTTGTAAACTTAATGTCCATTTTATGCTATTAAACTTCTTCTGATGCAGATAAGTAATTAAGTTTCAAGTTTTTCCAGTCAGTGCATATTAATGAGTTCTTACTTTACTTG
Source organism: Acanthopleura granulata (assembly GCA_016165875.1). Lineage (NCBI taxonomy): Eukaryota > Metazoa > Mollusca > Polyplacophora > Chitonida > Chitonidae > Acanthopleura > Acanthopleura granulata. Next base: position 3,629,730 of record JABBOT010000005.1, read on the forward strand.
TCTGGTGTTCAAGCCAATTTTTTTACTTTCTGTTGCTCTTGACTCTTTTGATTTTAACTCATAATCAGTTGTTTACAATTGTACAATATTTCTAGCTTCACTGTCCTTTTTGACTTTTTTTGTCTACTGCTTGGTTGTAAACCACTTGTTTGTATCCTGTTCGGTTTTGTTGTACTTGTTTGTGTACCACTTGGTTGTGTACTGTTTGGTTTTGTTTTACTTGTTTGTGTACCACTTGGTTGTGTACTGTTCGGTTTCGTTTTGCTTGTTTGTGTACCGCTTGGTTGTATACTGTTCGGTTTTGTTTCACTTCCTTGTGTACCACTTGGATGTATACCTCTTTGTATAATGCTTGGTTATCCACCACTTGCTATAAGTGCATTTGACAGCCTTAATGTTTGTTGAAAGAAACTTACCTCCTTCTATTAATTATTCACACAGTGATTTATGAGGTAAAAGTCCTAAAGGCTTAGTTTGTTGGCTTTAAATTGTGGTTTAGGATGTTTGTTTGTGCTATCTTACATAAAGGTTATCAGACTTGGTAATCTGCTGTACTACTTTTACATAATATCTGTCAAGGATAATAGTTTGTCTACTTTGGGACTGTTGATATGTTGTGTGCTTAGCATTGTATTAAGCACAAGTATACCTGAGTGTGTATTCATACAATAACTAATCTTTAATTACATGTCAAATGAATCTTTTTCACTTGGAGGCAATTGTTATGGTAGTTAAAGTCATATGACACGAGATTTTACGAAATTCTACTCTAAGAGACAATCAAGGTGCACAAGGAATATTTTTTATGTTAATAATATGTTTTATTTACTCTCTGGGTTTCACAGGAAATTTATAACAAATCACCACTTCTGAGGATTATCACTCGACATTTAATGCAGAAGGAAATTTCTCCAAAGGTTGTCTGTATAAGTCATGTTGAACTGTATGTATAGTATGTATAAACCCAGTATGTTTTGCATTTGAGTCTTGTCATATTGACATGCAGATGAGCTCATAAAATGATTTGTATGTTGCATGTTGTCACAGTATTACAAAATCTAGGAGTTTAGTTAGATCTTGTCATGAGAATACAGTGTTGTTAATGTACCCTGGTCCAATAAACAGATCAACATATCCAGCAGAAAATAAATTGTCTTCTCTTTCATTTGCTGAATGTTTACTGACACTGGTAGCAGACTGTGATCTACAGGTAAAGATGTCTGCCTGTCAGTGGCTAGTACGCAAAGGGTGTGGATTTCATACCAACCTTTCACAGGAAATTTGTTGATTCGCGGTTCTCACTGTTCAGGGTCTTGCTGGAAATAAGCGGGCAGTGACGCCAGGGCACTCTGGTTTCCTTCACCCAGAAACCGGAACACCTTATAAGTGAAAAATTCTTGAGAGTGGCGTTAAGCAACAATCTAATAAAGAATTCAAAATATTGACACCTGTCAAATATCTGAGGGAATTTGGCTGAGCTCAAGAGAAATCAACAAAGCCTATGCCTGTGTGTAGTGCACTGTAATTCTTCAACCTTTTTGCATGTAGGTAAGGTGTGTCCAGCACATTCTTAAGGGATTACTCTGCCTGGACTGATAAAATGACCCATGAGCCTCTCACCAATGTGGTCGCTGTTGAGTCAAGTCCACTCATGCTGGCTACCTCTTCAACTGTATATGGCAAGGTCGGTCAGCAAGTTGTATAAGTGAAATATTCTTGTGTACGGCATAAAGCACCAATCAAATATTTTATGTTTATCACACTCCTGTAATATGCCTGACACACATTTTCCTTAACAGTGTCTGATACTTTTCAAGTCATAGGGTCAAATTGACTTCTCATATGATTGTCTGATAAAGTGTTTAGCAAACTTCTCGTGCAAAAGTAAACCAGAAGTGCTTAAGATTCAAACATGATTAGCTGATCTCTGGGCAAATGTAATATGAACTGCAGTTTTGGCGTATTGTGCACACCTTATGAGATGCAAGTTGGTAATTTATGCTACATTGAACGTATCTCAGATGTTGTACGAGATAAATTTCATGCCAAGAGTTGTCTCCCTTATCGTGCCCAACAGGGTCCTGTTGCGCGGGCAAATAAAACAGAAGTGGCAGAATGGCAAAACTGAGCCTATAAAACTGATCCCATCTTCAGGTTGCTTGCCATCTCACCTACATACCTTGGCCTTTTTTGTTCAATGCCATTGGGGTCATTATAGTTACATTTTATAATAAGCTTGTAAATGCTCTATCTCTAGAACTGTTCAGCACACGGTAACCAAACTTACACCACACTTACACACTGGCATGAGGAAGGACCCTGTTGATTTTCAGCGACCTTGTCCTTTTTCTTTGTGATCACTGGGGGTCAGTTAAGTTAAATTTTATAAGAGGCTATGACATAATATGTCATACCTCTTGGTATTTGTATCTATTTGTTACATTGTACATGTGCTTAAAGCCAAGGGGTTTCAAGTGCATTGCATGGTATGTTTTATTTTTTGAGAGATGGTAATAAGGTGATTGACACTCCTTGTGTGGTCTTGATAGAATTTTATAGGAGGCCACTAGCTTGCCTTCTGTGTATACAATATACATAGAATATTTTGTAGGAGTTGTTGGTGGGGAGAATCAGGGGAGACAAATCAAATGTGGCAAGATGGATAATTTCAGTGAGTGTATGTGATGTTCAATTTAATACTATACCTTAGAAATCCAGTATTTTTTAGTAGGCTAGCACCTCAAGCAAAGAAAGTACTTTCAGTGACATTGAAAAATGTATTTCAAACCACATATATTAAAATAAGGTATCTTGCTTTCCTTTTAAATTAATATAATTTAATGTCATTTAATAAATTATACATATTGCCCATTTTAATTAGTAAATATTATTAAATGAAAACTTGTATTGTTTAAAAATGACTTCCATGCTTTACAGAAGAGTATTTCTCATGAATCACATTCTTTAAAAACTGTGTTTGTCCTGTTGAACTATTATTGAATATTTGCACTGACACATGTATCCATGGCAACAGGTTAGTTTCGTGTGCTAAACAGGCGTATTTGATCACGTGACATTAGTGCCAGCTGGTAAGGGTGGAGTCCGGATATATGTAGTCAACACTCAGCTCCATATTTTATGTTACAATGTGTGAAGAGAATCCAGGTATAAAGTATTGATCCATTGTTCGTGAGACAAATTCAGAAAGGCAGTAAGGTATTGATTTTGTATCATCTGATGCAAATGGCTCAGATGAAAAAGTCATTCTGTATTAATGCTATACGTGTGTCATGGAAGCCTATTTTAATATACAGCCCCATATTACTTTTGGGATAAAAATGTTTAAAGTACTTCATTTAAGAATCTTAATGAACATGCATTAATTGCTTTTCTTTTAAAGGAAATACTTTCATTGATAGCTATCATTAATAATCATTTGGTTGATTTTTCAAACCACTGCTTTAAATCATTTAATGACAATATTTAATACTTTTTTATCTTTCATGTATTTATTTATTTTTTATTTTGTTTTAAGCATAAACTGAGCTTAACGTTGTGCATACAGACAGAAGTAAGATGGGTGTGAAGGGCTTACTCTGACCTGCGTTAACTAAGGCATCAGTCAGTGGTAACAAAGTTGTGACAGTATCATGTGACCACACATGTACACAGACCAAGCCAACCAAAACAATAAGCAGCACCTACATGTACACAGACCAAGCCAACCAAAACAACAAGCAGCACCTACATGTACACAGACCAAGCCAACCAAAACAACAAGCAGCACATACATGTACACAGACCAAGCCAACCAAAACAATAAGCAGCACCTACATGTACACGGACCAAGCCAACCAAAACAATAAGCAGCACCTACATGTACACGGACCAAGCCAACCAAAACAATAACCAGCACCTACATGTACACGGACCAAGCCAACCAAAACAATAAGCAGCACCTACATGTACACAGACCAAGCCAACCAAAACAATAACCAGCACCTACATGTACACAGACCAAGCCAACCAAAACAATAAGCAGCACCTACATGTACACAGACCAAGCCAACCAAAACAATAAGCAGCACCTACATGTACACGGACCAAGCCAACCAAAACAATAAGCAGCACCTTCATGTACACAGACCAAGCCAACCAAAACAATAAGCAGCACCTACATGTACACGGACCAAGCCAACCAAAACAATAAGCAGCACCTACATGTACACGGACCAAGCCAACCAAAACAATAAGCAGCACCTACATGTACACGGACCAAGCCAACCAAAACAATAAGCAGCACCTACATGTACACAGACCAAGCCAACCAAAACAATAACCAGCACCTACATGTACACGGACCAAGCCAACCAAAACAATAAGCAGCACCTACATGTACACAGACCAAGCCAACCAAAACAATAAGCAGCACCTACATGTACACAGACCAAGCCAACCAAAACAATAAGCAGCACCTACATGTACACGGACCAAGCCAACCAAAACAATAAGCAGCACCTACATGTACACAGACCAAGCCAACCAAAACAATAACCAGCACCTACATGTACACAGACCAAGTCAACCAAAACAATAAGCAGCACCTACATGTACACAGACCAAGCCAACCAAAACAATAAACAGCACCTTCATGTACATGGACCAAGCCAACCAAAACAATAAGCAGCACCTACATGTACACAGACCAAGCTAGCCAAAACAATATGCAGTCTTTAAAAGTCTTGCACTTTCTTTGGGGTAACCTAACCTTATCAGAAAAATATATGAGAGGTCAGTAGGAAAATATTCTTTTTATACCCACACACAAATACACACACACAAGGTCATTTGTGTTTACACCCATCCACACACACACAACAAGGTTAGTGGGCAGAGAGGTATACTAGAATCTCCCTTGTCTGTCAGTCACATCTCCTTGTCTGTAGACAACACTTTGTCCATGCAACTCCTCCCAAACTGCTCAATTGATTTGGATGACCCTTAATTACCTCATGATCTAAACTGGTGCACACCTGAGTGTAAAAATGGTCAGGTAAGTATTTTCACAGTAACACCCATCTAGGACTTCCACATATTCAGAACTTGTCCATGCAACTCCTCATATAGTACGGAATCAATTTCCATTAAAATCTGTTCAGTGCAGTAATGGGATTTAATGCACTCAGACCTGCACAAATACTTCCAGCTTTATTCTGTTCTGATTGCTCAGTTTCTACATTCAAACTGTATGTACAAGCCTTGCAATGAAAGCATTCCACACAAAGCCCTTAAAACAAAGTACATGAGGGCAAATAAAACCATGCATTGTCCTGTGAAGTAATCTTTTTGTGTTCGGTCAAAAGAAATCCCTGCACAGGGTTTCAATTGATTATTATTGGTTTGGAAAAATTCCTCAAAAATAAGTGAAATCATTTTTAGGACAGTTTTTGATGCGCTTTTTGAAGTGAAAGCTCATTCTATGGGGGAGTTGAATATTTCTCATCATTTGTTGGTTATTTTTCTAATTTGTAGATGATGAGTTCTAAGATGAGTTTCATAGAGCATATTAAACACGGTAAGCACATTTACAATGGTATCATAGCACTTTGTTTTAGTACCAATTGAATTTGTACAACTGAAGCAACTAGAGCAGTATATGTGGTGAATGAAAAGATGATGGTGCATTATTCTGTTGTCTTTACTTGTGTGTTTATTCCCTCTCAAAATTTTGGGGAAAACATATTCAGTTTGTATAGTAATTAATACTAGCACTAGTTAAATCTATACCTATCTTGGCTGAAGCATTAACCCTGTTCAGATCATGCCTCTCACCTGGGCTGGAATAGTGTTTAATCTGTCCCCAGCCCTCAGTGAGTTAGTTCTGTTCACTCCCCTGGCCTGCTGGGCTCCCAGTCAGCTGTAATTACATCCACCTGAATTATTGATCTCTCCTGCAGTTCCCTAATTGGTTTTATCTGTTACTAGGTAGCTTTAGGAAGTTAATTAAAGGGTACATGATTTATAGGCTATTCACACCGCTAACTTTGGATAACTGTGCAGTCATGTGCTTCCTGTACCATGCCAATTTTATGAACAATGCTGTTTATCTATGTGCTGATGCTGTTTGATGTGAGTAATTATATTGTTCTATCATTCAACATTTCCTCCAAAAATGGATACTTTTAATTTATGCTGAATAAAATTTATTAACAGGAGTGTCAACAAGAGTGTCAAAATATAATTACGTTTTTGTTTGGCCCTTGGGGTATGAAAGATGTATGGTTATATTTGGTGTTTTATTTTAATCATATACATTACAAATATATACATTGTTCCAACAACTGAATGTACAGATTTTTATGATTAAAAAGAAAAATTACTTCTCACAGTTGAAACAGCCTGTATCAAATTCCTTTTTTGAGAATTTACTGTTTTATTTTAAAACCTTTTAGTGTTAATTTAGAAATTTAATGGATAAATCGGAGAAAGACTTGGAGAAAGTATTTTTTAGTAAATAAAAAATGTTTATACAGGTATTGCTAATTACAAAAGATTGAATGGTTTGTTGAAGGACAATAAAGGGCTGTATCATCTCTGCCTGTAGTAAATGCCCTATAGTTTTGTGGAACTTTTCATCACTTGAACCAACAACTCTGCTGTACTGTGTGGGTTAAAAAGCATATGAAATAATCTAATTTGCAGTAAGTCATGTGTGATTTCACATGATTTTTCACCAACTAATAACTCTCTTATACCATGGCTCATATGGCAGGGCGATAAGTTGGTAATAAAAATTCCATGACATTATAGGTTTACTATGCATTACTATTACCCAGACTTGCCACACATATGTTTGGATGAGTGTTTAATTGGCTGTGTTGCCATTGAGTCGCTGAGAGAGTTGTGAGTAATGGTTTTGTGGTGTAACTCTGGTGACAGATGGGGTACCGGAATACAATAGTTGACAGCCGCGGGTACAAACACACACAGGTGCCTGGTATTCATTAACCAGTTTACCTGACAGGTAGATCAAACCAGTCATCTGTAAACATGTGTACAAATTCACTGTTACATGAGCATGATGTTGTCACAGATATTATCAGCCTTGAACTGTAACCTCTGAACATTCAATCACCATAAAAAGCTGTTTCTATACATAGATAAAATTTATCATAAAAAAATTAGTGCCTATGATTAAATCTTATCATTTATTAGTTGAATTTAGTAAGTTGAGAAAAAAAGTTTAAAAAATTTCTGGAGCCTCTTTAATTTTAATATTTGTTTTGGCAGAAAAATATCCATTTTTTATTTGTAACAATTTAATCCAGGTGATTTCTTTTTATGTTTTCGCGGAAGGATTTTCCATAATTTAATGATGATGTGTTTCAGGCTCAATTTCAAAAGAATTTCCCCTGTAATTTATTTAACATCTAAACTTGCCTGTTATCTACACTGTAGCTCCTGGGGCCCCTTCCCCCACTGAATACCCCCCACACCCCACCCCGGCCCTTTACACATTTGATTAATCACCGCATAAAGTATATCACAGACTATATTGATATACGTTGTTTGATTGTCTGTTACAGAACTTCACGCCCTGAACTGGCCGAACCATATGTCTTACAAATCAATAATTCAACAACGACAGACTGAGGGTTGGCTGAACTTACTATGACGATGTTTGCAGGGCTATTATTGGGAAGACCAGTGACTGGGAGCAGGTACACATTTTTCTTCTGCTCTTCAGTCCAAGCTGGATTTTACCTGTGTATTTAACAGACTACACTCTTACCTAAGGGAGGAAAGAATAATTCACTAAGTGGATAACTAGTTAAGTGAACAGCACTGAGAAATGATTGACAGCAGGTAGAAGGGATAAGCTTATTACTCCCCCAGGTAAGTGGATAGACCAGGTGAGATAACGAGATTACCTGTGGCTGCTGCTTGTGGCCCTCAGGCATTGTATGTACTGCACACGCAGGCTTGATGATAACACTGTATTGTGACACAGCTTGTGTTAAATTGTTTGCAATTCTTACTCATAATATTGTCTAAATATCTGACACAAATATTTGTTACGCAAGTTTAAATATATTTGTATGTAGTCCTGAGATATCATGAAGATGTTTCATCTGTATTGCCAATGGTTTACGTGCATGGACATAACCTGTGCTTAACTTGAGATGCTTTTGATTAGAAGACTTAAGTGAAATCACTAAATATTGTTAACATATTTCAGTGATAAAAATGAAAACTATTTTTGTATATGTATATTTATCTCTGATAATTCTGTGACCCACTTAGTACTTCCATGACACATTATTTCCATGACCCATTATTGCTATGACACACTATTTCCATGTCACACTATATACTGTGTGCTGTATGGGGGCTGCATGCAATCTAATGGGTGCTGGACCTAGACCTATTAAAACATTACATACTTCTGCTTTTAGCTGTTCAATATCCAGAAACATCTGCCTTAGTTTGTTTGCCCCAAACTGTACAGATGAATTCCTTTCAAACACAGAACAAGCAGACATATTGATAATGGCGATGGACATTTCATCATTTCATCATAGTTACGTTATTACATATTGTCATCTGTGGAAATTATTTTAGTATTCTGTCACTGTGCAACGACATAACTGAGGTAACTTTTAATGGCCGTGTGGTTAAAACAACAGACTGTTTACAAATTAAATACACATCATCTAAAAGGTAACTTCACGAAAATTCCAAATATGGCATTTACGGTGATGAAAATGCAAATCAAGATTGAGGTGCTACCGAGGACTTTTTGGACCATGTTTAACAGTGACGTCACAGATACTTTTTAGTGCTAAACATCCTGTTGTTGCTGTATGTTTATGATGTACATGAATGTACAGGTAACGCTACACTTATACATTTGCATCTGTACTTAAAACAGAAATACAGTTCAAGTGTATTTAGTAGTAAAAGAAGAAAAGAAAGAATTAGTGATGTTACTGTGCTTCATTCTGTTCAGTTTGGCCCCCAAACTCCATTATAATACCAGGATGTTTTTGGGCATTTTAATCACTGTAAGAAGAATGTAAAAAAATATAAAATAATGAAAAATGCCATTGGAATCGGGGTAAGACGTTGTTTCAGGTGATGTGTGCATAATTTGAATGTGTTCCCTTCCTTTCCGGTACGTGCCTTTCAGTCACTACATTTCACAAGATGCGGATTCGGTCCCATTCTCTTGCTGTCATTGTTCTCATGACCTTGGTTCTCTCAGTGCTCTTTTGTATGTGGTCATTCACCAAGTTGACTGGAGACTAACTTGCCATTCACTCATGTGGTAATACAAGATAAAGCAGTGCTAGAACTTAAGACTTGTGCATTTGCCTTAGGCAAGTGAAAATGCATGTGGGTGACCCAAATGGTTGCCCTTATGGGCCAGGAAATTTCTTTAAGCAACTTACTGTAAAATTATATTTCTTTATATCACTGGCCATTCAGTTTTCTGTAGCCAGGCACAACAGGTTGAAATTTCAGTGTGATTATGATGCAGATTTAACGTGCAAAGCAATGTCATGAAGGCAAAACTTTTGGCAGGAACTTAGTTTCAGAGGAACTGCATTCATGGTGACCACCTAGCAAGGGCTGCAGCACCATATCTGTGGTCACATAAATGCTTGTTTGCCTACGTAGCAATTACAGTACCATTTGAATGGGTAAACTCTTATACAAGTTTTTTGACTTTTGGGCATGTCATCATTTTAGAGGGCAACCCGTTTTGTTTTGTTTTTTGGGTAACCATTGGTATCTCGAAACATTAAGTCCCAGCACTGTTAAGGTTGGTGGTTTACTCTGACTCCCCGGTTTCCATCGTCTGAAAAAATGATGATCATCTTATAACTGCCATGATGCATGAGGTGTTGGTTCAAACCAGACTGGCCACAGTGTGGCTCAGATACTCTTGACATGATGTTAAGCCAAAATTATTCATTCAAACCAGGAAGTTGTAGATTTGAAACAGTAAGTGATCAATGTTGTTAATGTGGCCATTTGCACAGTCTAGCCTTCATCGAAGACCACTTCTTCCACCAATGAGGTTTGCATATTTATGCTGTTGAAAAAGTTTGTCAGGACTTGCCAGATGTTGGTGGTTTATTCCACGCACTCCGGTTTCCTCCAACGTTATGATTGACTCTCATGGTATAGATGAAGAATTCTTGAGTTTAGCAACAATTAAAGAAATGAATGATAAATTTAACCAGTTATGTAATGTGCTGAAATGGGATGTGTTTCAATACATGTGCAGGTATTGCATTAATCACTGTGGTAACCTCATGGTTTCTGTGACAGGTATGACAATGCGCCCCTGGTGGTACTGCTATGTGGTGTGTCTGCTCAGCTTGACCCTCACTGCCCCAACCTCCGTGGCACAGGTCAGCGTCTCCCTAATGGACACACATCTCCGGGTCCAAGAGGGTCAGCAGTTTAGTGTCCGTGTGAGGAAGACGGGCACCGTTACCGAGGAGATTGTTGTTGTTGTTGCTGTAAGTTTCCAATTATCAGGGCCTGGTTATTAATGCATTTATGATGTTCTGTATCTCTCACTTTGGCAGGTTGCAAGAAAGGAAATCTGACAACTGAGTACTTCTTCTTTCAAGATATGTTGACATTTTCTTTCAGATTCAAATGCATGAACTAGTTTAATTTTAAAAGCAGATACGGTATTGATTTACTATTTACTAGTTTGGCTGCATAAAGATAAAGACAATAACTTTAATCTTATTGAACGTATTGTTTGCATAAGTAGAATAAAGACTTATCTTATCACCTGCTTAGCTTTTTTGCTACTGAGTAGTAAGGTGTACAAGTAAACAGTGTGTTTACCAAGGAAAGTGGGGCTGGGGACAGTCAGAAGGTCCTTAAACTGTCACTTTAAAAGAAAAGCCAATACTAGACCAGATGTATACATGTATCGATAAAGAATTACATTCACAGTTCAAAAATGGTCAGTTTTTACTTTTGTGATGTAAGATAACCGAGATATCACAGTTCAAAGTAAACAAAAGCACCCACATAGGGAAACTTGATTGGGCCACCGTGAGCTCAAATTTAACTGCACAAGTGCGAGATGTTTCTACCACCTGAGAAGGCATGTGTTTCCGCTGTGATGTCACCGGTTCCTAGTTCACCATTTTACCATGTAAAAGTAGTGTTAAGTCAGCTGTTTTGCTGATTTCTACAAGTCCAAGCCATTTTCAATGAGAAAGTGGTAGTGGAATATGTCTGGCAGTATTCCCCAATGTCTCAGCCAGATGGCCTTCAATACGTGGCCTTTGATTGTAATAATGAAGGGGACTATACTTTGCTCACAAAGGACTGTCTTACCTCTAACACTGAAGAGTTTAGGGTACGGATGACACTGTTTTTCCTGTTTCTCTAAAGTGGCACATCCCATCGTCTTGTAAGAATTCCAGATTAAAAGGTGATTTGCAGAGTTGCCCAGCACGTCACGTATATATACCTAAGCTTAGGCTACGGTCTGTATGGACCTCTGTTCTAAAACAACTTTGGTTATACTCCTTGTTGCCTTTTCTCTTGTGAACTTTAGGGTATAAGAATGTAAAAAAAAAGAAAAAAAAAAAGACCAGAATGGTGAAGACATTGTCTAACCGAGATCAGAAATTTGCTCTTGTATATTTTATATTCTGATTAAAAAAAAAGGGGGAGGAAAAAAGGGATTTTATATCCATTGGTAAATTTTATGTGGTACTATATTGTATTATGAATGCAATTTAGTTTGAAAATATTTATCTTTTTTAATGTAAATGTGTAGCCTCTCCAGTCAAGTACTAGTTTCAGAATGGTTAATGCATACCCTCTTAGGTCATATTTTACTGTCCAGCCCCTTTGGGGTGTGTGGTTTCTCTGCTCAGCCTTTTTTGGCTTCCTGAACCCTTAGACATCACTGTATAAAATGTTTATCCTATCAAAACCAATGCACCTGTTGTATTTATGTGTCAGATAAGCGGTCAGGACACGAGTGACTTCATCGGTAACAGCCAGGTGGGGCAATTCCAAGTGGGGGGACAGGACGTGACGTCAGCGCTGTTCACCGTCAGAGACGACACCCTGCCTGAACTGGAGGAGAGTTACACATTTGTCTTACGGGTGGTCGGGGGCAAAGCCACAGTGACAGAACCCTCCAGTGCCAATGTCACCATCCTGACCAGTGATGATGCATACGGCAGATTCAGCTTTCAGCAGGTAGGTTGAAGGGGAGTTTGTGCAGGGTATCGGGCGGGGAGGGGGTATTCTTTGGTAATCTTCCACTACCTCACCAAGGCCATGTACGGGTAGATCTGGTGTCAGTATAATATGAGTGGTGTCTGGTGTCCTCAGCATAGCATTACAGTGAGACAGCACCATAAATGTGTTTTTGTTGAGTCCCATCTGCTACAAGGAGACACTGTCATGGGAAAACTGCTGTAATGTTGATAGTTATGTTAAATTTTTTCCTTACATGCAAAATTTTATTGTAAAAGAAAAATCCAAAGAAACCTACCCTAATATTTTAAATCGTACCAGGTTACATAAAATAATCATGCTTTCACAAATGGCTTTCATTTTTCCCAAGAAATGCTTGAATGGTTTTATACTACATTACCACTTTGTTCACAAATCTTTCATCAGCCAATTGGAGATATAAAGACCCACCATGTTTATTCTTATGAGATAAAACTGGGTCGTAAAAGCTATCTAACAGTTGATAAGTCTGCCAATAAGTATTTACTGTTATCATTACAGACTACTGTTCTTCAAACACGAGAAGACTCAACTGTCCAGTCCCATGGGTTGGTGATTACTCGTTCTCAGGGCCTCTTTGGGGCAGTCACACTTCAATATGTGGTAGGTGTCTTAAGCACAATTTAGGTTACCTGGTGAGGATCTCACACCTGTACAGTGTCCTGATTGTGGTTGATGTATGTAGAGATTACACCTGTTTACAGACAGAAGATGGGACAGAATCAGCAGTACCTGGTGAGGATCTCACACCTGTACAGTGTGTCCTGATTGTGGTTGATGTATGTAGAGATTACACCTGTTTACAGACAGAAGATAAGAGTCAGCACTACCTGGTGAGGATATCACACCTGTACAATGTTGTGATTGATTTGTGTAGAGATTACATCTGTTCATAGGTTGAGGGCGGGACAGAGTCAGCAGTACCTGGTGAGGAGATCACACCTGTTCAGTGTTGTGATGATGTATGTAGAGATTACACCTGTTTACAGGTAGAAGGTGGGAGAGAGTCAGCAGTACCTGGCAAGGATATCACACCTGTACAATGTTGTGATTGATGTATGTAGAGTTTACACCTTTTTACAGGTAGAAGGTGGGACAGAGTCAGCAGCACCTGGTGAGGATATCACCACCTGTATAATGTTGTGATTGATGTGTGTAGAGATTACATCTGTTTACAGGCAGAGCGTTGGACAGTCAGCAGTACCTGGTGAGGATCTCACACCTGTACAGTGTTGTGATTGATGTGTGTAGAGGTTACCTCTGTTTACAGGTTGAGGGTTGGACAGTCAGCAGTACCTGGTGAGGATATCACACCTGTATAATGTTGTGATTGATGTATGCAGAGATTACATCTTTTTACAGGTAGAAGGTTGGACAGTTAGCAGTACCTGGTGAGGATATCACACCTGTACATTGTTGTGATTGATGTGTGTAGAGATTACATCCGTTAACAGGTAGAGGGTTGGACAGTTAGCGGTACCTGTTGAGGAGATCACACCTCTACAGTGTTGTGATTGATGTATGTAGAGATTACACCTCTTTACAGGTAGAGGGTGCAACAGAATCAGCAGTACCTGGTGAGGATATCACACCTGTATCTGGAGGTATACCATTCCTAGCAGGAGAATCTGAGAAGCTTCTCACGTTCCAGATTCAACCAGATCAGGTTTGTCAAAGACTTTAATTTAATTACAGTAAATAAATTTATAAGGTTTTGTGTGTTTATGTTTATATGTATACATTAGAGAAAGTTCATGAAACAAAAGAATAGGAATATCCTTTATTCCAAAATGTGAGCATTGAATATCATTTCCTCTTTAAAGCTGCCAAGGTACAGTACTAATTTTGAGTAGATGCTCTTTTAATTAAATGTATTAATACAGTTTTTTGGAAGAACAGCATTGCAAACTATCCTTATGTTATCTTATTCTAAAGTACCAGGAAACTTGAAACTAAAATACTATGGATTAGTTTCCCAGAGTTCAGTGGTTTAAGAGCCACATGTTCAAGTGTATTAATCTAGGTGATAACAAGACATATTCTGACTTACCTGATTTATACCTGTCAGATACCTGAGGACCTGGAAGTGTTCACTGTTCGTCTGACCTCTACCCACCCAGAGGCTGCGTTCTCCACAAGTCAGAGACAAATCGCAGTTTTGCCTAATGATGCTCCAATACGCTTCTCTCAGGTATGATGTCTACACCAATGAGTGGCTTAGAAATGTGTGCAGTCTTACATCTGAACTTAATGGTGAATAAAACGCAAGCTTTTGGTTCTATCCAAATTTTCAAGACGCCTTTGCCTCTGCTGTTCTCAAGGACATTGATGACAATAAGGTGTTGACAGTGCTCCTAAGGTCACCTGGACAGTTTTACATGCAGCTTGCTAAAGATTATTTGCCTTTCACCAGTACGGTGTACACTGTGAGCTGTCTCTCTGAGAGTTTGTCAGTTGGTTGCCAAAGGTCAGCTGCTCACTGTTTCTGGTATTTAAAATATCAGTGTTCAGTGTTGCTTGTAGATCGACTATGACTTTCCTGAAAGTGTTTCAGTTCACACATTGGAACAAAGTCTGTGACTTGTTAAAAGGTAAAGTAACTCTACAGCCTGATGTACGTATACAGCAGTGAAAATGTGTATCTACTATTGTAACAGTTTTCTGAATTCCTCCGAAACATTAGCCCATCAAGTCAGTCTGCATCATCAAATTGTTAACATTGTTCCATGATTTCAATTAAAATTATTCTTCCTCGATGCCTTGCCTACAGTCAACAGTTCTGGTAGAGGAAGGGCCAGGAGTGAAGACCCTATCTCTGGGGGTGAAGCGTGGACTCCAACCAGACGGCACGTCTTTGATTGGTCCAACTGATACCCCAGCAACTGTCTCCTATCAACTAATTTCCGGAACTGCAAAGTATGGAGAGGATTTTACTGGTCAAAATAGCGGCAACATTGGATTCCCAGTTAACTCCACGGAACAAACAATTGTTGTAGAGATATTGGATGATAATGTTCCAGAAATAGAGGAGACATTTTTCGTTGTGTTGGCCGATCCAAATGGTGATGTTGTCTTGGCTGACCCTTTCAACCTAACTGTGGCAATAGGCAGAAGTGACGACCCCAATGGGGTTCTCCATCTAGGAATCAGGGGGGCCCCACAGGTGCCAGTCCGTTTGGTGAATGAGGACCACCGGCAGCAGTTAAATGTCACTGTTTTTCGAAGTGATGGTACTTTTGGTGATGTGTCCATCCAATGGGAAATCACCAGGGTTGACTCTGACGCCAGCAGTGACCCTGTGACCTCTGACCTTCGTCCCTCTCAGGGCATGTTGTCCCTTCTCTCTGGGGAGACGTCTACCACGGCCATTCTCTCCATCCTCCAGGATTTGGATCCGGAGCCCACAGAAAAGTTTTTATTTCGCCTCCTACCTACTACGATTACGGGTGGGGCAAGGCTGGAGGTCCCAGAGTCAATGGAGATAGTGATAACAGACAGTGATGCTGCGTATGGAGTGGTGGCCATGGGGCCTGACAGTCAGCAGAGGCTCATCACGGTAAGTGTTCCTAATGGTGTGATTGTCATGATGTCAGTTCAGTATGTGCGAAATCATCGTATTAAAAAGTAGACAAAACACCAAAGTAAAGTGTATATAGAATACCATAGTACCAGTAATCACTGTACTGGAAAACATATTTTGAAAAAATAAATTTCCAACCTAGTATAATGATGATGAAAACATCAGGCTGTTTGATTATCTGTTTGGCAGATGCATTGATGTCAGATAACACATTGCTTTAGACATTGACTATTTTGGTGGAGTTAATGATGTCCATGGAGCAGTGTTCAAATTTTTGTAGCAAACACCCTGCTGTAATTTTGTGTCTGAAATCTTCACAGTTTTTTGTATACATATAAGATACATATATAAGTATACATATATATAAAATGTTCACATTTTTGATACCCTATTTGGATTTTCAGTAATTTATGAACACTTAATCCCACTTTCTCCAAAGCCAGCTGGCTCATCTTGTATTGTTCTTGTGTTGTATTTACTTGGGACTCAGCCAATGTTGTTGGTTAGGCTTTCCACATACATAATGCTAAATTTAAGCATTTTAAACATTTGAACTGTTGTTATTTGTTGAAAATTAAGTAAGAACATGTAATTGAGTAGTAAAGCCTGGAAGGAATGGAAAGGTTTTCTCAAAGACCTGATCCAGTTTCAAGAGAAACTAGAATGAATTTTGAAAATCACAGGAATGATGTCTTACAAGCAAAGAACTGACACCGTCCTTCAAAAGATAAGACTGTACTGTTAAACACCATTCTAAATGACAATTATGATTCATTACAAGATGCAAAATAGGCATTCCTACCCCATAAAATGGTGATTGTTTGAGAAAGCCATCCAGACTGTGTTGATCTATATCATTTGAGGCATCTGTTGAAAAGCAAAATGTCCTTAAATTTTGAATGAGTTGGTTTTTGTTCTTACCTTTGTTTATTTATTATCTTGGTGGAAGTGGGTTTTATTGATACATTCTTCTCCTGCATAGGAGTTCATAGACATCAAAATGTTAACTACCTATCAGAAATATTTAGTTTTATCAAGATCATTTTGAGTATTTTTCAGATCTAACTGCCTGCCATATTGAGTTTTTAAAAACATTTATATTATATAGAATTAGTAAGACACAAAGAAAATCTGTGCAAAATGGAACAACATATGCATGAGCCCCCATAAATTATGTGCAGGCCTCTATATAGGATATACCAGGGTAGCAATTGATCATTCCTGTAGATTTTCAGTAGAGAGATCAAAATTTTGATAACTCAGAGGGGGATCCAGCAATCCCCTCCTATCATCACCTGAAGTTTCCATACCTGTCATTGTCTTCTGTTATGCGTGCTGTGCAAAGATACCGCTGTATTCAGGTGGACGTCTTTTTTCAGATGGATGTATGGGTCGAATGCCCCAATCTCTAAATTAACTTTACCATCTCAGTATGGGGCAGTGCATTGCTTCAAGTTTTACTTACATGTATCCAGAATCCGTGTAAAGGCAGAGGGCCCCAACATTTTACAAACTATATGTTTTCTTCATTTTAAAAGTAGTTTGTTTGAAGGAAAAATAAACTGTAAAGAGAATTGTCATATATATGTACTGTTTTTAATAATATTGTTTGATTAATTTTAACTTTGAATTAGTGTTAATTAAAATATTGATTGATTACATTTGATATCAGCCCTTTCAAATAACAACAGCATCAGCAAAAGCGCCATGAACTACATTACTACGGCAAAATAAATGCTGTCATATGCGATATGCTGTGAATGACTTGCTGCTCAATATTTGCTGGTCGAAGCCGTCACTAGAAAAAAAAAAACAATCATCACTAGGGGGAGAACAGAATTAAAGCGATAGTTTTGTTCTTTTCATCCAAAATTTCATTTGTGGCTGCTAGTGGATTGAAAATGCGGACTGTCCATTCAACATAAAGACAGTCTGAATTGAAGCTGTGGCTATTTTTAGAACATTCAGGCAGGAATAGACAGTTTGCTGACAGTCAGCGGTCAGCCCAGGTTTCTGAAACAGTGATTTAAATGGTGAAGGCGTAGATAGTTGAAAAATGGGGACTTTCGTCTATTAAGTATAAAGTACAGGAGGAGGATTTTGCATGCTCTTAGAAAAAGCCTGAATATATTCAAGAGATAGTATTAGTAGCTCATTCCATCTCTCCATCTCCGATCTCAAAGTCTGCTCTTAAGGAGGTCCATACTCGTGTCACGCACACTTACCTGTATTCAAAACTGACCAGAAATGAAACATTGTTTATGCCCATATTTTTCATTTGCAGTTTATTTCTACAACTGCCAGCTATCCGTGCTCAGACGGATAAACTTATCCTTCAATGGCCATATGTGAAAGGTTTTGTGATGAATGCTTTCTGCCTTTGTCAAGGTCATTTTACAAATGCCAACCGGCTGTTTTGATGAACAAAGTAAGGCCCTGCAGTACAGCATTTAGAAACAGGCGTCTAAATCTCTCACCAGATAGTCTTGTACCTTGCTATCCCACATTAATTCTGTTGGCAGTGTATGAGGAAGCTTCTGGTAGGTGAGGGGCACCTGCTCGCCAGGGCTGTATTCTATCTGTCAACTCATGCGCCGATGAACAGAGAACAGTCATTCCCAAATAAATTTGAGAAATAGAAAAATGTGGAAATGTTTGACACTTGTAGAAAAGAACACACAAGTTTTTAATCAAGTGTACACTTACCAGAATGGAGTTTTACTGAAATATATTCAGTTTTTCTTAGGTTATAGCACACTTTTGAGTTTTTTCAGTTACGTATTCAGTACTTTAAATCTCTTAACTAGCATTAAATATGAACAAATGCCCAAATGTACTAAGAATGATGACATATTCATGTTTTTTTTTTAATATTTTTTTTTTTTTTTTGAGAACTCCTATTAATGTTACCCCCAAAATTAAATTGTAACTTATTTGTTGTAATGACAACTTGTGTGGTTTGTGTAATGTATATCTGGATTTCACTGATATGTGGCATTACAAACCTGTGGGTGGAACTCTTGTTGTACACAGACAACTGTGCCTCGCCTGCTGGAGCTGACCATTGAACGATCAGGAGGCACCCTAGAAGATGTCAACGTAACCTTCTCAGTGCAGTATAACCGGAGTTTTGAAATACTAGGTGAGACTATTAAATGATTCACAGTACACCCGCCTAAACATCTACATGTACCTACCTATCTGGTAAATTTTACAACTTGAATCTCCTGACCTATAATGTTTGTATATTTTTGCAGCAAAAGAACAAATTGTTTTATGTCTACTTTGCTTCATATATGAACACATCAAAGCTAAATCTGAAAATGTATGTGGACAACAAGGTTCAATATTATGTACGTACATGTGTGCTTGTCGCCTGAAACTTTGTATGGTTTTGAAGATGTATTGATTGATGAAGGTCAGCAGATGTTAAAGGGAGGTAATTTGATGCGGATCAAGGGGGATAACTCAGTCATTAATGTTGCTGAATTTTGTTATTCACCAAATGCTAGATGTTAAATTAAAAGACTTGAAAATATTTTATTGAAATATTCGATTTTGTGGTATATTTGAAGTAAAATTCTCATTTAAATAATTTGTTTGCAGATGTATTAGGCGTGACAAACCCTATAACTATCAGTCTCCTGGCCGGTGAGAGCCAGACTTCCGTCAACTTCACCATAAACCCTGCTGCATTTCTGGTTGTTGGGGCAAACTTCACAGTGCAAATTCTTCAGGCTCGCATTAACACGGGTAAGTAAAGTATTTGGACTAAAAAAAACTATGACAAAAAATGACAAATATTTAATTCAACCCAATGCTGTTTAATGAAAATTTAATGTATTTAGTGGCAAATCTGTCTCTTCCCACTTTACAGTTCTTGGCAACATAAACCATATCTACTCTTTCTTGCAGAGCCCCCTCTGGGAGCTTACAACAGCCCTGTGATTGGATCACGGTCTACCGCTTCAGTACTGGTCACGGCTGAAGCAGCTAATGGGGAGATAGGATTCATGAACATGCAACCAATCATAGTACAGGAACCAGAGAGTAATACCAACCAGGTATCAACATTTCAGTACATTGCAGAAACTGGAAACAATTTAAATTAATCATAGACTAGATCTTGATATCTCAAGGAAATCTGATAGACTGAAATATTCTTGTGTGGGAACGTGTAACTTGCTGGAGTCAGACGTATGGTTTAGTTCAAATTTCATTAAAACCACAGAGTCAAGCATTACGCCATAATTCGCAACTCAGAACTTTGCGCCATGATTTTAGGTAAAATGAATTTACCATGTTTTGAATTCAGAGTCTGTACACTGATTTCCAAATTTACGCTACCATGCCAATGTTGAACACAGTATCCAGTGTGTAGCATTTTATAGATCTGTTCAATCATTGCTTAGGTTGTGCTGAAGATAAGCCGAGAAGGCACCAACGGCAGGGCTGTTATTAACTGGGAACTGGAAGGTGTCACCAGTACTAACAGCTCCTTGGTGACTGTGTCAGACATTCAGGAAGTCAATGGCTCTGTTGTCATGGATTCAGGTCAGTCTCTACAATGTATCAATCCATGATAAACCGGTCAATGAAGAGTTTAGATGGATGAAATTAAACATCAAACAGTGAGCTCTCTGTGATATTTGATGATTTGAATAACAAGCCTCAGACATATAATATGCCACATTAAAATATTCCAAATCTAATCTTCTTGGTCTGTTTGTATTTTGAAGTAGAAACCACACATATGTAAGAACTTGTCACTGGTGACATACGGATTACTGTGTCTTACCACCAGCTAGATATTTGGATTGTGTGTTTGTTGGTGTTTTTTTTCTTTCTTTTATTTACTTGAGTTTTTAAGTCAACTGATTGTTTTGATTTTGTAATATTTCACAAAGATGCAAAGTTACAAAACTTAAATTTGTGAAAATAAAATTGTCATCAATTACGACCACTTCTGAACAAGAGACAAGAGCACAGTGACTGTGATTTGTGCACCATTTTGCCTTCCACAGGAATGTCTCTATCTGAAATAACAATCACTGTGTTACCCGACGATGAACCAGAAACTGACGAAGTTCTCAGTATCACATTAACAAGCGTGGAGCCCCCAGAAACCCAGCGTCTGCGCCCAGGGGCATCCACTGTACAGATCATTATTAGGGAGAATGACAACCCAGGAGGAACATTGGAGTTCTCTCCCCTGATGGCTGACACTTACACTGCTGAGGTACATGTATTCGTTTACTTACTTGATTGATGATTTACATCATGCTCAAGAATATTTCACTTATATGCCAGCATTATGATGGTAGGGAGCTACACTAGGCATATTCGCCTTAATGCACTCTATAGTCTTAGGGTTGCCCTGGTTGCAGAGGTGTTTTTCTGGTCCACCCTCCTTTTCTGAAATTTCTATTGGATTTTTACTGTTTTTTATTCATCTACCCAAGTTATACCTATATATTGCACCAACATACAATTGAAATAGATGCCCTGTACCAGTGTAAATGGAAGGCAGATGTTACAGATGAAGTTGGAAGTGCTATATAAATGCAGTTCTGCTTGGTGATGGTTTAGGTCGAATGCAGTATCATTTACACTGAGGACAGGGAGACATTGTGGATTATCAATCCCGATAACCTGATCATGTCTCTGATTTTCAGGAGGAAGGCTCGCCAGTGGATATCGTCGTGGAGAGAACAGGTGGAGCTCTTCTGTCCAGGAGTGTAGAATACTTCATCACACCAGACGGGGAGGAGGAGTTTTATGGATCAGCCAATGTGCTGGTGTTTGAGCCAGGTGTAATGCAGATGAATGCCTCAGTTGTAGCGCGAGGAGATGGTGTACCTGAGGTATGACAGGGGCTACAGCTGTCCTGTACAGCTCAAGATTGCTGCTTAACCAGGAATTTAATATCATTTTGTAATGAATGTAATGTAGAAATGTTAAAATGTGTACTTTCATGCATTTTAGAGAGAAAAAGGCAGCCTCAGGTTGGAGAAACTCCTTGAAAGCTTTGAAAAATGTCTCATTTACATGTACTTGATATTGTAGTCTTAAAACACCAGTTACGTTGAATTTTCATTTTTTTTCTCGGCCTTATATAAACATTGCAGAGATGCATTTGAATAAAGGTTATGTATCTCAGATTTGTGTTTAGTAATGCTTTTCAAAATGGATTTTTCTCTCCTACATTTTATCAGCTATCCGAGACATTTACCATAGGCCTGAGAAGTTACGGCGCGGCCAACGCCACCCTGGGATCACGCACTAGCATCGAGGTGACCGTTCCCCCTAATGATGACCCTTATGGTGTGATCCACTTCGCAGATAACCCTGCCATTGTATTTATGAGTAAGTCTGACATGTGTTGGGATTATCACACTTTGTACTTTGCACAGCTGATGTTTAAAGCTGAAGTTTAGAGCTGGTTGAAGTTGCCTCCAACTTTGTGTTGACTATTTTGTTGAACTATATGACAGATTTGGTTCTATCTCACAAACACCCTGGAACACGGCGTAGGAGAGTGGATGATTGACTACAGGTAAAACGTTGCTGCTTGGGAATTTGTAACACCAGCACCTCTGTTGATCAGTTTAGTGAACATTGCTGGGGTATCATTTGTTCCATTCCCAAAACCCAAAACAGGAGTGTGGAAAGAGTACATAAAAATACACATTATTGGGGTAACACGGCATTGTGAAACAGCGGATAATAGCCAAAAGGCGGCTGTTCAGCAGACAAATTACATGACAATGATTGTAAGAATTTGATTGAGTAAATTTAGAATCAAGCGTGAATGTTTTTAAGAGTTACCGATGAAATCAGTGTTGAAGTAAATGTCAGGCGTTGAAAAACAGAAACCCAGGGTCTGGAGTGGAAAGTGTGAAGAGTCTGTACTTTGATGTTGTTACCAGCAGATGAACACTTTGAGTATGCTTGTGTTACAGATGAGAGTAAAGTGTCAGACGTCCAGACGGTGGGTATTGAGGTGCGTCGCTCTGGGGGCACATTCGAGAGTGTGGTTGTGGACTGGGCACTGGAGGGGGACTCCATCATCAACCCCGACTTCACCTCCAAGTCGGGCTCCATCACATTTGGACCCTCACAGACCATTGGCTATGTGGTCCTACGCTCAGAGCCTGATGATGTAAGTTCTTTATTATTCACAGTCTCTATGTATGTGATCCAGCATGTGGTGAATTCAGAAATGAAAAATGAGCAGTTGGTTCATTACTGGTATGAAATTAAAAAGTGCGATTCAGCCTTGTGGTGAAGATGTTACAGGTATCAGTGTTTACCGTGAGAAACTCATGTGGTATTCCCTTAGGTGTAACCTTGATGAGCCAAGACTATAGCCTCGAATTACATTATGTAGGATGTGATTTTTCTCTTTGACTTGCTCTAGTATTTCAAAGTAATACAAGGTGTACAAAGAAGATGGGTCTTCATAAAGATCTGGTACTTTTCTGGAGTCTAGCATTTGGTTACAGTAGAGTATATTCCCCCTGAGGAAATTTTGTGTTTGATAGCAGTCCAGGTACAAGTCATTGTTACTCCTGAAATATATCTGTCTTGTAATCAACATGTTTCTTGTCACTGCTGGCAACGGTCTTCCTTATTTGGTTGGCTGGTTGTTGTTTTTTTTCTGTGCATATCTGTATGAGTAAAAATGGTCATTTCTACTATCATTTGTGATGTTCCAATAAATCTTTACTCATATTTATTTAGACAAAACGCTGCTGAGGTTTTGTCCAGTTTTCCCATGGTGTAAACAAGCATCTTATTCATTATGGCAGATCCCCGAGCCCACGGAGTCGTTTACGGTGAGGTTATCAGTGGCCTCTAGTGGCGAGAATCTGCCCCGCCTAGGAGATCCTCAGACAGCTACAGTTAACATCAATGAGAATGACCACCCAGTATACTTTCAAGGTTAGTGTTGGTTTTTAACCAGTGAGTGAACTGATAACCTTTGACCTTAGCGTGACCTTAGCAGTATTACCACAGATGTGTATGTGTGATATTCCTGATGACCTCTGTTGTTTGATTGGTAGGCCTATCGACAGTACATTGTACAGAGTATATTGCCTGTTCCCAGCAGTACTGTAAATAAACTTTGTAAAGATATAACATGGAGTATCACAGCAACACACTCAAACAATATTTTCAGATTTTACAGAGAAATTAAATTAAAATGATCACATATGGACCTGTACTTGTAGACATATTTGAATACGCTAGCTTCCTCCTCTCTTGCTTTGGGATGGCAATTAGAGGTTGAGAACAGCTGTATCATTTAGGCGTACAGATACCGGTATAGTATACACTTCACTTGAGTGAAAACACATGCAAATGTCTCTTAGAGGACATTTTTGTCAGTTTATAAAAACCTGAGTTATTTTCCCCCCTTTTTTCCAGTGCATGAGCGAAGCCTTGTTGAGTTCAGCCTTGTCTCAGCCGTTCAGGTGAATAAATCATTGCCTTTCATAAGTGTATGTAGCTGTCACTATTCCTGTTGTCCCCAGGCCCTTCCCGTGTGACATCACAAGAACCCAGCGTGGTGCAGCTAACAGTCGCGCGTGACGGGGACCCCAGCTTCCGGGCTCAGGTGAAATACCGTACACTTGATGGAACAGCCACCAGACTCGATGGAGACTTTATGGCCATTTTCATTGGAACACTCGTGTTTGAAATCGGCGAATCAGAGAAGACGATTAGTGTCAGAATTCTGGATGACATCACACCTGAAAATGACGAGGAGTTTACTTTGGAACTGTTCGACCCACAAGGTAAAGTTGTTGTTCTTTCAAAGACATACTACATAGTGTACATACTAAGTATTTACTAAGCTGTAAGCATTCAGTTCGCACTCTGTTTATCAGTGGTGTTCCATCAGAATCGCTGTTGTTTTTGTTACACACAGTATACCTCCTTGGGTGATGTTCCATAGACTGTGGCTCATAACACCTGTCCAGTTTTCATATTGATTCATCTGTAGAAAAAGTATACATGGTAAAGTAGTGAGAGTGTATTCAAGATTGCTTTTTATGTTCAGTCTCAAAGAACACACCGAACACGTGGCACGGTCAACTTCAGAATGTTTTATATTGAGGCAGCACCAAGTTATAAATAGGATGATATTGGCACACACTATCACTCTGTGTATGCTTGGATGGATGTAATGCCAAAAGCAGTGCTGAGCCTTGAGGAAGTACTAAATGGCAATGTTTGTGTGTCTTCTAAGGTGACATTGTTGTGAGCTCTCAAGGGAATATGACCATCGTGATCGCAGCCAATGATGACGCCAGCGGTGTGTTTGAGTTCACTGCCCCACTCTACCAACAGGTGGCTGAAGGAGACACTGTCAGCTTTGAGTAAGTAATTCTGTATGTTCGTATCCTGACAAGTGCCGGGTAGCGTTTTACATACCTAAGTTTTGAGAAAGGCACTGAAGTAAGTGTTGAATTCTGTGAAGGTCAAATTTATCGAGCCTTGAGCTGAGTAATGATATGCAGAATGTGATAGATTGGTTTACAGATCTTATTATACCTGTATATGGGGAAAAGTTTTGTCATTATCTTGCACACCATGAACGAAGGACTTAACAATGAATTTTTATCACCAACTTTGAGTGAGTTTATGATACGTTTTGGCAGACTGGTTATACAGCCTTCATGTTTTGAACTGGAGTTCTAAATAGTTCCTCCTCTTTTCAGTAGTGATTGGGAGCCGAGGTGTCTTTCTTTGGTTTTTTTGTTTTGTAATTTTTGAATTCGTTTAATTTAAATTGACCAAGAAGAGACTTGTTTTTAATCATACAGATATGATTATTATAAGATATTTATCAATAAATGACTGTTTATATGTTTAACTAATAGATCAGCATTCAATGACAGTAATTGATTTATTTCCTGGATGCAGTGTTGTTCGTGAAAGAGGAGATTTTGGGGCAGTTCTGGTATTTTGGGAGCTAGCCAGGAACACAACAGATCCAGTGCTTGGTCAGGAAGATGATTTCGTCCAGTCGACAGGTTCCGTGACCTTTGACACCTCTGAAACACGTGCCACGATTGGCCTTGTTCCTGTAACAGATAACATACCTGAGATGAGTGAATTCTTCACCCTGACGCTCATCAATGTCACAGGTATGTCACAGTGGTACCTTGTTTATTTATCATTGGTTCTTGTACTAAAAATGCTTACTCAGTCAATGGACAAATATTCATAGTAATTGCATCCTTATGCTGTTTAACAAGGAACACTGGCTTAGGAATCCAGAAAATCTTACATGTTATAATTCTTTTACTAGGTGTCCACATTAATACTGATTAATCTTTCCCATATGATTTTATGTGATTTATCTTGGAATTACACATTATACAGCAAAGAGAATGTAAACAGGTAGTTTTCTTGCATTCACTTAAGGAAAGGAAGAATGGTTTTCGATGACACTTTGATACTCAGTGCAGTGGCGGTGTACTACTAGTTTTTAAGATATGGATGTTTTGGGGATTTTTGGTATGTTCTGTCCAAATACTTCATCATGAGTATTTTAAATTTGTTACGGTTAACAAGCATATGTTAAAAAGAAATGAGGTGAGTTTTATACAAGGAATCCTTATTGTGCAGGGTTTACCTCATGATGCATCAAAGAAGTACTTCATTTCAGATAACAGTGTTTGTTTCTTTTGGAGGGGGGGCG
Organism: Acanthopleura granulata; assembly: GCA_016165875.1. Classification (NCBI taxonomy): domain Eukaryota; kingdom Metazoa; phylum Mollusca; class Polyplacophora; order Chitonida; family Chitonidae; genus Acanthopleura; species Acanthopleura granulata. The sequence continues at coordinate 3,656,315 of JABBOT010000005.1, forward strand.
TTAATCTTTAATCAGTTTGATTTTTTTGAGATGTTTTTTTCCATCATTTATTTATTTGATTCTCTTTTTGTTTGTTTGTTTTTTCATGCATGCTAGCATTATAAAAAAGTTTGTTCCTTCTTTTCACAGGTGGTGTCGGTACAGTGTTTGGTCGCCTTGGCAACCCTGACCTTTTGGTGGCCTCAGTTGAGATCCTGCCCAGTGATGACCCTAATGGACTGTTTGGTTTCCTCGGGGAACCCCAGGGGGTGAGAGTGGCTGAGGATTACCTGCCCGGGGAGGAGGGGTCCACCAGGGGGCAAATGGTGGTAGGGAGGAGGCAGGGGACCTACGGGGTTGTTTCGGTAAGTGGATATGTCTAACATTAGGTCCTGATGTTTTTGTCATTTCTCCAGGTAGTGATGTTTTTGTCATTTCTCCAGGTAGTGATGTTTTTGTCATTACTCCATGTAGTGATGTTTTTGTCATTTCTCCAGGTAGTGATGTTTTTGTCATTATTCCATGGAGTGATGTTTTTGTCATTACTGAATGGAGTGATGTTTTTGTCATTACTGAATGGAGTGATGTTTTTGTCATTACTCCAGGTAGTGATGTTTTTGTCATTATTCCATGGAGTGATGTTTTTGTCATTACTCCATGTAGTGATGTTTTTGTCATTTCTCTAGGTAGTGATGTTTTTGTCATTACTCCAGGTAGTGATGTTTTTGTCATTATTCCATGGAGTGATGTTTTTGTCATTACTGAATGGAGTGATGTTTTTGTCATTACTGAATGGAGTGATGTTTTTGTCATTACTCCAGGTAGTGATGTTTTTGTCATTATTCCATGGAGTGATGTTTTTGTCATTACTCCAGGGAGTGATGTTTTTGTCATTATTCCATGGAGTGATGTTTTTGTCATTACTCCAGGTAATGATGTTTTTGTCATTAATGAATGGAGTGATGTTTTTGTCATTAATGAATGGAGTGATGTTTTTGTCATTATTCCATGGAGTGATGTTTTTGTCATTACTCCAGGGAGTGATGTTTTGTCATTATTCCATGGAGTGATGTTTTTTCCATTACTCAGGCTTAGAAAGGAAAGGACAATTTAATTGTGGCATAAGTATGAGAGGAACATCCAAGTAGATAAGAAATGTAGATACATGTATTGGTGTTATTGTAGTTACTCTAAGTAAGTGTGTCTTTGCAGATAATTGAAGTTTATGTTGGTGAAAATTACATGCTATATTATATACTTCAGATAGTGATGTGTTTCCAATTACAGGGGTACTCTAAATAATGGCATCAGCAAATTTCATGTGTAGGAAGTTATGTGCGTGATTTATTGTACTTTAGATAGCGTTATGTTTTGCATTTCATGGGTTAATCTGTGTTTAATGACATGTACCTTGTTATTTATAATCATTTATTCATTTCCATTTAGATTCTTTGGGAGGTTGTCTCCCCTGTCAGTGGAAATTTTAACATGTGGGACCTCCTGTTTCTGGGGGACATTGGTGCAGAAGTGCAGCCAGCGCTAGATAAACAGCGTCCTGGCTCCGGAACTGTGCCATACTTTTTTAATGGAAGACAGGGTTAGTAGAGAGCTTCTGTAGAAAGAATGGATTTACAAGTTTATTTTAAATTATTCTTAGCTTTCATTCAAGGAGTTTTCTCTTGAAACCTGGGATGTAGTTCTGCTTGAAGTTCGAGACAATTTGAAAACATCAGCTCATATAATAATTTTATCTTCGAAATAAAATAATTTTGTGATTTACCAAAATCTTCAAGTTCTTTGACCTATGAACGATGACTTTCTCAATAATTATCCAAGTTTTTGCTTTTCGCTATGATATGTCACTGTGGGATTCAGAATAGATTTTGAGGACTTAATTGTTAATGTATTTTTAATCTGAATTCTCCTATTTTCAGATTCGTTGGTGTCTGTTCCGGTGGCACGCCAGCCTTTGCCCTCTGATCTCCAGAATGGGTTCTCCATCAGTGTCTGGCTCATTCCATTCTCCGACACGAACTCCTTCATCCTGTCTAAGACCTCCCCAGACGGACGAACCTTTTACTACAGCCTCAAACTGAGGACAAGTGTACTCTCTACCTCCCTGGAGTTCCAGTACTCTGCCATGGGACAGGTATTTAAAAGATGGTTATAAAGGATTAAATTGCAAGACAGTATGTGTGTCATCTAGTAAGCTTGAGAGCTATTTATCTTTTTAACAAATAACCAGCTGAAAATAATTATGATACGCAGGCATTAGACATGTTTCAGAACAGACCATATTTGTGTCACATAAACATCACCTTTGACTATTATATTTTTGTTAAAACAAACTTAAAAACAATTTTGATAGGTAAAGCGTTCAGTTTAGATTGTGCAAATTTTCTTTTCTTAGCCAAATCAAGTAATTGGGGCGCTGACTACAACAAACATCCAGAATGGCAACTGGCACAATGTGGTTGTCGTGGTTGGGTCAGGCACAGCTGTTTTTTACCTGGATGGAAATTTGATTGTGAACAGGTAAGTCACGATTTTGAAAACAATATAGGGCTGTCAGGTTTAGACAGGGAAGATTTTGATTTGTAATATTATTTGTTGTATCCTTTTCTACACTTATATAATTCTGCTGGAAGTTCCCTTGGACTACAAGCTTAGCCATCCTGGTAAGTTTGCTCTGATTTATACTGCCTGCATATGGACAACACAGTTCTAGAATATTTAATATCCTTATGATAGATCTCAGTGGTATGTTGTTAACTGAAATCTTTTATGTTAACAAAAGTCTCTGTGTTATCCTGTACATGTGTTCGTGTTTTTTTTATATTTAGGGAACAGAAATACTGTAAGAAAAATATTAAATAATAATAAATGTAGCTAATCAGTGTGATGTAATTACTAAAGCATGTAGCTCTACTAAAGGCTTGCTCTTAGCACAAGATGATGTAAATGTAGCTGGACAGAGCAATTTTATTTCTGATCTCTAAATTATTTATCCCCATTTACTTTTTGAATGTTTCAGAACTTTAGTGGCTGCTGCATTGCTGGATGAGGAGGGTGGTCAGTTGTTAGTGGGTGAGCCCATCACTACTAACCCCAGATTCATCGGTCACATACAGGATTTCCAGATCATCGCCTCACAGCTCTCCTCCAGGTATTTTCCCTTTTGTTGTTCGTTTTCACTGCGGCTCTCCACATGCTGGTGAAGGGAAATGGAACTTTGACTTGGATGAAGTTTGTCAAGATGTACATTGGTAAACTTTTATGTACTTTAACTGCTGTGACTTGTAGATGTGATCATTACTCACCTGATGAATATTGCCCAGCTTTGCATCTGAAACTTGCTTGTCTTTCTCATACTCTCTTGTGACCCTTACCTTTCTTGTAGATTCTCAAAATGTCTTGTTTGGAACTCAAGATGATCCATTTAAGTTTACCTAACCTAACTAAGCTGTGGCAGTACATATTATTTTGGCTGAGATCTGGAATATTGTAAGAATATAGAATACCACATTCTTCCAGAGTGTGTTGTAAGACACTTATTAATAACTCTGTTATTAATTTCCTTGTCATGTAACAAGGATCCAAATATGAGTGAGTGAATGGAGAGTTCAGTAGTAAATCTGAAGTAATCGTTGAGCTCTAATTGTTATCTTCTTAGTGAGGTGTTAAAGCGATATGAGCATGCTGTGGAAAGTGACTTATCTCCCTTGTCCGGGACAATTGAGTTTGGAGAAGGAGTTCGCGAGGCCAGCCTGATGATCTCATCAGTACAAGATGACCTTCCCGAGGCGGAGGAATCCTTCACAATCCGGTTGGTCAGTGTCCGTGGGGGTGGGAGGATTGATGGGAACAGCTCGATGGCAACTGTCACAGGCAAGGCTGCTGATATCTCGTTTATCTCCTGTGAAAATTTGAACTGAAAAGTTTTCTTTTTTACTTTTTTGGTTCTTGTATTATGCTCCATTCCATACAAAGCAAATGTTAGATTACACTGTGTTGTTCTGGCAAAAATTAGACATGGTTAACTGATGTCATTCTTTTCATGACAGGTGCATAGAAACTATTCTGTGTGGATGAACACAAAGATGCAGACATTAACTTTTTCATAAGCATGCAGGTTTTGTTATGTCATATTATTTTATGATTCATTTAAAAATTTCAGTAACAAAAAAAGCCATCACTTTTATGGATATTAGACATCTTGTATCCTGAGATAGCAACAGTTCTGTGTCCTTTCTAACTTCTTTGTAACAAACTTGTGGAATTTCAAAACTAAAACCTTGAGAAAGTAGGAAGCAGACTGTCATCTCAGTGATTGAATTGCGCATTTCTTTCAGTTACTGGAGGTGCAGGGTGGAACCTGGCCTTGGACAGGGAAGTTGTTGATTCCCCTGGTCTCACTGCTTGTGGGGCCTTGTTGTTGATTCCCCTGGTCTCACTGCTTGTGGGGCCTTGTTGTTGATTCCCCTTGTCTCACTGCTTGTGGGGCCTTGTTGTTGATTCCCCTGGTCTCACTGCTTGTGGGGCCTTGTTGATTCCCCTGCTCCCACTTGTGGGGCCTTGTTGATTCCCCTGCTCCCACTTGTGGGGCCTTGTTGATTCCCCTGCTCCCACTTGTGGGGCCTTGTTGATTCCCCTGCTCTCACTGCTTGTGGGTCCTTGTTGATGATAAGTGATCAAGTGGTCCTTTGCGTTTGTTTAAGGTCTTCAACCAGTATAGTGTGTGTATCTCCGTATCTCCGTATCACATGTTGGAAAGTGTGGGTATGTGTCTATCACATGTGGGAAAGTGTGGGTATGTGCGTATCACATGTGGGAAAGCATGGGTATGTGCGTATCACATGTGGGAAAGTGTGGGTATCTGTGTATCACATGTGGGAAAGTGTGCATATCTGTGTATCACATGTGGGAAATTGTGCGTATGTGCGTATCACATGTGGGAAAGTGTGGGTGTCTGCATATCACATGTGGGAAAGTGTGGGTATCTGCATATCCCGTGTGGGAAAGTGTGCATATCTACGTATCACATGTGGGAAAGTGTGGGTATCTGCATATCACATGTGGGAAAGTGTGGGTATCTGCGTATCACATGTGGGAAAGTGTGCATATCACTTGTGGAAAAGTGTGGGTATCTGCGTATCACATGTAGGAAAGTGCGTATCACATGTGGGAAAGTGGGTATGTGTGTATCACATGTGGGAAAGTGTGCGTATGTGCGTATCACATGTGGGAAAATGTGCATATCTGCATATCAGATGTGGGAAGTGTGGGTATCTGTGTATCACATGTGGGAAAGTGTGCGTATCTGTGTATCACATGTGGGAAAGTGAGTATGTGTGTATCACATGTGGGAAAATGTGCGTATCTGCATATCACATGTGGAAAAGTGAGTATGTGTGTATCACATGTGGGAAAGTGTGCGTATCTGCATATCACATGTGGAAAAGTGAGTATGTGTGTATCACATGTGGGAAAGTGTGCGTATCTGCATATCACATGTGGAAAAGTGAGTATGTGTGTATCACATGTGGGAAAGTGTGCGTATCTGTGTATCACATGTGGGAAAGTGAGTATGTGTGTATCACATGTGGGAAAGTGTGCGTATGTGCGTATCACATGTGGGAAAGTGTTCGTATCTGCATATCACATGTGGGAAATCTCTTCCAGTTGGTGCTTTATGCCAGGCACTTTGGTTTCCTCCAGCCATGAAAGTGGCAGCCATTTTATTACTGACAAATTCCTGAGTACATTAAACAACAATCAGATAAGTAAAATAAGTATTGAGAAAGTGCTAGTGCTGACTGAGCAGAATCTTGCTCCTGTGAAATCCAGGATGTTTGTTATCCATCAAGCTGTAGAGGTTTTTGTTATGCTCAGGTTAAATCAGTGTGAATATGGTCTCTTTTGCCCCTCCACAGTTCTGAAGAGTGACAATGCCAATGGACTGTTTGGCTTTGACGGGGACTGTCAGAGTGTGAGCACAGATCCTGAGGATCAGGTCTTCTCCTGCCTGGTAGAGCGTCTCCTCGGTGACAGCGGTCACGTGACGATCACATGGTCCGTCGTCGCAGAGGGTCAGCCAGTCGGGAGCTTTCTTACAGGAGAGTTTACAAACACCACTGGTAACATCAGCTTTGCACCAGAGCAAAAGACACAGGTACTATATAATGTTTTGCCAGGACCAGAGTTAATTTTTAATGTTAATTATTATGATAGCTACCATGATACCTGTAAGTGATCTTATTGACTTCGGTACAAACACCAATGCGGGAAGCGGTCAACCAGTCAGTCACCATGCAAATACATGTGTCTGCATCAGGCATTAATGATACCCTTGGTTTATCGATGTAAAACATAGTTTTTCATCCAAATTCAACTGATGAAAAAGAAGTATGCAATTCATCTGCCATTATGCACATGTAAGTCTATCTTGAAATGATAAAATTTAATCACCTTTGAAAACTGTTTCACATCCAAAATCAACTGATGAAAAAGCTGTTAGCCGTCAGCTGGTTATTACGTGTATGTTTTGTCTTTCATTTGACCTTGACGATTCCAGCTTCTCAACCTGACAGTGTTGGAGGATCTGGACCCAGAGTTGGCAGAGAACTATGAGATCGTGCTGACCGGAGCTGTAGCCGGTGACGGTCACCCCAGCTCCACCCCCACCAGCGGGGCCAGTATCAACCCTAACACCAGCCGCACCCTGGTGGTCATCCCGGAGAATGACCACCCCTATGGCTTGCTTCAGTTCTCCTCCTCCCCCACCCCACCGTCCCCGACTGACCCTGTCATCAGACCTGCCACAAACCCTCCTGAGGTAAGCTGCCTCTAGTATAACCAATTTCCTTGTTTTGCAGACAAATTTTCATGTTTTGTCACATGTTTTGATATGGTTTTGGAGATTGAGGACAAAGTCTGTACCATGATCGACATCCAAAATGGCAGATATTGCCCAGCTTATAATTCTATCACTTGACTGCATTTTGTATTTAATCAAACAACATTAAACAGCAAAAATGTTGTCTTCAGTGACCTTTATACATTTTTTGTATCGTTTTTTTTGTAAATTAGTACTTTTATACTTGAGTGATATTTGTTGCTGACCACAGTCACTTGCTCTTGCTGACATTGCACGTCACATGACACTGGGCTTTGCTGACATTTATTATCCAAGTAAAAGGTTTCTTCCAAGAGAGTGTGGTTCTGCTGGGGAATTGACCATAGACAAGTACATCACAAAAATCCTGGTTTCTGTGTGTCCACCTGACAGGTTCATACCTCAGAGGAGGCGGGGAGCGTGGAGCTGATCGTGGTGAGGGCCCAGGGGTCTGTGGGTAGGGTGACTGTGGAGTGGAGGGCGGAAGATGGAACAGCCGTCAGCACGGGGAACTCTCCAGACTATGAGGCAAGTTTGGATGACAACAGATTACAGATGCTAAGCAAACAACAAACTTGATTAAAAAACCCATGATAATTTATGATAGTTCAGTTTTAATTCTTTTTTTACCTTGGCAGGTTGTTGTAATCAGATTATGAGGTATCTAAATGTTAAGTATATATTTTAGCACAATTTTACACTTCAGTATTTTGGAATAATTATTGCTTTTTTGCCTGAAACAATATACACTGTTTATACATGTAAAGGGGATGTCTGTACTTACATGATGAATCATCAAACACAGTTATGAGCACTCACTGAAAATGAGTCTGTAAAGAACGTTCTAAAGTATTATATAAACTTCACAGAAGTTAAGGAAGTCTTTCTCAGGGGATTAGATGTTTACGTGTACGTGAGTGTGTTACTATTGTGGCTGGGGAAGGTTGGTGTTTTGGTGTATTTGTTCATCTCATTGCTCACATTCTGTTTGTGAACAAGGCTACATGTGTGGTATAAACCTTGTGATTATTTTAGTGAATTGATCAGGTAGTTCCATATCAACGAGTATGTTTTGCCCCTAACACCCACCATATCTGATCAGGTAGTTCCATATCGACCAGTATGTTTTGTTCCTACACCCACCATATCTGAAGAGGTAGTTCCATATCGACCAGTATGTTTTGTTCCTACACCCACCATATCTGAAGAGGTAGTTCCATATCAACCAGTATGTTTTGCTCCCTTGCACCCACCATATCTGATCAGGTAGTTCCACATCGACCAGTATGTTTTGCCCCTTACACCCACCATATCTGATCAGGTAGTTCCATATCAACCAGTATGTTTTGCCCCTTACACCCACCATATCTGATCAGGTAGTTCCATATCGACCAGTATGTTTTGCCCCTAACACCCACCATATCCGATCAGGTAGTTCCATATCGACCAGTATGTTTTGCCCCTTACACTCACCATATCTGATCAGGTAGTTCCATATCGACCAGTATGTTTTGCCCCTAACACCCACCATATCCGATCAGATAGTTCCATATTGACCAGTATGTTTTGCCCCTTACACCCACCATATCTGATCAGGTAGTTCCATATCGACCAGTATGTTTTGCCCCTAACACCCACCATATCCAATCAGGTAGTTCCATATCGACCAGTATGTTTTGCCCCTTACACCCACCATATCTGAGTTGAAGGGACTTGTCAGTTCTAAGGCAAATGTATTCTTGCTTGACATAAATTGCTCTGTATAAAGCTATCAGTGTTTCTTTGTCATGAAAGAAGAAAGGGTGGAAACGCTAATATAAACTTTGCCTTAACATGAAAAAACATCAGAGATGTCCCTAGAAGTAGGCTGGCAGCATTCAGCATTTCAGTTCCATGGCATCTGCCTCATACATGTAGATAGTTGGAGGAGAATTTTAGAATTCCCAGGCGTCTCTGCCTCACAGATATAATTATAACTGAGACTTCAGAGTGCCCTGGCATCTGCCTCACAGAATAAGTTGTAGTGGAGACTTCAGAGAGCCCTGGCATCTGCCTCGCAGACAAAGTTGTAGCGCAAGATGCAGAGTTCGTCGTTCCACAGGTGATCATCCTTCCCAGCAACAACCATGCACTGACCAGACTCCTCATCGGGCTCTCCAGGTGCCCACTTTATAAACGAGAATGGCTTCAGGAACAGCTGGGCTGTCCACATCCACTGTTTGGTTTTGGCGACAAATGACCCACTAGTCCACCAACCAGCAGCGTCATTGTACTCTGTGGAATCAAAGCACAAGGAAACACAGGTGTAATAATGTGATCGAAAGGTAGACATTTAGGCTATTACGTGGGATGAAAGCAAAACAAAAAGCATGCGTAATAATTTAATCTTTGATCTGACGTAAGTGCAAACATTTAGTTTTCAAAAACATCTGTGTCTACGATAAAAGCTTCAAGACGTCGGCAAAATGACGGAAGATAATACATTGTGTGTTTGAAAAATAATTTATAGATAAGTGAATCATTGTGAAGATAGGTGACAGTCATTTTCGTGTGTACTGAAGAATATAAGTGTGACATTATTTTGAGAAATTTAGGAAGTTCCTAAAGTTGTTTAAAGTACTTGTACCCCCAAACAGTTGATAATCTAGAATGTAAAGTATTGGCCAGGAAAACTTGTAAACTGTAAGCAACTGACATGATATAAGCCTTAGCCAAAAAAATAGAAGTTTATGTGACTGTGCACAGTAAAACAGGCTGTCTGTTTGTGGTAAAGGTTAACATTTTGGAGACGCGAAAGCTAAGCATTTACTTTTGTTATTCTGGATAAATGAGCAGAAACCTTTTCATTATTCTTGATAACTTGATTTGCAAGTGTTATTCTTCATAAAACAGGTGAAACAATTTACTCCTAGTATTCTGGATAAAATGGATGAAACCTTTACTTTTATTAATCTTGGTGAGATGAGTGAAATATTTACCTTTATTATTCTTGATGAAGTAGGTGACAATGAAATGTTCACGGGTTGTTCCCAAGGACACAAGATCACTGTCGAAGGCAGCACAGTAATCCTTGGCCTCGTACCAACTCATGTCGAATGAGGAGAACATGTAACACGAGGGCCAGTTGTCGATGGAGATGAAACCAGTGGGACATTTCTTTGGCGGTTTCTCCTCGTTTATCTTCAGCGATTCCACCATGTCATCGACCTGCCGTTCAATGCGTCGAACGCCTCGTAACATCCGAACAGATAACTGATCAATCGACTTCAAAACTTTTTTTTCAAACTTCGTTGCACCTTTGTAGCTATCATCGTCATCATTGTTGTTTGAGTTGTCAGATCGTCTTGTACGATGCGGTGGTGTGTGGCTGGGCTCACCCCACAGCTGAACATTGTGACACTGGTCATGATTGCCCCCTTCAGGTCTGAGATGTAGTCTGTATTCACAAGAATCCAGTTTCAAAATGCAGTCCAGCTTGTTGGCAGTTACCTCCTTGTCTACTAGCAATCCAGCAAGCAGCAAGAAGCACATTAATTCCATTTTGGACCTTCCTTCAAAAAAATTGAGTTACTGTGAAGGTATCATGCACAAGCATCCGCAAAGCGCAGGTGTTGTAGCTATGTTGTCAGGAAATGTTGCTATGAAGGACTTCTCCGCACTTGTTCAGGCTACATTCTGGTATAGCTACCATCAAATCTCACATAACTTTTATCCTGTGTTTAGACCTAATAAATGGTGGCAGTATTTCAAGTCAGAGAAGAGAAGATTTCACAAAACTTGTTGGTAAATCCAATTACGTCTCACCCCCATACACATATTTCCGCACTACTACTACCACCCTATGAGTCTTGCCCTTGTAGCATAAACGCCTGGGGTGAAATGATTGTATATGTATAATGATATGGCAGTTGTGTTTAATCCTTGCCATGCATAGCTGGCTGATATGACAGGGATTTGTTATTGTAACTACTGCACCTTCATTATCACATCAATGGTCAGACAGGAGCAATGCCTGGGTGGCCAGTGAAAAACTCCCCAGCGTCTTTTGTGGCAGGCATAAAATACATGTGGGAAAGGAAGAGAGAGACGTGACACTTTTACAACTGGGTAAATTGTTTGTGTGGCAGCACAAGGCAGGCCTGATTTATTTCCCTGGCCTATTATTTAGCCGAGGGTAACGGCAATGGACCGGAATAATATGAACGGCTGCATGGAAATATGACAGGAAAGTGTCACAGGTGTTACTTTGTAGCTTTATTAGGCAAAGTAGTAAATGAATGTGTTTGAGAAAAGCAACAGTGCACTTCCTCTCCACTCTGTATGACACATGCATACATTTGAAGTTCATGACAATTACTTAAATCTTGCCGCAAAGACTCTTTGATGAGATTTAATTATCTCTGCCTACCTGAGAGTGCTTGTAACTTTACTAAAATATTCAACATTATGATGGTAGATGTGATTGATTATCTCTTACAAATGTTTTTTTTTGACTGACAAATATGCCTGTGACTGCAGGTTTTAAAGTGTTATCTCCTTAAACAAGTCCTAATTAGTGGTATAAACACAATGAATTCAAAATAATTAAAAATAATAATAACTCCTGCTTGTTCATGAAAGCTCACAACTTGTATAGACTAGTTCAACGTTGGTCATGTCAGAGGTAAACAGTGATTCAACCCTAAACTGAGCAAACAGGTGTTTCCAAGATCACTGGATAGCATAATATCATTTGATATATTATCAAAATAAAATGTGGATGACTCCAATCAGCTAGATAAAGCCACTGGTCTTTGGCAATTTGGTACTTTTCCCAGCATGGCAAATGTTGAAGATTTCACAAACAGGACAATGACTGCACAAACAGCAGCTTGTTGTCAACAAGGCCCCATAAATAGGAAGAGGCGGGCAACTTAGAAATTCTCTGTCTAATGCCGGGATTGAACTCACACCTCATGGGCCAGATGTTAAAAAGTTGTGCACCTTACCACTGAGCCAGATGACTTAATGATAAGGTGATAATGATGGTTTTCATTGGTTCAGTTCATCAGATTAATAAAATAGAAAGTTTCCGATATTAATTTCATAGTGATATTAATTGAATTACATTTCTCGTTGACACTGTACTTCTTCTGTATTACTCTTCAACAGGCACCAGTAAGTATAGCCTTACTTTTTATAGCAGCTTTGGTTGAGGTGTTTGACTTCTTCCTTGCTAGAATAGCAGGTTCTGTTTCTCAGAAAGGGTTTTTTTGTTTTTTTTGTCTGCAAAGATAGCTTCTTTCCCATCAACAAGGTATTACTGCACGTTCTTCTTCAAGATCATTGGTTTTGAACTTTTGATGTCAGCTTTGGCTACATTTTGGCCAAAGTAGTTCTTTTTGTGGGTTTTTTTTTTGGGGGGGTGGGTGGTGGTGATAGGGGTTGTTGTTGTTTTGGAATGTTTTGGAAGAAACATAAGTTTGACTGAGTGGCCTATTTTCATAGCCTCAGGCTCCTAGCCTATGAGGTTGCATGTGTGTGTGTCCACCTCCTTGAACATGGTCACACACATCGGGGTACAGCATGAAAGGCCAAAATATATGCGAAAAAAGGATTTGATGCTTTTACAATTTCCTCCACAGACATGTAAAATTTGAACTTTGGTTTAGATATTTTTTTGCTTCGTTAATTGTTGTCATCCTGTGATGGAGTAATGTTATTATTTTTTGCATTTCTGATATAAAATATCAACTACAAATTCCCAATAAATTGTGTTCACTTTATATTATTGAAACCATTTTACAAAATAATAAAAACTTGTGATAAATTTTCCTCGAAGGAAAAAGTAATGCTGTCAGAGTGTGTTAAAAGACTTGTATAAATCTGCTGAAGAAGTACAATAGAGAGTCAGAACTCCTTGCTGGATACATGTAGATTTATTCTTAAATGTGAATATAGCATGTGCCCACAATTTTACTTTCAAGTGCTAGTTTTTTGTTTTTTTCCTTTTCCATACTTCATTAGCATACTGATATCTTGACTACAACTAGTTTTTTCACTGTCGTATGCTGTTTCAAAAACTTTAGTGCCTCTGATGGGGTAAAGGTTTGTGTGTTATTTTCTAGTTGTGGTTTAATCCGTTGTTATAGATCTGTACTTGTACATATATTTTCTACTCAGAACATTTAAGATTTTAGATTTATTTATCAATGTGCGCACTTATGTCAGATGTGTGACTTTGACCTCTCTCTGATTACAGGTAGCTGGTGGGCGTTTAGACTTCAACCCTGGACAGAGGTACGGCACCATCAACATCAAGATCAATGACAACAATGTCCCGGAAGATGATAAAACCTTCTACGTCCAGCTGATGAACCCTACAGGTGGCGCTGCTGTGGGAGTCGGAGCCCGCGTTACTGTGGTGATAGATTATTCTGACGGAGCCTACGGCTTGTTTCAATTTGCGGATGATTCACGGAATGTCTCCACACCGGAATTAGGGGATGTTGGCTTCAGCACAGTAACACTCCAGGTGAGGCCAACAGAACTTTAAGTGGATATTCATTTGGGGCTCCTGCTATTTTCTTTCTCTTTTTTTCTTTTAACACACAGTTACATGAAAAAATATGTGATCCCATGTATGAGTAAGAAGGCTTTAAAAGTCAGGGAAGTGAGCTACCTGTACCCCTAAATTCATCATCGCTACACAGATCCACAAAGTGTGATGAAGCCAAGCAAGTGCTACTTGCCAGTTCATTTTGGGCTAAAGCTTTGGTCAAGCATTTGTGTCACATCAGGTAATCGACCATTGACCAATTAGGTTTACAGACCTGAATCCAGCTTGTGCTGATACAGGGGTTTTTCTAGCCAGTTTCTTTTCGGAAACCCAATTAAAAGAAATCAGAAAACTCAGTATTTTTTTGTGACTAAGGTGTCAAAAACTCAGTACAAAATTTGTCTAAAACTTATTTTTGGGATGTTTCTCGTAGTCACCACAATGAAAAAAAATGGCTAGAAAAGTGGCTGTAGTTAGTGAGCATTTCATTTTTAGCTCAGTCATGGACTTGGGCTGTGGAGTTCAGAGTTCAAATCCTAGTCTGACCCACAGAGTAAATCCTTCACCATTGCTCTATAAATAAATGAATTACCTTATAATCAACTGTTACACATCCTGCTGCTGAAGGCAGTAAGGATCAGAAGAGATGAATAATTCATCTTTCATCAGGTGGTGAGGCTGGGGGGTACCATTGGCCTGACCAGTGTTCAGTGGGAGGTCCTCGGGGACACAGCTAACGACATCATTACTAAGGAGGGCACCCTCAACTTCCTGAACAGCCAAGTAGCCAATCAGTTTGAGCTGCAGGTGCGAGCGGACGCGGAGCCAGAACTGGACCACGTGGTGACTGTCAGGCTCGTTAACGTCACAAAGGTAGGACAGACACTTCAGGTAGCAACATCTACATTCTGGGAGGACTTGCAACTAATGTGTACATGAATTGTACGTGAAATTGTGGATGTTCACAAATGGGGAAGTACAGTTTTTGACTGACAGGTGTATGTGTGCATAGGAAACAGTGGTTAGTACATGCCCCTGTCGAACTGGAGGGGCCTTTAGGTCTTGAACGCATGCTTCTGTCTGCTGGTCTGACATTCCTCACCAGTTGTTTTTCACACTCTGACTGAAGTTTAGTCATGTAGATGTTATGCTATTCTGGAATGCTTTAAGCAAAAATTTTGTCTGTTCTTTATTAAATTTAAGTAGCAGTGTTATTGTTATCAGAAATTATACTTTCTGGATATAGAACAGGTTCCAGTGCTGAAGATTGGCTGAGACCACTCTGGGTTTCGAAACAGCAGCCTCAGAGTCAGGCACCAAATCACCAGCAATACATCTGGTCAACCGTCTAAACCATTCGACCAACAATGCAAGTCTACCCAGAAAGTGTAATCTCTAATAACAAAAATATAGTTACTTAATTTTAACACAGAATAAACAGGATTTTGTTTGAGGTATTCCAGAATAGGGTGGACAGATTTACAATATTCCACTTAATTTTTCTTATTATCTCTTAAAGTTTCATACTCGAAGTCCACAGATGGGAGCTTTCATCAGATTGGATTCCCAGTAGCTCAGTTTCATCAAGTCTAGTCACATTTTAGAAATGTACACTGCAGATGGCTTCTGTTTACTTATGTTGTAGAATTTGTTTCTGTTGATGGTGAATAAATGTTCAGGAACCGATATTACAAGATGCAGTTTGCGTATGCTTATCCTCAGGGTCAACTGGGTGATACAGACAAACTGACAGCCACCCTGCGTATTGAGGCCAATGACAACCCGTATGGCAGCTTCACTATTCCAAGTTCTAACAGACCGCTACTAACTACAGAAGGCTTCCACAGTGAGTGTCAGGAGTGGAGAGGGAGAATCAGTGAATCACCATAACAAAACTCAAATAGAGGAAAGAACTATATTGTGTATCTGCTTTGAGTTATTATTCTGTTATACTCTTGTAATCGTCACATGGACTGGTGTAAAATTTTGACTGTTACATTGAGCTCCAGTGAAATAGATAAATAAACTTGTCAATGCTTCTTTCTGTCCATGTTTATTGTAGCTGCCAGCTGTTTGAGGCTATGGTATTTCTTTGTTGTACATTCTCTGAAAATTATGTGAAGATTTTTCTCCATCATTACATCTAACAATTAAACTCTGTCCTGTCAGATGT
The DNA here is from genome assembly GCA_016165875.1 of Acanthopleura granulata. Classification (NCBI taxonomy): domain Eukaryota; kingdom Metazoa; phylum Mollusca; class Polyplacophora; order Chitonida; family Chitonidae; genus Acanthopleura; species Acanthopleura granulata. Next base: position 3,671,900 of record JABBOT010000005.1, read on the forward strand.
GACAGTCTCTGTACAACGCCTCTTTGGCACCCGTGGAATTGTGGATGTCAGCTACCAGACCCTGTCGCCATCAGAGACGTACGCATTTATCTCCCCTGGAGTAGCTCGAGCAAACTTTTCTGACTTTGTTCCGATCAGTGGAACGGTACGCTTCTCATCAGGCCAGGACACTGCCTCATTCGACATAACCCTGCTGGACGATGATCAGCCTGAGGAAGCGGAGTCTGTGTATGTGAGATTGACAGGTGTCACTCTGGTGCAGGGTGAACAGCTCCGCCCAGGTATCTAGCTAATCAGAATTATCAACACTATCAGGCATATTTTTTATGTACAAAATTTATGTCTATTAGTCTTTTAGTGTACTAATTACATCTACAGTAAGATTTCGTCCGTGACCAAGTTACTCATTTGGATTAGTTTTGATGGTTCGTGTTTTGAGGGTTCGTGTTTTGATGGGTCATGTTTTGAGGGTTCGTGTTTTAATGGTTCGTGTTTTGAGGGTTCATGTTTTGAGGGTTCGTGTTTTGATGGTTTGTGTTTTGAGGGTTCTTGTTTTGGGGACCATTTTGAAAGTAGGATGAGATCCTACTTAAAACAATATAAATCTCAACATCAAAAGCAATATTTTATCAGATTTTTATTTTCATCTGATAAGGGACTTTTTGTGGAAATGTTTAGTTCAAAAGCAGTTTATTGTTCTTTGTTCTTGGTTATACATGTAGCTGTCTCCAAGGTTATTTTCTGTTGCCATCATCTGAAGCCTCAGGTTATGAATAAAGTGTGTGATTCAGAGTTTATATTTCATGTAAAGTTAAGACGGTGTCACAGGTATGTGATTTAAGCCTCTTTTTGTCTCTTTGCTGCAGTCCCGTCTTCTCCGTCTCTGGATATAGACTCCATGACCTTTGCCCAGATACTTATCCAGAGCAACGACAATGCCTTTGGAATCCTGGAGTTGTCTCCCCTCAGTGTGACCCTGTATGAGAATCATACAGGGCCGGTGGTGAATGTCGTCCGCAGAGGAGGGCTGTTTGGGGAGGTAAGAGGGCAATCATCTTGGTGGTTTGTCTGTATCACAAACTCTCGGGCAAAACCCTGTAGATGAGGCTATAAGAGACGGATTTTAGTACAGGACCATGCTGTTAAGCTCATTACAAAGTGTTTAGTCAAATCACAATGAATTTGTACTAGTATGACAACCAAAGTATAAAATCTTACCGTTAACGAGCCTCTAACACACTACATTTGTACATCTGCATAAAGTAAGACCTAGTGCGATCATCTGTCTTTACAACTATTACATTGCATCATACGTGTGTTTTGGTTTGTGTGGTAAAGCGAGATTGAAGTTTTGTTAAGCTTTGGATGTGAATGTCTGCTTTGCAGATCATTGTGAAGTACAGAATAACTGATGGCACGACCACAAAAGGACAAGACTACACAGGATTATCAACCGATGTTGTCCTGTCAGAAGGGGAGGCAACTAAGCCTTTACTGGTCAACATTAAGGATGATGACATTCCTGAACTGGCAGAGTTCTTCACAATTGAGTTGTTGGCTGGCATGACAGGGGGCGCTGTTTTGGGGAACAACACAGTGGCTAGGGTCACAATAGCACCCTCAGATGACCCCAGCGGGGCCTTCGGTATGCATGACTACCCCTGCAGCTATTTGAGTTGTTTACAGCTGCATTTGCCAATCTGTGTTCAACTTTGTATTACAAAAGTTTTAGAAAATTTTCAGCTAATTGGCAGGCGCTAATTATTTGCACAACCTCTATGCCATGCCCTGCCATATTTAGTGGCAGAGCCCAGTGAGCTATGTAATCAGTGAAATGTAATCCTGAATCCTGTTCATATATACAATTTTAACTTGTAATTCTGTATGCATAATTTTGATGTTGTTATCGTGTGAGAAAATAAAACATCTTCTGTCGGAGTTTATTATGTGTGTAACAAAATAAAACATCTTCTTCCGGAGTTTATTATGTGTGTAACAATTTTTGTGAACTCAGGTTTTACCAGTCCTGGTGTGAGCATTAATGAGCCCACAGAGGCTCAAGGGAGACAACTTAATGTGACGATCACACGGTCTGGGGGCACCATGGGAGTGGTTAATGTTCGGTGGGAAGCCACTTTGAACAGTGAGTATATCATTGTGTATGGTATATTTTGATAGTCAACCATAGCAGCATCTTAAAAACGTTGAGTACATTTATATGTTAGTAATCATCCAGAAGGCCACTTTAAATGGCAAGTATATATCAACAATTCTGTAACAAAAAGAGTCTGGAAATATTGCTGAGCATCTTTCCTTTGCCACCATCATCGACTGATCACAGACATGACAAGTTTGTGTTTGTAGTGGTACAGTATTGTCCATTAGAAAATGCTTGGCATTTAACAGTGCTAAGTGTGACAGTGTTTTAAGTATGAGAGAATTCACAGTGTCATTTGGAAAGTTAAATGCCAGTTCTCATCAAACAGATAATCTTAATATAGCACTTTCCTCTCCAGATGTGACTGCTTCCTCAGAGATCTCACCTGTGTCAGGTACAGAGATATTTGTAAGTAATGAGGCTCACATGGACATCACCCTGACTGTGTTACCTGATGACATACCTGAGGAACAAGAGGTACCCAGTACTTCTTATCATATCTGCAAATTATTGAAAGGTCTCATAACTTGAATTGAAATTTCTAGTAATTTGTAGGAAAGTTTTGAAGTTTCAATTTTTATTTTAAAACATTTTATTTTAAAACATGTGATTTTAAGTTACAGTGTTAATTTAGATTAACAGGTTAAACTCACTACCTGTGAAAAATGTTTAATTTTGAAATTGCTTGCTCCAAACCTGCAAGGTATATATATGTGGAATTTAATGATAAATTAACAGTATGGATGGGTGTTGTGTATTTATGTCACACGTATGTGATTGTTGAATGCAGGACATCATCGTCCGACTGGTGTCAGTCTCTGAGGGCGCCAGGATTGGGAGTGATAACAAGTTCACCCTGAGCATCCTGCCTAATGACAACCCCCACGGGCAGGTGGCCTTCTCTGCTCAGAGCTACCGTGTGGATGAGAGAGCAGAGGACAGCACCCAGCTCCTCACACTCACCAGGAGGTACGTTTATCACCCTCCGTTGACATGGAGTTTTTTTAGTGCATACTGGTTAGAAAATCTGTTCAGCACCTCACACTGATCGGGGGGTCTACAGTTCACTTTACACTCACCTGTAGGTATGGTTTTCACCTCACATTTGCAAGGCGGTATAGTTTTTACCTCATATTTGCCAGGAGGTATGTTTTCCATCTCATGTTAAGATGTCTTTCCTCACCTTGCACTGACTATACAGTATATGTGTTGACAGTTTCTTGCATTCCTTGTTATTTCCTTGTTTCAGTGGTGGTAAGTTTGGCGACTTGCGAGTGTATTACCAGACCCAGGGCCTGGACCTGCTAACAGAGGTGTACAGGAATGGTAGCAATGTGTTTGACTTCTACTCTGTGGCCAAGCTGGGAGAGAGCAGGGATAACACAGGGAGTAATGTGACACTGAGGGCTCAGGATAGACCACTGGACGTAAGTCAAACAGTCGGAGTCTTTTAATGTGCTGTGTAGTATTAATCCGTATAAAAGTTCTACAAAAGAGCTAAATAAAATATGGCTGGGAAAATACTGATGTGTGCTTGGGGTTAGTTTTGCAATGTGTACCATGTCAGCCATTTTTAGAGTGAGTAAACATCAATGTTTGCTTTTCAAAATTACAATGCCATTTTGTTACTTGCCTGTTAACATGTCAGTGACATGGAAGCAATATTACAGTGGTTACATTCAAAACCTTTATTCACTGATTTTTAGAATGTAAAGTTCATTTAGTGGCTCCCAGACTGATCTAATCTCTCTTTTGACTTCGCAGCGATGTGCAGAGACCTGCCTTGTCACTGAGGCTTGTGCTGCCTTCCAATTTACCTCGTCCACTCTTACCTGTACATCATTTCTGACCTCCACGCCTGATGCATTGCAGCCTTCCACTCAGACCCAATACTATTCCAAAGATACAGTCAGGGTATAACTCCAGTTGCTTATAAATTCTTTTTTAAAGTTGATGGTAAAGAATGAAAATTATGTGTGAAAAATGCCTTCTTCTCCGGATGCCAACATGTGGAAATGTTCATAACTTTTAAGAATTTGTTTGATTAGAACTTAAGAATACTTTTTGATTACAGCTACATTTCCTATGAGAAATATACTTTACACAAATGTTGAAGTGTGATCAGCTGGTGTAAGGGCTTTCATATATGTACATGTTTGGAACCCTTGATAATTAATAGCCCTTTCACCATGTTATTGCTAGTTGTTTGTTGATGGTAGCTGCTTCATATCACAATATTGACACCACCATCCTCGTTCTGGTTGACTGTTCCAGGCCAGATTTCTGTATGACACTGGCGCTTCCCCCGGCGATGATTACCGTGCTGTTGCAGAGGCTTTTGTGATCTTCCCTGCGGAGGCCTCTGTTGTCGCTTTACCTGTCAAGATTTTGTCCGACAACAGACCCGAGCTTGATGAGAAATTCAGGGTGGTTCTGACACGTGTAGAACTTGTAGGTCGCGATCCTGTGAATGAGGACGATACCCCTAAGCTGGGGTCATGGACGTCTGCAGAGGTGGTGATTCTTGAGAACGATAATGCTCAGGGTGTGTTCAGCATCGTAAGCGCAAACCCGTCCGCTGAGGCTGGCGGTAGCCTCATTGTCGTGCCAGAGCAGGGCCAGTTGTCCGTGGATCTCATCATTGACAGAGAAGGTAAGCGGCTGGCTGTAATTTGAAATGAAGTGGAAAACTTTAAGTGAAATCATTTAAAGTGTTTGCACATGCATAAGTTATTTATTCTTGTATGTTGTGTGTCTCCTCCATGTTATTGTAGATATTAATATTTGTACCATGTTCTTTTAAATGGTTTAATTGTCATCTAGTTGAGGAAAATAAATTCCTGTAGAGCTGATATTCAAATGTATTTAAAAAAAGTGAGTGAAACACATTTCTTGAATCGTGAATAAACATATTTGGAGTAAATATGTATTAGCATCTAAATAACAGATGAAACACCATACCATATGTTCATAAATACTTAACTTATGTATAAATGTCAGCAAAATAACTAGCTTTTACTCCTTCAGTTAGCTACAAAATGTGACGTATTGACTGACCTATTTTCAAAACATTTGAAAATTGCTGCAACTCATACATTTAATCAAGTCATAGTAGTTTTACAACCCAAATTCTTGTTTTAGATAATGATGACATTCCTCAGCTGATTGTTTCAGACCAGTGTTGCTTTCTAGTTTGAGCGAGTAGGAATTTGTCTGTACTGAAGCCAGACTTGATGATTGCATTGTGATGAAACAGTGAAATCTGATATCAGCCTTGGCTTCAGATTCCTGATCCACGTGTCTAATGTCAATTTACACGTGCGTATGATATCCCTCTGGTGTTTGTGTGGTAGGTGGCAGTATAGGAGAAGTGACAATCTCGTGGACTGTGAACTCCAGCGCCAGCACGGCTACCCCTGGGGCGGACTTCAGGGCAGGTGGGGCACAGCTACGCTTCCTGGACGGCGATGAACGGGCCAGTACGTCACCGTTTCTATCTAGTAACTGCACTGTACACTAATTTGTCTGAAATACATTGCTCAGGCTGTTAAGGAAAATTTCTCAGTTAAACATTTGTCATTAGTTAGGATAAAATAACACCAGTCCAATATTTACCCTGTTTATGATGTTTAATGAACAGCATTACACGACAGTTTTGATGTTTTATGATAGGTTGTCGCGGACATGAATTTAGCATTGACCAGTCAGTAAATGGTCTCTTAAATCATTCACTCAATTTGAAATGTAAAACCATCTTAATGGTTGGATTTATGAGGGAAGGACAACTTTGGAAAACCACAGTACAATGGACATACATGTAATAGCTGGTAAATGTATTGATGAAAAGTTGAATACTTTGCTGATACTGGGCAACTGGTCTAAGGTGTAAGATCAACCAGCCAATGAAATACCCCTGTCTTTGTCTTTTATTGTTAAAGCTACTTATTATAAAGTGTATGATATTCTATGTTATCTGAAGCAATTCTTAATCAAGTATTTATTCTGTTACTTTTATTTTGTCACAGGAGGTAGGTTTAGTGTATTAATGTGATTTTCAGTGTAACTTTCTCTTTTGTCCATGGATGGTACTCTTGCTCATTTATTGTCTTCACCAAACACACTGTATACAGGAAAAATTCTGGAACATATGTCAATAGTTTGTTTGCCCGACTTCAATGAAGACAAACCACATCGGGGTTTTCGCACTCATTAAGAATTGGTGAAGCAGACGCACGGCCTAATTGAATGTAACTGTTTTTGTATGGACAAGTGTCTCCTTTTATTTGGTGCCACGTGTAACAGATGCATTTGTGAAATATGTGTACAAAACCACTTCCAAGAGATGCATTTCAAAGCAGCACAATATAAAGTTTATTACGCACTGAGTAATTAATCATTATATAGCTCTGTGTGGACACAGTCTGGCACTGGATGGCAGGCAAACTCAGACTGTTTGGCAGGATCCTATAACTCCTGGGTTTGTCCAACAGGAGATGTACAAGCCAGTCATACAAATTTATGTACAAAACACACTGGGCCTGCACATCTGTCACATGGCACCTTGTAACTTCACATAAACCGTAACTATCACCTGACCCTAACATGCCTCGACAGAATGTCCACTAAATGTACACCTGCTGACAGCTAATACTCAGGTTCACTCATCTTGTATCTGCAGATTGGGCTTCGTTTGTCAGAATACTAATCGTTACTGTTCATTCTGTGTTATAGCAGAGGAAAGTTTCTGTGTTGTCTTTGTGTTGCAATGTTCAGTGGTGTGGCTGTTCAGTGCAAAATTAACACATAGCAAAAATGTAATACCTGTTTAAATTTTGAAGCTTATATGTAAGATTTCAGTATTTGATTTGAAAAAAAAAGAAACATTATTTTCACCAAGATAATCAAAACTTATCTTTATAATACTTATGGCATACATGGTAGTGTTTATCAAACGTATATGTCTTCAGTGGATATAATTTGTAAGTAGGAAGTAAATGTAAGTAACCAGAAAACTGCAGGTGATTTAGTTTGCTTTCTGATTGTTCACCAGCTGTAACAGTGTCAATCCTGGAAGATGACATTCCAGAGGATGATGAGACTGTTGTAGTACAGCTAGTCCAACCGGGGGGCGGAGCTACCATCAGTGCCAATCATTCTGTTACCGTGGTAATCCAGGCAAATGACAATGTGGCCGGAGTTTTGGGCATTAGTCCGTTGTCAGTGGTCACAGAAGAGGGTATTTGCAGTTTTGTTTTTGATTTGAAGTAGTTTATAATTAATGTAAATGTAGAATAGTAGAATATGTAAATGTGATGCATATAACAAGAACAGTGACCCAATTTGTGAGTAGGCGTTAATAATACTGACTGGCTTATTCTTTTAACCTAATTTAAGCAGAGAGTATTTTTGAAAATCCAGGGAGGCAACTGAAGATTTTATGTGGGATAAAGGTGAGATAATTCCCAACCGTAAAAATTACAGTCTCTACAGCCTAAAGGAGTGAATGATACTTAATGTCTTGTGTTTTTCTGAGACCTAAATACCTCGCCACCACTCTCCCCCTCCACTAAAAGCTCCAACAGTATTCTCCCTTGCTGTCAACTATTAACGCTTACCTTTACACGTGTCATGATGGCGTGTTTCAGGCAGCACAGTGGAGTTCAATATCACTCGCTCCGCCCCTGGGCTTGGCCAGGTCACAGTGACGTGGGAGATACAAGGAATTGACGGCTCCATTCCCAACAACAACCTCAACATCTTCCAGGGCTCTCTGGTCTTCCAACAGGTACTGTACATGTGTTGTCTGCACATGGGCATGTGCCAGCTGTGATTTTATACAGACCTATATCCTGACAATCTGGTGTCCTTACCTCTGAGTAAGATTAAAAAGTCTTCAATATATGATGTTTTGAAAGTGGAAGAATGTTAACTACAAAATCCGAAAGTTCTTGTTTGGAATAAAACAACAATGAATGCAAAACTAAATATTAGTATGTGTGTAATACATTTGCTGTAATACTTTTACATTTTGTTACAATTTGATCACAATTTTAATTCCATTCAAGATGTATTTAATTCCATTTAAGATTTGATTTTAGTGAATGACTCATTTATTAATCCAGTCGTTATTTTTTATGTTGATCTGTTGATAAATGGAAATATATTTCTCCTCTTTTGTGTTCCTTGATAGGGAGAACTGCTGAAGACAATCGGTGTGGAGGTGTTGAGAGATCAGTTGCCAGAGCTGAATGAGGAGTATGAACTGAAGCTAATTCGTGTCTCAACTGAGGGTAGGTACCTGAGGAAAACCTACTTTCTACACCTGTTATATTCCACATGAAGAGGCATCAAAGTCACAAAGATAGAAAGTCACTTTTGAATTCACACAAATCAGGATGTTTTGATGTTTGCTTTAATGCTCTGTAAAAAAAAGCTTATCAATATCATTTGATCAAAGGTGTCATGTATCACCCTCTCATTACCTGTATTTTGGCTGTGAACACCTTGTTTTACCTGTGCTAGGTGTGAGAAGCAGTGGAGATGCCATTATCCACCCCCAGCAAGGTACTGCCTCTATCTCCATCAAGGGGAGTGACGACCCTCATGGTGTCATTAGCTTCTCCTCCAACTCCCTCTTTGTTACTGTCCAAGAAGGGGAGACAAATCTGCAACTTTTTGTGGACAGGAAGTTTGGTTCATCAGGTATAGTGTATTTCAGAATTTTCCTAAGGCAAGACGTGGCTTTTCTTGAAAAGAAAATATTTTAAGCAATTGATCATTTTAAGTCATAAAAAAACACAATGGGTCACATATTTCAATTTAAGTGACGATAAAATGGCAAAATAGTATTTAATGTGTGTTACTCCTCAAAACCTGGGTAATACACTTGTGACAAGTACATAAGTGTGATGTTAGAACATGTGAACTGGTGTTATTACAGGCACAGTGCGGGTGGAATTTGAGGCCTCAGGTGGGTTTCTCCATCAGGACGGGCCAGGTTTAGAGCTGGCCACACCAGTAGAGGACTTCACACCAGACGGCAGGTACATATACCTGGAGAATGGGGAGAACTCGGGCGTTGTCGTACTAAGAATCATTAATGACCAGTTACCTGAGATTGATGAGGCATTTCTCGTTAACCTGACAAGTGTGACATTGGTTGGAGCAGACACGACTCTCCCACCTCAGCTTGGTAAGATTTATATCCCAATGTACTTTACACTTTAGATATGTGTCTGGCAGATATACATATATAGGTCTATTTATTCATCACTAAATGCTTGAAACTGAAATTCCGATCTCTCATGTTGATACATGATGAAACTTGAAATAAAGAAGTATCATGGATGTCACAAAGGAGATTAATTGAATCTCTGTGGCAATTACCTCATTTTTTTACCAGTGGTTTGTGCTGTCGTCGTTTCAGCCCCTACAGATGTCACTGCCCAGGTGACCATATCAGCCAACGATGGGACTCAGGGCACATTTGTCTTCTCTCCTAATACATCCAGGTAAGGTGACATATGCTAATGGTCAAATCAGGTAGTTTACCTGCAGGCATACAGGGATTATCAGGGGCTCCTTGCTGGTTGATGTGACTCAGAACTGACTCATGGTGACAGTCAGCCAGCTCCTTAGCAAGGAGATTTCATCCCCAATGGATAAAGCTTCTGCTGATTTGGCTGTGGCATGTGTCGGGAGGTTTATCATTACCTGGAAAGGTGTAGTCCTATCGTATGAATCTGTAGGTGACAAGTTTCTTATCAAATTTTGTATTGTCTTGTATTAGTGGGAAAATTTTGTGGATACTCCATCAGAACACAGCTGAAGTACCATGGCCATGATCATGCATGACAATTTATTTCAACATACAGGATGGTGTCATTTGAAAAAACATAAACATGCTTGAACACTGGCTTTGACTTCCTGCCTTGTTAAAGTCAACGACCATGTTAATTTAAAAAAAAAAGGTACAATATTATTGAACAATTTGACTGATCGACCAATGAACAGTGTGACTTCTACAGCTGCTTCTGGCAGCTGAAAGGAAGATAGACCGGTTGTGAATATTGGGTTGATTTTATTATTTCAGGGTTTCTGTGAATGAGGGTAACACTACAGTAAGTCTAATGGTACTGAGGACAGGGGGGACATTTGGTAACGTGTCTGTGCGGTACTCTCCCCAGACTCAAGCTAACACAGTTGTCCCTGACGGGGATTTCATCCTCAGCCCACAGGTAAGGCCACGGGGCCAAGGGGTGGTTTGAAGTAATGTTTGTGTTTATAAGGTCTACAACAACGTAGTGTTGTGATGACAAGAGTTTTTGCCAGTACTCTTCTGTATCATGCAATTTAATGCACTTTTGTCTATCACATCAAGTAGAGCTGAAACCAATATATTGCACTACAAAATGTGTATCCACAGAAAATTAACGCTAATATCATAATTGTTGAAATTGTCCTATAACTTACCTGTTACCTCTTGTAGTACCTGTATTTCTCTCATGGAGAGGCCAGCCGGATGATCAGTGTACAGGTGTTAGAGGATGACATACCTGAGCCTGATGAGGAGCTGTTGGTTATCCTTGACAGTCCACAAGGGGGCGCTCTACTAGGGGAGAACACCCACGGTTGGTCAACACAGAGGAAGCTCCTGTTTTGTTTTACTTTGAATTACCTGATGTCTGAAATGTGTTTATTAGAAATTTTTTGTTAGTTTGTACGTTTCAAGGTAATTCATATCGATCTTTTCTGAAATATCCTCATTTTTTTATTATAATTCCATCTGTACTAGCATCTGTCCATCTAGCATTGTGAAGTTTGTACAGTTCTGTACAATTGTCTATACAGGTAAACTGTAATGGTAAACTGTTATTCTAATTCTAATTTGTATTCTTCTTGTGATATTAAAATAGGAAAAAAACATAGCCTCTTTTAAGACAACCTGGAAAACAATTATTGTATAAATGAAAGGTTTACACCAGGAACTGAGAATTAAAACCTGACCTGTATTGCCCATTTGAAATATTCTTAATAGTACATTGTTAAACACCTATTAAAATAATTGTATAAACTGAGAGTAAGTGAAAACATGATTGTCTTTTGTCTTTCCCAAGCCTCTGTAACAATCCTTGCCAACGATGATGCTGGTGGATTCATAACCTTTGACCTCAGTGACAACATAACTCTGACAGAACCAAGGGGGGTAAATATTGCTGACAGCGTGGCTAGCTTCCGCTTGCTGCGAGGGCCTGGTATATACGGAGTGGTCACTGTTCCATTCACAGTACAGACAGGGGCAGGGGAGGAAACCACAGATCTAACACCTGTCACAGGATATGTCACCTTCCAGGATAGACAGGTGAGGCTTTTTCCAAAGATTGTCTTGTTCCCTAATTTTGAGATATTGTCAGACTTACAAGGACACAAAATTGTGGCCATATAGGGTACAAAACAAAGAAAGCTCTAGCCCATAAAGCTGACCAGCTGCACATGAGAATAAGACCAATGGTGGTTAATTCCAAAAATAAAGAAATGAAAAATTGTCTTCAACAATTGTGGTAGCATCTTTCCTATTTCTACCTTGTTTTTTTTTTTTTTTTGCTTAGTAACCTGACCAGTGACATTTTATTAGAACAGCTAAACACTAAAGTATCAGTGAAAAGAAATGTACAAGCATTGGATCAAGTCATTTAATCACTCATCCTGCCATGTTGTCCCCTTTGACTAGATGTCTGCAGTGTTAGAAATCAGTGCTGTACAGGACGACTTGCCAGAGGTCACTGAGCAGTTCAAGGTCATTCTACAGGAGCCTATAGGGGGCGCTCAACTGGGCGCTATCCGACAACGAACCATCCTTATCCGAGAGAGCGATGCTCCCTATGGCTTGCTTCAGATCTACCCAACAGGAACTAGGTAAGACTTGAACAAATGGTTCCAGAAAAATTATGTATATACAACAAAGCATTAAGGATGTTAAAGAAAAAATGATGTAAGTAGTACCAAATAAATATCGTGTATTTGACATCTACAGTGTAAGAAAAGAAGAGAATGAGGATGATGTTTTGAACATCTTTTACACGTATGTGAACCAAATCTAAACATCATCCAAAAACAACATCCTTTAAAGACTACATATGTAACAGTAGTTTTCTTGTTGTTACTGTGTAGATTGAGAGATTTTGCTGGGTTTTTGTGCTTGTCATTATTCATATAATCTTTTGTTGGTTTTATGTTTATGTGTGTGAGTTGTTTTGCTTGCTTGTATGTGCCTGAAGAATGTGTAACAAATTAGCATATCGTCGCATGGGTACCATGATCAGCTGTGATATTCTACTCCTTCCAGTAACTGTATATGGCCATTAAAATTTTCTTGTTGCTCTTCAGGGACCCTCTCATTATATTACAAAACTGAGATGTATTTTGGGCTTCAAAGGTTTTTGTTGGTATTTTTTACTGTTAACTTCAGACTAAGTTTCCGAGACGTGGAAGAGAGCTCTGGTCTGTTACACTTTGATGTGGTCAGGTCACAAGGTCTTCAGGGAAACATTTCGGTGGACGTCCTCACACAGTCGGGGACCGCCTCTGTCTCTGGTAACACCTCCTCCTTCTCCATGGCAACCGTACAAAGCTTCACCCCTGCGACAACTCACTGTTGGTACGGTTTTCATTTCTATGGCGACACATTTGCTGTGATGTTGACAAAAACCACAGGAAATGTGTCAGGCTCAGTCATTGGTGGAAATGCATTGACACCTGCTATTGGACGATCTGTGCTATATGAATGGAAGGAGGGTTTCAGTCCTGTTCAGGTAAGTAGATCGAGATATCAGCGGTTGAAATGTCAAGATATTGAACTGCTATTGTTGTGATCAGCAACAGATGGATATTTTTGGTTGGGCTGACAATATATGTCAGAACAGCATTTTATACAGCATTTACTGGTTGACGTTGGCATTAGGTTATGTTACCTGGATAATTTCTGTTACTCAGATTACAACATGTGAACATTTACTCTTGGGAATGTGTTTGCTGGTCTACACCCTGTTGGAAATCAAAAATTTTGTAGTCCATCTGATGAGTGTAGCACCTAATAAGATCACATACAGCTGCTATAGTGGAGTTGCAGTGGTATTCTTACCCAAAACTTGCTCCTAGAAGTGGATAGACCTTGAGCATTGTGTAAAACACTAAAGAACATAAATGACTAAATAATCTCTGCTTGACATTTGTCAGGTGCTGGAGACAGATGGCGCCACCAGTGCTGTGAGTTTTGTGAAGGATGCTGGGACATACCTGGTAGTGACCAATGGGGGTGAAGAGGGCCAACGAGAAGCCTCCTCCAGAGTGTACAGGATGACGGAACAGGGCATGCTCAGTCTGGTACGTGACATTGTCTCAGGCTATGTAGTGCCTCAGCAGAATTGGCACTGTGGTGGTGCAGGTGCCATGGCAGCTCTAACAGAGTTCACCTTGATCCTTTGTTGTGTGTCTGGTGTTTTCAGGCTAGGATTTCAATGAGGCTACATAATATGTTGTGGAAGAAGACATCATCAGGATGTATTTGACAATGTAGACATCATCAGGATGTATTTGACAATGTAGACATCATCAGGATGTATTTGACAATGCAGAAAGCAAAGCTCATCAGGCAAACAAATGTCAACATTGGGCATGGCCTGCTACATGTATGTGTGGTGATGGGACTAAAATTATCGTGAAAAAGTCCCACCCATTGGCTCATGTACTTAGCATGGAATGTGTAAACCTGACCACTATCAAAGAAGTGAGAATTTGTAGAGGTAGGCAAATAAATAAATAAACAAATTCTGACGTGTCTGTAACACTGAACCAAATTAGAATGTGCTTCACATTGGTATTGAGTTACTCAATGATTCATCAACATTTTGTCCAGTTGGAGACACATATTTTTTCATGCCTTCCTTTATAGTGATTAACATATTTTAATCTTGCCCATCAGGTACAAGAAATAGCCACAGTAGGGGCTGAGGATGCCGCCTACTTCACCAGCAATGGTCAGTCATTCCTCGTGATAGCCAACGGTCAGTCCAGCTTGGGGACGACCATCCTCGACTCACTGGTGTACACCTGGGACAGTGGGCGGAGTCAGTTCAACGTGGTGCCGTGGCAACTGTTAGGAGGACGAGGGGCTAAGGCTGTGGAGGCGTTCACAATAGGATCAGACGTGTACCTGGCCATGGCAAACCATTATGACTCTGTGACTCGGCGCTTTGAGATTGAGTGAGTAAGGTCGTTAGTACAAGCAGGTGTCACAGTTGGTCAGGTGTGAGGTTTCCATATTATTACCTGTACATGATGTTTTTTTTGTTTATGATCCTAGTAGAAACTGCACTGTGAAAGGAAGGTTATTGCTACTTCTACATTGGCAGTCTTAGTTCTGTTTCACTTCTGGTGTTTTTAGTATATCAGTACGTTTGTACAGGTATCTGATTGTTAGTTGAAAGTGGTGATACAATTTGTACATCGACAGTATGGCTAAAAAAAAATTTGAGTGCAGATTAGCTTGTAACATAATATAAAGTCCACGAATTTTGGTCTCTATAATTTTACCCACTCAAATACGGGAGTTTCGAGTTTGAACTCTTATGTTGCTAAAAGTAAAAACTAGTTCTTCTCCTTCATCTGACATGTCAGAAATGTTAGGCAACGTTTGATCGCTTTACTTCACAGATCACCCATCTCACCGTGTTCAGGAGGTACAAATGACATTTCTTTTCTTCAGTAATTTCTTAAGTTCACAAACCTTCAACTCCTCAATTTTCAACATAGTTTGTACAGTCTAAATAACTTTTTGTGACACATTTTTAGACGCTCATGCTGTAATAAATGTTATCAGAAATAGTTGCCTAATAATTATGTCAAGTCATGTGGTACAGAAAGACTTTTGTTACCTTTTTGACAAATGAGTTCGAACTCTAAACTCCTCTGTTCTAAGGATCATGTTTGATACATAGCAAAACTTGTAGTGTATTGATATATTAATGCTTTAGTAAATATGAAGCATGAATTATTTCTGAAAATTTCCTTGAATCTTCTTTTTTCAGATCTGTTGTTTTCAAATTCCACGCAAACAACAAGTTTTCTATTTACCAATACATCCCAACTCAAGGTGCTACAGATGTCAAGCATGCCTTGATTGGAGGAGAGCATTATTTAGTTATAGCCAATGGGATGCTAGATGAGTTGAGCAGTGCGAGTCTGTCATCGGTGGTCTATAGGTGGGATAAAGCGGGACAAAGTTTCCAGTGGTTCCAGAACCTGGAATCTCAGGGCGCACAGTCAGTGGAAGTGTTTACTGGACCTGACCAGAGAGGTAACTTTCTTGAGAGATACTAGTACATGTTAAAAAAACAATTTTAAGATAACGTTTTAGATTCGGACAAATTTTTTATAGTGATTTGAATACACCTGCAATATCTTTTTTGTAAAACATGTTGCTTTGTACCAAAATTGAACTCAAAACGTTTTATTATATTTCCTTTCTCTGATGAGAAAGGCATCTAAAAACAGTTGGGATTTACTGTCATTTTCCAACCTATTTGCATGTTTGCAAGGCATTTACTCAAGTGTATTCTGAAGACATTTAGGCCTGTTCTGTGTAAATTATGCTTTTTGTGAAGCCCTGAAACTGGGCAATCTAACCAATGTAGCTTTGTCTCCAAAATCAAATTAAAAATGGGCATAAATTGCACTGAAAATTGCTCTTTCTTGAGCAAAAATGTTCAGGAATTATGGTATAAAGTTTATTACCGCAAAAAATTCAATATATGTTAATAAAGCATTGTTGAGTGTGTAGAGTCAAAATATTACAAAGGCTATGGTAATTATATCTTGTTTAATTATTACTACTCTATTATACCCCAAAAATACATTAAAACCCCCCCAAAAATATACATTCTGCTCTGAATGCATATCTGCCTTTTCCTCCGCAGTATATATCATCATCGCTGATCCTGTCGCCAACTCCACCGTCTTTGTCTGGGATGTGACTCAGCTGAAATTTGTCCTGGTGTGGCAAGCTAGGCCGGCCTCTCATGTCTCTGTCGTAACTGTCAATCAGCCGACAGAGCAGGCTGTGTTAGTTACCCTGGCTAACCCAGACACTGAGCCGGGTTCCACCCTGTATCAGGTCACCATGGTCAGAGATAGTGACTTCATTCCCAGGTAAACATTGCTTACTGTTTGCGTATTGAGACTTACATGTATAGTAGCAAAGACAATCTTTTGATGTCTCTATGTATGGTGCTTCAGGGGCCGATTCCACAAAGCCATTTCTTACAAGTCAAGATTTCAAATACGATTTTAGAGCTCATTTTTGGGGCTGTATATTATCATCAGACAGATGTGTGAAAATTTCAACCTCCTATGTCAAAAACTAGGTGCAGTGATGATGTTTTAAATTTTGACTTAATCAGAAATGGCTTTGTGGAATAGGGTCCATGGGTCCTAACAGGGGCGCTTAATAACATTACATCTAACAGTGTTAATAGAAATTGGTCATCTGAAAGTAGTTATCTGATAAAATGACTAGATCAGTGTCACATCACTTTTTGTGATTGTTTGAGTGATACCCTGAAGATGTGAGAACTGTTACACTATTATAAGACCTGAAAGTCATTATAGCGATTATTTTACTATTAAATACAGTCATTTAATTTCAGTGAAGATGTATCAGTTGTCAACTCCCAAATCATTTCCGTTATCGTTTGATGGTGTGCTGTGGTTTGGGCACCTGTATTCCAGAAAACTTTATATCCAACATTTCTAACATTAAATGCACACCTGACTTTGCACCTGACTGTGTGTAGGACAACCAGCCTGACCTTTGCCCCTGGAGAGACATTGAAGCAGACGTCTGTTGTCGTGCTGGAGGATGACCTTCCTGAGGATACTGAAACCTTTTATGTCGCCCTGAGCAACCCACAGGGAGGAGCTGAAATCGGGGCCAATCAGAAAGTTTCCATCAATATCTTATCCAATGATGATGCCCATGGAGTCATTGAATTTGCAGAGGTCAGTGCGAGGGCTTTTGTGTTGTGTATTGATATTTTTCTGATTTGAGAACTTAATGTAAGGTACATGTGACAAAACTTGTTGGTGTAAACTTGTTGTTAAATAAAGTATTATGTCTGTATGTTTGGGTTTTATGTTGTACTCAAGGAATTTTCATCATATGACGATGAGGTGTTAAAGAAAGTGATTGAGTAAAGTTTTGTCCTGATAATTTTCTTAAATCTATTATTTTTCAGGACTCCTTGGACAGAAGAGAAGCAGAAATTCCCCGTAAGGATAACCCTGTCCAGTTGACCGTGAGGCGTTACCGTGGTAACCATGGTCGTGTTGTAGTAAGATGGCGTCTCACAGGAGACCAGAGCTCCCAGGACATAACGCCACAATCAGGACTGGTAACCAAAGCTCCTTTTTTTGTTTTTTTTTCAAAATATGCATCATATAATGATAAGGGGTGTCAGGACTGAAATAGTCTAGGGAAATTAAAGAAGTTTCCTGTTTTCACCATTGACATCTTTTTTTGGTTAATTTTTTCTGTGAGGGTTCTGCTGATAATGAATTTATTTATTTATTTATTTTCTTTGATTGGTACTTTACGCCGTACTCAAGAGTATTTCACTTATACGATGGCGGCCAGCATCATGGTGGGAGAAAACTGGGCAGAGCCCGGGTGAATCTCATGATCATTCGCAGGTTGCTGGCAGACCTTCCCATGAACGACTGGAAAGGAAGTCAGCATGAGCTGGACTTGAACTCACAGTGACCGCATAGGTGGGAGGCTTTCTGGGTCATTACGCTGCACTAGAGTGCTAACTAACTGAGCACTGAGAATGAAGAAAATAAACATACTGTCTATGAACTGTGGATGCAGTTAATGAATTTTTGTAATGTATACACTAGTGGATATTTTTTTCGCAGAAAACAGAATTGGAGAAAAAACTTTATTATCTTTATATTTATTGATGCCCATGCATGTAAAACTCATTCCCATGCATCAAATAATTAGATAAATAAATGAATGAAATACTGACATGATGTGCAGCTGTTATAAATCTGCAAAGATAGTGTGATCATGACATTATCTGTGCGGACACCTGTGTTTACAGGTAGAATTTGGGTCTGGTCAGAGCATAGCCACAATCAGCCTGGTCATCAAGGATGATCTCCTACCAGAACTGGCAGAACTTACCTACGTCACCCTGGAAACGATTGTGGAGCCAGGCACAGGGCTGTTGAATAAGGGGGCAGTTTTAGGTAAGTCTAGTTGGTTCCTTGGAAGCCAAACCACAAATTAGCCAAGGGGCACAGCATGCAGGTATGTACTAGGTAAAACCTAGGATATATTTCATATTCATTGTATTGTTATAAATTTTGATGCTTTTTGTATTTTTGGTACAGATTTACAGTAGTCTTATCAGTAACATTACAATCATACTTGTGTGTAGATATAATTACAAATGTATAACATACTTTTAATTTGTTACAGTATAAAAACAGATTTATGCATTTTTACATGATCACCGTCTGATTAACATACCTGTAATGTCCTGTTATTGTTATCCAGGACCTAACCGCGTGGCCCGCCTGACTGTGCTAGCCAGTGACTCCCCCCACGGGGTGGTGTACTGGGAGCTGTCATCCGTCGAGGTGGCGGAGCCAGAGGGCACTGACTCCACCGTCTTGTTGAACATCATCCGTGAACAGGGAACTCTGGGAGACATCCAGATTTCCTACAGGTCTGTTATCTCCCATAGAAATAGTGGAATTGGTGTGATTTTTGTAGTATTGTAGTGTAAACGTCAACTGGGGATATGTTTTTATGTTAAATCAGTCATTTTTACAGATTAATGTGCCTGAAGTCATTTCTACCAAACACTTTTGACCCAGTTACTGTACAATGGCTGTGATATAATTTAGTTTTGAATCAGTGCAATACTTTAGACAAAATTAAGTGTTAAAATGATGTAAAAATATATGTATCACTTTATTTCATTTATATTGGGCCATGCTCCTCAGTTTATGTCCATAAAGCAACCACCTGAACTTTCCATCAGTTTTGCTGTAAATCGTGAGTTTTTCACTATTGACTTCACGATTATATTCGGGCAGTGTTTTACACCATACCCAGTGAACTTCTCTTATATCAGTTTTATAGGCTGTGCATGGAGAGCACATGATGTGATGAGAAATTCTGCTGTTTTCTTGTTATCCAGGACCAGTGAGGCCGTACAGTATGAGAGGGAAGAACAGGCAGCTTCTGGTCAAGACTATGTGGCCACTCAAGGCAAGGTCATCATCAGGGATGGGGTGAAGAAGGGCACTGTCCCAGTACAGCTGCTGAGGGTAAGTCACAGGGTCATCATCAGGGATGGGAGGAAGAAGGGCACTGTCCCAGTACAGCTGCTAAGGGTAAGTCACAGGGTCATCATCAGGGATGGGAGGAAGAAGGGCACTGTGCCGGTACAGCTGCTAAGGGTAAGTCACAGGGTCATCATCAGGGATGGGAGGAAGAAGGGCACTGTGCTGGTACAGCTGCTTCGGGTAAGGCACATGGGGTGAAGAAGGGCACTATCCCGTCATAGATACCAGACAGGTGAGCGCCATCAGTGTGCTGTGCTAACATGCAGGCTAATCTCTTGGCCTCCCCTGCAGAATGTGTACTGTTCTTCAGCTGTCACAAGGGACTTGGAGAAGAATAGCCCCCTATTCTGTCAGTAGATCCTGAGTCAGAAGCACGTTAGTGGATAACGATCACGTATTTGTATCTGTGCCTGTTTTTTATGTATTCTTCTTTCTGATAATATATAGTATCAATAAATGTCGACTACTTATAAAAAATTCTTCGTTTATTATGACAAATGACATGGTTGTAATTTATTGGAATTACTTTTCCAGCCAGTCACCCGTTAACACACCTGTACACACCTGTATTTCAGGATGACTTACCTGAGCTAGGAGAGGTGTTCTTGGTGAACCTGACAGGTGTGGTGTTGCTGACGGGTACTGCAAGCCCTGGAGAAGGACCCAGTGTGAGAAACCCCGGGAACAGTGTGGCTGTGACGATACAAGAAAATGACAACGCCCGGGGACTGGTTCTCTTTGATGTACTCACGGTCAGTAGAGGACTGTCATCTAATCTCTGGTGTCTGTCAAACTTCAGTCATTATTAGTATTTCAATTTGAAATGTTTTCAAAGCTGACTTCGGTGGTCTAGTGATAAGAGGGTCCATCTCGAAGCCAGGGGATCCAGGTTCAAGTCCAGGTCAGGTCATACCAAAGATCTTTAAATATGGTACTTGTTGCTGCCTCGCTAGGCGCTTTGAGTGGTTAGAGCAAGGAAACAGGATTGGTCGGCACGGTGTTAGTAAAATGTGACCGGGCAGGGTGTCATGAATGGTGTCTTTGGCATGACGTTTCAGTGGTGGCAGCACTTAAGTGGCATGGACTTGCCCTGCCACAAGAGTACACACTATATGCACAAACCAGAAATCTCCTAGTCATCATATAAGTGAAACATTGTTAAGTATGATATTAAAGCCCAAGTACTCACTTACTCACAGCTCACTTTTTGATTTGTCGTTTTTCAGAACAAAAAAATGTTTGGACATTTGGTAGAACTAAACCCAGAATCATAAATAATTGTATGTTATGGTGCAATAAGACTGCTCAGAAGACCACATATATGCACCCTGGCTTGCTATCAAATCCATAGAATAGAAAAACGATGATGATTAATTGATGTATTTATTTATTTGATTGGTGTTTTATTTCACTTAAATGACAACAGCCAGCATTATGGTGAGAGGAAACCTAGCAAACCCACAGCCATGCGCAGGTTGCTGGCAGACCTTCCCACGTACGGCCTGAGAGGAAGCCAGCATTGGTGGGAGGCTTCTGGGTCATTACGCTGTGCTAGAGAGCTAACCAACTGAACCACGAAGGCCTGCGATGATGATTGAGTGAACAGCTATAAAATAATAGGTCTACATCTAGAAAGGGAACCACATATTAAATATCATGGAGTGTTTTGAGTGATTATTTAAATTGGCTGACCTAAACTTGAATGGTATTTATGTTTGATATATTTTGTTGTGCCTTTCAAGCAGTCCAGTCCAGTATTTATGTGTTTGGTTCCCTTTCACTTCAGAATACAGAGGGCCGTGTGGATACATACGAGGCTTACGGAAGAAACCACACCCTGGCCCTCAAGGTAGCCCGTAGGATTGGCTACTTTGGTGCTGTTCTGGTCCAGTGGCAGGCTTACCATCGGGAGACGACCATCGCAGATCTGACCCCCTCCAGCGGCACTGTTAGGTTTGCCCCTGGGGCAAAGGAGGCGTACATCTACATCACCATACTGGACGATGATCTGTTTGAACCAATGGAGGTGGGTCTGGTCATAGATGTACTGGTATTAGCTTGTATTCATAAATCTCTTTTCTGCCACTGAGATTATAACACATTTTGTAGGGCGTCTCCATTCATTGGAAAAATTCTTCGTACTTTGAATTTTCACATTCCCTTGCCATTGCTGTTCAAGGGGTCTCTATTGACTATAAGAGGTCAACTATGCTCACATCACTGTTTTAACATTTGTCTTCCATGAACAATATGGGCGTGCAACAGCTGAGAAAGTTCTTCAGTAATCTGCCAAATGACACTGGTTCTATTGAGCGAAGAATTTACTATGTGGGTTTCACCAGGATTTGAACTTCACAGCTAAATTCGAGTGCTCTACCAGCTGAGCTAAAGGGAAATTGCCACTTAGTGGAGTTAGTATTAAGCACTGGAATGCTGCTCCTGATACACAGGACACTCCAGTTTCCTCCATTCATAAACCTGACCCCTGTTATATAAATGAAAAATTCCTGAGTGTGTTTGTCTTGTCCAACAATGAAATAAATAAATAAAAACAGTAATGTAAGTGCTTTATCCTTTTTCTCACATATCTCTTGGTTTAAGAAGATTTGATGAACTCTTGGTGAATACACTAGTATGATTTGATACAGATGTGCGTAAATTTCTTTCAGCAATTTGATGTCAAGTTGATTGGCACAAGTGAAGGGGCCAGCTTGGGAGCTATCAGCAATGTGCGGGTGGCTATTCTGAAGAATGACTCACCGAGGGGCCTCTTTGGTTTTGTCAACACAGAGGTAGGTCTGTCATAAGCTCACACGTCATTACTTTCCATCAGTGAATTAAAGCTACACATTCGCTACCTGTTACCTGTTTTTAACGGATAACAGCTTTAATCCAGGTATGATAGTCGTCCTTTATGAAAACTTCATCTGCCCTACTTTCGATGTTGTATAAATCCTGTTGGGAGTAAAGTATTAACAAGTAGTTCACCAGTCAAGGAAACAAATAAATTACAAGGAATTCACAGGTATTTGATATGTTCCACATTACAGTGTGTGATTAATGATTAGTCATTATGATTAATCCGTGTGTGTATTGACTTGTAGGTGTCTGTGGCAGAGGCCTCATTCCCAGGAGATCCTAATGGGCGTGTGACCCTAACTGTCTCCCGCAGGGTGGGGACAGAGGGCGTAGTGCCCGTACAGTGGAGGCTGAACGCAGAGGCACAGAATGACTTTGATCCACCTCGCTCTGGTCTGCTAACGTTCCAACATGTAAGTCTCTTAGCACTCATGTCTGGAGAACATGACTACTTGTAGTAGTTCTATCCAACTACATAATTTTGGCCTCATCTTGGGCTTACAGCTATAATTAATAACCGAGCCAAATTGAAGAAAATAAAGCATTTTGTAATGTTATAGTATATTCCTGAAATTAAAGATAAGGAACTGGAAAATCAGATCTGGAGTTTATTCTAATGATCAACTTTCTTACTGAAACAAAGTGCTGAAAACAAAGTGGGTTATCCTGAAGGCTTGTTGCCTTTTGTTAAAATCAAAGTTGCCATTATTGTTCATCTGAAAATCAAACCTCTGCAGGGTGAAGCGCAGAAAACAATCATGCTGACAACAAAATCAGATGGGATTCTGGAAGGTGAGGAGGAGTTTGTTGTGTCCCTTGTGTCAGCAGAAGATGCAGACATTTCCCATGACAACGGTGATGCCACAGTGATTATCTCCCCTGACCCAGGCTCCAGTGGTACTGTCTCTATTCTGCCTGCATATCGTCAGATTTACATCGGTGAACCTGGTGAATCTAGCCCCACCTACAGGGGCCGGGCAGAGGTTGTTCTGTCACGCGGAGCTGGGATTTTCAGCGAAATCACAGTCACATGGTCTATAACTCCACGCTCCATAACGGCATTCGCACAACTTGAAGGATCTGTAAAGTTTGCCACACTTCAAGAAACAGCTACCATCACCGTACAGGTAAAGACACAAAGAAAAGACAGATTTCTGAAGTTCTCCGCCATTTTTGCCTGTTTTCATGATCTTTTAAAGGGCAACGTTCTGTGTCAACTTTTAGATAAAATTACACTTCTTGCCTGTATGGCCATTCCAGCAAAGGTAGTCTGCCTTGATGTGTGGAAAAATGATCACAGAAACATGAGGTATTATTGGATGTGACTGGCTACAGTCACCTGACGAACTGCTAGACTTAAGATCTGCAGCTCAGCCAGAGGATGTCCCACAAGCTAAAGGTTTATTGTTCTCAACTTGATTTGTATATGTTAAAAAGTCAAGCTGCAAAGAAAATACTTTTCAACCATTTGTTTTTATTCTTAACTTCTTTTGTTTTGGTTTACCATTAGGCAAGAGATGATGCCGAACCAGAGCTGTCTTCCTTGTTCAATCTACAACTGACATCAGCAACAGGTGGCGCTGTCATTTCTGCTGAACAAGGAGCAGCAGTCTCAGAGGTTGTTTTTGTTGCAACCGACTACCCTCATGGGCTCTTCCAATTTCCTCCCCCTGACAGAATGCAAGTGTCAGAAGATGAAGGCTTTGTAAGTTCTCTAATGGCCACATACTTCATAGTAGAACTTACACCTTACGGAGCTACTTTTAGCTTTTGTGATGGAATAGTTTGGTCAAATGATGAATGATGTTGGGTACAGATTTCTTCAGTTGGTGTTCTCTCACTTGATTTTGATGCAAAGTTACAAAAAACCTGCAGCCTGTGGTCATTTGTTGAGGCAAGAACATTTTACCTTACTCATGTCAAACAAGATGATTTCACTACCAATTGTTCACTTTCTGTAGAAAAAGAGATACAGGTGACCTGCAAGACCTACTTTCACCCAAAACAGATTTACCCAGTGAAGTATGTGTATTTTTTGGAAACAGGAATTCACACTGCACAGTGTACTGAATGTCACAAGACATCCTTGAAAACAAACAAATATATGTACTTTCCAAAAAAAAGGAGTGAAGCTTTACTTCTGTCTCTTTTACAGGTGACTGTTCCTGTGGTTAGAGAGTATGGCAACCGAGGCCGAGTAGATCTGACCTATGTGACCTCTGCCGGAACAGCTCTGGCCAATCAGGACTTTATGCCCAGCTCAGGGACCTTGACCTTTGAAGAGGGAGAAAGGAGTAAGAGTGTGCGTGTGGACGTGGTGCAGGACTCCGTACCTGAAGGGCCAGAGGATTTCTACCTCAACATCACTGGTGTTCAGCTGTTGTCTCCTAGGTAAACTAACAAAGTTAATTGTTATGAAAATTGTTTTCACAGTGAAAAATTTTAAATTGAAATTTGAGCCAGAAAGTTTAATGTAATGGTTTATTCATTTAGGTGCAACTTGCTTTGTTGTTTACAATCTGCTATACTCATTGTTATTAGTCCAAATTACATTTTAAAATAAGAAGAAACATGAGATGTTATTCATGTTATGAAAAGATCAGATCAAGTGATAAAAAATTGTTAGCATTTATAAAAAGTTACACATGAATGCTATAGTCTTGAATCTTAGGATGTATCTGGATATAGGCTTGAATATATTTAACTGGAAATATATAAGTATTAAATTGTCTGGTGATAACAGTGACATTTATATAATGTTTCCATGCTCTTTACAGTGACAATAACTATACAGACCTGGGTGGACTGACCATTGATATGAAACCAGCTGTCGGACCAATCAGCTTCAAGACTGTGGTCATTGACAAGAATGACAACGCTGAAGGAACTCTCTTGTTTGATTCAAGCGCTTTACAGACAATTGGTGAGAACCTCGGATGTATGCTTACGTGTAGCTGTGCATGACATTCTCAAAAGTGCTTAAATGATTAATGAATGACAGAACTATTTAGTTGAATAAGCTAGTAACCCCCTCAATTATTCAGGTCTTCATTGAATTTGCCAGTGAGTAAAACTTGTATTATCTTACTCAGGCATGGGTTTGGTGTGAATTAAATAAGAGATATATATGTTTATTTTAAGTTGGTTTGCTGTTGAGGTCACCAGTTACATTTTACATGAAAAGGTCCTTAATATTTTACATATTCATATACATTTTGCCAGCTCACTTTTGTGTTTGAATTTGTATGTTGAGACGTTATTGGAGCACAATTGTCCTATTTTCCATGCAGTGAGGGAGGAGGATGGAATAGCCCGGCTGGCTGTTACACGCGTTGGAGGGACGTATGGCGAGGTCAAAGTGCGTTACCGGGCGGAGAACCTGACAGCTACGGCTGGGGTGGACTACAGCCTGACCCCCGGGGAAGTCGTCTTCCTGGATGGGACCGTCCATAACAACGTCAGCATCAATGTCATGGACGACTTGGAGAGAGAACAGGCTGAGACTTTCAGGGTCGTTCTAACTTCTGTGTCAGGTGAGTCACACTTAAAATCACCATTCTTTTATATGGTTTGAAGTTTTATCTCTCAGACAAGAAGGATGTTAACCCTGGCATGAAGCTGTGGTCAAAGGCTATGGCTTTCACATACATCCATTAATCCACCCATCCAATTCCATTTATTGTTAAAACCTTCTTGTCCAAGTTGGTGGCCTCCGTGGCTCAGATGGTTAGCGCGTTAGCGCAGCGCAATCACCTAGAAGCCTTCCACCAATGCGGTCGCTGTGAGTTCAAGTCATGCTCACTCTCCAGTCATATGTGGGAAGGTTTGCAGCAACCTGTGGATGGTCGTGGTTTCCCCCAGGCTCTGCCCGGTTTCCTCCCACCATAATGCTGGCCACCATTGTATAAGTGAAATACTCTTGACTATGGTGTTAAACACCAATTAAGTAAATAAATAAATCTTATCCAGTTCATGTGTGATTATGATGTTAAGTCAACTTGTTAATCTCTTTTTAAGAGGGAAGACTTTCACATAAGGTTAACATTATGTGATGACAGCCATGGTCAAGCTATTTTATGTTGTTGAATTTTTTTCACAAGATGTTTTCCGAGTGAGTTGTCTATTTTGTGTAGCCTTTCCGTTTACCTCATTACCTTTTTATGCCAGTTGATAAATTGAAAACTACGAGACTTTCAGATCAGGTGTGAAATTAATTGTAATAATAATCAGTCTACTTCACCACCCCATGTTAATAAAAGCATACTGGCCTCCTGACACCCCTGGGCAATCTTATCACAAGAAACAACATCTGTACCAATTGATTGATAAACTTTATTTACAGAGGGCTGGTAAACTACTGATCTACAACAGCTGCGTGACAAGATCAACTGTTTCTTACCTCTCATAGCCCGTAATGTGATTATCAGATGACAGGTTTTTTGGATTCCACTACAGTTTATCAGATTTCAGATTTTCCCTTTGAATTGAGTGGTGCTGATTTATTGGATTAATTAAGACATCATCAAGTAGGTGTGGCCTTTGATCTGATGTTAACATTGTATTGTGCTTGGGTACTCACTCTTCAAGAAGATAAACAAGCGAGGCTTCAATAGTAGTTTTATTTTTTCTTACATCCTTTGCCACTTGTCCTAATCTTACTCACCTTGCAGAGGAAATGTATACAGAGAAATGCGATCAGTATGCGCATAGTATTATGACCAGCTAAACAAAAGTTCAGAACACCACATATCGTGTCACAGTAATAGTTGGTTTTAATGCGACCAGCCTGTGTTACTGGGCCAGACAACAGTCAGACAAATATTAGTGTTCATTTTGTATGTTTGTGAATAGTATGGAAGTTGACTTATCTTTTGTTTATGTGATGAATACAGTCAGCTTTTGGAGAATGAATGCAGGTCACAGCATTGAGTAAGATAAATAAATAAACAGTAATATTATTGATGTTTCTGAATGTATGACTTCTTTGAGTATTAGGTCATATGTGATATCAGTCCTATACATGTATGTCCCATGATGGGAAGCAGCTCAAGCATTTTGTCATTCAGGTTATAAGATAAACACTTCACAGAGAAAAAGCGTACAGGTGCAAAGGCTTCTGTGAGCTATTGTTGTTCAGTCATTTGGACTGTCAGTCCTTTACTTCCATGACAACATTGTGAACATGCTGATTGTGATTATGCATAGGGCACAGCTGTTAGGCCTTAGCTCTTCTACTGCTGTGACAGATGGGGTGTGCAGGTATATAGAGAGAACAAGACTTCTCACCTCTCTACCTGGTCCTATACCCGACTCAGGTGTTCATCCACCACAGGTGCCATTTTTACCCACTTAAACTACAATCAGTTTTCACATTAGTTCACTTCTGGAGCTAATGGGCTTTTGTAAGTGTGATCAAAGTCTCTCGTTGTGATGTTTTATACATCCTTTTTGTACACAAAATATGTTTATATATGTGAGTTTAACAGTTATTTCCATTTATTGCTGAATAATTTATTTACCTGTTAAAGCTATTGTGAAGACTTTGATCGCATTTTTTTATCGATTTACTTTTGTATGTGGGCTAGATTTTCCTGGCATTGATAAACTCAGTGTTTTCTTAGTGATTAATTTCTTCATTGGTTCCCTGAGCACTCACCTGTCGACACCTGCTGTGACGGCTATGCAGGGCACCCATTGACTGGGTGTTGACGTGACCCATGATACAGTGTAACCTTGCTGTGACTGACAATAGCCAGCTGGCTGAGAGGTGTGAATGTATATACAGAGTCGGCCATGG
Source organism: Acanthopleura granulata (assembly GCA_016165875.1). Classification (NCBI taxonomy): domain Eukaryota; kingdom Metazoa; phylum Mollusca; class Polyplacophora; order Chitonida; family Chitonidae; genus Acanthopleura; species Acanthopleura granulata. The sequence continues at coordinate 3,700,126 of JABBOT010000005.1, forward strand.
CTGCGCTAACAGGCTGTCTCGCTCTCAGTCTCACCGTAGTCTCCCCGAGGCTCTGCATCATGCACTTTCTCTCTGTCGCTGTGATATATGGCTTCTGTTATACTCTAATGATCGTCAGGAAAGGTAACTAGAATTATCCCCGTCTTCAAACTGTAATGTTTGTCTCCAGCAGTGTTTGCGAGCTGTCAGTTTCTATGAATTGGATAAGAGAATCAATTATGACATAAATGGATATCTGGAATGTATCCATGTTGGGCACATTGTTTATATTGTGGCTCCTTGTAACATGATAATTGAGTACTGTCAGTTCATTTGTATGTTGCTTTATGCAAACGTTGCTGCAGGATTTGTTTTTTGTTTTCTTTCTACAAAATACTATCAGCATTCCAGTCAAAGCATAAAATCTAGGTAGAATTTAGGTTTGACAGTTGCCTTGAAGGAAAAACACGGCGTGCATCCTTATGATATGAAAGTATTGGCCCCAAATGTCTCTTATAAATTGAAATTTGTTTGTTGTGTGATGGGGATTTTATGTGCCTACATCTTGTCTTCATGCCCAGTTTAGCCACTGAGCTAATCATTGGGTCACAGAGTCAGGGTGTTACCTGTTGGCTGGAAAAAGTGTAGGATTTTAAAACTCAAATTCTTTAATTTCATAGAATTACATGTAACCAACATTTTTTTTCCTTTTACAACGGATATGAAATCAAATAAATGTGCAGGAAAAATCAAATAGTTCAAATAGTCCTAACAGAAGACACCAATATGAACTCGTCTTGTAACGGTTTTCTTGATTCTAGAAGAGGAGAGATTATAAATGAAAAAAATAGTTATTGGTTTTGATGAAGTTGATAAAGCTTGATTTCTGTAAATATTACTTACTGATACCATTGACATTTCATTGCTGTTTTGTTTGTAGGACAAGAGGGGCCCGGCACCAGGGAACATCAACACAGCCCCAGTTACCATTTTTCTATGTATGTTTTCTTTTTTTACAGGAGGGGCCCAGTTGGGGAGTAGCACCTCAGCTACGTTGACCATTTTCTCTGTTCAGTGTTTTGTGCTTTTGCAGGAGGGGCCTAGTAGGGTAGTAGCACCACTGCCACGGTTACCATTTCCTCTGTATGTTTAATGTTCAGACTGGATGGGCCTAGTCTTGGAATAGCACTACATCCCCAGTTACCATTTTCCCTATGTTTTATGTGTTTTGCAGGAGGGGCCCAGTTAGGGAGCAGCACCACAGCCACGGTTACCATTGCCAAGTCTGATTACCCCAACGGGAAGTTTGACTTCAAGGGCTCCATTGACATCATGCTGCCCAACCCCAGCTCAGAGGTGACACAGGAAGTGATTGTACAGAGGTCAGGAGGATTGCTGGGACAACAAACGGTACAGAAATTCCCTCCTTTGTTATCCTTTTGTTTGGAATATAAATTCACAATTTTTTAAGGCTTTTAAATTTATTTATTTATTTGATTGGAGTTTTACACCATACTTATGAATATTTGACTTCTACGACGGTGACCAGCATTATGGTGGTGATAATCCGGACAGGGCCCGGGGGAAACCATGACCATCCACAGGTTGCTGGTGAACCTTCCCATGTACTGCCGCAGAGGATAGGCTTTTAAAGGTGGTACATTGGGAATGACACGTGCACAATTTGTGTATATAAATATATCAGGTATGATTTACCAGCAAAAATGGTATTCAAAATCTATTAAATGGCGTTATCTTTATGGTTTATGTCCTTTAATGGTAAAGCTTATTTTGGGCATAAAAATTCACCGATTGGGTTTGTCAGTGTGATCTGGTTCTCAGATAATGTGAATTTTGGGAGAAGACAGTTCTCAAACTCTCTGTGTGTTGTATTTTACAGGTATCATGGAGAATCTTGGGCCCTAACAACCCAGGGCAGGTGTTGGCTGACACCTCAGACATTGCCTACAGGGTGAACAACGTGGACGTGACCCAAGGGACGCTGGTGTGGGGTGACGGGGAGGGCAGTGAGAAGAGAATCACACTGTACATCAAACCTCACAACGGCTGGGAGATACAGAAGCAGTTTGTCGTAGAGATATTCAGTATCACCGGGGCGCCGTCTGGAGTTGGAGATGGGGAGGCAGATCCTGTCCGCTCTAGACTCACTCTCACTGTAAGGGGATGGTGTGACCATATTAGCAGTTTCTATCACAAGTTCAAAATGTTTGTCATTGAATTGCAACTTGTGGATCATTGTGGTCAACCAGGAATGAAAAGCACTAGTTACCTGTAAAATGTAACCTGTATGCAAATTGCTGTATTCACCTAATGTTTAGCTAATTTAAGTGTGTCACTTTTTACTTGTTTCTAATTTATTCATGACATCCCTTTTTCCACTTAAGAGTTTTTGTGTGAAGGTTGATAAACTTTTATCTTGAAAACCTATCTGATTTATATACCGCTAACTGGTGGGCACAGTGCTGAACCATCAGCGTAAGGACAAGTTATCTGAAATTTGTAACCAAGACATGTACTTGTAACGTGTACTTGTAACAGAAGGGCTCCTCTGCTGTGGCAGAGAAACTATACACTTAAGAACATCCATGAATAAGGGACTAATGGTTTGCTGTAAATGATGTTGTAATGTTTATGTCTGAAGTTATATTTAAATATCACTGGAATATTCTAAATTCCAGTCAGCTAGAAGGCTGTTGAAAACCTAGTTGTGTGTTTTGTATGAACAGGTGAAAAAGTTCGGAGACCCGAATGGCATCATCCTGTTTGGGCAGATAGCCCAGTCTACGCGAACTGTTGACGAACCCACAGGCTCCACCTTTACCTTACGCTTCCCCGTATTACGACGAGTGGATACTGGAGTTATAGGAAATATTATGGTGAGAAGTGATTTTTTTGTGTGTTGCATATTTGGTGATTTTGTCTCTTGTCTTGTGTACATTGCTTTGAGTGTTGCATATCTGGTGATTTTCTCCCTTGTCTTGTGTACATTGCTTTGTGTGTTGCATATCTGGTGATTTTCTCCCTTGTCTTGTGTACATTGCTTTGAGTGTTGCATATCTGGTGATTTTCTCTCTTGTCTTGTGTGCATTGCTTTGAGTGTTGCATATCTGGTGATTTTCTCCCTTGTCTTGTGTACATTTGCTTTGAGTGTTGCATATCTGGTGATTTTCTCCCTTGTCTTGTGTGCATTGCTTTGAGTGTTGCATATCTGGTGATTTTCTCTCTTGTCTTGTGTGCATTGCTTTGAGTGTTGCATATTTGGTGATTTTCTCCCTTGTCTTGTGTACATTGCTTTGTGTGTTGCATATCTGGTGATTTTCTCCCTTGTCTTGTGTACATTGCTTTGAGTGTAATTTTCTCCCTTGTCTTGTGTACATTGCTTTGTGTGTTGCATATCTGGTGATTTTCTCCCTTGTCTTGTGTACATTGCTTTGAGTGTTGCATATCTGGTGATTTTCTCCCTTGTCTTGTGTGCATTGCTTTGAGTGTTGCATATTTGGTGATTTTCTCCCTTGTCTTGTGTGCATTGCTTTGAGTGTTGCATATCTGGTGATTTTCTCCCTTGTCTTATGTACATTGCTTTGTGTGTTGCATCTCTGGTGATTTTCTCCCTTGTCTTATGTACATTGCTTTGTGTGTTGCATATCTGGTGATTTTCTCCCTTGTCTTGTGTACATTGCTTTGAGTGTTGCATATCTGGTGATTTTCTCTCTTGTCTTGTGTGCATTGCTTTGAGTGTTGCATATCTGGTGATTTTCTCCCTTGTCTTGTGTACATTTGCTTTGAGTGTTGCATATCTGGTGATTTTCTCCCTTGTCTTGTGTACATTGCTTTGAGTGTTGCATATCTGGTGATTTTCTCCCTTGTCTTGTGTGCATTGCTTTGAGTGTTGCATATCTGGTGATTTTCTCCCTTGTCTTGTGTGCATTGCTTTGAGTGATGCATATCTGGTGATTTTCTCCCTTGTCTTGTGTGCATTGCTTTGAGTGTTGCATATCTGGTGATTTTCTCCCTTGTCTTGTGTACATTGCTTTGAGTGTAATTTTCTCCCTTGTCTTGTGTACATTGCTTTGTGTGTTGCATATCTGGTGATTTTCTCCCTTGTCTTGTGTACATTGCTTTCAACTTATCTATCTGTTATCAACCTGTTAATCCCGTCTGAGGGACTCGGTGGCCAAGTGATTAGCATGCTAGTGCAGTACATTGACAGTGGCGTTCTTAATCTGGCCACCGCTTTATAAGTGAGATACCACTTAAGTGTGGCGCATGGTACTAGTCAAACAAATAAATAAATATCTCTGTATAAACTTGGGATGGTGTTTTCCCTGTCACCTGTGAAATGCATGTGTAATATCATGGGGAATTAGAAATTGTTCCTCCACCATGTAGGTTGACTGTATATAATTTTGTTGACATTTTGTGCTAAAGATTAAATGGGTTAAAATACATTGTGGTGTAGTATGTATTTTATTTGCATTACACTTGACGTTACCAGGTGTTCTGGGATGTGATAGGGCCCGTAAGTGAGAACAATGACATCTTACCTCTGTCGGGGTCGGTGGCACTGGAGAATGGGGTGCGTACAGGGGAGATAATCCTGCAGATACTGCCTGATGACATACCTGAGCTGACAGAGAACTTCCAGCTGAGGCTGCTACGTGTGGAGGGAGGGGCCGAGATTAGCCCCACCCATAACTCCTCCTCCTTCAGTGTCAGGTACGAAGGCAGACATTAAATCTGCTGTGATAGCTCCTTTCTGGCGTGGTAACATTAGTTAGGGCCATGTGTGACAAATGTTTGTACATACGCCAAATTATGATTTGAGTTTTTAAGATGTGTTTATTAATTTGCAGCTTATGTAATGCCTGAGAGATGCATTTTCTGCAAAAATGGAGTCAATAAAATCAACTAAAGATTTAAGTACACTGCACATTCTACCCATGTGTTTTTAATAACACTAACTACATATGTGATTAATGTGGAGTTATTACCTCATAATCTTCTGGAAATTTGAGATATATTTAAATTGATCGACGTGTGTGTTTGTACCTTTTTTGTCAGGTCATGAGTTTGAGTTTGCCCTTTCTAATTTTTCTTTCATATAGAAAGAAATATCAGTCTTGGAAATTTATAGATGATGCTATAACTGTAATAACTCCTTTTTAGTGTTAAAACCTTTGGCATTGCCATTGATGAGATGTCAGAACTAACTGGCAGTTATTGAGCATAATTGAGAAATGTTGAGTATAACATCAAATTCAAGTGTTTTATAAGTATTTGCTGACTTTGCTCAGGTACAACGACAATCCCCATGGTGTGTTTGGAGTGGTCACAAAACAGCAGACAGTATTGGTTGACCCGCTGACCAATCAGAGGTCACTTCAGCTGAACGTCACACGGCATGCTGGGAGTTTTGGCAGAGTGCAGGCGTACTACTCCGTCAGATATGACAAGGTAGAAAACAGCTTAACTTTTCAAACTTCTTTTGTATGGAAGTTTGTTTTACTCCTTGAGCATGTCATGGTGGTATATTTGGGAAGAGAGTTAACATAAGTTAACATAAACATAAGAGACTTTAAAAAAATTGTTGTGCAAGATCTCATCCAGTGACATATGTAAGAGACAACATCGTGCATATAAAGGTTATACAAAGTACCCTAATTCTTCAAATTTTTACCCAATATACCTATAACTATGATAGGAATACAGTTTCTTTTTCTTCACCTGGTGAACCCATCTAATGAACAACATATCCATACCATCCCCTTTCAAAAATGTGAGAAGGGAAATGTAATTTTCTGCTCTCAGTGGTTCTAATATCTGTTCCTCAAAATAGAAGAATTAGGATGTGTGTGGTGACATGGAAATAAACACTTGTGTAAACATACCAAAATGTGGACATTGTTATCCCATTTCAGCCACAGTTGCAGAGTGGGATTGGCGTGGACCGCAGCAGTGGCAGCGTGGTCTTCCAGGAGGGCGACCGCTGGGCCGTGGCCCAGGTCAAGGTCATCGGGGACGGCTTCCTAGAAGCGGGCTCGACCTTCTCCCTGTCGCTGGTGTCAGATCCTGTGTACCTGGGATCGGAGGGTAAGGTGGAGAGAGCCAGCACAGGTGGAGCAGGAGTTGAAAATGCTCTGTGCTAAGAAGAGAGATATAAACACAAGTTTTGATTACGAGTGGATTGCAATTTGAGCTACTGAGATTTTTTTCTAATGAAATTTCCATGTTTTAGTAAATGAGCTTCTTACAGGGGCATGATCTGGAAAAAACAGAAATACATCCAAAACATAATAATGTTGCAGTCTGGAATTGTATGAATATATTTACTTTAGAAGTAAAATTCTTGGAATAGTGCAGCAAATGAAGACGGCAATTCTATTGCAGTTGCACAGTTGTGGAGAGGTTATACATCCTGGGTTCACCCAAATAATACTTACCACTCTAGGCAAAAATACCTGTGCAAAAGAAAAGCCTCTCTAGTTTAAGGAAGAAGGTTGTTACATTATGTGTATAAATGTTACAAATTTGTCATGTTACAAATTTGTCATGTTACAAATTTATCATGTTACAAATTTATCATTTATTCATGTTGAACTTTTTAGTGACTCAGCCACCATCTTTACAAGCCAGTGAGACAGAGGCCAAGGTGATTGTACCAGAGTCTGCTGCTAACTCCGAGGTGGGCTTCCAGGCAGAGATTGTCGTGGTGAATGAAGGTATGTCCTGAAACAAGAATAGGTTTGCAAATTCTCATCATCTGATAAATTCTGACTAAATCCATTGTTTGTCATCATTAAAATTCCATAAGCCTACATGGATTTACCCCCATGCAGATTCTCTGCCTTCTTCGACACATGAAACTAATGACAAAGTGTCAAGTGTGGCAGTCGAGTAAATTAAATAAAAATGAAAGGAAATCTTCAGTCCTAAATATAAAATGAATGCTGAGGTCAAATTTGGACCTGTTTGGATTCCTGTTCTTGGTCTTTTCACTTTAGTGGCCAAATTTTACATTTGTAGTATTTTGTAGTATGAATTCTCTTTTTGCGAGTTTGCTGGTGTGCACAGTATGTTGCTTACTTGTACTGTAGGGACCAGTATAGTGTCTGTGACCCTGACAAGACGGGGCCTGTATGGCACTCTCCAGGTCCGCGTTCAGAAGGGGCTTTCCCCAGCACAGCAGTTGGTAGGGTTTGAAACAGGGGAGATAACTCCCGATGCAGTAATGGTCACTCTGCCACAAGGACAGATGTCCAAGACAGTCAGCTTTCAGGTAGGATGGAGCATATGTTGTATTACATGTTACCTGTTCAGTGGCTTCTTAATTATACAGAATAATGTACAAAATAAATAAACTTACATTTTTATGAAACACCTGGATAACTTGTGTAGAATTACAGAAATGCATGTGCAGATATACCTCAGCTTTCTATATCATACCTGGAATACAGAAATATGTGGAGCTGCTGAGTAACCTCTATTCAGATTTAGAGACTTATTCTCATGATGAGAATACCAACATCTTTTGTTGTGGTGTATATGTGTAAATTACCTCATAGTTTAATGTCCATGTCATTTTCTGTGCTACCCAGACGCTAAGGTGCCCATGCTGGAAACGTTCATTCCATGGCTGTAAATGTTGTAGGTTGTTGGGAGACGGGATGTACCTGAGGTGTTCGCGCTTCACCTGCCGCAGTCCCCTACCACAACAGCTGTGGGTGGAGCCAGACTGTGGGCGGGGAAAACTGTCACCATGATAGAGCCCTCTGGTGTCGTGGGGTTTGCACCAGAATCCAGGGAGAAAACTGGCTCAGAGCTGGCAGGAAATGTGAGTCCTATCTTTCAATCTGAAAACAGGGTTTGGTTAAATGTAGTGAATGGAAGGAATTTTGTAGCCTTGGAAAACATTTTTTGAAGCTTTGTAAAACATTATTTGTCCCCATATTGTTTTTGAAAACTAATGGCTCATGAAAGACTGGCCTTTATTTCCCTGTTGAATATTTCAAAATTGATGTGTTTGAAAGTATTTATTTGTGATGGAAGCATCAGGTTTCAGTGATTTGAGGTTGAGATATTTGTTTACAGGTAACACTGAGAGTGGAGCGCCTCTACGGCTCACAACACCGGATTGAGGCCCACCTAGAAGTTAGAGGTGGAAACGCATCTTCCAGCACAGACTTTAGTCTCTCGAGAAGTACCATTGTCATGGAACCAAGACAGTTGACAGCCAACATTACCATTGAGGTAAGAAACGTACAGCACAATTAAGGAAATCCCTTCATCTGCTGCAAAGAAAGAGTTCACATTTGATCCCCACATTATTTCAAAAGTATTATTTAATGGCATTTCAATTTCATGATGCTTTTGATGTCATCTTTTTGGTAAAAGAAAATATATATTGCTGGAAATTTTCTGTCTCTTAATGATCATTATCTGATAACATAGTTATGGCCTGCATGTGCAAAGTGTGCTCTGTTCTGCTTATGACAACCTAGCCCCATATATGTATATGTTGTTACGTATATATACCAGTACATATAATGTCCCTGTAATATAATTACCAATCCTGCTATTGTACTGTTCCATACATTAAGACTTAACTGTGACCTAATACAAAACCACCCTGCCAGCCTTCTGTCTGTGGCTGTGTCTTCTGTATCAAGTATTCAGCTGCTTCTTCATGTTATCTTTGTGCAAACCTATGATCGCAGTTACTGCAGGACAGTTTCCCAGAGAGAGCTGAAGATTTTTATCTCCTCCTGACTCGGGTAGAAAAATTTCCCACTGTGATCACTGAAGGTGGGTAACATGACACAAAGGTCATTTTTGTTTTTCTCTTGGGTTAACATTTTTAGTGTTTTGTTAATTTCATTAATCCTCAGGTAGTGATGTTATGTTCATGTGAAAACTGAAACAGTAAGGTTAAATGCTAGCTATTTTTAACCCTTTTAATCACTTAACTGTCAAGTTTTCAGTATTCCGTCACAACGCCACCCACTGATAAATAGTTTATCAATGCAATACACCTTTGCCTTTAAATGGTGTTAATAATTGAGAACTAAAGAGAGTAGGGGTTTAGAAGGGGCTTTTGTTATTGTCTGCTAGCTCTCAGAAGCTGTTTCCTAAAATACATTCATTCAGCTCACAGTTCTGTTCCCTTCTTTTCTGTACAGAGTTGTCTCCCCGTATCAGCTCCCTCTACAATACCTCCCACGTGGTGATAAAGGAGAGCAATGACCCTTATGGGATGCTCAGCCTGGATGAGATTCCAGATGCTTTGGAGGAGAAGGACCAGGATGTTACCATTACTGTCAGGAGATCAGGTATTTCCTCCTTCAATTCACACCTGATTGCTCTTATTTCCGGACTTTTGGACTGGAAATAATGAAACAACTTTATCTCTAGGTTTCTTGACTTTACATGTTGCAACAGCAGTAAAAGAATTTAAAGTCAGAGGAAAATTCCCATTCACGCTATGTTGAATGATAGCATGAGAAATGGGTAAAATATGAGGGTTGGAAAAGCACTACACAACTAGAAATGTATGCCATGACATGCAGAAATACTTTTTTAGTTCATATTGTATCTAATAACACAAGGAATTGTTTCAAATAAAAATAACATTCCAAATTATTTTTCCACATTATTACATGACTAGGAAAACCCATACTTTATTTCATCTTGCTTAGACAAAACTTTGGATATAAATAAATTATTACAATGTATTTGTGATATATCTATGGGATTCAAAGATTACTGCATGATATAATTAACAACTAGGTAACACTCTAGTTCCAGTCTTAAAAACAAGATTCATTTACTTACATTATCCAGCATTATGTTTTTTTTCTCTTCTGAGTATATATTTTTGTGGATTTCTATGAACGATGGTAAGGCTAACATTTGTTTTCTGTCTGGTTATAAAGGTGGTTACTTTGGAGCGGTGAGTGTGGTGGTGCGTACAGTGGGTGGGAACGAGCGCTGGAGCTCAGAGATTGCTCTACAGATGGGTGGAGGGAGCCCCAATACCATAGGAGAAGCCTTAGCCAACAGAGTAGCCTCCCCTGCTGTAGGGGGACGGGACTATGAAATCATGGACACAGTTGTGTATTTTGCCGTAAGAATATATGTTTGTTTTTGTACTGAATTATATATAACAATAAAAAATCTCCAAGATGAGTAAAGGAAGCATTCAAAGTAGCCACACATGTCTTTGTATTGCGCTACATATTTTTCTATATTCTTTATATATATATATATATATTCTTCCTTCTTTAACTGGTGCGGTAACATGTGGAGGGCTCATTTTGCTAAATATTAGCTTGGCTGTTTTCAGCTATTGACTTGGGAATAAAAAAATAAAACATTCTTGGGTTTAAATGGTTCACACATACTGTTTTTAAATCCCGATATTAACCTGTATCCCTGTGATAATACCCTCAACTTGTACAGTATGTGAAGAATGTTTAGATTTAACAGTACTCAGGGTATAAAGTTACTAAATGACCTGGTGCTGTTGTGTGTGTAGGACGGGGAAGCTGTGAAAACTGTGGTACTGACAGTCCTGGATGACAATGAGGCAGAGCCAACAGAGGCCGTCTACGTATACCTGACCCAGCCACAAGGGGGTGCTAGAATCGCCACGGGCAGTGCCGACGGAGGGTTAAAGGTTTGTGAGCTGCTGTAGCAGCATTTGATGGTCGAAGATTCTGTTAATGTGTTATACCTGAACCCCATGTCAAGTCAGTCACAAGTGCGTTATCATGTTATCAGGCTGTTAATATGCATAGTTTTAGTTTAGTTTAGTTTACCCTTGTATTGTGTTACACTATGCTGTATATACATGAAAGTGGCTTGTACATCATATTTGCTCGAAATCATCTTGTAAAAATGAGATAAATACCAGCAAACATCTGGAGCGATCTTCAGTTTTCTAACAGTGAGATTTGAGAGCTTTGCTCACAAGTTTCCAGATGATGTAAACCATGATTTTGGAGGTTTAATATACATGTTTCCTGTTGTGCTGATCTTTCTCCAGGGTTACGTGGCTGTGATGATCCAGGCCAATGACTACTCTAACGGACTGATCGGGTTCACAGACCCCTCCCTCTATGTCACTGTGGATGAAGACGTTCCCTCCCCTACCATCTCGCTTCAGCTACACAGACGGAATGCCTTCTACGGAGAAGTTCAGGTATAATGTTGATGTATAACTATGTCGCTATGCACAGCCAACTAGTTTTCATGTGGACAATAAAGAATGAAATAATTAAATTTTCGGCCAGTCCTGAAGATATCATGTTTGATTTTTGTAAACATTTAATTACTCTGGTTGTAGTCATTAATACCGCAGAATGGAACCAAAACCAAACATCATGTACAGCAAAATTCTGGCTTTTGAATTTTCTCTTTTTGTGGCATACATCATGGACTTTTATTTATTTATCTGTTGCTATTTCCCTGTGTTCAGGTGTTCTGGAAGGTAAAGCGGAGCCTAACGAGCACTTCAGGTGAAGATGAAAGTCTCCGTCAGCAGGTGACAGAGATCACTGGGTTTGTCGCTTGTCCCGCTCAGAGAGAGTTCTGCTCCCTGGACATTCCTGTGGTGGATGACCAGGTGAGAGACATTGAAAACATTCTTTGGGGGGAAGTTACGTCGTCCGCTTTTCCCATCAGGATTTTGGTTGTGCAGTGTAAGAGCTGTGATTTAGAACACAATAACCATAATACCAATTGAAATATTTAACAGTGCAGTAGTATTGTGAGGATCCCGAAACATTATAACTCTTTATTCTAATGTTACAGAAGAATGGCTTCAGTTCATATCACTGGTGACAGGACTTTCTCTTAAGCTTATATAATAGCCCACTGACCCTGCCCTTCTGTATAAGACATTGTTGTGAACAAAATGAAAACAAATTTGAAAGTGACACTAAATTAAACTGATTGCATAAAGTAATGGAGGGGTGAAAGCTGATTCTGGGACTGTAAGTTCACTCTCAGGACTGGCACCCAGAGTAAATTTTTCACCCCTGATAGAAGCGTTGTGGCATGATGTTTCAGATCCCGGAGGAGTCCCAAGGCCTCCTGGTTATCCTGGACAGGGTTGGGACGGACGCTGTCCTGGACACTGACCGCTCTGTGGCTAACGTCACCCTCAGGCCCAGCGATGACGTCAGGGGACTAGTACAGTTTGTACCGGACTTTGGGTGAGTACATGCACCTGGTTTCACTGTGACCAGTTCCATTAGGCTATCAGTATCACACCAATTTGTATGTGCCCTTCAAACATCTTTTCTGTGAAAGAAAAAACATCCTGGCTTACCTGATCGCAATTGTCTCTCCATAATTTAATTATATCATTGATGTTTTGAGAGAATTTCTACTTGCTAATACAGACTGGAATGTACAAAGTAAAGCATTATCCCAAATACACAGGTTAAAAGAATCTTCTCTACGGAAATAGGTGCTGGAAACTTATATAAAATACACTTATTTCATTTATTTATTTCATTGGTGTTTTACGCGGTACTGAAGAATTAAATACACTACATGTATGAATTACAGTTTCTTGTGTGATGGCATAGATGTGAACATTTTGATGAAGGGACACACTACACCACATTGGATCAGGTTTATGTTGTGTGACCTTGACCAGAGGTCGAGCTGGGTGGGGTAAAGTCAAACAGGTTATAGTTTGACTTTACAAGGGAAGCCAGTTTGAGGGGATTGTGGTCTTGTGTTTGTGTGAGTATAACACTGTCTTGAGTGTGCCCCTGATAGCTTTTACTCTTCAGCTAATGTATTACATGGCATGTGTTGACAGCTTAATTCACGTAGACAAGGACACAAAGTCCGTGAGACTGGAGGTGGCCAGGATGAAGGGAGAGGCGTACCATGTGGAGGTGGACTTCTCCACAGTACAGTTGCCCTCCCCACTCAGGGTGTCTGGGGTCGAGGTGCACCCAGCACTACCCAATGAGGATTACGTGCCCACATCAGGACGCCTCGTGTTCCCACCCTTCTCTAAGGTAAGGTTTTTCTGCCATTGATGCTCTCTTCTCCTTTATTAATCTTTTTTTAACAAACACTGTACCTTCTAAAGCCTGACCACATTGTTTTCACATTGTTAACACCAGATGAACAGAAGTTACTGAAAATAACTGAAAAAACACTATTTTCCCTTTACTGACTTGCACTTTGCACTACAGGTCTCAACTGATTGTTAATCATAAAAAGACATTGGAGTTCCTTTTTATGTCAGTGCCTGATCCAGACAATAAGAATGTTACATCGTTCAAGTTGGAGAAAACCAGCAACCCTTTGCAGGTTGCTGGCAGACCTTTCCACATATGGCGGGATGCTCTGGGTCATTACAATGCAATAATGTACTAACCAAATTACAACAGATTTCTAAACCCAGTATACATCATTATCATTAATGCCAGGTGACGTGAAAGTCCTCCAGGTGTTACTCAGTAATGTTGTCCATTTCCAGGAGCTGCGATACATCAATCTCACATTGACCCCACTCCAATCTCGGTCTAACCAGTATCCTAAACAGTTGTACCTAAGACTGAGCAAGCCAACCAATGGCTCACGGTAAGTGGGACAACTTCAGATGAACAAATATCTTTACTTTTATTCTTTGTTTTTATGTGTTTCTCCTCTGTGTGTGTTTTTTTCTTTGTTCACACAAATTTATATGACATGTATCTTAGTTGATTTTGGATGATCCTTTGTTTTTTGCACTAATAAAACACTTAACTTGGCTGTCCTGTTTAACCAATAGGCAAGACTGTGAGTAACACCCTTGTACTTCCTTTGTGTCATTTGTCGGTGTACATGGATTGTAGCAATGTGTGGCATTGTGTTACAGACTGCATAAAGACCTCTACCAGGCTGTGGTGAGAATTGTGGACCAATCAGAAATGCCCATTTGGGAAGCAGTGAAGATCTCTGTGACTGGACCTCTGGATAATGAGAATATCGTGCAGTAAGTACATCAGTGGTTTGTACAGCCACATTCTGGCCGTATGGTGCAGTGAGTACATCAGTGATTTGTAGTCATGTCATCAGTGTTTCTTGCAGATTGATCTGACAAACTGCAGAGCCATTTATATGATTTGTGTATCATAGGTGAATATAACATGTTGAAATCATCACTCTGCTTCATGCTGGATGTGGGAAGGTTGTATGTGGGAAGGTCTCTCAGCAACCTGTGGATGGCCGTGGGTTTCCTCCAGGCTTTGCGTGGTTTCATCCCACCAGTATGTTGGCTGCCGTCATATAAGTGAAATATTCTTGAGTACGGCATAATGCACCAATGAAATAAGTACATAAATAGTTTATATCGAGAAAATCTGAGCTGGGCATGATGGAATTTGATGTTACAAACCTGTTGCTTTTGTTTTGTAAGCTCAAAAGCAACACATGTATGACATGTATATATTGTTGATTCTCTATCAGTTGAAACAATTTTGTATGGAAAAAAAAACTCTGTCTAAAACTGTTGAAGTTTTCATTAAAACTAAAAGAAATGAAATCTTTTTTTTTGTTTCTGTGTTTTAGGCTGTTGGATAAGTTGGACCGTACAGTATCCAAGCAGATGGGGGAAAATGAGGGAAACTTAGTGGATGCCATTTTGAGAGATGTGACAGACAAGGGACTTGAGACCCAGTGAGTGTTGACCGAAACATCTTATGTGAACAAATATCAATGTTAATTGAGGGTCAAAATGTTTGAACCATAAAGTTTATTTATTTTACTTATTTGATGGGTGTTTTATGCAGTACTCAAGAATATTTCACTTACATGATGGCAGCCAGCAATATGGTGGGAGGAAACAGAGAAGAGCCCAAGAGAGACACAGGACCATTCGCAGGTTCCAGGTCGCAGTGAAGTTTAGTGTACATCATGGAAGTGATATCTCTATTGTGCGACGAACATTAAGGTAACCTCACTTTGCTTTTATTGCTTTCTCTTACATTGTATAATCTTTTCCTTTGTTCTCACCTAGGTTTCCTGATCCATCGTTAAAGCCTGGGTTGTTTGACATCTTCTGTAAGCTGTTGGACCAGAGGAAGATGGACAGCAGAAGGGGACATTACTCTTACACCAAGCTGCTGGAGAGCTTTGCCTATGGTTTGGTGACAGACCAGCCATGTCCCTACCCTATCCCCCCAGGCCTGTGAGTACAATGTGGATTTCTGTTGCTATCTAACTGAATTTCAGAATTAGTCCCGCATAAAAAGGACAGTTCCAGGATCAGTGTAGGTCTGACGAGCCCGTTGTGACATTTCAAGACTTGGGTTTCCTAAACCCACAATCTGTCAAAGCAGTCGTTGTCATTTTGTTATCTTAGCAATGTTTGAGAATTCATGGTTGAAGTTTAGACTTGTCAGGGTTTGTGTCTCACAATAGCTCAGTATATAAAAACATGAGATTTTCTTTAATGATGTAAAGCCATGTGTATTGTTAATTGACTTGTGTGTTCTATGTTCCAGAGTGACGTACCAGTGTCAGAATGTCAAGATATCAGCAGGCAGATGGGGCCTGACAAATCTGACCGGCTTCCCCTACACAGCCCAGTAAGCAGGATCACACCTAACATACCTTGATGATTTGACTTCATAGATTGAAAGCTTGTGTAAACATATCAATGAGTAGATGGATGGCTTTGTAATGTCCCTTACCCAGATGAGCTGTAATTGTGGTATTACACCTGAGGTGTACCATTTAGAAGTGTATCTGAGTTGTATTGGAGATCTATATGAGGTATGACCAGTTATGCAAATGAATACCCTAAGTACCTGAAGCACACTTTGGGTGAAAGCATAGCTGAAATTTTTTATTGCCAGGGAACATTTTTTTAAACTTTTATATTTGTTCAAAATTGACAAGGTGTATTTAAAGTATCTCATGTTCAAAAACTGTTCAGTTTTATAGGTGTACATGAAATCATCTTGTGTTGCTTTTTGGTTTGAAGTTGCTGAGGTATATCTGAGGTACGGGCATATTGCAGACATGTACTTGAGGTACAGTATACCTCATATAATATAGATGAGGTATGCACTGTATCTTTTCCTTGTAATGAGGTGTACACTTCATACACAAATCACCTACACCTTACACTAAGGTGTACACCTCAAGTTTGTAAGGGATGTAAAGTATGTCTTTATCTTGTCTCTTCAGATTTGGTGACAATTTTGTGGTACCTGAGAGTATTAGTGGAATGTCTGTACAAGCCAGTCAGCAGGTGAGTCCACTTGTTTCCAACAGGGTGGGGTGGGGGAGGGTGTCATTCTGTAAAATTGTAACACCACCAGTGGATGTGTTATTTATTTGATGAATAAAATGGCAGGAATTTCAGAAGACCTCTATTATGGAGCTGTAAAGTTGAAGCTGTCGCCATGGTTTATTGTTCATTATGAGAATCAAATTTTTCAATTAATGAACTGACGTCGCATTCTTTACCATTTGAGGAAAACATCAACCCAGTGTTATTACTCCTCCCATGCCTTATTCTTTGAAGTGTTGCTTTTCATCATTTCAGGGTTGTCATGATTTCCACCTGATAGAGTACAACTCTGAAGAGTGGTTTTATGAGGATGGTCAGACAAAACCACAGCTCCTTAACAGCAGGGTCAGTACTTTATCACATCACTCACGTGTCCAGCTTGTTGATTCATAAAAGTAGATCAAGCTGAAAACAGGCCCAAATTTCAGCAATTAATGGTTATGCATTCTTGAATTCAAGAGCATCATAATTTATTTACCTGCAGACTTCAAGGTGTCCAAGTTATAATGTTCCCCAGGGCTCTGTCAGGTTTCCTCCCACCATAATACTTCCTGCCATTGTATAAATATTCTTGAGTAGGGTGGAAAACACCAGTCAAATAAATAAATAAATAAATAAATAAATAAATAAGATTACAATGTTTTTTAATCTCAAAAAAAAAAATGATGATATTTATTTTAATACAATGTAACCTCTGACTCCTTAAGACCAGTAAGCCTGACTGACATTGTATGCATGTAAATCAGTGAAAATGCCTTTGGTTTGGTTCTACCAATCAATGAAATAAATCAGTAAATCATGATTTGACCTAATCTGGTAATTAATATTCTTTGTACATTGCACAGGTAGTTTCTTTTGGAATCAAAGGTCGAGATTCTAGTTTCTCAGACGTGCCAGCCACTTATCGCATCCACACGCCCAGTCGAGCAATAGCCCCCAGACAGTCACAGTGAGTTAATACCTACTGCTTAATTGTAGGAGTTGCCATTTTTCTTGTTGAATTGTCCTTTGATTTTGTTATTTTTTACCTTTATGTTTCCAGGTGTTATATAAATGTGACCGGGCTAACCAGCTGGGGATTTGAACCAGCGATCTTTGGATTTCGAGTTCACGCTTCTACCACCAGACTAAAGGGAAATTCCCTTCAGCCCAGGAGTAGACAGCGCTTATATTTCACCCTGTTACAGAAAGCTCAAGTTAATTTGTGTAATGTGTTTACCTGTAGCTTCCTTTCTCCCCGCCAGATGTGTTTACTTTGACGAGAGCACTCAGACATGGACAGGTGCAGGGGACATCTGTCAGGTGACAAACAACTTTGATCTGACTGTGGATGACTATGTGGACTGTTCCTGTCAGCATCTCACCAATTACGCCGTCAAGGCGCGAGTCTCCAACAACACAGGCTACATCGTCTGGTTCTACGTAGCCTGTTTCATATGTATTGTAAGTAAAGTGAACTCTTGAGCTACGGATTTATTTGAAATACATTTCAGCGATTATTTAAAAAAAACTTCTTACACATTACTTTATCAAATTTTTACTTTAAGAACTGCTCATACTATATGTGGATAAGTGATGTAATTGACCAAAAAACTGACCCCAAAAAGTGCATTTTAAGACGCAGAAAAGGTAATAAAGTAAAGCTTTGGTATTAAGACTTATATTTTTCCAGTAAGATATTAGTCTACCTTACAAACAATCATGAAAACACCTTTCTAAAATAAAAGAAAATTCTCAGAATCAGGAGAATGACAGACTTAGTGATCAGGGAAATATAAATTAATTCTGGTGAAGAACATGAGACTTTCGTCTCAGCAGATAATCTCATGTTTACTCAGGTATAAGTGTTTTCTGTCCATATAAGGTCCATATAAACCTAAGAGATGATTTACCTTACTTGGTATTAAAATAAGGCTTGGAGATTTCTGGAGGTTAATCTGGTAACACTGCACAGTTACTGGGGAGGTTCACAAATGAGGCCACTTAGCTCAAGTCTATATTCTGGGAAGGTCTGGAGCAACCCGCAGATGGCTGTGGGTTTCCCCTGAGGTCTGACGAGTCTCCTTCCTCCAAAACTCTAGGAGTATAGGTGAAATATTCTTGAGTACAGCATAAGACTCCAATCAAATAAATGAATTAATAAATAAGGCCTGAACAGTACTGTTACCTGTTCAAGCTGATTTGCATCTACCAGTGGATCTTTATTTGGTCAAAACTCCTGAATTTGTTATTCACTTTATCGGATGTTTTATTGGAAAATTTATGAAGCAGGTGCATGTCAATATTAACCACCTTGTCTTAATGATGGTCAGTTGTGTGTGTTATACTTTCAGGTCTGCCTGGCGCTGACGATTATCAACCACCATGTGTTCGCCATCCTGCCCCGTTTCTCCGTCTGTCTCCTCATGCACATGTGCTTTGCCTGTATGGCCTTACAGGTATGTACATATCTGAGTACACAGCTAATATCAAAGTAATAACTCAGTGTGTCATTCTGCGCCTAAACTTCGTTTTAGTGTACATGTATAGGTACATGAAGGTTTAACGTTTTCTAGAGAAGGCAAAGTAATGCTCTGACAAACTTCTTACAATGAATAATGTCAGATTATGTGTTTCTTTCTTCATGCAGTAGTCTTTTCAGTCGAGTCAGTAATATACATGTATTAAGTGTCAAGCATATTTTTAAGTCAGGAAACTTGTCAGGTTTAACGTTTTCTAGAGAAGGCAAAGTAATGCTCTGACAAACTTCTTACAGTGAATATTGTCAGATTATGTTTTTCTTTCTTCATGCAGTAGTCTTTTCAGTCGAGTCAGTAATATACATGTATTAAGTGTCAAGCATATTTTTAAGTCAGGAAACTTGTCAGGTACCTGGCAAAGGTCTGATTTATGGGTGGTTATCTCTGCCCACAAGCAAGTAGAGTTGAACACATACGAAGTAAATGAATAATAAGCCCATAAGCTTGCCTCTCATCAAATACACTAAATGATATTGAACATGGAGTTAAAAATATACCAATCAAATAAAGTGTAGTTTTTGTTATTGTAAGTTATAGATATACTCTTGCAATTGTCTCTTTCAATGATTTTCATGTGAAATATTTCAGAGAAACCATAATGAATTATTTTCATTATCTGCCATCACCCTGCAAATGGTCGTGGGGTTCCCCCGGGCTCTGCCCGGTTTCCTCCCACCATAATGCTGGCCACCGTCATATAAGTGAAATATTCTTGAGTACGGTGTAAACCACAAATCAAATCAAATCAAATAAATGAGTAATTACTTTCATTTCATTTAGGTTAATTCTTTTGGATACGTTTATACGACACCATTTCCAGATCCATACCTTCATGCTCCAGATATGTGATGTCAGTTTGTGTTTCAGATATGTTATGTCACATATGTTACCTCATGTTTCAGGTATGTTATGTCACATGTTACTTTGTTTTTCAGATATATTATTTTTTTATTTGATTGGTGTTTTACACCTTACTCAAGAATATTTCACTTATATGACGATGGCCAGCATTATGGTGGGAGGAAACCGGGCAGAGCCCGGGGGAAACCCACAACCATGCACAGGTTGGTGGCAGACCATCCCATGTACGGCTGGAGAGGAAGCCAGAATGAGCTGGTCTTGAACTCATAGCGACCACATTGGTGGGAGACTTCGGGTCATTGTGCTGCAATAGCGCGCTAACCGACTGAGCCACGAAGTCCCCCAGATATATTATGCCACACATGTTACTTTGTATTTTAGATATGTTATTTCACCTGTGTTACTTTGTGTTTCAGATATGTGATTTCACAGATGTTACTTTGTGTTTCAGATGTGTGATGTCACATATGTTGCTTTAGTTTTCAGATATGTTATGTCACATATGTTACTTTGTGTTTGAGATATGTGATGTCACATATGTTACTTTATGTTTCAGATATGTTATGTCACATATGTTACTTTGTGTTTGAGATATGTGATGTCACATATGTTACTATATGTTTCAGATATGTGATGTCACATATGTTACTGTATGTTTCAGATATGTTATGTCACATATGTTACTTCGTGTTTCAGGTTTGTGTTTCAGATATGTGATGTCACATATGTTACTTTATGTTTCAGATATGTTATGTGATAGCGGCCTTCTTCAGCCCCACAGACATCTTGGTGTCCAGCTTGAACCAGGACAACGGCCGCTGCATCGCCATGGGACTCTTCTTACACTACTTCTTCTTGGCTCAATTCACCTGGATGTTGACTCAGGTAGACTTTCAGTTTTCATCACATGTGATTTTGGTTTGTATTTTGCTGGAACTCACCTGTAGTTTGATCAGAATACTTTCCTGTGTTTACTGGCTTAGCTGCAGACCTACATCACAAAGTTTTGCCAGGCACCAGTTCGTAAAGTGCAGTGGATTCTTCAGTACTCTCTCGGGTTTGAATGAATTTAAATTTGGATGATTATATTACTGATGCTTGTTACCACTGCTTATACATTCCCAAGGCTAAATCTCACTTTTACTGATAGTGGGTCGAAAAATAGATGGTTATATCATTATCTTGATTCTCTCATATCTTCAGCTTTGGTATTTATATGTGCCTCCAGGAAGTGTTCATTGTGTACAAAGCACAGATATGGAGCTCTAAGTCAGGAGTAAAGAAACCTTCTCAAAACAGACCTACAGTGTAGCATTAACATGTAAAGATTCTTGTATGAGAAGTTTAATGAGGTCATTGTGAGTTCAAGTCCAGCTCTTGATGTCTGCACGTGGAAACATTGGCCAGCAACCAGCAGATGGTTGTGGGTTTCCCCCAGGTTCTGCTGCCAATGGCCAGTATGGTGTAAAATATCAATGAAATAAATAAATAAATAAATAGTTTGTGAACTATCTCCCCTTTAATTTCCTAACTGTTATCCGGTACAGTCATATATGCCAAGGGAACAACTGAGTGAAATGAAAAAGCAGTCAAATATGAGAAATGTTAATCATGGGAATTTGAGTCATTCAGGAGATTAGTCCCTTGTATTTACTAATGGCTGTTTTTATTTCCAGTCGGTCAACTTCTGGAAAATCCTTGTCATGAATGATGAGCACACAGACAGGAAGTATGCAGGGTTCTTCTTGCTAGGCTGGGGTAAGTTGTCAGATTAGAGCATTGCAAGTTCTGAAATGGCTGTCTTCATTGAGAAATGCAACAGATGTTTGTTTGCCTCTTTAGTTTGAGGTGTGTTCGAGGTGCCAGTTTACCGAATGCTCCAGCATCCATTGTCCCGCTGACCTTGGCGGTAGCGAGGGATTGACACCATCCACAGTGCCAACCTCTGTGTTGTCTGACATGAAGGTCACTGGGGCTCACGTACCTTCCACTAATGAGGCACACACCTTGACGTCACTCTGTAAATGAAATGTGTTCATAGCACATGGGAAAACTCATCAGTTACTTCCTGCTGGTTTATCCTGGTTTCCTCCACCCATGAGAGTAAGCATGGTCATAGAAGAGAAATATTCTAGAGTACCCTATGACATTTATGGTGAACAATCAGTTCAGTTAAGTTCAGTCAAGCATAACTGACCAAAAATCACAGCACCTGATAAAGTCTTTTGTGGACAGTTTTTGTATTTCCTTGTCAATGCGAAGCCACGCCCACACACGTTGACGAAACATGGTTACTCTTTTATTGATGTGACCATTGATGCTGTGTGCTGAATTCAGTATCTCTTTCACTGTGTGCAGCCTTGTGCCTGAAAGTTTAGTTCATGTCTCTTTGGATAATTGTCAGCGGTATTTCCAGTAGGCTCCCTCAGTACCTCACATCCTATTGAAAAAAATCAGTAATGTGACCTTATCACCTCTATAACCTTTCAGTGTATATTGTTCTGTGTAGAATTCTGTTTTGTGTTCTCCAGCTACCCCTGCTGTGATGGTCGCTGTTTTTTACATCATTGTCTACAATGTCTACAAGTATGTCTACGCTATGCCATTTGACTTTATCTATGGCGACGTGGGGAACAGTGGAGACATGTAAGTCACCTTTGAGATTTAACAGTTTGACTAATGAGTTCATAAATCAGACTAGAGGAGAGTTCCTTTCAGAATGTGTCAGTCAGTTTATAGGCCTATAATACAACAGGATTTCTCTTCCAGTTTGTAATGAAATAGCAATGAAAGTAGTCCAAGAATTTCTCACCAGAATTTAAATTCTCCATATCATTCTAACCTTCTCCAGGGCTAAGTAGTAACTAAGTATTCACCTGTTATTTCTCCACGCTTCAGCTGTTTCATCACGAATGCGTTGGCCGGCATGGGAGGGGTCATCCTGCCCTGTATCCTCCTGCTACTGGCTGTCTGTGTGGTGTTTGTACAGGCCTATCAGCTCACCCCGCAGTGGAAGGCCTATGATGACATCTACAAGGGCAGGCACAATGCCAAAGGTAAGGCAAACAGTATACATGTAACCACAGGGATGTTGTATAGATTTTACAATTTTTTATTTTACTGAATATATTAATTAATTTACTTATTTGAATGGTGTTTTACGCCATACTCAAGAATATTTCACTTATATGACGACCACCAGCATTATGGTGGGACGAAAGCAAGCAGAGCCCAGGGCAAACCCTCAATCATCTGCAGGTTTACTCTATGTATTAGCTGTAAGGAAAGCATTTACACATGTACCATATTGGATCAAGGTAATTCAGATGTTTCTCTAGAGCATGTAATTGGCAGCCATGTGTTTGTAGGCCTACTTTTTTAAACCAGATTTCATGAAAATTGTGGTATCTATCTTTGTCCTAAATGTAGTGATATTGCAAAAGCTGACTTACCTTGTTTAATACTGACAGAAGTGGTCATTGCGTTGCTTATCGTACGTGAACATAAAATCCTGACTAGATCTGACCATTGCCCTTTGGGTTGGCCTTTTGTTTATTTCAGAGGTGCGGATCCTGCTGGTGTTCTGGGGCATCATCGTTTTCACCTGGCTGTGGGGAGGTTTACACCTGGCCTACCGTCACCTGTGGATGCTCATCCTGTTCTGCATCTTTAACATCACACAGGTGAGCTATAGGGCTAACTACAGTTACCTCTAGCAAACGGGTAGGGGAGGGAGAGTGAGGGAATCACTGGCAGACTGGGCACAATTTATTTATTTATTCGATTTTTGTTTTATGCCATACTCAAGAATATTTCACTTATGTGATGTGGCCAGCATTGTGGTCGGAGGAAAACAAGGAGAGCCTGGGGGAAACCCACCCACATCCAGAGGTTGCTGGCAGAACTCTGGCAGACCTTTGGCCACATGACCAAAGAGAAAGCCAGCCAGAACAGGATTTGAACTCACAGCAACTGCATTGGTGAGCGGTTCCTGAGTCGTTGTGCTGTGCTGGCATGCTAACACTCAGAGGACTGGTTACACCCATTTCAGATTAATTGTGGCTCCAGAACAATGCAGGGTTCAAATCTCTCTCTGGTGGGGTTTTTTTCATAATGCAATGTTTGTTTTTATTTTCTCTGCCAGTATTCTGCACATGTTAAAGATGTTACTTTCCTGTGGTTGTTGCTCAAACCCTAGGAAAGATTTGTAGATTGCCCAAATCCCACTCCATGTAGGGTCTTGGTGGCAAATTAATTAAGCTGTCGGCAATACTCTTATGACTCTTTGCAACATATATTTTTCATTTGGAGACTGCTTGTCTTTCTGCAACATGATGTGAATGCAAAATCTGTATTTCACATGTGGAAAAGCTGCTCAGTAACTTGCTAAAGGTTGGTGGTTTACACCAGACACTCTGGTTTCCTCCATTCTTAAACTGACTGCCATGGTGTAAGTGAAATATCCTTGAGTATGGCACTGTGTAACAATGAAATAAATAAATTTAGTAATTGTTATCAAGTGTACATCACTGTACATGTTCATACCTGTGACTGCGAAGCCAAGTTCCTTCTGCCAAATCATCTATAGATTGGGACACATCATACCTGTGTTACCAGATAAGTCCTTATCACCTTGATTTCTGAGTTGTTCATCATCACTGGTTCTGCTCCTGTTTCAGGGTTTGTATGCCCTAATCGTGTACACCATCCTTAGGCACCCCTGTTTGCCCTGCACCGGACCCCAGAAGGCCAGCTATACCTTCAGCGGGGCGCCCCAGGAGGGAAGCACCCACCCCTACCATTCTCAGCCAGTTTCCCCCAAGTCCAAGGGCTCAAGGGCTTCTCTACTCAATGAGGTATGTGTGAACGGAACTTGTACAATCCAGACTTCTATCTGACTCTCCCCTAAAATTCTGAGTAAACGTTCTGAAATGAGGTGCTATTTTTTTGTAGCTTTTTTTGTGCGTGTTTTGTTTATTAGCATGGTTAGGATTCTCCTGATCGAAGAGGTCCATTTTGAATGAGTGGCTCAGTGGATGTGTACATCTCAGTGTTCAGCATCTGGACGCCTGTATAACATGATAGCTGCAAACAATTAAATTAAGGGGTTACTTATCCACTCACTTCAATGGTCAGCAGATTCCTCCACTCGTATGGGCCTGAGATTTATTTAATGACACACAACTCATGCACATGTAATTATGAGTGATGTATAAAGTTGAGACAAGTACACTTTACGGTGTTTGTCCCGGTCTTGACTGTGTCTCTGAAATACATTCTTGCCTCTGTGGGACTTCATGTTTTGTGTTTTATTTTATTTTTGTCTCTCTCTTTTTCAGAGTTGGGAGAGAGGATCTATCACACCTAGTGCTCAGATGAAAGTGAGGCGAACTCTTCCGTCCAACGGCAACATTTACGTGACTCCGCCTGTGTTGTTACAGCAACCCCCAGATCCTGATGCACAGGACTTTGATGATCTCTTGTTTGCCCTCAAAACTGGGGGCCCGTTCACACCCAGTGACATTTCCAAAAACCCGGACTATGATATCGAGTCAGAAATGTCCACTAAAGCTGCGAATTATGAGCTGAGGCGGATTTCTATAGCGGACACTCATTTGTAACATACAGTTATCATGGCCTTCATTTGTTACATCTGTTACCATGACAACATTTTTATCACCTCTTCAGCTGTGTTATCACAATTATGATCTAGTCACTAATATGGGCATAATGTAAATACCAGTCATTAAATTTACAAGATTTATGTAGTGTGTATTCAAAACTTATGTAAAGTGCACATTCATTGTTTTACATTTTTCAGTATCCTTTGGAAATTGGCATTAAATTTATACGTCTGTATATGGGGCACAAGCGCAATTTTGTAATTATTTTTTTGATTATTGAATTTTACATTTGACCACAGATCACGTCACCTCATTATTCTGAGCATTTCCATTGTATCATTTTTTTCAAAAAGACCAAAGATTCAAACCAATAATTTCATTCATGTTACCTTTAAGAATTTTGATTCCATATTATCATTACTGAACAAACAGTGTATCATCTTCCAAAAAATAACTTTTCAAACTTTTTGTAGGTTTTGTGTAAAAAAAAAAAATCAAAACAGTGTTTTCATGGAGCCCGCATGTTTCTATGCCTGAATCTCTGCTTTGATAAGAAGCCAATATTACCACCTGCAAAACCACCACTTGTATATGATACTTCAATTGCTATTTATTCTAAGCTGAGGGGGATTTTGGGTACCAGACTTCATCATTTCAATAAAACGGGAAAGACACTTGAAAGTTACATATCTGTCTTTGGATTTGTTATTTTGTTTGATGTACATCTTCAGCCTATGTCATACACATGCTGAAAGAGCAATCCGAATCACATGAAGTGGGTTAAGAACAGACTAGACTGTGGATGTGAGACCGGTCCCCAAGCTGGTCCCAGAAGCCTGTGAAGCAAGGTGAATTTGTACATTCTTGTCCTCCTTGTTGGTCCTAAAATGGACCATGGTTCATACCGCCTATTGTCAGAGCTTCTATCGTTAAAACACTGTTACCGTTACAAATATCAATCAGTATTTGTCAATGGAACTTCGCGACAAAAAATAAACAAATTAAATGTCTGACCACATGACCTGTCAAAATGGAGGTCCAGAGCAATACTTTGGTTGAGAACAGGAGTTTCTACATGTGTGTAGTTCCGAGAAGTATCAAGTGATAATCCTGATCAAGACTAAAGGCGGCCATTTTGTGCGAATGAAGCAAGGAGGGGGACTTTTCACACAAACGTGAGTCCTGATATTCTGGTTTAAATTTTCTCTCAGGTAATACTGTTTCTAGAGGCGGCGGTAAAACATTGTTAGTTGGATCAACGTCTCGAACAGTGTAGTATGACTGTTCCACCATTCTTCTGTCAACAATCCCTCCACCATCCATCTTCCACCAACCATGCTTCAATCCACCATTCCTCCATCAACAATCCCTCCACCATCCATCTTCCACCATCCATGCTTCAATCCACCATTCCTCCATCAACAATCCCTCCACCATCCATCTTCCACCAGCCATGCTTTAATCCACCATTCTTCCATCAACAATCCCTCCACCATCCATCTTCCACCAGCCATGCTTCAATCCACCATTCTTCCATCAACAATCCCTCCACCATCCATCTTCCACCATCCATGCTTCAATCCACCATTCTTCCATCAACAATCCCTCCACCATCCATCTTCCATCAACCATGCTTCCATCCACCATTCCTCCATCAACAATGCCTCCACCATCCATCTTCCACCAGCCATGCTTCAATCCACCATTCTTCCATCAACAATCCCTCCACCATCCATCTTCCACCAACCATGCTTCCATCCACCATTCCTCCATCAACAATGCCTCCACCATCCATCTTCCACCAACCATGCTTCCATCCACCATTCTTCCATCAACAATGCCTCCACCATCCGTCTTCCAAAGGCTACCTTCTATCACACATGCTTCCATCAACCATCTTCCACCATCCAGCTTCCACCAACTTTGGTTCCTTGTTTCTCCAGTGTACAAGTACTTAAGTGCGCAGTTTGTGTCTCACTACCAGAATCCGCCTCCAAAAGATACTACGAAAGATATCTTGTCAAACTTTATTAAAATTATTCACTGGAAAATCCTCAGTTGTATAAAATGGCAAATGAAAAAAAATCTGCATGCCAGAGGGCAGATACATTTTAACAGTGCAAATCTACCTAAGTCAAACAAGGCACATTTGCACTGGACAAAGGCATTCTCAGCAATGCACCACTGGAATTCGTACCTCTGCTTCCACATGACAAGGTACTCTGTACAAGGAAACACCACATGAGCAATAAACCAGTGTTATGCATCATTCAAAACTATATCATCAGGTTGCTTTAAAAAAATAATCACTGCTTCCCTGAGCCAAGTACATCTAAAACCGTCTAATTATCCCAAAGTATTTCTATGATAAGAAATTTTACTATGCATCATGCTATTAAAATAAAACTCTAAATTCAGAATTTTACATATTCTTGGTTCATACATGAATACACCTTTAACAAACTGGCTACGGTGACATCAACAGAAAAATTCAGAAGAGTTAGGAGAACAAAAGCGTCAATGCCCTACGAACAATCATATGGTTGTACTGAGTCCATGGCACCAGGCAGAAAGATTGACGTTATCACCCCAACTGGACATTGGTCATTACCTAGGAAGCGAAAAGAGTTTACATCAATTATTTGATACTAATCTTCAATCACTTCAATATGCCAGAGCCAGTGATAACTTGGCCAGTGTTAAATCAGTTTCTATGGTAACTTTAGTATCAAAAAATGGAATCCAATAACAAGGCACTAGTGTCAAATTATGCATAACATAAATGTATATAAATAATACAATTTTGATAAAAACAACTTTCAGATGCATATGGATACATATAATTCATTTTTGGTCTTCATCATGGCA
This sequence comes from Acanthopleura granulata, assembly GCA_016165875.1. Taxonomy (NCBI): domain Eukaryota; kingdom Metazoa; phylum Mollusca; class Polyplacophora; order Chitonida; family Chitonidae; genus Acanthopleura; species Acanthopleura granulata. The sequence continues at coordinate 3,728,301 of JABBOT010000005.1, forward strand.
TTAAACTCACTTGTATCTAAACTCACGCGTATCTAAATGTTCATACAACTCTTTGGAGTACAGAACAGGCGTACCTGTAAACAAGATTTTTCCTGAGATCTTGAGCTTGTTCATCCCTTCAGAGTGGTTTTCTGTTTTGGGTGACAATTAAGGTGATCATTTTAAGATGCTTAACCTACAACTACTCACTTAAACAACTTTCTGAACTTTAAACTGAGACTGGCTTGTTGTTTGACCTTATCGTTTCTGCATGCAGATCTTTCTCAGCATTACAAACGCTGGATGTTGATCCAGACATGTTACCACACATAATCTGCTTTCAATAAAACTGAGTAAGAACATTAAAATTACTGCCAACAGCACTTAATTAACTTATGTACATTTTGGTATCCAGTCTTCCACATGAACAAAACATACATGTATGCCTTAGCTACACTAATCAAAAAGAAAAAAAAGGTTACCATGTCTTGGATAAAAATGACTAGAGTTAAACAACACTGAAATCACTACCAGTAATACTACTAGAACAAGAAACCATATGCCCTGGCTAAAAATAAAAGCTGGCCACATCCAGGATAAAATGGACTTCATTTAAGAATTCAGTCACAAAATTTACTTAACTTTCTACACACTGTAGACAATAAATGATAAAAACTGGCTTCTAATGTGAGCCTGTTGAAAACTTTATATGGCTTACTATTACCTATGATCATCTGAGCAATTCTGATCATTTGGTTTACCCTAATTCCTCAACCTTTTCATATAAGATAGAGCAACTTCCAGGACATTTTATGCACAATTTTCACTGATTTTGGAGACAAATCTACACTGGGTGTGTTAGTCAATTTTTGCACTTGACACAGCATAAATTTCTACTAGTCTAAGAAGAATGACGTACTCAGAATACACATCTTCCAAATATGTGACAAGATTGAAGAACTAATGCTATGTACCCTTCATCAGAGAAATCAGTCATTATGACATTATTTGGCACATTTTTTAACTCCAGCTTTGCATTTGTCTCTAGCGTAATTGCCTGTAACAATTGTTTACGTTCAGTTAAAACTTTGCTACAGATTTAGGCCATGCACATTGGATCATTATTTCATCCATTGTTACACATTTAAGTAACACTACACAATGAAACTTTGTATCATTAACAGTAACATGCATGTACTTAAATCATGTTTCATTCTGTGAACATTAAACCATTCATACATGTAACACCAAACTGGTAAAAAACAATGGAATATCAAAGTACTGCTACAGGGCTGTGTTCAGGTCTACATGTGCTTCTTGAACATCTTCTTCTTCCTCAGGCTTATACTAGGTTCTGCTGGTGGCAGCTGTTGTGTGAATGTCTTCCCCCACATGAAACGCAAGGCCATCAGCTGGGGAACCAGCAACAGCGTTCCATTGATCAGAAAGAAGGACAGACGGATGGACGGATCGAACGGCAGGCGATACTTTGGGTCTGTGCTGGCATGAATAGCACCTCCAATGTAAGAAAACTGGCCCTGAAAATACAAGATATAAAATCAGAACCACTTTGTAAGAGATAATATTAATAATTTCCAAAAAAGTCCCAAAATACAGTTTGTTCCACATTTTTCCATGAGCTTTACCCTCGTTCATGAGCTTTACCATCTCTCGTGAGCTTTACCCTCCTTCATGAGTTTCACTATCTCATGAGATTTACCCTCATTCATGAGCTTTACTCTCTCTCATACAACTTACTTGGGAGAGAGACACTCTCTCATTAGATTTACTCTCTTGCACACATTTACTTTCTCCCATAAGACATCCTCTCTGTTTCATTTCTTTCAAGAGGTTCTCATGAGCTTTCTATACTGTATATTCACCATGACAGCTCTTGCCATTGCAACCAAGTGTTCATTTGTCATCCACTGGCCTGATCATCTACAACAGCTTCAGTGTGACAACTGTGCATTCTCTACAAAGGCCTGATCATCTACAACAACTTCAGTGTAAAACTGTGCATTCTCTACAAAGGCCTGATCATCTACAACAGCTTCAGTGTGACAACTGTGCATTCTCTACAAAGGCCTGATCATCTACAACAGCTTCAGTGTGACAACTGTGCATTCTCTACAAAGGCCTGATCATCTACAACAGCTTCAGTGTAAAACTGTGCATTCCCTACAAAGGCCTGATCATCTACAACAGCTTCAGTGTGACAACTGTGCATTCTCTACAAAGGCCTGATCATCTACAACAGCATCAGTGTAAAATTGTGCATTCTCTACAAAGCCTGATCATCTACAACAGCTTCAGTGTGACAACTGTGCATTCTCTACAAAGGCCTGATCATCCACAACAGCACCAGTGTAAAATTGTGCATTCTCTACAAAGCCTGATCATCTACAACAGCTTCAGTGTGAAATTGTGCATTCTCTACAAAGGCCTGATCATCTACAACAGCTTCAGTGTGACAACTGTGCATTCTCTACAAACATCTGGTATCTATTACATATGAGAAAATGTATTGTTCTCAAGGCCTTGATTGATTCATGACAGTCCTCACTACACTACCTGAGCAGCTGTCCCACCATGGATCAGGGTCCAGTCTGTCATCCAGGTGTCAGTCTCTCCCTACCATAACCCACACACAGCTCTCTCCCTACTCATGACAGTCCTCACTACACTACCTGACCAGCTGCCCCACCATGGATCAGGGTCCAGTCTGTCATCCAGGTGTCAGTCTCTCCCTACCATAACCCACACACAGCTCTCTCCCTACTCATGATAGTCCTCACTACACTACCTGAGGAGTTGCCCCACCATGGATCAGGGTCCAGTCTGTCATCCAGGTGTCAGTCTCTCCGCACCATAACCCACACACAGCTCCTCCCTACTCATGATAGCTCAGCATGGATCAGGGTCCAGTCTGTCATCCAGGTGTCAGTCTCTCCGCACCATAACCCACACACAGCTCTCTCCTTACTCATGACAGTCTTCACTACACTACCTGAGCAGCTGCCCCACCATGGATCAGGGTCCAGTCTGTCATCCAGGTGTCAGTCTCTCCCCACCATAACCCACACACAGCTCTCTTCCTACTCATGATAGTCCTCACTACACTACCTGAGCAGCTACCCCACCATGGATCAGGGTCCAGTCTGTCATCCAGGTGTCAGTCTCTCCCCACCATAACCCACACACAGCTCTCTCCCTACTCATGACAGTCCTCACTACACTACCTGAGCAGCTGCCCCAGCATGGATCAGGGTCCAGTCTGTCATCCAGGTGTCAGTCTCTCCCCACCATAACCCACACACAGCTCTCTCCTTACTCATGACAGTCCTCACTACACTACCTGAGCAGCTGCCCCACCATGGATCAGGGCCCAGTCTGTCATCCAGGTGTCAGTCTCTCCCCACCATAACCCACACACAGCTCTCTCCCTACTCATGACAGTCCTCACTACACTACCTGAGCAGCTGCCCCACCATGGATCAGGGTCCAGTCTGGTCCAGTCTGTCATCCAGGTGTCAGTCTCTCCCTACCATAACCCACACACAGCTCTCTCCCTAATCATGACAGTCCTCACTACACTACCTGAGCAGCTGTCCCACCATGGATCAGGGTCCAGTCTGTCATCCAGGTGTCGATCTCTCCCCACCATAACCCACACACAGCTCTCTCCCTAATCATGACAGTCCTCACTACACTACCTGAGCAGCTGTCCCACCATGGATCAGGGTCCAGTCTGTCATCCAGGTGTCGATCTCTCCCCACCATAACCCACACACAGCTCTCTCCCTAATCATGACAGTCCTCATTACACTACCTGAGCAGCTGTCCCACCATGGATCAGGGTCCAGTCTGTCATCCAGGTGTCGATCTCTCCCCACCATAACCCACACACAGCTCTCTCCCTAATCATGACAGTCCTCACTACACTACCTGAGCAGCTGCCCCACCATGGATCAGGGCCCAGTCTGTCATCCAGGTATCAGTCTCTCCCTACCATAACCCACACACAGCTCTCTCCCTACTCATGACAGTCTTCACTACACTACCTGAGCAGCTCCCCCACCATGGATCAGGGTCCAGTCTGTCATCCAGGTGTCAGTCTCTCCCCACCATAACCCACACACAGCTCTCTCCCTACTCATGACAGTCCTCACTACACTGCCTGAGCAGCTGTCCCACCATGGATCAGGGTCCAGTCTGTCATCCAGGTGTCAGTCTCTCCCCACCATAACCCACACACAGCTCTCTCCCTACTCATGACAGTCCTCACTACACTACCTGAGCAGCTGCCCCACCATGGATCAGGGCCCAGTCTGTCATCCAGGTGTCAGTCTCTCCCTACCATAACCCACACACAGCTCTCTCCCTACTCATGACAGTCTTCACTACACTACCTGAGTAGCTGCCCCACCATGGATCAGGGTCCAGTCTGTCATCCAGGTGTCAGTCTCTCCCCACCATAACCCACACACAGCTCCCTCCCTAATCATGACAGTCCTCACTACACTACCTGACCAGCTGCCCCAGCATGGATTAGGGTCCAGTCTGTCATCCAGGTGTCAGTCTCTCCCCACCATAACCCACACACAGCTCCCTCCCTAATCATGACAGTCTTCACTACACTACCTGACCAGCTGCCCCAGCATGGATTAGGGTCCAGTCTGTCATCCAGGTGTCAGTCTCTCCCCACCATAACCCACACACAGCTCCCTCCCTAATCATGACAGTCCTCACTACACTACCTGACCAGCTGCCCCAGCATGGATTAGGGTCCAGTCTGTCATCCAGGTGTCAGTCTCTCCCCACCATAACCCACACACAGCTCTCTCCCTACTCATGACAGTCCTCACTACACTACCTGACCAGCTGCCCCACCATGGATCAGGGTCCAGTCTGTCATCCAGGTGTCAGTCTCTCCCCACCATAACCCACACACAGCTCTCTCCCTAATCATGACAGTCTTCACTACAGTACCTGAGCAGCTGCCCCTCCATGGATCAGGGTCCAGTCTGTCATCCAGGTGTCAGTCTCTCCCTACCATAACCCACACACAGCTCTCTCCCTACTCATCACAGTCTTCACTACACTACCTGAGCAGCTGCCCCACCATGGATCAGGGCCCAGTCTGTCATCCAGGTGTCAGTCTCTCCCCACCATAACCCACACACAGCTCTCTCCCTACTCATGACAGTCCTCACTACACTACCTGAGCAGCTGCCCCACCATGGATCAGGGCCCAGTCTGTCATCCAGGTGTCAGTCTCTCCCTACCATAACCCACACACAGCTCTCTCCCTAATCATGACAGTCCTCACTACACTACCTGAGCAGCTGCCCCACCATGGATCAGGGTTCAGTCTGTCATCCAGGTGTCAGTCTCTCCCTACCATAACCCACACACAGCTCCCTCCCTACTCATGATATTCCTCACTACACTACCTGACCAGCTGCCCCACCATGGATCAGGGTCCAGTCTGTCATCCAGGTGTCAGTCTCTCCCCACCATAACCCACACACAGCTCTCTCCCTAATCATGACAGTCCTCACTACACTACCTGACCAGCTGCCCCACCATGGATCAGGGTCCAGTCTGTCATCCAGGTGTCAGTCTCTCCCCACCATAACCCACACACAGCTCCCTCCCTACTCATGACAGTCTTCACTACACTACCTGAGCAGCTGCCCCAGCATGGATCAGGGTCCAGTCTGTCATCCAGGTGTCAGTCTCTCCCCACCATAACCCACACACAGCTCTCTCCCTAATCATGACAGTCCTCACTACACTACCTGAGCAGCTGCCCCACCATGGATCAGGGTCCAGTCTGTCATCCAGGTGTCAGTCTCTCCCCACCATAACCCACACACAGCTCCCTCCCTAATCATGACAGTCTTCACTACACTACCTGACCAGCTGCCCCAGCATGGATTAGGGTCCAGTCTGTCATCCAGGTGTCAGTCTCTCCCCACCATAACCCACACACAGCTCCCTCCCTAATCATGACAGTCCTCACTACACTACCTGACCAGCTGCCCCAGCATGGATTAGGGTCCAGTCTGTCATCCAGGTGTCAGTCTCTCCCCACCATAACCCACACACAGCTCTCTCCCTACTCATGACAGTCCTCACTACACTACCTGAGCAGCTGCCCCTCCATGGACCAGGGTCCAGTCTGTCATCCAGGTGTCAGTCTCTCCCCACCATAACCCACACACAGCTCTCTCCCTACTCATGATAGTCCTCACTACACTACCTGAGGAGCTGCCCCACCATGGATCAGGGTCCAGTCTGTCATCCAGGTGTCAGTCTCTCCGCACCATAACCCACACACAGCTCTCTCCTTACTCATGATAGTCCTCACTACACTACCTGAGGAGCTGCCCCTCCATGGACCAGGGTCCAGTCTGTCATCCAGGTGTCAGTCTCTCCCCACCATAACCCACACACAGCTCCCTCCCTAATCATGACAGTCTTCACTACACTACCTGACCAGCTGCCCCAGCATGGATTAGGGTCCAGTCTGTCATCCAGGTGTCAGTCTCTCCCCACCATAACCCACACACAGCTCCCTCCCTAATCATGACAGTCCTCACTACACTACCTGACCAGCTGCCCCAGCATGGATTAGGGTCCAGTCTGTCATCCAGGTGTCAGTCTCTCCCCACCATAACCCACACACAGCTCTCTCCCTACTCATGACAGTCCTCACTACACTACCTGAGCAGCTGCCCCTCCATGGACCAGGGTCCAGTCTGTCATCCAGGTGTCAGTCTCTCCCCACCATAACCCACACACAGCTCTCTCCCTAATCATGATAGTCCTCACTACACTACCTGAGGAGCTGCCCCACCATGGATCAGGGTCCAGTCTGTCATCCAGGTGTCAGTCTCTCCGCACCATAACCCACACACAGCTCTCTCCCTACTCATGATAGTCCTCACTACACTACCTGAGGAGCTGCCCCACCATGGATCAGGGTCCAGTCTGTCATCCAGGTGTCAGTCTCTCCCCACCATAACCCACACACAGCTCTCTCCCTACTCATGACAGTCCTCACTACACTACCTGAGCAGCTGTCCCACCATGGATCAGGGTCCAGTCTGTCATCCAGGTGTCAGTCTCTCCCTACCATAACCCACACACAGCTCTCTCCCTAATCATGACAGTCCTCACTACACTACCTGACCAGCTGTCCCACCATGGATCAGGGTCCAGTCTGTCATCCAGGTATCAGTCTCTCCCTACCATAACCCACACACAGCTCCCTCCCTACTCATGATAGTCCTCACTACACTACCTGAGCAGCTCCCCCACCATGGATCAGGGTCCAGCCTGTCATCCAGGTGTCAGTCTCTCCCTACCATAACCCACACACAGCTCTCTCCCTAATCATGACAGTCCTTACTACACTACCTGACCAGCTGTCCCACCATGGATCAGGGTCCAGTCTGTCATCCAGGTATCAGTCTCTCCCTACCATAACCCACACACAGCTCTCTCCCTACTCATGACAGTTTTCACTACACTACCTGAGCAGCTGCCCCACCATGGATCAGGGTCCAGTCTGTCATCCAGGTGTCAGTCTCTCCCCACCATAACCCACACACAGCTCTCTCCCTACTCATGATAGTCCTCACTACACTACCTGAGGAGCTGCCCCACCATGGATCAGGGCCCAGTCTGTCATCCAGGTGTCAGTCTCTCCCCACCGTAACCCACACACAGCTCTCTCCCTACTCATGACAGTCTTCACTACACTACCTGAGCAGCTGCCCCAGCATGGATCAGGGTCCAGTTTGTCATCCAGGTGTCAGTCTCTCCCCACCATAACCCACACACAGCTCTCTCCCTAATCATGACAGTCTTCACTACACTACCTGAGCAGCTCCCCCACCATGGATCAGGGTCCAGTCTGTCATCCAGGTGTCAGTCTCTCCCTACCATAACCCACACACAGCTCTCTCCCTACTCATGACAGTCCTCACTACACTACCTGAGCAGCTGCCCCAGCATGGATCAGGGTCCAGTCTGTCATCCAGGTGTCAGTCTCTCCCCACCATAACCCACACACAGCTCAATCCGTACTCATGATAGTCCTCACTACACTACCTGAGCAGCTGCCCCAGCATGGATCAGGGCCCAGTCTGTCATCCAGGTATCAGTCTCTCCCCACCATAACCCACACACAGCAGCCACATAATACGGCACGAAATAGAACAGGTAGATCAGCATCTAAAACAGAGGACACACACATGAATGCAATAAAAGCATTCTGCACATCTATGTACAATCCCACTTTTGCTGTTTTTCTTGAAACTTCTTGCTAATTCGAGAAAGACAGTATTTTTTTTTGGCATGATTTTGTGACTTATAATTATACTAGAGAAAGGTTTCAGATTTGTTTGGATGGAGGATGTTATGGAAATGACGAAATAAAAAAAAGTTTTAGCATCAAAAGAAAAAATTTTACGACCTTTAAGTTCTTCTAAACAGGTAATGTCTGGCATGAATTTTGATCAAGGGTAACCCTGATGGCAGTGTATTTGTGATGTAAAATGTTGCCCTGGTCCTTAAAACTGACCACATCACTGTCAAATATGAACCTATTAATTACTGTCAATAAACCAGGCATTACCATGAACCTGATCGTAGAGCCTGAGTATGTCTCACCTGCATCATGGGATATGTACTGTCATCCTTCAGATAGGGGTCATACTGGTTCTTGTAGATTTGAGACACCTCCGCATTGCAGCCCAGGGCAGTCTGGAAGAGTACAGTGATTATATGACCAAAAAGATCCTGTTTTAATCTTGAGGTAAAATGTGGAAAGCTCTGACCAAAACACAGAAAGCTCTGACCAAAGCATGGAAAGCTCTGACCAAAACATGGAAAGCTCTGACCAAAACACGGAAAGCTCTGGTGAAAATGTGGAAAGCTCTGACCAAAACATGAAAAGCTCTGACCAAAACATGAAAAGCTCTGACCAAAACATGAAAAGCTCTGACCAAAACATGAAAAGCTCTGACCAAAATGTTGAAAGCTGTGGCAAAAATGTGGAAAGGCATGTGGATACTGGTTTGCAGACATACTTGCTAAAATAATTTCCCACATGTAAGAAATACAACAACACTCTCTGGTTAAACTTGACCGAGGAGTAAAAATATTGAAGGAATTACATACTTACCATACCACGGAAAGTAGCCAGAGCCATGGCAGCGAGTAGGTACACAATGAAGAACACATCCTGTGGTCTCTTCCATAATGGTGCAGGCGCTGGCTTACTGACAGTCCTCTGACAACCCAAAACAATCCAAAATCAACACTTCAGTCTAACCCTAATCACACAAAATGCATTCATTTCACTCAAACCCCATTTAAAAGATTGATTGTTTAACTGATTGGCTGTCCCAGTGCTCAATTAACACTGAGTAACATGGGTAAAAAGTTCCTGGAGTGAGCTTGGTAAGTAACTGACAAACTTTTCCACCAGTGACACAAAGATTTCAGCATGACTTGGAAGCTAAACACATATGCCATATTGCAGAAAGGCAAGTGTCTTCAGCAGACTTCATGCAATACTGCCCAGACAGCCGCAAATTTCAGCGAGGCAAATTTCTACACACAAACCCCAGCGGTACAGAGTTCTTGATGTCACTTGTTTTTAACACAAAACAGTCTCACACAGACTGACACTCTCAAAACAATACCTCTGAAAAATGAAAGCTTTGTACAATGCAAGAGAACACACTTATTATAATCATATGTTTTATTTTACCTGAGGTTTCAGTCCTGCCCTCAAGAACCTGTAGCCTGCCCAGAAGGGAATTATCAGGTAAGGGATGTTCAGTAAGATGGACCACTTCACTCCATACTTACCTGACAAATACAGACAGAATAAACAGTATTCTTTATACAGTATGTTAGACTTCAACCTGATAAAATCATATGAAATGATCTGTACCGGGCAGACATTATGTCATCTTTCAAGGGCACATAAAAGTCATGATAACATTCCGATTGATTTGATTGGAATTTCACTTCTTTCTTTATTTGAAGCTTAGTTGGTTAGCGCGCTAGCGCTGCGCAATGACCCAGAAGCCTCCCACCAATACAATCGCTGTGAGTTCAAGTCCAGCTCATGCTGACTTCCTCTTGGGCAGTACGTGGGAAGGTCTGCTAGCAACCTGCAGGTGGTTGTGGGTTCCCCCTCGCTCTGCCCGGTTTCCTCCCACCATAATGCTGGCCGTCGTCGTATAAGTAAAACATTCTTGAGTATGGCCTAAAACACCAATCAAATAAATAAAACAAATAAATTTATTTATTTGAGTGCTATTTAGTGCTGTACTGGAAATGTTTCCACTAATTTTACAGCATGCTAGCTTATGGGGTGGCGGGTGAGGTTTATTGGCCTTTCCTATTAACACTCTGCCTGAGAAAAGAGTGGCAGGGTGAACATTTCACACGCATGATGCAGAACTCTTTCAAAAAAGCCTAGGCTGGGATCTTATTTGACAAAGCTAAGAAAAGAAAATCCTTGTAATCTGTCATCTTGCAAGCTTTTATAACCCAACTTTTCAGTCTTCTCGTTAATTGAGAGATTTTCACTGTGTGAGATACTCTTCACAAACCAAATCGCAACAACTTTATACATATCTGTAGATGTAATCTGTTGAACACACTGAATGAAATCCTTGTGTGTCCTGAAGAGATAAAGTTTCAGGCATCAACACATTTCAAACTTCATAGCAATATCGCTTAACAGCAACAATACTTTATATTAAATTGGCATGTTAGGTGCATATAATGTGGGTAAATATGGAGGCCACAATTGTAAGTAGTGTAATCAACATACCTGCAATATTGCCAGGTAAGAAGACGACCATACTATGAGCTATAGAGCCTGCCCAGTACAGGCCCACCTCTCTGTACCAGCCCTGGCTGAAAACACACAAACAGTATTATCTCTCTCTTGCACTACCAAAACCATGTACATGTTTGTGTATGTATATAACCTATGATTCTGACCTGGTTATATGCAAGAGTTACCTTAAATTTGTTGACAATGTAATTAAGGCTTCTACATAAATTCTACAAGGGGCCTCCTTGGCTCAGTCAGTTAGCGCGCTAACGCAGCGCAATGACCGAAGCCTCCCACCAATGCCGATGCTGTGAGTTCAAGCCCAGCTCATGCTGACCTCAGCGGCCTGCGGATGGTTGTGGGCTTCTCGCGGACTTGGTTTCCTCCCGTCATCGTCAAAGTGAAATATTCTTGAGTATGGCGCAAAACACCAATCAAATAAATAAATAAATACTAAATTCCAGAAAATCTTTTTCATTGTAGTCATCCATATCCAAATAGTTACGATCGGGTTATTGGTTTGTTTTTGTTTCTTGACCACAAAACGGGATACAAACAGGAATTTGAAGAATCTGTACATTTCTACTAGCTTAATTGTCATCCCCTTAAAATTTAATATGTTTTGGTTATTTTCACATCAATTAAGTCTTCCTCTCCACCTTCAACCCTGATAAACCCTTTAAGCAAAACCAACCTACAGACACCTACCCTTTGGCTGACTGTCCAGCAATAAACACTGAGCATTCAGAGGAACGAGGTCCCCAGTCCCCGGGGCTTTCTGTTCTTAGCGTGAGCCTTGAGCCAGGAGAAAGTACAAAGTGGGTGATGCTGCCACACAGTTAGGAATGGTGGGATGCCAGTTAAGGTTGCTGATTAAGAACTTACCGTTTTGAGTGTGCAGCCACCATGAGGACGTACATGAGCAGGTGGGCGATGCCGTCCCAGTAGAGGATCATTGTCCCATGGGAGGTCACCAGGTAAGGCTCCCCCTCCAGCAGATAGAAAGTCATGAAGCTGCTGATGAACCCATCATTCTCAAGAGCTATCACCAGGTCCATCACAGAGCTGAACGTGAAAATACTGAGCACTGAAACAATCACGAAAATATGCTGTTTTGATCATCGGAGAGTAATCTTCACCTTTACCTCGGCACCATTAGTCTACACTATCCAGGTAGAGTTTAACGCCAGAGAGTTTTCAACATATGACCCTATACAACACAGGCAAGATGACACATGCAGAATCAATACCCATCTTTGACGCTGCACCTCAACAAAAACACGTCTCTTAAACTTCTTCTCAATGAAGTTTGTACATCATGCAAGTTTCGGAGGGAAAATCAAGACAATTCCACTTTTTTGAAATTATCCCATAGACTATGAAGTATTAACCAGAGTCATCCACAAATCTGGTAGGCACATCCTTGTAAGTGCATTGGAACATTAAAGACCCAGAGAGTATAATGCGCTATACACTTGAATTCTATCCTAGATCTGTAAACATAAAAGATCCAGAGAGTATAATGAGCTATAAACTTGAATTCTATCCTAGATCTGTAAACATTAAAGATCCAGAGAGTATAATGAGCTATAAACTTGAATTCTATCCTAGATCTGTAAACATTTTCTGTGCATGAATGAAACAAGGATTTAAGAGTAGTAAGGTATAGAGTTGAAGGCTCTTCCACGTGCCATCAATTTGCTGCCATGATCGATTCCTCTTGGGTGCAATGCTAAAGGATACTAGAACCCACTCCCACCCCCCCCCCCCCCACCCCCCTTAAGCAGAATTTCACGTTTTGCCTTCAGCAGCCCAAATTATTGATCAAATATGGCCACTGGTACATGTATATATATTCTGACAGCTTAATGACTGTTGATCTCAAATTAGCTTCTCAAAGTTACCAAACTCTCTTTCTTAATCAAAAGTTTGAAACACATGAGAGCTGTTTTTTTAAAATGCTACTTTTTTGCCCATTTTCAGAATTGTTCAATTTTTTTTACCTATGTGGATAATTCACCATTCAAACTAAGCAATGGTTCCACAGATTGTTCATCTTAGATTGTTCTGAATGGAGATATAAATTAAAACTCTCAAAAATTGAAAATAATTTTGAAATTTTGATGTTCTTTTACTAACATCTTTAAATCTAGAAAAGGTATCAAAAATTAGTGGGACTGTTTTTTAGCTTAATTATTTAACTACATGTGTGCCAAGTTTCATAGCATTGTGTTGAGAAATAAAAGTATTTCACCACACAACCATCTCAAAAACAGATAGGAAGAAAAAGATCCAAATATTCTGGAGAAGCATTATGTTTGACAAAATTACCGGTAGTCATTAGTTCATTTGCAAATTAATTTTAATCAAGAATTGTCCCGACACCAGTTAAAATTTGAAAGCATTAACCCACTTATGTTAAATTTTAAAACTTATCATGCTCTGGGAAAGCGTAAAATTGGTGTTTCCTCTTCACATTTCAGAGCAAATCATGCTAGAATGTGTTTCTAAACCCCTCCTTCAGTGGCACCCCTGTGGATTGATTAAAGTTGCTATTTCAGTAAATAAGCCTGAATGAGTAGTCTGCACAAGCCGCCATGCAGAGTTTATAGCAAGTGGCCATACACACTTACCAGAGGTGTGTCTATTCAAATCAGGCAATCCTCTTCAGTGAGCTAACCCCCCAAACTAAGAAAACATATTTGCCTTGGTTCACAACATGTTATACTTTTTTACCCAATTTAAGGTATTTACAATTGGAATTTGGTTTTCATGTTTAGGTGAGAGGAAAAATCAGAGAATACAGATCCAGAATGTGAAATGTGAAAATACTGATCACATTTCAGTCCTGAGGGGTTCTAGTATCCTTAACTCTGTGAACCAAAGAGTCCCCCAGAGGCCGTCAAAGTTGGAGGCAAGTTCAAAAGTCAATAGAGGAGTTAGAAGTATGTGTAGAGGAACCAGGAAACCTACATTATAATACCCGTCCTGGGTTAACGGACAGCACACATGTAAATAAATCTTTTAGTTTCTCACCGTAGAAAAACGGATCGTTTTTCTCTCCCTTTATGATCATCAAGGCTGCAGGTATGATGGCTACCAGAGCAAGGCAGACAACTCCGGCTACAAGAACAAAGAACTGTTGTTCCATGGCTCCTGTCTTGTTGAGAATGTAGGCAATTGGAATCCCAGTTAATGAGATGGGCAAGGCTACCGCCCATGTGGTTGACACACCCATGATGGATCGAGGTACTGGCTTCTGAAACAACACTTTTATTCTGTACTCCAGAAAAATTACTGTGACATATGGTTTGTTCATGAACATGAGGTTTTCTGAACGATCAAGCTTGGGGTTTGTTTGTCGAGGAAACTTGAGGACGAGATCTATACTTATATAATGGACTTCCATTAGAACATGAAACATGTCGCCCATTGGCAAATGTGCAGTAGTAGTTTTACTGACAAGGTTTAGGCGAGTCTGCATGGTAAGCCAGATACAGATTATAAGCCATCTCAGATCAAAAGTTTATGAGCGTTTCTGTGTGGTGTACGGGTAATACAGCTGCTAATACATATCATTAGTCTACTGCTGAGTGAAGGATTGTAATGAACAAGACGTGTGATGGGTTTTAAACATTTGAAAATAGTGCCTTGGAATTATCGACTATAACACTCTCATCCGGCTCATCCCACAGGACATAAACTGACCTGTTGCATGTCTTGTTTTTTTTTAGTGTCATTTAGAGGAAATATCCAATGATGACCAAATGTTTAAACCTTTTTCAGCCCTTGTAAAAATGAAGTTATGGTGAGTAGAAAGATCATTAAAAAATATATCTGTAAATACTGTCACTGATTTTTTCAGATTTTTCTTTACCAAATTAAATGCAGTCAAATGTTTTGATTGTATGGTGGGTAGTATGGAACATATTGATAATGTGTGTCAACCCTGATGTCACGTGCCTGAGGAAGGTCACAGTGGACACACATATTATCAATATGATCCATAAAACCCACCATACAGCAAAAACATTTCACGGCATTTAATTTGGTGAGAAAAAATCAATGCGGGTATTTTCAGATAAAGTTTTTAATGATATTTTTACTCATCAGAACTTCATTTTTACAGGATCTTTTCCTTTAGCAATTAATGAATTTAGCAATAATGAAATGTATATAAAGTACAGCCTAATGAATAGAATACAACGTCTAATTTAATAATCTATATAAAGTAGTGGCATTACAATTATTTGTATTATCGATCCTTTAATATGTAAAATAATATTTCAAATACTGGAATGTCACAATTTTAATACAGCGCCGTGAGTCCACTGAGAGGAACTCAAAATTTAGGCTTGCCTGCAAGAAATTTTCAGTATATTCTTTATTATATACACAATACCAATATCTGTACAGCTCATCCTCCTGCATTATGTCATCCTGAACACGTATGTAGAACTACACAGATCGTGATCCAAGCGTGATCAGTGACCTAAGAGGTGAATGTCAAACGTGCTTCAAATTTGCTGGGTAACAGTAAGAAATAAACTTTGTTTGCAACAAAAACATCGTGCAAGCATCGATCTTAAGGCCGGTACTTGGAGGTACTAAGTGAACTGATTACAAACGTCATTACTCACAATGCTGACGATACAGGCTAACAGTTCAAGTGTGTCTCCGGTAATCCAACACCGAAGCAGAGCATGGTGACACTGATCAACGTGTTACTGGACTTTGCGGCATTCGAACCCCCAGCGCGCCACAACAACCACATGCTACTCGCGTGTACATATTTTTGGACCAGAGAAACGGAAGGGCTGTGATGGATTATGAATTTGTGCAAATGTCCGAATGTCACAATGCGGCCCCAAAGGCATTTACCATGGTGACACCTACTTGGATTTCTTCATGAGTCAACGGTTTTCTACAGATCGAAGAACGCGGCTTACAAGGGTTCGTGGTTCGTGGAAGTTCCGTGTGGTGGCGCTCGCGCATATCCCAGAAGCTGAAGGAGTAACAGCAGGGTTCACAACCTAGTCTGCATGTAACGTCCATATTATTTGTTATTCTGTGAAAGTACATGTAAGAGAAGCGTACGTTTTTTGGATTTAGTCTATTCCTTTACAGACTAAACGCATATATCTGTTATATATTCAATTATAGACTCTGTAGTGATTAGTTCAGTGCATTTGTCAGTACTTTTACCATCTGTTTTAAAATTCTGACATTCGTTGGGTGTTACTGGTACGATGAATGTCAGAAATTTGAAACATTTGAATCGAGTCCATCTACAAGTAAATGGATGGATCAGGCTTATCTGAATACACAGCATGTGCGAACAACTGCATGCACAGTTTTCCTGAAAACCTTCTTGTTCACAGAATACTTCACAGTTTCCTGCGACGATAATGCTGGCCGCCATCCTATAAGTGAAATATTCATGGTTACGGTGTAAAACCCTAATCAAATAAATACATAAATAAATAAAAACATACAATCATACATGTAATCATAACTCTACAGAGCTACCCAGGCCCAAACAACAGGTCTAAAGATTGCTGTTTCTTTACTGGCAACCATTGCCTGTCTGGCAATCTATATCCAGACCCAAATGTCAAAATCATCACTGCCAAGACTTGTCATACATAAGGCCATCACAATTGATTCCTTGTGTCCCATCACTGCCAGCAGATCATTTTACCCTCTGCATCAGAAATCGTTAATTAACTTTTTTCCAGAAATTGTCACAGAAGATGGGATTATCATAAAATGTAGCTGAATAAAGATAATGAAAAATGAACATTGTTCCATCATGCAGTTTTGCAAAATGTTAAGACAGGAAAAAATTAGGGATATCAGCTCATGTGTTATTGTATGATATGGTGATTGCAGGTTCATTGATTTCTGCAGATTCTGGAACAGAATTGTTTTCCCCTGAAATTTGCCCTGTTACATGTTGTAGTACATAAATATACACTGCTGGTAGTATATTATTTTCATTTCTTTTGCAGGATAGAAGATGTATAACTGCTGTGTAGTTGGTTGTAAAAAGAGCACAAGGCATGTAAAGGAAGATGGGCAATGTTACAGATTTTTTCGAATTCCCACTGATAGCAATATGCGCCGTCAGTGGCTAGTGAAGATAAATCGTGCTGGCTTTGTTCCGAAGAAGTATTCTAAGGTTTGCGAAGAGCACTTGACAAAGTGTTGACAAAGTGTTTGTTGAGCCCTCAGTGTACCACCCAGTTCCCTGCCTCAACATGGGATATAAGACTGCCATTGTTAAAACTCGCTGGCGCATCAAGTGATGTGCACCTGTCAAACCAGGCTGCACAGTGACCAAGACGAAAAGGCTGAAAATTGATGCTATAGCATCTCCGTCAGGGTAAGCGTGATAACGTGACATCTCGGCTTAGCAGTGTTATGTGTATATGTACTACCTGAATGAACCTGAGGTCGCATTTTGAAATCCAGCTCTTGTTATCTCAGGTACAGGTCAGGGCATTTTTGAGATACTGGATGAGTAAGAGTTTTCCCTTGTTCAGTGTGGAAAATTCTCTTAATAGCCGTTTTCCCTGAACAAATTATTAAATACGGTAATGAATGTATTTTACATTTAGAAATATTTTAACTGTTGTGCTTGCCTCACATTTGCTGATCTGCTGATGGATATAAGGCCCACTATGCTACGATGTCTAATAGTGTTAATTATGTACATTTGAATGTTGTAGAGCTGCCATATCGAACACAGGCTTCAATGAGTCCAAGCCATCTCCTGAAACCAGGGCTGCCATGTTGAACACTGGCTGCAATGTGTCCAAGCCCTCTCCTGAAACCAGAGCTGCCGTGTCAAAGGCTGGCTTCAGTGTGTCCAAACCATCTCCTCAAGACAGAGCTGCCATGTTGAACACCTGCTCTAATGTATCCAAACCATCTCCTGAAACCAGGGCTGCCATGTTGAACACCTGCTCTAATGTATCCAAACCATCTCCTGAAACTAGAGCTGCCATGTTGAACACCTTCTCTAATGTATCCAAACCATCTCCTGAAACTAGAGCTGCCGTGTTGAACACCTTCTCTAATGTATCCAAACCATCTCCTGAAACCAGGGCTGCCATGTTGAACACCTGCTCTAATGTATCCAAACCATCTCCTGAAACCAGGGCTGCCGTGTTGAACACCTGCTCTAATGTATCCAAACCATCTCCTGAAACCAGAGCTGCCGTGTTGAACACCTTCTCTAATGTATCCAAACCATCTCCTGAAACCAGGGCTGCCATGTTGAACACCTTCTCTAATGTATCCAAACCATCTCCTGAAACTAGAGCTGCCATGTTGAACACCTTCTCTAATGTATCCAAACCATCTCCTGAAACCAGGGCTGCCATGTTGAACACCTTCTCTAATGTATCCAAACCATCTCCTGAAACTAGAGCTGCCATGTTGAACACCTTCTCTAATGTATCCAAACCATCTCCTGAAACTAGAGCTGCCATGTTGAACACCTTCTCTAATGTATCCAAACCATCTCCTGAAACTAGAGCTGCCGTGTTGAACACCTTCTCTAATGTATCCAAACCATCTCCTGAAACCAGGGCTGCCATGTTGAACACCTTCTCTAATGTATCCAAACCATCTCCTGAAACTAGAGCTGCCATGTTGAACACCTTCTCTAATGTATCCAAACCATCTCCTGAAACTAGGGCTGCCATGTTGAACACCTTCTCTAATGTATCCAAACCATCTCCTGAAACTAGAGCTGCCGTGTTGAACACCTTCTCTAATGTATCCAAACCATCTCCTGAAACCAGGGCTGCCATGTTGAACACCTTCTCTAATGTATCCAAACCATCTCCTGAAACCAGGGCTGCCATGTTGAACACCTTCTCTAATGTATCCAAACCATCTCCTGAAACCAGGGCTGCCATGTTGAACACCTTCTCTAATGTATCAAACCATCTCTCCTGGCTTAGCTGCCATGTTGAACAATCTAATGTATCAAACCATCTCCTGAAACTAGAGCTGCCATGTTGAACACCTTCTCTAATGTATCCAAACCATCTCCTGAAACCAGAGCTGCCATGTTGAACACCTTCTCTAATGTATCCAAACCATCTCCTGAAACCAGGGCTGCCATGTTGAACACCTTCTCTAATGTATCCAAACCATCTCCTGAAACTAGAGCTGCCATGTTGAACACCTTCTCTAATGTATCCAAACCATCTCCTGAAACTAGGGCTGCCATGTTGAACACCTTCTCTAATGTATCCAAACCATCTCCTGAAACTAGAGCTGCCATGTTGAACACCTTCTCTAATGTATCCAAACCATCTCCTGAAACTAGAGCTGCCATGTTGAACACCTTCTCTAATGTATCCAAACCATCTCCTGAAACTAGAGCTGCCGTGTTGAACACCTTCTCTAATGTATCCAAACCATCTCCTGAAACCAGAGCTGCCATGTTGAACACCTTCTCTAATGTATCCAAACCATCTCCTGAAACCAGGGCTGCCATGTTGAACACCTTCTCTAATGTATCCAAACCATCTCCTGAAACCAGGGCTGCCGTGTTGAACACCTTCTCTAATGTATCCAAACCATCTCCTGAAACTAGAGCTGCCGTGTTGAACACCTTCTCTAATGTATCCAAACCATCTCCTGAAACCAGGGCTGCCCATCTCCTGAAACCAGAGCTGCCGTGTTGAACACCTTCTCTAATGTATCCAAACCATCTCCTGAAACTAGAGCTGCCGTGTTGAACACCTTCTCTAATGTATCCAAACCATCTCCTGAAACCAGGGCTGCCATGTTGAACACCTTCTCTAATGTATCCAAACCATCTCCTGAAACCAGAGCTGCCGTGTCAAACACCCAGTGCAATGTGTCAAAACCATCTTCCTGAAGACAGAGCTGCCATGTTGAACACCCAGTGCAATGTGTCCAAACCATCTTCCTGAAGACAGAGCTGCCATGTTGAACACCCAGTGCAATGTGTCCAAGCCATCTCCTGAAACCAGAGCTGCCGTGTCAAACACCCAGTGCAATGTGTCAAAACCATCTTCCTGAAGACAGAGCTGCCATGTTGAACACCCAGTGCAATGTGTCCAAACCATCTCCTGAAACCAGAGCTGCCGTGTCAAACGCTGGCTGCAATGTGTCCCAGCCATCTCCTCAAGACAGAGCTGCCGTGTCCAACACACACTGCAATGTGTCCAAACCATCTCCTGAAACCAGAGCTGCCGTGTCAAACGCTGGCTGCAATGTGTCCCAGCCATCTCCTCAAGACAGAGCTGCCGTGTCCAACACACACTGCAATGTGTCCAAACCATCTCCTGAAGACAGAGCTGCCGTGTCCAACACACACTGCAATGTGTCCAAACCATCTCCTGAAGACAGAGCTGCCGTGTCCAACACACACTGCAGTGTGTCCAAACCATCTCCTGAAGACAGAGCTGCCGTGTCCAACACACACTGCAATGTGTCCAAACCATTTCCTGAAGACAGTCAGAAAAAGGAGGATAATAACCAGCAGGGGAAACTTCTTGCTAGTGAACAGCCTGTGTCTGGCTCAGCAAGAAAGATAATCTACGTTAGTTCGTTACAGCGCCAAGTACCAATGGACAAGAAGTCCCCCAAAACACAGAATGACAATAACAGTGAAGTGAAAGACATGAGCAAAACTGAGAAAAATACAGAATTATTGAGGTCAACAAAAATGGCAACACTGACAGAAACAATGAGCTGAATGAATATGGCAAGACTAACAGAAACATTGAGGTGAACAAAAAGGGCAAGACTGCTAGTAACAGTAACATTGAGGTCAGTGAAAATGGCAAGGCTAACGGAATCACTAAGGTCAACACAACTGGAAAGACTATCAGAAACATTGGGGTCAGTAAAAATGGCAAGACGAACGGAATCACTGAGGTCAATAAAAATGGCAAGACTGGCAGAAACACTGAAGTGAAAGTCGCTAGAGAAACGTCCAAGCAAGATATCTTAGCTTCTCTGCAACTTAAAATAGGATTCCTGCATGGAAAGGTAACATTATAGAATTTTTGTTGAGTATGACATGGCTGTGTTCACATTTTGCATTTTGTAATATTAATAATCATTCTTTTCAGAACCTATTCAGGGTTCAGGTTACAGACATTTTCAAAATGTCTGCAACCACATACATGTACAGATTTCCTTCTAGTAAGGTACATTTACAATATTTCCATTTAATTACATGTATTTCTCGTATGTGCTCACATTTATTTTGGGGATATTTTTCGTCATTAGCCCTGTATTTTCGTTATGATTGTACACGTATCTACAAGTACAAAGCATGAACCATGTTATGAAGATATGATTTGCACTTGGTTGTTTCTGGTTAGCACCCTGTCGGCAGCAAGCACGAAGTGTTTCGGATGGCACACCATTGAAGACAAGGACAAGAAGACCAGGTTTTACACAGCATATGCCCCCTACAAAGCCTTCAGTGGCACTTTCGAGAGCGTGATGACGAAGAAGTTGCACCATGTATCTGTGAACAACAAGGCGAGGAAGCACAGCTGGACTCAGATAAGCCACGTGAACAAGAAACCTGGACCAATACGCTCCCTGCCGCTCAAGGAAGAGTTCCTGTTAGTCATGATGAAATTGCATCATGGGTACATGGAAGAGGACCTCAGGGACCGGTTCGGCATATCCCAAATCAACGTGTCCTGAATTGTAAACCTGTAAATCCCAGGGCTAGCTAGCTGAAGAAAGAGGAAATGGTTTTAGGTGTGAAGGCTCTCGAATCTCTCCGCATATTCATGGGGAAAGGCTTAAGCAACTACAAGAAAAAGAGGAAAGACAATCAAATTATGGACTGACATGGACCTATAATAATCAGCAGTATTTATATATTTAAAAGTTATTCTTATTAATATGAACTGAATATTGTCGCTGAGGACTTATCTGGCATGATGATCACATCATCAGATATTGGTAAAGATCAATGAACATATCTGGTGGAGACAGTTTCAGGGTGTCCTCCCATGGAGATGTGTGCAGGTTTTGTAACCCATGTGGTGGAAGAACCAGCTTGTTCAGACTTCCATTAGTTTGTCTCAGGGCCTCTGTGTCCACTGGAGTGTAAAGTATGTCTTACTTTCAGGTCCATTAGGCAAGCTTAGTAAGTTCCCATTGTTGCCTTCACTACAGAATCCCGTCATCATGAAACTTGTGTATTTTTCCAACTGTTAAGCCTTGAAATTGAAAAAGGTTTTCCTTGTCTTGGCAGAAAACACAGGAATTCTGATTGCCTTATGTTCACAACTTTGCACAAAGATGCTATAACAGTTAATGCATCCATAGCAAAGTTTAGGTGAAATATGTAGAAAGCCATCATTTTATAGTGTTTGAGACATACTTGACACATTCCAGTTGGCAATGCCACAAGATGCATAAATCAGAATGATTGTGTTGCCACTTCAGTTGTCAGTACGTTAGATGAGAATTAATCTGACAAACCCATCTTTTAATTTCTTTGTTTGATTGTTGTACTCATGAATTTGTTACTAATATGGTGGCTGTCAGTTTTATGGGTGGTAAAAAAAGGAAGTGTCTGGGGTAAACCATCAACCCCTGACAAGTGCACTTTTGGAGAGGACGTAGAGATAAGCACACCTGTTTTATGCTTGACGCCGAACACTTGGTTCTCATCGGACCCTATACTTCTGAAAGCAGAACATCTGCTTAAAACAAATGTCAGATATGCCCACATATGAGTGTCATATTCATTTCTTTACTTCTTTCTTCCTTTATTTATTTATTAATTTGATAGTTGTATAATGCCACAGTCAAGAATATTTTAGCCTTTCATGATCTCGGTCAGTTTTATCAGTGGACCAAAGCAAAGAGCCTGCCATTGACCATGAACCTTTGGAGAGTTACTGACAAAGATCTGCATACCATATTGGTGATAGACAAGTAATCTTCAGTGAACCTTATACTGTGTCAGTAGCCATGGTTACGGTCATGGTTATACTGTGTCAGTAGCCGTGGTTACGGTCATGGTTATACTGTGTCAGTAGCCATGGTTACGGTCATGGTTATACTGTGTCAGTAGCCATGGTTACGGTCATGGTTACACTGTGTCAGTATCCATGGTTACGGTCATGGTTACACTGTGTCAGTAGCCATGGTTACGGTCATGAAGACTCAGTAAACAGCAGGAGAGTGGACAGATTCCCTGTTCAAGGTCATTTTGAATGTGCACCTTTCGTGTCCTAACAATGAAGTACCTTTTGCTGTGGAACTCGTGCTCAAGCCAGAGCCACCATTGTTCTCCGGAGACATTTAAGTACTACCAGTTTGCCCGCAAATCCTCATTGCAGAAGCAGGAATGAACAGACCACACAGCTTGGACTCCAGTTACTTTAGGTGAGAAAGGTTCTGCATTGAAGGGCCACCACCTTAACCGCTTGGCCACAACCCACTCCACATACACATAGATACATGAGGTAGTGATTAAGTTCGCTGGTATCGGGAAGTCATGATAGGTTAATTGTTGTATTTATTTATTTTTTTGATTGGTGTTTTACACCATACTCAAGAATATTCCACGTATATGACAGTGACCAGCATTATAGTGGGAGGAAGCTGGGCAGCGTCAAGGGGAAACCCACAACCATCTGCAGGTTGCTTGCGGACCTTACCACATATGACCACTGTGAGCTGGACTTCAACTCACAGTGCCTGCATAGGTGAGAGGCACCTGGGTCATTACGCCGCACTAGAGCACGAACCCCCCCCCCCCCTTGGCCATGGAGAAATCGTTAATTCAAGGTGGATAATGTGCAGAGCCTGGAGAAAGTCATTGCTCATTTCCAAATCAAACAAATAAAACTGCTGTCTTAAAGCTGCAGATCTCCATGGCGTACCTTTTAGTGTGATAGTGCAATACAATTACCCCAAAGCCTCTGAACCATGCACTTGCTGTAAGTTCAAGCCCAGCTCATACTGTCTTCCTCTCTGGTGATATGTGGGAAGGTCTGGCAGCAACCATTGTTGGTTTCCCCTGTGCCCTGCCAGGTTTCCTCCAACTAAAGTGCTTGCCACTGACTGATTAGTGGAATATTTTACAGCATAAAACACCAGTTAAATAGTGAAGTAAACCTATGGACATATAAATGGGGTAAATGATATAAATTTTAACATCAGAGGCAGGCATAAAAACAAATCTTGAAAAACGTTTGATTTCTGTGAAATCAAGCCATTTTTTTCTGTTGACATGATTGGAAAGTCTTTAAACAGGAATAATTATGAAATTGAGATGGGATGAACAAAAAGGATATTTAAGTGTGTGCTTGTTATAAAACAGAATGAAATTTGTGTCGTCTTATCTGTGTCATACCTTATTAGATTTCTATTCAGTGCCTTCCTTCAGGGCTGTGTTTTCTGCTAAATAGTGGAGAAAGGGATGGGAACTGTATTTAATGTGAGGTGTCAATGGTCGAAAATAACTAACTGAATTTCTGCAATGCATTATCTACAATACAGACAACAAAACACTTAGAAGTAGCACTGAATCATTAATACAAGACATTTATTTCACTTGTATTACATAGGGTCCAAAGTAGGTGGACTTGGAACATCAACCCTGGATGATAAAATCTTAGTAAATTTGAACAAATCTACAAGACAAAAGATATTGTGATAATATCCACATTATACTTTGATTATCATGGATATCTTGGATGTATTGTGACAAACAGTCTGGAAACACTTATAAATATCAAACTGTTCACTTTGTAGGCATATTGTGACATATCTAGTGTTGTACCCCTGCTTATTTCTTTGTCTGTGCCAGGGGCTGCAGCCACCTACTGGGGGAAATGTGTACTAATGAGTCCGATAAATGTCTAAATGCAACAGGAAGCTTTTTTCCCTATGGTTCAGATCTCTGCTCTTCCTTTATAACATCTAGGACTAATTGTTCAGAAATGTATTCAGAAGTCGAATCAGGCCTTCCAGCAGTTGTGTCCCCTTACATAGACTGTTGGGACTTTTGTCTGGAATTTAGTTCACACCCAATTCAACTGCTGATACATTTTGGAACAACTTAGACCTGATCTCTACATGGCTTATAATGCTTCAGAAAATGAAAAGGAACAAAACAATACAAAAAAGAAAAGACAAACAAATATGGCAATTCCCCAGACAGCAAAGCTAGAAACCAACCATAACATAAAACAGGATTTCTTTTTTCAAGAACTTGTTTCTTTGTAGTTTCAAAGAAAAACAGTGAAAATTGGTCTTGTATCGCACTGGTGTTGCACATCTCTCCATCTCTGAGCTGCATGCGCAATAAAAATGGTAGAATTTTTCACACATCTAAGTGACCAGCATTATTTTCAATTTGATAGTCCCACAAATATTACAAATATAAACTGCAACTCTAATACACAATCTGACAAAGTTTAACTCTGGAATACGAAATCACCGACCATACAGATAGAGCAGGAAGGTCTCACAATCACAAGTCCCACATGCCGAATCCAAAAAATTATATCCTCCTTTTTTCAATTATGCATTTATTACAAATTATGACCTCAACTAAACAACCATCTCAGTATAATGTTATATTTAGTTATCACAGGCCTCTACATGTATTATTGGTTACAAACACGAAACGCTGAACAAGTACCCTCTTTTGTTTGTACACATCTTGTACACGCTTTTTCTGGGTAGAAGTTTGTAAACACACCTATCTATCTCAGAGCTTGCTAGACTTTACTGTTGGTCAGGGCCTGTCAAGCTGCAAACTAACTCAGTCAGTCTACTAACCAGCTAGAGGAATTCTAGTCATTACTTTTCACATACCTGCTTGCACATTACCAGAAGAGAAATGTTTCCACTTGCTAAGAACTACAGAAAAACAAATAAAAGGATCAAGACCTGCCATTCTGAAATCAAGTAATGTGCAATGTGACATCAAACTACTCAGTAAAACAAGGAAAAAATGTGAACATGTATCCCTTTTTCATGGTGTCAACTCAAAAGTTGTGTCCCCTCGCAGTAGCAGTTATCTCCCTTCAGCCCACTTTCGGTTAGCATGAACCACAGTCAATAAAAATACATACCCTGCATCAGTTTTTTGGAACGGATGTAAAAGACGCTGATCTATAGTACTCGGAGTATTTTTCTTACGTATGGGAAGTTGTGATTGATGCAAAACATAGAAATGATGGATTCTTCAGGATGACATTCAAATGTCCACATATACAGACAATTCATATGCTACAAAATGTTGGGATCACAAAATTACTTTGAATGGATCAGTACATAACAGAGGCATTTTGCTGTGATAATACTGCTAAATGTGTGACAGAATGATACACATTCTACCAGCTATAATCCTGTAGATTTATGATAAGGTACTGACATTGTATTTATCCACCATAACTGTGCAGCTTTGTAGTAAAATACTAACATTGTCTTTACCAAACATAATCCTGTACTTCTATACCAAGATATTACCATATTCGCATGTGTAGCTGGCGCATTCATGTAAGTGGTGCACCCATAACTGATGAGATAAATTCCAGAAAAAACCCCTTGTACCCATAAAGAATTGTACAGAGTATTTTATGCTTTAGCTCTCTTTATACCTGTCTGGTTATTACCTGAAACCCACTGGGATAGGCATAAGAGGTGTGTAAAAGCCACAGTCAGAACAGTGAGCAAACCAGGAAATAATCTGACCTCCTGTCGGCACATCTATGACACCTGTGTCACCTGTGACAAATTAACTGGCCTACCTGGCCATTTTCTTTGATTACACCTTGAGCTGTGTCTGCATTTTATTTTGTCAAATCACAGCCTATACAGTTTTTTATCGTTATAAAACCTGGTATGGTAGACTAGAGCATGTAGTTGTCGATGGCTATGTCTGACTGAATTTCCACTCCACCCGGCTGTCTTTATTTCACAGCTCAATACCTTCATGAGCATTCATATACCCATGTAAACGGCGTCAGGCTTTGTAGGGCATGAAAATGTTGGTAAAAAAGTGGGCCAGTTACACCTGCGAATACAATAACACTTTCATCATTAACCATAACCCTGCAACTTCATGGTAAGACACTCAATTACATCTCCACAAAGCCAGCTTCAATACCAACAGAAAAAATAATCAGGGCACTTAATGCACATCAAAACTGAAGTCTACAAATGATGAACATATGAAATCTCTGAGAATGAACACGGTAAAGCTGGTTTCCACCTTTTATCTGCAATACTGTTCATGATAAACTTCACACTTCACTCCTCATGAATACAAAATAGTACTGAAATATCTACTCTGTGCTGCTTGCATGAAGGCTGAGATTATTCCCGAAAATATCCACCTTCGTAGGTCCAACCAAGTAACATGCATAACCGTCTGAATTTAACTTGTCCGGTAACATGGATAAGGTACTGGAGCTGTTGCCCTGTGAAGGTGTTTGATTGTTTTTGAACTGCCGTCCACAGAATGTGACTCACTCTGAATCATGATAGTTACACTGGCCGTGGAATAGTTACACTGGCCGTGGAATAGTTACTTGTCAGATTTCGGTAAATGAGAGCCCACTTCGTAACATATTTATAAGTATATCCTATGAAGAATTTTCAGTAGTGGCCTGTAAGGAATTTCTCTTAGCCGCAAGAACCAGTAAATGAGTTTAATCTGTTTGTAGAGGGCCACCAACAAGTTGTATACCTGCTGACAAGGTTTCACAATCTCAGAGCCACTCTTACCCTTCAGATTTCGGTTCATCATAGTGCAGTTCACTCTGACAGTCCGATTTAACATGACCCATTAATGTGGGGCAAAGTAAAAAAGACAAACAAAAAAAAACCATAATACAAATCCATGTCCTCACCCTTACAAGGGGCTTTGACATATGTTATAATGAAAATACATCATTGTTTGTCCACATGAAATCTGAGATCTGAAGTTATTTGGTCAAAACACGTCCTCCAACAAGATCTATAATGTCATCAAAGTTACCCAATGAGAAGTCCAAACACAAACAGTCCCAGCCAATAGCAGGGTCGCTTACACTTGGCCATGGCCATGTATCTCACAAGAGCTCATTTATCACTGGATGGAGCAAGATCATGTGATCTGCTCCTTTGATGGGGAGAAGGTTTCTGCTGTAATGAAATATCATTTCTGGGATGGCCTCAAATGGCTGGCTATTTTCTCCGAGAATGAACTTGTAGTCTTTGTCACGTGAAATCTTGATGTGAATAAAACCCCGTGAACTTCTGAAAGTAGAAAATATACAAGTTGGGTGTAAGTAGAAATGAAGCTATTTAACACAGTAAATGAATAACAATACTAGTGAGTGTTATGTGTGAATTTTATGCTATGTGCCTACAAAGCTTAGAATTAAAACTACACAGTACAGTTTTATGTATTTAGCACAGATAACAAAATAAGCCAGGAAGTGATGAGTCCAATCTGTCACACTACATATACATATGCAAGGCAAGTTCAACATAAACTCTAAAGGGATACAGAATGCTTGCTGATTGGTTGAAATGAGACATCGGCAAAATCATGCTATACCCAGGCTAAGCAGAATCTCAGGTACATGGTGCATGTGTCCAAGAATGACAGACAAATTTAACCAAGTAACTGTATCACCACTGCCTGCCAATCAGTACTGATTCTGCATCAATTTCACAGTTACAGTGATGAGAGTATGGAGACTTTTTTAATAGCCACAAAGGTCCAAACATTCCACAAATCCTGCCGAAAACGAATGGATAACCAGTACTCCATTCACCCCACAAGAGAACAAAACTGAGGAATTTTGTCTGAGTCCACAAAACGTACAAAAAACTTTAAAAATTGAAGGATTGGTGTTTTTAACCGGTTACTTTTAAAAATACATGTACATGTATTTTCTTTCTTAGAAAATTGTGAAAGCTCACGAAACAATTCAGAGAGTATTCAGAAAGGAGACAAAGTTGTACTTACTTCATGGACAGTGAGTAGTCTGTCTTGGTGCTCTCACTGTTCCTCACCAGATAGCTGCCTTCTTTACAGACCCTGAGGAGAGCCTCTGCGTCGGAGCGGCCAATAGTACCGTGATACCAGCTGTTGGAGGGACACAACAGAGAATTCACACCATGAAGACTAACAGGTCAAATTAGAGGTGAGAAAATAACCTGCAAGTTCTATTAGGCTGAGGTTTTATATATCTAAAAGATTGGGCTAGAACACTGGATTAAAACTGGACCTTTAGAAAATGATTACCAATGCACGAACTGACCTGAAATACTATAAAAGCATTATACGTGTATACACTGTATCTCTCCACCAACCGTTTTAATTACATGTTCTTCGGCAAGCAGATTGTGAAAAGGTGTATGAAATCAAACTAAAAAACTGATTTTTGAAACAAGCTTTTGAACTTTAGTGAAACCATTGTCAATCTTCACAGTTAATTAATTCGTTTGCTGGAATTGCATATGTCATTCTCATGGCACCAGGTAGATGTACCAGACCACACACCTGGGCCCGGCACTATTTCCTCAGGGAGAGCCACTTTACCAAGTAAGGTGTACAACAGTGACAAGCCTACATCTTACCTTTGTTTTTCTAGCTTTATTGTGGGGTCAATAACCTCGCCAATGGCGCTGCGGATCCGCGCCCCAATGTCCACCTTTATGCCAGCTTTCTGTTTGGGAGACGTGTTAGCACTGTCTTTGGAACCAGGACTCTTGGGTGCAGAGCCTTCCTTCTGTTCCGCTGAAACCAACACATCCACAGAGTTCCTTCATACAGCAACATAAAGCGTTTCAACAAGAACTAAACTACATGTAATATTAAACAAACAAACATAAATGTCATCACGATATTTTACACACCACAGGTGAACTGCCTTAGGTTTTACACACAGGTATTCCTAATAACAGTTTTTTGTATTATTGGTAGTTAGGTTTACAAGTTACTCCCTGCAGTTGTACTTTACCAACACACCGCGCTGTCCCTCTCAGTTTAATGCTGTCATCAATAAAACACACATGGTTCTTGTCGGACTGCAGTGATCAAGACTCACAAGTAAAAAATAACTCCAAAGCACATGGTGCATTTCAACAGCGGTGGACTCGGAGATCTGTATGGCCATAAACACAGTTTGTACAACACTGAAATTGCAGTGCAATCTAAAAAGCAGAAAAGGCGAAGCCCGACAAAAGCCAAGTGCTTGACTAGTGTGCCCCCAACACGATGATTTAGTTGCTAAGATGGCCACTGACTTTTGGAATGAATTTACCATCAACAAGTTTTGTGCCCGTGTCCATTTACCAGAGGCTGTGCAACCTGACAACATGGGACAACGAACACCTTAGACATGTGGGTCTACAGAAATAAATGTTTTATTGATGCCAACATAAAACTTAGAGCGAAAACACAGTAAGTTGGTAAAATATGGCTGCAGGGAGTAGGAAGGATCTGGGGCTTAGCCTCTATAGCTAATGATCTGTGGGTAAGCCAGAGAGAGCTATCAGTAACCAGGTCATTAATATTACTAGGAACAGAGACTTTTTATAAGAAACAAATTTTTTAACAGAGCTTTAACATATTACTGGTGATAAAAGTTTTAGATATTTCTGGTAACAGAACTGTAGCATATTACTGGAAGCAGAAGTTTAGATATTACTGGTAAAAGAAGTTATCGATATAAATGGAAACAGAAGTTTTAGATATTACTGGTAACAGATTAAATATTGTATACATAACTGCCAGCACACATTTTATACACATGTATTGCAAGCATTTAAACAGAGGTTTTACCAATTTCCAGTACCAGAGCATTCACATAACACTGGTAATTGTGGGTTTATATATTACTGGTAACATATGTTCCCCGATCTACGTATTTATGCTGGTATCATAACAGTGTTTACATATTACCAGTCCTAGAGCAGTGTTCACATATTACCAGTACTAGAGCCGTGTTTACATATTACCAGTTCTAGAGCAGTGTTTACATATTACCAGTTCTAGAGCAGTGTTTACATATTATCAGTACTAGAGCAGTGTTTACATATTACCAGTTCCAGAGCAGTGTTTACATATTACCAGTACTAGAGCAAATGTTTCACAATTTTCTAGTAACTTTACTAAGTGTTTGAAATGGTGCCAGGATTATTTCTACACTGTTGGACAGAATTTCCCTACTAGATTTATGTATGGCACTAATTATGAAAATGGCCTACAAAATAACAAATCCCAGCACCCAACGCTGCTTGGGCACGAACCATTTCTAACCATGTCAACGATGCTTGGGCACGAACCATCTCTAACCAGGTCAACGCTGCTTGGGCACGAACCATCTCTAACCAGGTCAACGCTGCTTGGGCACAAACCATTTCTAACCATGCCAACACAATTCCCTTGTCGACTGTTTGTCAGTGAACGATGTGAATGTGTGGCATGACATTTTATATCACATATGTGGTAGATGCCTCCACGTGTTTGATATCAAATACCAGGTCATTACTATGCATATAATCTGCTGACTATCTGCTGAATCATCATTCCCCTGGTGGATACCTGAACCAGTAGAACAAATGACTTGAAACGAATCATCAAATGACTTGATGAGGCCTTCACTACATTGCTAATTAATAATTGTCAAATCTGCTAAATGTACATATAATATTCCCCTTTTCTGATGTCACCTGTTGTGGATGTATCAAAGTTGAAACTGGAAAATTAACCATATCAACAAATAATGTAACCTGACACACCGATGCATGGACGGATACTAGTATGTGAAATTGTATACTTGTAACATAATTCCTAACTGCACAGCCATTCTCATCTTTGGGTCCATCCCTCTCTGGATGAAGAGAACAAACCTGTTGTCTGACACATGAACTTAATTTGCCTTTATGTTCCCCAGTCTAGAGTGTTTTTTGTATTCAATAATTTAAAGTGAAAGACAGCTCATGTTTGAAGTTAAGTTTGCCAAAAAAGTTGGACAATATTATGTTTATTTCAGTGAATTTTTTTTTTCTAAAAGCTACTACGACATCTACTACGAAAATGACATCTGACCGTGCTCCATTGACTAGCATGAAACGCAGCCATTCTGTGTAGGGTGTGGCGTAATTGTTCTAAGCACGGACCACTCTTGTCACCTGAGACTTCAGTCAGCTGCTAGGGTTGTGCTTGTAAAACTTAAGTATATGTGCCAGCTTATAACATGAAGTCATCAAGAAACTTACTCCTGCCACAACACAATGGTCTGGAAACGCTTTGCAGTGTTGTTTCACCCAGGGTAACTTGTTATAATTAAAACATATAACATTAAAACAGTGTGTCCCTATGTTATTACAGGCTACATTGACAGGCAACTCACAACATTTATGTCACAGCTTTTAAACAGCTGATATCTCCTATCTCTCTGATAGGTCAATCCATCAAAAGCTTAAAAGCATGGGCACCTTCAGATCCCCAGTTGCCAGTATAATACTCCACACTTCCAACGAAGATAATTCAGCAACGAATTCATACGATTTCAAACACGTTTTTACATTCTACAGAGAATTTTACAATCTTTTTAATGAACATTCCCTCAGTCAAGAGCTGTCTTTTACTTTAATCACCATTTCCCGGTACTAAAAATTTCACCTGGCGGTACTTGTAAACTAGACCCCACTATACCCCCTTGGCCACGGCTAATGTCCTTGATGTACACTGTATGATATTGAGATCCCTTCCAGGAATGAACAGTGGAAACAAAGCACACAATTATTATTTATCATTATTCCTGTTATTACAATTCTTATTACTATTTCAACTCTGCCACCTGTGAACACGCCTTCAGAGCAGTAGAGTATTCATTTAGTTTGTATCTGATAGTCCACTTTCTCTCATAGACTGCAAGAAAACAGGCTTAATTAATCCATAAGTTGGTCGCCTGTTTATCCATTGCAATTTTGCACAAAAGAAGTGTGTGAATATTTATATTTTTAAAGTAAAATCCGCCATTTTCTGACATGTATTTGTCGTTGATTTTCTTTGCATTCTAAAGGTAATGCATTCTCATTTTCATTTTTCATGATTAACTCTTCACTGGTCATAGAAACTCAAGACAGAGAAACCCTCAGAGAACACTACTCAGACAAAACGACAGAAAACTACCCCATGCCCCACACACAAGCCAGTATTCAGCCCCTTGTCTCACCTGTGCCTGACAGCATGGAGGAAATTGCCCTTCCCTTGGAGCTCACATCCCATGGTTCTTCATACACTGTAATATCCTCCACTGCCCGACACCGTACACCAGACTTTGGAGAACTCTCCTTACTGCCGTCTTTTTTCGGGGATTTCTGAATTTCGGCAGCTTTGAATTTCTCCTCGAGTTCTTTTTGTTTTTCTTCAGAGTCCCACGGGGCCTCGTACACCCCACCTTCTATAATGCGTCCCCCGCTGCCCTTTCGGGGTCGCGCCCCGCCACTGATGCCCGAGCTGTGTTTGACAGGGGAATTCTGGGAGGACAGGGATCGTGAGGAGTGGATAGACTCCTGGAACTGCTGCTGGGCTGACTTCAGGTCCCAGGGCTGGCAGTAGTTACTGGGTAGGGCTCCGGGTTCGGAGAAACCCTTCCCCCCATTGTCCATGTCGTGCGACGACGACATGCCCCTGGTTTGGCTGCCCAGACGCGACTTAGGTGAGCTGAGTTTCTCCTCGAGGTCCTTCTCAGCAGTGCTGCGATCCCAAGGATCCTGGTAGGTTACCTCCCCTTGTGGGCGCGCTTGAGGTTTGACTGGCCGGAAGGCGCTACCTTCCACATACAGGCTGCTGTACTGCACTCCGCTGGCACCGTCCACCCGATCGTAGCCGTACGCGTAGCCTAACTTGTCATAATCAGAGTCTGCGTTCTCTTTGTCTTCGCTGGAGGCGGACGTCAGCCGTGAGGTACTGGCGGGTGCACGTGACGCAGACCCCTGCGCCCAGTTGCGACCCTGGGCTCGGAATCGGCTCAGCCTGTCCCCTCCTAGTTTGGCACTGCTGGTATCTTTGGCGAGGTTATAGACAGAGGCTTGGACTTCTGGGACCGCATACGCTTCGGTGTAGACTCCTCCCCCTGCGATCTCACTGACGTCCTTTGGCTGCAGTAAGGCCTGGGCCTGGAGCTCTGTCAACACAGAAAGGTGCAAGAACGTGCAGGTTAACAAGGCTGTCGACACAGGTTAAAGGCACGAAAGTCATTCAATAGGCAATATGTTCAACGTATAGAGCAGTTCCAATAACTTTATTTTTCAGTCACCGATAAAGAATCATCTCTTCCAAGCCCTATAATTTGTAGTGAAACAAAACAAAGAAGCCAATTTATTCAAGTGACAGTTTTATAGTATGAAGCATATACCTGCATTTGTAATATTACACTATGGTTATTGTGTAAAAATAAAACAGCCTTCTATAAATCTGGGTCCATTTGTGAACTAGTCTCTAGCTATCTGTGGACAGACAGAATACAATTCACAAATGGTGGGCAGTCTGTAACAGGTTCCATAATTCTGAAATAATTTTTAAAATGAAACTCAACTGCACCCATGTGCTGGCACCCTGATAAGTTTCCCTTTCATACATGCACATATATTATGCTGCCACTGATTTCAAACAGGAAGGCTACTTATACTGTCTGTCTGAATAGCCTGCTGGCTCAAGGACATGGTCATTTACAGTGAACATTTATAACAATCAGTTTGACAAAGTTAGCCACTACCCCCACCCCCTGGCCAAAGTTAGCCACTACCCCCCACCCCCTGGCCAATTTTACAAATACTGGCGCATCTGAAAAAAAAAATGTCTCTTCTCCAATGAAATGATGACTTCTGATTTTAAGCAAACTGAAAATTTACAGGTGCTGATCCTCCAGTTACTTGGCTGTGAAGACGAGAGTGTCACATCTTAATAACAAAGATGTTCCACTAACCAAGCCATCAGCATGGCTTTTCATTGTGTAAGTAAATGAATATGTTATTGGCTGGAATAAAAGATGTCAGAATTGGTCTTGTCAGATACCTAGGATGGGCAGATTTGAGCATGTGATCATGTGTTCAGTTCCGGTATTAATGGTAATGGGTCTTAAAGTATACTTGTAGAGCATCAGCAGAGATTGCAGGTAAGCAGGAAAGGTGTTACACGACTGCTAAACAGACACACAGAAGGTCAGACAGACAGACAGAATTATGACAAAACCCTCCAGCCAAACTTGGGCTAAGGGTCAAAACACATGACTGAAAATTTATTTCTGTGGTTACCAATTGGTTCATAACTATCAGATCAATAGGAAAGTGGTGAAACTCCTTCTGGCTTGTAACAAAGTGATCCAAAGATATAAGTTCTTTTGTTATTTCTTTTACGACATCACAACTATTGGTGTATGTCTTTGTGTGATCAATGAACACCTAGGCAGTCCACAAGCATTGCAATGTCGCAGAAGAAAATATATTCTACTGCGAGATGAACCATTATGTGTACCCATGTTGCCCACTGCATTTCCAATATATGTCAACTTGATTTCTTATTAATCATCTTTGATAAAAAAAAAACCCTAATACAATCTACATGTTCAAAGATAACTATGTCTATCTTGGAAGCCTCAGTGGCTCAGTCGGTTAGTGCGCTAGTGTAGTGCAATGACCTAGAAGCCTCCCACCAATGCGGTCGTTGAGAGTTCAAGTCCAGCTCATGCTGTCTTCCTCTCCAGCCATACGTGGGAAGGTCTGCCACCAACCTGCGGATGGTCGTGGGTTTCCCCCGGGCTCTGTCTGGTTTCCTCCCACCATAATGCTGGTCGCCGTCGTATAAGTCAAATATTCTTGAGTATCACGTAAAACACCAATCAAATAAATAAACAAATATATTTATATTTATGTATATATATATATATATATGATATGTTGTATGCTTGTTTGCTCATGCGTTTTAGACTCGATGTAAGAATAAATCTCAAATATAACCCTAGCACCCATACATGTGCACTTGTGAGAATGTCGTCATCAAACATCCCGAGACATTCTATGTGAGTCACATAAACCATACCTATTTATGTTTGGAGCTGGTAGATGTACACCTACATGCAGTAATAAAATGACTGTGTGACCTAAATATTTCACCTTAGTTTACTTCCTTTCCAATGGGAACATACACAGGTGCTACCTGCTGACTTCCTTTGGTGATTCACCAAGATGAGGCCGGCCACAGGTGCAGCAGTAACACCCGAGTGCTGTGACAGGAAGCTGTGACGTTGCCCTAGGATACTTGTACATGTACAAATAAAAGACTGAAGGTCCCTTAAACAGGACGTAGCTTTATAGCTCACGTGTGCTATGTATGGCCCATAGACCAGCACTCATTACCTGGGATAGAAGTATACACGGTATTTTTACTCCTCGTTTAAACGAAATACTCTCACTCAATTGTACGCAATACTCTCAATCATACACACTACTCTTACTCCTTAATTACTGTACACACAATACTCTTACTCCTTAATTACTTAATTACACACAATACTCTTACTCCTCCATGATGTGCAATGCTCTTAATTCTTCTCCTCATTTATACACAACACTCTGACTCTTCAATGCTTTCACTTATTTACAAGGGAGTTTTTGTTTACGAAGATTGTTCTGAAATATGCTTTCTGTGAATCTTTCAATCTGATTATCTCAGCCAAAGTGCATATAGATTTTATTCCCTCACCTAAGTGGCATTTAAATACATGTATATAAAAAGATGAGCTGTGAAAGCATTTGAACTGAGAGAAGAGATGTGTACATAAATATGCATGAGTTAAGGTACTACAGGCCTACTGATATTCTATAGTAAAGCATGTAAGCATAGAGGAGAGCTTCATTGGTAGTCATTTAACACATGGCTACAATTCCATATACATCTGCATGTAATTGCAATATATAAACATGATGGCCTTAGCAAGACCTTGTGCCTGTTCATTAAATTAGCCATACCAAACATCCTTACCTTCCCACGGGCTAATTTAAGATTTCCATTTACATGTTACATGTGTATCCTAGTAAAAGCATCTAGTCATAAATAAAACTAATAAACAACTTACATGGAATGCAGAACGTCTGTGCAAGTCCTCTGAAATAAAACATGTTCACACAAATTGCAATCGCTAGATCAGCATTATTGTATAATTACGAGTATTTCCAGGGTTTCACTATGAGCTTGGAGGAAGCATCACACCTTGACAATTAGTTGGCTATCTGGTTTGTCTGCTTTGTACACACCCAGGAAATCTACATGTACAAACATCTGGGAAATCCAACAGGTAAATGGTTTTAACCAAATCAGTTTTCTCAGTCATTACTGCTAACCGTTAAGACATTGCTAATTAAGGTACTCTACTTTACATCAGTCTGTATAGATGCCCTAGGAAGCCTCTAACACCAAACACACTGCAGATTGGTGATGGATAATAGGACACGCTTGCGGAAAGCCCTCACAGCAGTTATAGCTCTACTTAACTGCCATGGTAACATTATGTCTTCACCACTGGTTGCCATGGTAGTTACATGCACATATTAAACGCTACAAGGACTTCATAAAAGTGGGCCCCGTCTTCTAAATTTATCCCAAAGGATGTTTCACTAAACAGCTACATGGAAAGCCTGCCAAGGACAATTTAAATAACAGACATTTCATTCAATTTACGAACTGGTAATAGAGACCCCTTGATGAGCTTTTCATGTGCTTTCCACAGTTTTGCTAAAGTCACTTTTTCATCATTCATAATGCAAGCAAAAAAATGATGAACCTTTGGTACATGTAAACCAAAGCTGAGAAAACTGGAGTTTTTATACTCTTAACCAATCCCATTTTATTTATTCATCACATTGGTGCTGAACACTGTACCAGTGTGCTCGGGTATTTGTCACCTAAATAACACTGGTCAGTGCGAGGCGTAAACTATCACCCCTCACCAGGTACCTGACACTCCCATCTCAAGTCCTGTTCTCTGAAGATTAGCTTTAATACCATACACAGGCCAACTGTATAATCATGATAAATGACTCACTCCAAATAGGACCATTACTTTCATGACCAAAGCGTCAGATCTACATTACTGGTGTTTCACAGAGTACTCAAATTTACGAGTGTGTAGGAAACTGTACTCTTCCTGACAGAGCCTGAAAATTTCAAAATGAAGTGCCACTGATCTGACAAGAGTTGGGTTTGAATCATTAACCTCAGTGCACACTACATGAAATACTAGGCCAATTTTGCCTGTCCCTTATGCTAAGGGGAACTTCAAACTTCAAGTTCCTCAAAAATTAAGCATTACTATATACTATTATGTTTAACATTTTCATACAATAATAAACGTAAAATACAGATTCCTTTGTAATAATGATAAAACCATTCAGTACATACATGTACAGAAATACTAATGTTACACAAACCATCTCAAGTTCTGAAACAACATGGATGTGTGTGTGTGTTTACGAATGCACTGTTTGTATTTTCGCTTCGGTCGGTATCACCCTACAAATGCACTGTTTGTATATTCGCTTCGGTCGGTATCACCCTACAAGTTCATACACATGCTCTATTCCTACTGCTCCACACTCAAGTTAATTTCAAAACAGCTGCATGGCCAAGGCTATCAATAATCCTCCGTTATTTATGACAAGGCAGCTGGTTATAAACAGATGTAGTGTGAGATTGATAGCTGCACAGTTCATCTTTGATTAGCTTGTGTTTTGAGGCCGTTTGTCGGTGCAGAGAGAGAACAACACCGTGCTGCAACTGTCAGGCTTGCCTCGGCAGAGCCCTGGCCTTATTGATTTGTCAGTCCACATGCGGACGGCCAATCACAAATCCACATTTAATGCACTGCCCATATCGCCAGTTATCTCACAAACACTAGCAGCCAGCAGGAGGGCACAAAAAGCAAACAAACCCCAGAAAGCACCTTGCACAGTCCCAAGAAAGCCTCTTGTTGGAGGAGGGAGAGAGGACATTTTGTGGGGGTGGAGGTAAGGGTTAGCAAGAAGACATTTGCCAACACAGACAAAACATGCACTTAGATTTCAGTTCCCAGTGAAATGATTCCGAAAAAGAATTAAAACAAGCATCTGCGTATCCTTACTGACAATCCTATATGAGCATATCCTTACTGACAACCCTATATGAGCATATCCCTACTGACAACCCTACATGAGCATATCCCTACTGACAACCCTACATGAGCATATCCTTACTGATAACCCTACATGAGCATATCCTTACTGACAACCCTATATGAGCATATCCTTACTGACAACCCTATATGAGCATATCCTTACTGACAACCCTATATGAGCATATCCCTACTGACAACCCTATATGAGCATATCCTTACTGACAACCCTACATGAGCATATCCCTACTGACAACCCTACATGAGCATATCCTTACTGACAACCCTATATGAGCATATCCTTACTGACAACCCTATATGAGCATATCCTTACTAACAATCCTATATGAGCATATCCTTACTGACAACCCTATATGAGCATATCCTTACTGACAATCCTATATGAGCATATCCTTACTGACAACCCTATATGAGCATATCCTTACTGACAACCCTATATGAGCATATCCTTACTGACAACCCTATATGAGCATATCCTTACTGACAATCCTATATGAGCATATCCCTACTGACAACCCTATATGAGCATATCCTTACTGACAACCCTATATGAGCATATCCCTACTGACAACCCTACATGAGCATATCCCTACTGACAACCCTACATGAGCATATCCTTACTGACAACCCTATATGAGCATATCCTTACTGACAACCCTATATGAGCATATCCTTACTGACAATCCTATATGAGCATATCCTTACTGACAACCCTATATGAGCATATCCTTACTAACAACCCTATATGAGCATATCTATATGAGCATATCCTTACTAACAACCCTATATGAGCATATCCTTACTGACAACCCTATATGTGCATATCCTTACTGACAATCCTAAGTGAGCATATCCTAGAAGCATCTAGCTATCATCTGCACATTTTCAACCACTTACCACGTGTACATATCAATAGTAACTGTTACACATTCTCAAAATTGATGGTAAAGTTGTAATATTACAGGTCACAAAATACACCAGTACACTAGACTCAAATATCATTCCCTGGTAGCTTTCGCACATGTATATGGAGTAAACACACATGCAAATGATATCACATCAGTCAACACTAACATCTTATTTCAATCCATCCATAGTGTAAAGTACCAGATTATCAATGATACAGTTTAGATGATTAACAAGGTGATTAATTAGATCAACTGCACTGATTCACTGATTCAGGCGTTCTATGTATTTATATATATGTTTCATGAGTAGAAGACACTCACGCTATATATATTCCATATCAAATAATACAATAATATCTGGCACTGACATGAGACATCAAATAATACAGATATCAGCAAACTTCAATCATTGTTAGGGAATACATCATACAGACACCCATACAGCAGAAATGGTACATTGTTATTAGGTGCAAGTACACTGTACTGCCATCTTGGACGCCTTTGTTAAAATTCATTTGGAGCATGAAACTGGAGTCCCTTGGAGACTGAATCATTCAGAACAAAGCCCTGCTCTGGCAAGATTACGTAATCCATGGACTGTGATGTAATACAAAACACAACACCCATTCTGTTCCCTCACTTGACAGCTTGAAGCTGGACTCCGTTCCATGACTCCATGTAGCAAGCATCATTTCAACACTGACAGATGTAAGAGATTTCTGTACTGACACATCATAACATGACAAAGGAAATACATTACAGCTTACATACACATACTGATTTGTGATTAATAATCGTAATGATACAAAATTCCTTTGTTCAGGCTGGCCTCTATTCAGCGAGCCATGTCCCCAGGAATACCCCAGTAGCTATCTCTGTACAATGGGGCAGATGCCCCAAGCCGAGACCCACAAAGCTTATACCCCCCATGGGGCGGTGAGGGAAGATGAGCAGAAAGGGCTGGAGGAGATATATATACATACCACACTGGTTAGCCATGGGCTGGCTTGTGTCCTCTGTACAGGGCAGTGTAGAACCAATGCTGAGGAGTAGCAGATTCTGGTGTTTAAGCCAGGCAGGCAGGCAGGCACAGAAGACCTATGTCAACACAACATCCCATCATATCGGCCTGCATCCTTCCCCTTTCTCTCTACCTAGAGCATCCTCACAGCCAGCTAGCCACTGTCACCACACCACCACAGTCCACAGCTATGTGCTGCTAACTGGAGACATCCCCTTTAGCCACTAAGGGGGTAAGTCCTCTGGATTCCTCCTCCTCTCCACTATAATTAGCATGCCTATCCCCCACAGAGCTTGTCCTATCAAGCCCTCCCTCAGTCACATGTCACAAAAGCCCCACAGCCTTCAGGGTTCAGTAGCTCCTCCCAGAGCGGAGGCTCCAACTCTCACACACACAGCAGCCTGCCCACAAGTAATCAATAGTGTTCTTATCTCAGCCTTTGAGAGAAGCTGGACTCTGCATATGATTGGTAGCCACAGCTAGAGAGAGCCATAACCTGAACATCATCACCAATGGATACCCATCTTGCTTCTACCCTAATTCTCTCCCTTTACCAGCATTCACTACACAAAATAACCTCGTGCAGACAGGCAGAATTTGCAAAACTGTGAAATCACTCGGCTTTCTCCAAACGCTTACACCAGAACCCGACAGAGTGATTTAAACATTTATACGATCTAATATTCTGGGTTTGTTTTGTTCTTGGGTTTTTTCCTTGCAACTATAACTAATAATTACTAATCATAATTACATTAAGTTTACACTCCTTGATAGGTGAAAGAACAAGAAGCAATAAAATACAAACATCCTACAGTGTCCCGAAAAGCTAGATCTCACAGTGTTTGAAGTGTGTACATATTCCCACAATGAAAACACACCACATTCCTTGACAGGCCTTAATAGATGAAACCATCATATAAAATATAGTTACAGGAATTCTGAAAAACACAAATGTTTTTTCTTATCTCACATATGCTTGTGTTATTCTGAAGACCATCTCTATCATGTGCCTGTATCTAAATCTATGGAGAATGTTCATCTAAAACAACTTCTCGTGTCTCGGTATGTGGGATATACACAGAGTCAATGAAAATAATCCAGTGTGAATGACACGTCCTGATATTAACCATTTATACAAGTCTCCATCGGTCGTGACAAATCGGTGTGTACTCCTGTAATTTCTCTGGGATATATATTAATCACTGAGCAGAAGTGTCAGGAACATTAACCATGTTCCCAAGTTAATGTACATGGGAACAAGGTAATAACTCGACCACCACATGTATTATACGTGCACCTGCACTTGTCTCCATACAGACAGCGCTCCAATTCTGTAGGTCTATATGCCGCATCACATGTATGTAGCTTGGGTTTTACGTTGCACTTTTATAATGATATGATGACGAGGAGTCCTCAGAATGTGTCATGTTGAGGTAAGGCGAGCCCATGCTGCAGAAGTGCTGCCACCACTGAAACATCATATGTCGCGTTAATCTACAACTCTCAACACCAGAACTTTCCAACCTTAAGCATACTGTGGCCCTGCATGTTCATGCACAAATTAAATGTTTTGTGTCGGATTCTAGACTAACTGCCTTGATCTTCCAGAAAGTGCAACTATACACTGAAAGGAAATACTGTGCTTGTTAAGCTTTTCTGTAACTTCACCTAAATAGTGGTTGACTATATACACCTTATAAAGCTGGCCCTTTGTTCTGTGAGTTACCTGTAATGAAAGCAAGTCACAACAAAGGCAAGTCAGGTGCGGTAGAAAGATATTCATGCGTGTCAAACATTTCGTTGTACCCATGACAATCCAACATGTTTGATCAAAGCACGCTGTCATATGCTAACATCTTCTTGTTACACTGCTAATCAAATCTGTCTATGTTAGTTCTTTATTCAATACAAAAACATACAAAACAGACCTGCTTTATTACCACGTCTACAATAGTTGCACTGTTTTTACAGAATAAGTTCGCAGACAATGCTCCAAACACGACATCCCTCACACAAGCAAGACGTCTGCTCCAATGCTCCAAACACGACATCCCTCACACAAGCAGGACGTCTGCTCCATTGCTACCTCAACTTTGCATAAATCTAATCACAGCCTATAAATCCATTAAGGTGCACTCAAAGCATTCGTGAC
Source organism: Acanthopleura granulata (assembly GCA_016165875.1). NCBI lineage: Eukaryota > Metazoa > Mollusca > Polyplacophora > Chitonida > Chitonidae > Acanthopleura > Acanthopleura granulata. The sequence goes on from JABBOT010000005.1 coordinate 3,771,454, forward strand.
ATTTCATGTCTAGCCAACTAAATATAGTTTAAAGAACAAAAGCACACCAGTATACATGTAACAAATGTGACAGGCCTGAAGCTATGGCAAGCAGGCCACTCTTATTAGGCAGATGTTCTGAAGTTTGCTAATTGTTTCCTGTTAGTCTACAGACATACATGTTCTCAACAGTATCTGTTTACCAATGTTCTAGTATGTGCACATACCCTGCTAATGAAGCATTCAGAGCAAAAGACTTTGACCAAGACCAAATGAAGCATGGTGAAACAGCTGGATAGTAATTGTCTGGCATGGTATTACATAAATACATGCACATATAACTCTGAGTGAGGGCAAAACAAGAAACACAGGTGATATGTTCATATAAGTCATTAACAGGATTATGCTCATCATCTATAACAAACTTGTTTAAGTGGCCTTTAGAAGTTGGGATGGAAGTACACTGGAACATGTCTCTCTTATGGATATACAACTTCTTGGTTTATTATCACGACGTTTCGATGTAGATACTAACATCATTGTCAAGTGAGTGAAATCAAGACATCTACACATCTTTGATGTTGTGGTGTGGGTTTTCTTGGATGTGGAAAAATCTGATTCCAAATCCGCCATTAGTGACCACATCCAAGAAAACCCGCACCACAACATCAAATGGAACACAATCAGAACACTAAACTCTAATCAACCCAACTGGAAAAAGCGTAAACTACAAGAAGCCATCCAGCTTAAGAGATTAAAGCCTAGCCTCAACAGAGATCAATGGATTTACCTTCCCTCAGCTTATGACCTATTAATCCTCCAAACTGACCTGGAACCCCGTGGAGCCTAATCCCCCTGAATATTGTTCTATATGTTGACACTTGTATCTCTACTATATTTAAGAGTGTTGATGTCTTGATTTCACTCACTTGATAACGATGTTAGTATCTACATCGAAATGTCGTGATAATAAACCAAGAAGCTGAATATCCATAAGAAAGTCATGTTCCAGTGCACATCTATAACAAAGCCATCTACAGGATATAGGTGTGGCAGCAGGTGTAGTGTTTCCTTAATGTCTGGTAGTCTTGTACATACAGGCTACAGGAACTCTCGTATTACAACCAGGTAGAACACACTTGTCCCTGATCACATGCAGAACTCAATGCTAATTCCAATATCACAAACCGAGGGCAGAAATATGTTGCTTTGAAGGCAGTACCAAATAAAAAAACAGACAGCATTACTGTTTAGAAAGCATGAAATTAACTAAAGTCTTTATATATGAAATAAAAAAAAACAAACTGCCAATCAGTTTCTAGGCAGTTCCAGCTGTCTACATGACTGCCACATCAAGCAAGACTAATAACAAAGTTGGAACTGTGTTGTGTGACAACAGATTGCAAGCTTGATATAACATTATGAAAAAGGGACATCCTTAGACAGCCACTCCCCAGTTCTTCTGGAGAGCAGCCAGCCATTTTTGTTAGGGAGGTCCCTTGAGCCCTGCCTGATGTAAGACTCACATGTAGTACCCCCTCTCTGAACACACATATATACTTTCCCAAACAGGAGCACTGATCCTTACGTCAGCCACATTCACCCTCATAAGGGTACTGCGTCACATTCCTTCATTTAGATCATAAAAACCAAGTCCAAGGTCACAATGTTCTTGAGAACGAATATGTACAACACTTAATTACCAGGTCTACAGTTTATCCACAAACCATGCCAGCTTTAAAACTAAGTTACATACGATACACATAGTGTATTAATGTTCAACCCTACTTGACACTTCATCAGCCTTAACACTAAGTTACACATGATACACCTCGTGCATAACTATTCAACACTACTTGACAATTCATCAGCCTTAAAACTAAGTTACACATGATACATCTAGCGTATTCTGTTCAACCCTACTTGACACTTCATCAGCCTTAACACTGAGTTACATATACATCTGGTGTATTAATGTTCAACACTATTTGACACTTCATCAGCCTTAAAACTAAGTTACACATGATACATCTAGCATATTACTGTTCAACACTACTTGACACTTCATCAGCCTTAAAACTGAGTTACATATACATCTGGTGTATTAATGTTCAACACTATTTGACACTTCATCAGCCTTAAAACTAAGTTACACATGATACATCTAGCATATTACTGTTCAACACTACTTGACACTTCATCAGCCTTAAAACTGAGTTACATATACATCTGGTGTATTAATGTTCAACCCTACTTGACACTTCATCAGCCTTAACACTAAGTTACACATGATACACCTCGTGCATAACTATTCAACACTACTTGACAATTCATCAGCCTTAAAACTAAGTTACACATGATACATCTAGCGTATTCTGTTCAACCCTACTTGACACTTCATCAGCCTTAACACTGAGTTACATATACATCTGGTGTATTAATGTTCAACACTATTTGACACTTCATCAGCCTTAAAACTAAGTTACACATGATACATCTAGCATATTACTGTTCAACACTACTTGACACTTCATCAGCCTTAAAACTGAGTTACATATACATCTGGTGTATTAATGTTCAACACTATTTGACACTTCATCAGCCTTAAAACTAAGTTACACATACACCTAGTGTATTAATGTTCAACACTTTTGAAACTTGACCTTTGTACAAATCTTTTCCTTTTTAAACTATAACCATTTCATGAATTAAAACAAAATCAATTACCCAGAAAAGAAGAATTTCCTCTCTACCTGCCCTCTTTTTCAGAAATAACATTCAATGTAATTTGCAAGCTTAAAGGTATGCCATGAGAACAGTGGAATGTGCCCCATAGGAAAAGACAGAGTTCACTTGCATTGTACTAAGAATCTGTATTATAATCTGAGCTTAAACACACTATCTCTATCTTTACTATATTTGCTGACTGAACTGGTGCAGTTTGACCTAAATACATTTGTCGGTAGATTGTATCAGTAAGAAGAAACATCATGGACTCTACCAAAACTTCACACGCATCAGTAATTATTTTTTCTCTACACATAAACAGGAAACTGAACAGAAAATGCCTCAGAAACTTTCAGAATTTTTTACTTTCAATTTTTTTTTATAAACGGGTCTTATTTCAAACGCTTGCTATTTGTATCACCATGTTTTGTTTTTGATGACTGTTCAACGTAAGGAGTAATAAAGACAGCATTTCATTTGAAGACTTCGGAAAAATTTTGAACTTTTGATACACAACAAAGAAAAGTTAACTTAAATTCATATACAGTGTAGATAACTAAAATCAGGGTAAAACTGCCCAAGAACAAAAAGTGAAGCCCATAGCTGAATATTATGTTTTAAGGCACATGTACTAGAAGTAGTGCACATATGAAGTTCTTACTGTCGCCCTCTCCTATACTCAGTGACAGGGATGACTGACTGACTGACTGACTCATTGTTGCGTAAAACACACTCAAGAATTTCTGATACATGTGGAATCATAAGCATAAACCAGTGTCAATGTCTTACAGACATATTTTGATGCTCAACGCAATACGCAAGAATTTTTCAAATTTGAAACGAACACCATTCACTAAGATCCATGCTGTCTGGCCAAATAATACACGACATTTCAGTGTGAACTCTCTTTGGCTTCCTAAGGACAAGACTAGAAATAGATGGGTACTCAGTATAATGGAATATGATGTCAATCATTTACCCACCTGGTATTGCTGCTTGATTCGTGTTTTACGCACTTACTCAAGAATATTTGATTTGTATGACAGCAGTCAGCATTATCTTAAGCGAGCCCCGGGGAAACCCTTGATCATCTGCAGGTTGGTGGAAGACTTTCTCACTTACAGCTAGGAAGCCAGCATGAGCTGGGTTTGAACTCACAGTGACCGCATTGGTGAAAGGCACCAGGGTCACTACCCTGCACTGGCACGTTAACCCCTGCTACCAGGAAGGCCCCTATGGCGTCATTTTTTAATGGGGTCTACTCACACGTGTTTTGTTTCATAAGTCTATAGGAGAGTTCCCACCTAAAAGTTTGCCTTGTGGAGTCATTACGTAACGGGGCCCATTCACATATGTTATATGGAATGATTCTGTTAAGAAATCCCCATTTTGTAAGAGTTAGACTTGTGGCGTCATTATGTAATGGGGTCTACTCACATATGTTTTGTTTCCTAAGTCTATAGGGGCGTTCTCACCTCCTAAAAGCCTGCCTTGTGGAGTCATTACGTAACAGGATCTATTCACATGTTATATGGAATGATTCTGTTAGGATATTCTCACCTTCTCAGAGTTTTGACTTGCGGTGTAATTATGTAATGGGCTCTATTCACATATGTTCAGTTTCCTAAGTCTATAAGGGAGTTCTCACCTTCTAAGAGTTTGCGGCTCTCATACGGCTCGGAGTAATCCTCATCACTCGGGGTTGACGGAGGCACGCTCTTCAGGTTGGCCGGTAACAAGGCGTCAACGGGTTGAGTGTACTCTCCTATCACGATGTTCTGGAACATGCAGAAATAACGAAATATACAGAACAATACTCACATACACGTGACATATTATACATGTCCAGTACTAAATATCATCGCCCCAAATATATCACAGATATTCTCACTGTTTACAAATGTATGTCAATGTAAGTCAAGCTTAATGTGTATGTCATTTCCGTGGTGGTCAAGCGATCTCTGACTAAATACCTGTATGATCACCTCTCAAAATACCCGTACCCATACATGAGCTATGAAAAGCTGTCTGTCCCAGAAGGTTTTACACCAGCAGAAGGTGGAAGAATGTGGGATTGAGCCTGCGCCTTGTGCATCCCAGCAATAGAGACATGCTTCTTATCATCAACAACTTGGTCATGACCTGATCCCCTTGAACATTTTCATTAGGACAACATCTATATATACATGCAGATGACACCGACGAAATTGATTATCATCTACCAACAAAAAAAAGCCATTGTGAACGCTACCAATATATGTCAAAGAATTCAGGCTCCACAGAGACAAAGCACCTGTTGATTACAATCAAAGATATTCCTGCAAAACTCTGTACATGCTATTGGATATACTATTACAAATTATGACATGAGAATTTATACACTTATCCATTTATTTCCCATTTATTTGCTACTTTCTTACTGTTGTATTCGTATAATTTTTCTTTTCGATTATTGGTCAGTTTTATGGGTGGAGCAAAACGGGGTGTCCTGTGTAAACCCCCAACCTACATGCATGTAAGGGAGCTCAACAACAAAAGGACTCAAGTAACGAAAGACCTCTTACAGCTAGCGGGATGGTTAGACAAGCTTTAGACTTCCGAATGTTCATATTATTATGTTTGAGACAGCGGACATCCGGGCAACAGCGGTTTTATTCGTGCCAACACACTTAGCTTGCACAGACACGATGGTGAAAACATTGTCAAAATAACATCAAAGTTAATACAGAACTCTTCTTCATGAACTCAAAAGTCCAAAACTAGTTTTCGTTAACATACATAATTTACATGCACTATGCACATTATTCTGTAGTAAAACATACTGTAATTTCTGGTAATCAGCTGTACATGTAGTTCTCAGAATATTGTCCAGTGTTGTTCATTTTCCTATCCCTTCCCATGTTATCTTTCACCTGGTTGTCAGCTTGTCCCTGCCTCAGGTGGGTGAAGTGCCCATATATCCACCATCTTGAATACACGGAGTGGGCCTTACAACTTTCACAAACCTTTGTAAGCCATATCTCGTCACTTTCTTATGTAAAAGACATTGTCTAGGTTATAGTGATATTCATCAGTTACAAAGAAAGTTACACAAAACTCATTCACAAAGGTCTGTGACAGTGAGCCCAGGGCAATACTGAAGGAGTTTATATTCAACAACGTCACATTCAAAGTACAACAATAGTAGTAGCCAAGTTTTCTTCAGAAACTCAATTTGAACAAATTAGAAAACTTCACCAAAAACCTCACCAATGTATCAAAAACTCAATTTATTTCATGAAAACTCACATGAAATGCCCCACATCTTGCTTTTTCTCATGTTTCTCGTTGTGGCAACCACAACGAGAAAAACCCCTGGAGCAATAACTGGTTTTCTTAATACATGTACTTCCTCAAGAAGGAGTAAATGCTAGTCGTCATATCATGTTTTGAATGGCAAAAATTAACGATTTCAGGCATGGCAAATACACCTGTACAACTTGAGAAATTATGCCAAAACTTACCTGATTGCACATTAGTCTGACAAAATCGCCTCTCAGACTACCGTATGTGTATGTAAATATAAACACAGTTCACCAAGCTTATAAAAATTCAGGCCTTCTCACAGTCGGCAATTGTTCACAAGATTCGCTCACTTTTAACAAACAGGTCAGTTTATGATCAGGTCATAAATAAGGTTGTTAACCTTCACAGCAACTTCCTCGTTGAGTCACATGATATGTCTTTTGAATGTGTGAAAGCCAACATTCTTCAGTGCTGGTTAGTAGCACTCTGTTAACCCCATATGTAACAAGAGCAAGGGTTTTTCTAGACAACTTCTTTTTAGAGACTCAATTTGAACAAATAAGAAAACTTAATATTTTTCATCACCAATGTATGTAAAATGCATCTAAAACTCATTTATGTTATCAAAACTCAATACAAAATTTGTCTAAAACTCATACTTTCCGTTGTGGTTACCCCCACAAGAAAGTGGCTAGAAAAATCCCTAAAGATAGCAGTACTGATTTACGGTAACAGGTATAATGTGCTAGTCATTACCTGGCTACACAGAAAAACTTTCTGTCAACTTGATGTATGTTAAGCCCTTACATCTTGCTCATACATGTACCACTCACTAGACAAGGGTTCCATGAAATGAAGTCTTTACACTGAGCAGTTTGTAGAGTTATTCTTGAAAGTGCTACTTTAGTTACAAGAGAAGCTAGGTGGAAACATTCAAAAGATATACAAGGAATACACACGTAAATGTAACACCATGGATCAAAAGGTTGTGCATTAACATGCACATCTGAGAAGCTCTGAAAAATAAAGTCTTTGACAGTTTTCATAAGATTTGGCTCAAATAATGGTGATAATATTTCACAGGTGACGCTGATACAGGCAAATATGTCATGGGTACTGGTAAGGCCATTATCCTGGGCTGATGCCAGATGTGTTAAAAAAGTACAGTCATGATCACTCGTGGCTACACCTCACCACTGGGTGCATTCTTGCCTGACATCAGGCCATGCCAAAGTGGAAAGAAAGAAAACTTTGGTTTCCATACTATACTCTAAAACTTACAACAGCAGTTTAAATATGATACGATGCAATTCAGGAAAGCATTTCAAACTATTTTGATCCTTTTCATATAACCTGGCTCTTAAGATGCAGAGGACTTAACATTGAAATAACTATTTAACACAGCAGATCAATGTTTTATGAAGATACAAGTTTGTACATGTAACAGCTGGAGTATTTGAACTTCTCGGTCACATGGCTCCCAAACTTCAATGTTAGATCTAATCGTCATCGTCAGGTGAGATGGAGTAATTACATACAGGTAGCTCTAACCTTGTGTCATGCATTCATGCAGGACACCGTTAATAATCAGCACTGATGAGATCACAGCTTGGGCTGTGTTTCAACTAATAACTTCAAATATAGGTAAATATAGGAAAGTAATATTCAAATAACTAGGTACAGTAATAGAGAAAAATATCAGACAAGACTTAATTTACCAAGCCTCATCAATGTGTAATTAACACCGGAGTATGCCATTTTATCACCAGATTAAGCCAATGTCTTAATACACTCAGCCGTATGCAACACACCTGTTTCACAACTTTACATCACCCTGCATTAAATAATTTGACCTTTCCACAACCAATGATAATTGGATTTACCAAACCTGCCCGATCACAATGTATTAACACCTGAAAGGACACCCTGTCTTGTCAAAGTGTATGAACACCAGAGAGGACACGCTGTTTGGTCACAGTGTATGAACACCAGAGAGGACAACCTGTTTGGTCATAGTGCATGCACACCAGAGAGGACACCCTGTTTGGTCACAGTGTATGAACACCAGAGAAGACAACCTGTCTGGTCATAGTGCATGCACACCAGAGAGGACACTCTGTCTGGTCACAGTGTATGAACACCACAGAGGACACCCAGACAGGACACTGCCCAGTCAAAGTGTAATGACACCAGACAGGACACCCTGAATGGTAACACTGTGTTGATACCAGGCAGGACATCTGATATGACACCCACCCAAAAACAGTATGAGGTGCAATATGAATGTCTAAATGATTTTTTTCTCAAATCTAGGAGGCTATGGATTTAGCTTTCAGAACATTCTTAAAAGCTAGGAAAGCAACACCAACACATATCCCAAAATTAACTGTGCATAAAACAACTGCACATTTTCAGTGAGACACACAAATTTCTAATCTCGGAAGGTTACATGAGCAGCCATGGTGTGGGTAGGTTATCCCAAAAGGCTTTAACTCTCCAATGCCTGGGCTAAATCAAATGGGCTAGACCATCCTTAAAAAACTATTTTTTTGGTGTAACTCGACCCTATGAGAAAAAAGTCTGTCAGTAGGGAATTCTTTTTTTTTTCTTGCCCTTGAAAAAAAATACAGCTTTCAAAGAAATTAACATGGAGAGAAAAATGAAAAAGAAACTTTTATCAAACTACCAATAAAAACTCTTGTGTAGGGCCCTTTCTTGGAGGGTCAGTTGTGTTACCCCCAACAAACATATCTATTAAGGATGGCTTAACAAGTTCATAACAGGGCACAGCTAACCATGCTATCCCCAGAAGACTGAAAGTAGAGGCAAAGCAAAGCACCACTGAAAGAAGGCTGTTCACATACACTGTACACAAAGATGTGATTTCAAGTAATGATTGTGATTTTATTACTAATTATGGGAAGCTGGAAGACAAGCAGAAAACGAAATGTTACGTTTGATCACTACATAGGAGAAATCCTTTCATTGTTTTTTCTTTTTAGAACGTAGGCATGACCCAACTGGGGACTTGTAAGCAAATGATTTGCCCAGCAGGGAGACTTAAAGACAACATTTTGCGAGAATATCCTTATTAGAAGATATAATTCCCTTTTCTAACAGTTCAATAAAATGTCAGTTGTGTATCATTAAACCACAAGCCTTCATAACCATGGAAAAAAAACCTTAAAGAAAGGTTTAAGAACTGAAATAGGAAAAAATACAGAAGTAACATTACTGATTGTCTCTTACTTTCTCTGTGTGTGACTTTGGCATTATATTGTACTTGCACATGTATGTTGAAGAGTTAAGATTTCATTTAGCAATGCACTGTTGTATGTACAGAAGGACCATGATCAACTCTCATTAAATTAATATCATCATCATCGTCATGCAGGTGGTACCTCATGCAATATGACGGCATAACTAAGCTCAGTCTAGGCAGGTGTTAAAATGGAACATGCGTTCAAACTTTCGTTACACATGTCAAGTACTATGAGAACTGAGAGCAGGACTTGGCATAAGTGTTAGTCGTCAAGGTGCTTGAATGAGCTGCACCATGTGACAGCCTATAAATACATAAGTAGTTCTACTACTGTACACATCTGCCAGCCCATAAATACATGTGTAGTTCTACTACAGTACACATCTGCCAGCCCATAAATACATGTGTAGTTCTAATGCAGTACACATCTGACAGCCTATAAATACATATGTAGTTCTAATGCAGTACACATCTGACAGTCTACAAATACATGTGTAGTTCTAATGCAGTACACATCTGACAGTCTACAAATACATGTGTAGTTCTAATGCAGTACACATCTGACAGCCTATAAATACATGTGTAGTTCAAATACAGTACACATCTGACAGCCTATAAATACATGTTTAGTTCTAATGCAGTACACATCTGACAGCTTATAAATACATATGTAGTTCTAATACAGTCCACATCTGACAGTCTACAAATACATGTGTAGTTCAAATACAGTACACATCTGACAACCTATAAATACATATGTAGTTCAAACACAGTACACATCTGACAGCCTATAAATACATATGTAGTTCTAATACAGTACACATCTGACAGCCTATAAATACATGTGTAGTTGTACTACAGTACACATCTGACAGCCTACAAATACATGTGTAGTTCTAATACACTACACACTGTTCATGCACATCTCTGAAGATGAAGAACTGATAACTATAGTCCAGAATTACATAATCAAGATTAACAGCATTATCATGGGTAACATTTCATTTGAAATTCGAAATACAATCCATGGCTGATGAAATCAGGAGCAGTGTGATAAAGGCCTCATTCATCAAATGACTAACTATAATACATATATGTACATTATTCTGCACGCCAGGTGAACGGTAATCACGCACTCTTTTCACGCATCATTAAATCCTGACCAGTCCTTGTGAGAGAACCGCATTCCCTGTATAAATGCATCAATCTGCGCAATACATACACATAAGTAGTATGGTATACAGTCAACACATTCACACTGAAGACTGACAGGACAAAGCTTCAACACTTTGTACTGTGTCTAGGCTGTGTACTGTTGCTGCGGTTTACCATTAACTACAACTATCACTAGGCATGCACTTCTTCTCTGCACATTGCGATAGGCATTCTACATATTTCCTATTGACACAGTATGTGGATAATATCATGAATTCCATAACACACATCCAGCAAGTTTGTGTACATAGACAGGCTGATGTACATTCGCCCCTCAAAATTGCGCTTTTGGAGGCAAATAAATGTTATAAAATATTACCTTTCATCACATTTTCAGTTTAGATATAATCCTACCTATCAAATAAACCTCAAAACACCTTTCCACTGTCAACAGAACTCTCAGAATTGGGCAATATGTGCAGCTTGGTCATGCATCACATCACAGGTTATTTAATGTATGTGAACAGCCCTTCACCAAGAGCCCACCGCCAAAAGCCCATCACCAACAACCCACCACCAAGAGCCCACAACCAACAGCCCACCACCAAGAGCTCACAACCAACAGCCCACCACCAAGAGCCCACAACCAACAGCCCACCACCAACAGCTCACAACCAAAAGCCCATCACCAACAGCTCACAACCAACAGCCCACCACCAAGAGCCCACAACCAACAGCCCATCACCAACAACCCACCACCAAGAGCCCATTAACAACAGCCCACCACCAATAGGCCACAACCAACAGCCCACCACCAACAGCTCACAACCAAAAGCCCATCACCAACAGCCCACCACCAAAAGCCCATCACCAACAACCCACCACCAAGAGCCCATTAACAACAGCCCACCACCAATAGCCACCACCAACAGCCCATCACCAACAGCCCACCACCAAGAGCCCATTTACAACAGCCCACCACCAATAGCCACCACCAACAGCCCATCACCAACAGCCCACCACCAAGAGCCCATTAACAACAGCCCACCACCAATAGCCACCACCAACAGCCCATCACCAACAGCCCACAACCAATAGCTAACCACCAACAGCCAATCACCAACAGCCCAAAACCAACAGCTCATAACCAAAAGCCCATCACCAACAGATCACCAACAGCTTATCACCAACAGCCCACCACTGACAGCTCACCACCAATAGCTCACTACCAACAGCTCAACACCAATAGCCCATCACCAACAGCTCATCACATCACTAACAGCTCACCACCAACAGCCCACCACAAATAGCCCACCACCAACAGCTCATCACCAACAGCCCACCAACCAACAGCTCATCACCAACAGCCCACCACCAACATCCCATCAACAACAGCTCATGCACATGGGAATATGTGTATGTGTATACATGTACATGTATCACTGCAGGGCCAAACAAACACATGAACAATGAAATCACTGACAACTCAAAACCCACCATGAATAAACAAATACTGACATATTTTAAGCCCCAATAAATTTATAAATTTACGCCTCTATTAGTTTACAAATTAAAAATGTCAAAAAAAAATTAAAAATTTACCTTTGCTAGTCTGGAGTGGATCATCATGTTCAGAACAAGTGTGGACCTAGTGTTTGGGTGAATCAATACCAAAAGCCTCCCCCCCCCCCCCCCAACAAGTGTAATGTATACATGTACTTCTTGCAAATGACACATGGCAAGCTGGAAAACTGATCCACCCCTTCTTACGTTCTGCTAACCATATACATGGGCTTGTGACACTGACTCAGACATGCCAGCCAATCAAATCCACAAACAATGGAAACTTACCTGTACAACTACCTCAAACTGACCCACACAAAGACCAGCATTCTTACACACACCTTAATCACACCTCGTCATTCGTCATCACTGGTACGCAGCTATGCGGTAACTGATACCCATAAAGTTTGTCCTCAGGGTGTCCATACAAAAGGATCTATTTTAGGGCTCGGTTTGCTGCCCTCGGGAAAATTCCCCTCATGATTTTGGTCGCCCTAAATAGCATATCTATTTCTGGTCGATTTAATGTTTGTTCTCATTCTCTGAACATGATCTGTGTAAAAGTGAATGCTAACAAGATTTAATACCATCACATACACATTCTACATGTACATACAGACAGCAATACAGATCACATCTGACTTGCTAATTCTGACCCTGTTTAAGTCATCATTAATATTTATGAGTTGTCATGCATATAAATGCTATGAATTAATCGTACCTGCTTAATCTCACACACAGACAGGTACAATTTCTTCATGGAGAATTAATTAAGGTGCTCATGTGTATAATTAGCACGTGTATGTAATGTTCATGCATGTTAGCCACCACCTGAGATAACATTCACCTGACTTTATCACATGTGGTAAGCTCACAATATCTGATCACACCTTTCCATGACAGAGGTTTAATTAAACATATTTATTCATTTGATTGTTGTTGATTTATTTGATTGTTGCTTGTTCATTTATTTATTTGCCTGGTGTTTTTGTGTCGAATCAAGAACATGAGAGTATTATCGTTGGAGGCATGCGACCACGACTCACACCCACGTTCAGGTTGACGGAAGACCTTCTCACATGACTAAAGAGGAAGCCAGCAAGAGCTGGATTGCAACTCACATCTACTGCACTGGTCAGAGGATCCCCTGACACTGCGCCGTGCTAAGAGATCAGGACTATTTTCTTTAAACTACAAGCAAGAATTCGTCCACAATGGCAGTTTCATTGCTGGCTGGAAATCGGGACTGCCCAGGATAAACCACAGACCTCTGGCAAGTTACTGATGAACTTTTCAACATCTGATGTAAAGTGTTTTACAAATGTCTTGGAGTATCATGCATAGCCAAACTTTATCTCTGTCAATTTTACATGATGATATACTTCCCATAAACATTCTTTTTCAAATGGAGTCCACTTTCTTTCAGAACTTGAGTAGCTACATGTATCTCTTCAATACTGTAAGTTCTACCAGCATGTTGCATGGCTCTACAACCTAATATGTCTACGAGAAAGTAGAAATACTGATCTTTGAGATGAAATCTGACGTCATATACCCATGCAACACACTGATATAATAAATTTATCACAATGAAGAGCATTTCGACTTTTGTTGACTTAACAACGGTACTTCGGCTCATACACGCAACGTTTCCCGAATGCTTTGCCACGATGCAGCTGATATCAGCATCATGGCTCACAAGAACTTAAGGTCAGCTTTGGGCATTGACTGTGCAGAGAAAATATATTTGCCTTAAGGTGACTGCCAGATAGTCATTTTCAATTCAATATGAAAGATTTTGCAATTTAATTATCTCAAAAAGATGCTATGGGCAACTTTTCTACATGTTGTTAACTGCTGAATCATTAGAACTCTAGAAACTAAAGGCAAAAAATTTACTGACTTGAACATTGCTGACTGGTGTTGCTGACAGGCATTGCTTCGGCCAGAGCGAGACTCCTTGACTCCATAATGACACAGAAAAAATATCACAGGGGAAAGAATGTATCGTTTGTGTGTTTGGCGAATACCGTAGCATATTCAAGACGGACAGACCAATCAGAGACCTAGAAGTTTCTCTGAATTGTGATAAATAAATACCTGGATGTTTATCCTGGTAACTGAAAGGTGCTAATTTGTTTAACTTGACAGCATTAAAAGATAGGAACATGTAGCTGGCATATGCTGTTGGTGATGAACAACTTTGAAATGGAATATCTCTAGATCAGACCATTTATTTTGGGATGTGCTAAAACACTCAAACTTGTAATCTTTGCGCTCCTGAATGAAAACCTAGGACAGCCATTAATTCAGCATGAATCAGACAAATGCCAAGTACATGTACACAGGCCGACATGTATAGTTGTGTATGCTGCCTCTCTGCATTAAAGACTCAGCCCTGTGGACATTTGTCACACAAGGGTTATTTCCCCTTATTAAACATTTCCATCTGTTCTCAACCTGTGAGTGTGATTTTCATCATACACTTTAAGCTTAACAAAAATCAGAGCTCCTGAAGTTACACAAGAAAGGTTTGACCAAGAACACATGTAGGTTCCCATGAGCTACCGGTAGATGTGGTGCACATATTAAACTGCAGGGACCTGGCACAGTAAATCCTCCATATCTAAACACCTATTTCAGATCCATAATAACCCTACCAGAATTTCAACTAAAACCCACAATATGTATTTATTTATTTAAATATTTATATGGCTGTTGTTTACTGCCATACTCATTAATTTTTCACTTATACTACGGTGCTGACTTTTATAGGTGAAGGAAACCAGAGTGTCTAGTGAAAACCACTGAACTTTGGTAGGATACTGAGAAACTTTCCTAAACATGTGTGATGAACATGTACATATATATTCACACCATATTAGTGGATGACAAATGGTCTTCATGGACACCTAGCTTCAATCAGCTTCCATATCAAAATGATACACGTATGGTTTATCAGGTTCAACTTTACAAACAGTACGTTAAATTTGGTCCAATTTTGAAAAGGGTATGGCAGAATGCAATTCAGTTTCATAATGGGAGGCCTAATCAAGATCAACTTTACACATGCTACATGTATGTTCAATATGGTTCTGCTACAGGACTGGAAGACCTAATCATGTTGAATTTTCCAAACAGTAGGCCTAATCAAGTTCAATTCAACAAATGGCACCTGCACATTCGGTCACCTTTCATTTTTAGAAACAACACTCAATTGGATTGAATTTTGCAAATGTTAAGTTCAGTGTCCCATACAGTAGATGTAGGTTCAATCATATTAGATTCCACTTTACCAGTGGCATTTTCTAACAAATTTCTAACTTCACCACTAAGAGAGACCATAATTATTTTTTGATACTGTACATCTAAATCAGATTATATATCGAAAATGACAGGGGTAGGGTGCAGTTCAAGGAGCACATGAGTAATTTCCACAGCCTATGTATTAATACCTACCCTGAGAAAAGAGCAACATGATTCCCATTGGGAAGACTTAGCACCACTTCCAAACAGCTTGGCTAGGGGTATGACCATGCTGAGTTCTCTCTCAATGCTAGCCAGATGTCTATCAAATGCAGATATGGGACACTACTTGGCAGAATTACTCACAACGAGGTTACAATTGGCAAAATACCGTTCTGACAAATAACACCAGCACCATGGTGAGTAGTTATAAGTAGTTATAAGGTGCATGTACATTAGCACCTGCTAAAACACCTATGACCTGTCTCTTGTGTACAAGTTGTGTTGCAAAGCAGAAAAGGGCTGACCTCATCACACGTAATTTTATTTTCATGTATGCTAAAAAAATCAATTGGTCCTTACAGTTTTTCCCTTCTTTCAGGTTATTTTGGCACAAAACTGATGACACAATTGTTCAGTAACTACATATATAATGAAAAGAAACAGCCTCTCAGAAAATTGCCATAATATTACAAGATTATTCGAGAAGAGGGGAGGTTTAGTATCCTAGGCTAAAGGAAGGGTGCAGATCTACTTATTCACAGTAAGGGAGATAATCCAAATATACAGAACGTGAGCAAATCTGTTAACAGTATGGTTTCACTCAAGTAGTATTGTTGCCCTGCATATATATTAACTTGTTTATAAAAATGAACATCTTCTCTCAACTAGCCTATTACATGACTGGAAGACAACAGCTATGAAACCAAAAAATGCACAAAAACATTAACCTCCACATCTGAACTCACCCCTGTGACAAAGAGTGAATTTTATGCTGGTACACCTAGACCAAAGCACTGTTGTGAGACTCATATAATAATTAGCAGCACTAACGACAACACAAATACATCCTAGAATTAGTGGAATATATGGGGTTTGAAATTAACACTTGTCTGCTGGTAGAATTAAACAGGCATTGGTATGAATGCAAGTCTGTGACATGTGGAGGTACAAAACACAATGTAGACTAACCATTTCTGAAAATTGTTACCACCTAATAAGTCCACCTTATAAACCCTCGTGAGCGTGGCTCACTTTTACTGCCATCCCCCCTCCCCACCCCAAAACAAACAAGTCATTAGGGATGACAAAGTCACAAAACCCCTCCGACATAAGTCTACAAACCTTATCCATGTCTAGCGGAAGACCTCACTGGTTTCCAAGATTCTAGTTAGATGCAGTTAAAAGTCCATCTGAGTATGTGTGGATAAATCAACTGGTTTCCTCTATCCCACTTTCTGTGCACAATAAATACAACCTTCAATCCACCGAGTACGTAATACAAGCTCCATATCTAGAAGTGCCCACAAACACGGAAAGAGCAAGTATATGTGTCACAACACCATTTGCGTAGTACATGAATGATATCATCCCTTATCTCTTTTAGCTGGGATAACCTAATTGTTCACGTGTATAATTAATTTAATGGAGAGGAAGTATATCATAGTTGTTATTCATATAGTCTTTTTTTTCCATAAATTTCATGTTTCCTCAGTGTTACAGTGCATACAACTGATCATCACACCTACGTGAAACCGAACCTTTATTTTCTTGTCATTAAAGCCGTTCCTGTATGCATGCACACCTAGGCAGTACAGTGACAACTTCCATGGGCTCAGTACAAGGCGGCGTACTTTACAGCAGGTACACTCTACCATGGTGTGTTAGTCCAGAATGATGCGGAGAAAACAACACATTACACCGAAATGGCCCCGGTAAGGTTTAGAGTTTTTAAATGAAGAAGCAGCAAATCAATAATACACAGTACTGAAAGGAAGCCAAAGACTTTTGCTTGTTAATGATATAAAATTCTAACTTTTCTGTCATGTCTGTTGCCAGATTAACACGTTTAATCTTACACGTTATCTAGAAAACACACCTTCCATTTTAATGCAGCCATTGTTTACGGCCATGTCACCATTAGCCAATCAAAACCCTTTTAACATAGGGCCTTTAAAAAGTCGGTAGCATATAGGACGAACCATAGCCTTTTATTCTCAATGCGAACAAATGTTAATACCAAAGTGGCTTTTTAGTGATTTCTAAATTAATATTCAGGAGTAGACATTTGACATTAAACTTACTTCATTTGATCAATAGTAAATTATTAAGTTTTTCACTTTTTGTCTGTCTTTAAAATAACATTCTATCACATCAGTAAAATCTTTAACACAGGAGGCACAGACCAGCATGCAGCTCAAAACAAACGAAGCAAGCAAGTTTCTCTTGAAGGCAATAACCTACAACATTCCATGTGACACTTAAAATAAAGCTTAAACAGGTAGTTTGTCAAACATATATCCTGTGTCAAAACATATAAGTTTAATGCTAAACTAAACACACAAAAGAAACAATACTACCTGACCTCTTCGGACGTATCCAGTGTGCGAGGTTGAGAGAAAAGGGGTAAAGCTTCATGCTTTCAGGTAGCACTTCACAAGATCTGATCTTTTTTGTGATTGTCTGTTGCCCCTCAAGCTTACAATTGCCTGACATATTAGAACATGTGTTTATAGCGGGGATCATAGCGCCATTATTTTACCAAATAACCAAGTAAAAAATATCTACATATAAACGTTTTCCCCTATATCTGTAAGGTGTTTGCAAGGAAATAAAAAAGTTTGATATTTTTGCAAAAATGCCATAGATATATGCAAGGAAAATGGCTGGGCTGACTGTTTGAAAACTCCAAGATTTTTTTTTTTCGTATTCACAAAACAGTGCTGTGTGGAGCGAGAGTTGTGGTTCTCTGGATACATCATACTCATTGACCATAGCCCTAAATATGGCAGCTTTTGCAAAACCACATAGACGGACAAATTATTTAATGTTTTCCACAAAACTGCAATGATGTGAAAATTTTGCCCTTGGATAACGGAAATAGAACAGCTTTTATGACAAGTAATGGTAACGGTTCAACATTTAGTGCATTTTCCTTTAAGGCCTGGCTGACAAGCTTTAAACGAACACTAACATGTACATTTCCTTTTTGCTTGGAAAAACTTTTAAACTCTCTCATTTCTACACCCCCTGAAAATTGCAGGAAAATCTGACTTTTTTCACTCAGTTGTTATTTCTCATTGTCTTTCTTTTTCTCACTTTACCAACCTTTCACTGGCAGAAATTTGTATTAGCACAAGTAAGTTTTTCACTCCACTGATTCTCTATCATGAATTCAATGAGTCTAATGCCTGGGTCGAGTCCCGAACCACAACTGATCGCGGCCAGGGTCTAACATTTAATCTTGTTCCAAACAAGTTCAGGTACAAGTAACATTCAATCTATTGCTATGCTGTCACTTTACTTATTCGGCTGGTATTCTGTAACTGCTTATTTCACATTCACCAGATAACTATGACTACTGAATATATATATATATTGAAATTTTTGGGTGTGAGTATAGTTCCAAGGAACCTATTCTATCCCAAGATCTGCACGATGGACAGTCTGCTGGGATAAACCTCACAGTGACACATGCAAGTATAGTGTGCATATCATTAGGTTTAAGCATTTAAGCATTACATGTACATTTACACTGCAGATTGGGCGTCAACCTGCCACTATAAGTACTTGTAAATGCCTAATCAGTCTAGATTTAAACAGAGATGTAGAAAATAGGATCTGACTCTCACTCCCTGGTATAGAAGGGTAATTTGTTCACTCTGTAAGACACAGGGTTTCTGATGTGTGCAGTGATAATATTATGGAACGTAACCTTTGTTTGTGAGGAGCATTTCACTTTCATCCATGTACCCATGTTACAATAAGGCTTTGCATAGTGGGTAGAAGCCACAGCCCTAAGCTGATATCATTTGCCAGAAAACATTTATCAAGGGAGCCATTTAACATTTAGTTGTTCTACTTCATTGGTGTTTAACACCATACTCAAGAATATTTCACTTACATGTATACAACCTTGGTACAATGTCACACTTATCACACAGTAATATTACACAGATGGATACTTTCACTAACCACCCTACAATGTAATTCTTTTAATTTTAGAACAGGTATCAGTAGTGCTAAAAGCGAACAATTACCTTTGTTTCCCAGTTTTTCAGCAAAGTAAAGATATATATACATGATAATGTTGTTCATTAGACAGACTAACCATGTAAGAAAAAGAAACTGTGTAGGATCCCTCATGTAATTATAGCTCAACACGTTCTCACTTGTACAATGTTCGACAGATTAATGGGTGGAGGAAACGAGAACATTCGTGTTAAACCACTGACCTTGGCAAGTTACAGAGGAACTGTCTCACATGACACACAGATATCCATACAGTATTGCTGGAAGACACAGTAAGTGGTCCACTGGCCACACAAGGCCATCACTAAAATATATTCCTTGAGCATAACCTGACTGACCCTCCCAAAAAGAGCCAGGCTACTCAAAAGTTTGTATTGGTATTTTGATAAATTTTTGTTCTTCTTGAATTTTCCTCTTCATGTTAATTTCTTTAAAATATAACCTTTTTGCAAGAGCCAGAATAAAAAAAAATATTCCCTACAGATTGACCCAATTTTTTCTCACATGGTTTGGTTACGCCCAATAAACAGTTTTTTAAGGATGGCCCGAGTGTTATCAACTACTTACTGTCAGTTACCGAGTAAATGCCCCACAAGCAGTGAGAGATAACGCAAGCCTTCATTTTTGCTTTTGAGCAGGAGTGTGAAATCTGATTATCACACCTTTGGCAGAAGACCAGGATAGTGATTTGCACATGTAGATTCACACTTCCCAGGTTCTTCATTATTTCAGGTGTGTGTTATTAGCACACCTAGGTTTTGTTTCAGACATGTGCTTGGTGCGGGGGTGTGATAGCGTGCCTCAAATACGAAGTCCTGAGAATGGTTCACAGCCAGTTTTGAACCTGCACCTTGTGCATCCTAACGGCTGAAAGGCATGCACCATTAACCACTAGAGAATGACTCAATCCTTCCACGTTTTTCAAGACAAAAGAAGATAATAAAAAAAAAAAAACATGCCATGCTACCATAGGATATAACCAACACAGTATAATGAATACTGCTGCACTGCATTTGGTAGGTGTATACGATATCTGATGACAAATGTGCCATTTTCTCATGCTGCCCAGATGTGTTAGCAAGTAGAACTAGTTGCGATGTGATAATCCATGGTGTCACAGTAAGTACTGGCAAGCCTGATGAGTATATCAACCTATCACACTGATTTGCCTGGAAGTACACAGTGCTTTCAACATTACCTTAGACACATTACAATGGTGATAATGTGTATCAGGTCAGTCCCAATATTGACATACATGTTGTACACATGTAGGTACATGTACATATACATGTATAATGCTGCTTCACTGAAATGCCATGTCAAAGGCACCAGATATGGTACTCAAGCTATTTACAGTACATATGTACTAATTCCTTTCTCGCTCATCCTTGCCCTATGGCTATGTACTTACATGCATAAAATGCCGAGCTTCCAAGAAAGAAGGCAAAAATGATACACGTAAATTTAAAAGTTCAGTTATCATCTGTTATCACATTCTAGGGACTTGACCAGAGTGGTTCACACAGCACTGGTGTGGTCCGGCAGCTCCACACGTTCTTACATGTAACATGGTAGAGCAGTCTAAAATCCATGACATTTCGGCATAATCACAACATTTTGGCACAAAAAATTTCAGCACTTTGTGATCTGGTCAAATGTTTCACATCTGCTAGCTTACAATTTCAATACAGAAGAGATAAATAATAAATTATCAAGGCCATATTATAATATTTAGTGAATATGTTATCAAAAAAATAATTTTCTGTGACAATAGATTAGACAATATATATGCATGTTATCCAATCACATGTTAAAATGCTGTGTGGCCGGGTACAATGTACCCTGCAGGAGAGTTAAACAGCCCCATGTACAATCTGTGCTGAGTGTCTGCAAAGCCTGAAAATGAGCAGCCTAACAAGGACACTGTCAGGCATCAAATCCCCTCTTGTCAGGTACAAACTAAGTGATGACTGACAAACATGTAACTAACACAAGAAATATTCAATGTCATAAATGCTACTATGATTGAACAGTAAGAATGAGTCAGATCTTGAAATTTGTGAGCCACACCTCAAGACGTTATTTGCACCCCTGATGTCCTGTACTGAAATGTCGTTTGCCAAAATGTTCCGCCGCTAAATGTTGTTTGCCAAAATGTTCCGCCGCTAAATGTCGTTTGCCAAAATGTTCCGCCGCTAAATGTTCCAACACCCTACAGTGACAAGTGGCAACCCAGACTTTGATCAGTATTATTAACTAAACCTATTGAATTTAATGGACTTAGCCATGACAAGTTAGCAATGTCACAACATGCATGTATCTCAGCATCTGTTCACAGATGACAGGTGTCAGTTTCCCCACTGATTCCACCCCTCCCACCCAACACCTCCACATACAAACAGACAAACCTCCCTCATACCCACCTCGTCATCAGGTACAAGTGTTAATTTTTCCATTTATTCCACCTACCCCCCCACCCAACCCAATACCCTTACATGCATCCACACAGACACCTATGCCCACCTCCTCATCAGGTGACAATTGTCTATTTTCAAACTTAATCCACCTCTCCCCCACCCCCTCACCCAATACCCCCATGTGCATCCGGACAGACACCCTATATCCACCTCATTCTCAGGTGATAGGTGTCAGTTCTCCCACTTATTCCACCATCCCCCACAATACCCCAGCATGCACCCAGACGGACAGGCAAATACTCACCTCATCATCATCCAGGTCATGGTCTGGGGAAGTCTTAGCCGGTGGGGTGGAGTGAGGGGTACCCTGTCTAGAAGTCTGTGCTTTTATCCTTGGGGGGCTGCGCCCAATCTTAACTGCTACGTCTATGTCCTTGTACTGGCCCTCGTCTTCCACATCTTCCCCCCCTGCAGCTGCATGCCCGTGGCCCCCGTCACCAGCCATCGGGGGAGGGGTCGGGGAACCGTCCGAGGACGAAGGTCGGGCAGCAATACGGCGGGTGATTTTCGTCAAGAAATGACTTGCCATTGTTTACTAGTTTTAATCCCACTGGCACCTCATTATGTATCTTTAACGGAGACAGTTTCTAGGAGAAACGATGACAGTCGGTGGAACAACCAACATATCATCAGTTTGCTACCGTAATAGGTATGAATACGCACGACACTCCGCACGTCGAACTGTCAAGTCAGTATAAAAAGTTGAAGCCTGTACCGTCACGAAGAAAATCCTTTGACATCTTTCCCGTGACGATGAAGGTCCTGCTCCCTGGGGCACCAGGCAAGCCGGCTAAATTTGGCAGGTGGTGCCGTGTACAGGGCAGGGGAATATAAGCAGTGTATAGATCGGCGGCGGCAGACTCATTGAGAGCTAAACAGCTGATGACAGTGAATGGAAAAACAGGCGACCATCAAGCTGTTGGGCCTCTTCTCCCGCCCTCTGTCCGTCCCGATTCACAGTCATGTCTGTACACAAGGGACACGGGACACACGCATTAACAATATCAACATCTCTTGGATGACCAACAGTATGCCTTACGTCTACAAACAATCCCGAAAATGTCGCATCGTCGGCGTAAAATCACGAGCCCAGCAACATTTTCGATATGGATTGTCCATTGTTCACTCTGCTAACAGGAAGTCGGATGATACTAAAGAACGATAACTCTGTCAGCCTGCGCCCGTTCAAAGTTGCAGCCCTTATTCCTACGAGCTCATAAATTATTCTAATGCGACTTTATGAATGAACTCATCACCAGGTTGGAATAATGTCGACGTCTGACGAGAGTCGGCAGCGAAGCAGTGATCGCTAAGCCTTCTTCACCTTGTGAATGCAGCGAAACAAACGTTTGGACATACTGATACACATATCTCTAAAAGTAACAACCTGACATTAGCCAAATAAATGTACATGTACTGTATTATTTTGGAACGTCACCATAAGCACGGCAAATATGACATTTTTGTCACTGAAGACAAAGGATGAGTCCTTACCTATACCGCTAACTTCAAACCATAACATCTGAAATAATCCAAGCTTTAATTGCCGGAATTTATATCAAGGAGTGATAAACTTAGGCTTAATTGTATGCCTTGGTAAGAATTAAACTTTATTTTTCAAAAAACTGACATTTGGTTACAGGTAGCTGAACAGAGCGTGACTCAAAATGAAAATGTTAATCTTTAACAATATAACTTACTCTTCTTTGTAGATATAGTCTGCCGCTATCTTGATATCCAAGAGAACACATGAACACATACGGGATGACGTTCCAGTGGGGCAACCGTAAAGTATGTATGACATTGGTTATTTATTTATTTAGTTGATTGGTGTTTTACGCCGTATTTAGGAATATTTCACTTATACGATGGCAACCAGCATTATGGTGGGAGGAAACCACGCAGAACCAGGGGGAACCCACGAACATCCGCAGGTTTCTGCAGGGCGGGCCTTCTTACAGCCGGACAGGAGGCCAGCATCAGATGGGGCATTGTTAAATTGGGTTTACTACAGTAGGAGACAATCATAGTTTAACCGAATTAATATAAACCTCAAACCAACGAACACATAAAAAGTAGTCCTGCGTATAGTACCAAGTAGGTAACTGTTAGTACCATAGGACAGTGGTGCTACACAGATAGCAACAGCATTGAACATAATTCATGGTAACAATAGGCTGTATTCTTATCTTTCTTTGCCCTGAGGATTTTTGTGTTCAGTAAAGCTCACACATCTCTACAGCTGTAGGTTGTTACTAAGCAATGAGATTTTTTACTGTCTCCGTCACTGTAATTCCGTCGAGATAGGTTTGTATCACCGTTTATAAAGCATATAACATATTCCCCCGAGTTTCCCTTTTGCAGTATGTCCGGGTGCAAGTAACAGGCCCTTGTTTCACTGTATAGACGCCCCGTGAGTGAGTCCGAGTCATCCCAGTCGTTTTACTAGCTACCATTTACTAGTTACTGGTCACTATATGTAGTGTAGGCCTACTGTGACAGGGTGCGTAGTGCGTCACGCAAGGTGACTTCAACACACGACGTTAACTCCAGTCAGAAAGCAATACATTTTATTTTTCGGCATTGTTTTACATGGTTTGCACGAAGACACCGTCTTAGAATCACAGAAACAACACTAAAAGTGACGACAAACTCTAACAAACAATACACCTTGGGAGAGAATACACTTCTGGGGCAAAACATCAACTGTATCTTGTCTTAATTGCTGCACCCAGCACACGTCACCTTAGACAAGGTGTGCTCATTGAGGGAATAATCTGCCACGTGCTGTTTCGTAACCTTGAAGTCACCTTCAAGTCACACTGCTGCATGGTTATATACAGCCTCACTCTATCGCTGCCTCTTTGAAACAATGTCACATAAACAGTGGATATTAAATTTTACACACAGAGAAAATAACTTATGTCACAGTAACGAATATTGTGCAAATATTGACCGAGTCACTTATTATAACACGTAATATAAGCATTTTGATTTGACTGGTGTTTGCATTCAAATGGCGATGCTCTGATCTGTGGGTGGAAGAAATCGGAGTACTCGACATGATAATATCTTGACCTCTGGACTGCTCATTTGTAAAAGTACGTGGCACACACCGAGAAAAGCGTGTACATTTGTACCATGCTCTCTTGACTTACAATGCAATGATGTTCAGGTATAATTTTCGTACCGGTAATGAAAACCGGCTCGCTGCGATCTTATCTGACATGCAACATAGAGCTCTGGTTTACTCCAGGCACTTCGGTTTCTTCCATTGGTAAACATGGTTGTCGTCAATTATAGGTATTAAACATCCATGAAAAAAAAAATTAGAAAAAGGCGTGTCTGAACGGGTAATATAAATAGACTTGTTAGCTTGTTCTGTGGTATGAGGTTAATATATACCAATGCAGCCTCAGTAAAACCATAGGCTTGAATGAAGGAGACTATGTTGGATCGCGGAAAGAGTTTCATGAAATTTCATCTCCCTGCATGCTATGTAAATGTATACTCATATGACCCAATCACAACGGTGAAGACTTTCATTCATTCACTGTAATAACTTCATTCATTCATTGTAATAACTTTTAATACAATTCATCGGCCGTTGGCAAGGTGGGTATTTTCTCTCGTGGTCAGAGCTTCGGCCATACGTCAAAAAGTAAACAAACTTTTGTTCGAATTTGCAAGATAAAAAGGTAATGTAGACTGAACCATAACCACTATTGCCTATATTACCCAAAGGATGTAGAAAGTATACACACAAGGCAAAGCGAGGCTTCCGTGGCTCAGTCGGTTAGCGCGCCAGCGCAGCGCAATGACACAGAAGCCTGCCAACAATGCGGTCGTAGTGAGTTCAAGTCCAGCCTATGCTGGCTTCCTCTCCGCACGTGGGAAGGTCTGCCAGCAACCTGCGGATGGTCGTGGGTTTCCCCCCGGGCCCTGTCCGGTTTCCTCGTCCCATAATGCTGGCCACTGTCGTATAAGTGAAATATTCTTGAGTACGAAAGTAAAACACTAATCAAATAGATAAATAAAGCAAAGCAAATTTACGAACAAACCCCATGTCCACAGACATATACATGTTTAAGGCTAACGACGGTCATTTATACGCCGGTGAACAGCATAATGTTGGGATTGGAACGGATCGAGCCGGGGAAACCCACCACCATGCGTAAGTTGCAGGCAGATCTACGTCCTTTTCACTATGCCACCACAGCTGGTACTAATTATGTGACACCAGCAGTTAAACGCGACACCATCAATGATGTAGCACTACAATTAAATTCAGTTCAGATGACATCTTTGAACAATACTGCATACCATCTAGGCCTATACGGATATATGAGGACAATTCACAAGCAAGTGTCTGGATGATTCAAATTCAATACTATACTGGCGATGAAACAAAAGCTTAATCTGTCAAATCTCAGTGTATTTTCAAAACAGAATCTGTCTACCAAAACATGAATATCAGACGGCGATATCTATGGTGTACCATCCAAGACTTGAAAACATTGTTTTGAGTTGTTAGTCAGATCGAACAATTGAGTGATTCTTTTCAAAAATTGAAATAACGTGTGACCGCTTATTTCCACACTCGTGTTGTTGTAATGCAAGAGCAAAACCGGATATGGAGAACCCTCGCCCAGGCGCAACCCAATTATTTTAGCATTTCAGAGTTCGTTTCGAGTTTAAATATGGCACCGGACTTACGTCGATTTGAAATAGATGTTGTCACATTATAATTCTCACTCTAGAAACCCTATATATATATATATATATATATATATAGTTGCAGATATAAATATTTAAGAAAACAATTAATTGTTTCATTGCGCTTGATTCAATCTGTGAGCGCAAGTCAGGAATATCCTTCACCTTACGGAACTCTAGTCCGTGTATTCAGCTGTGTTTACGAGAACTACAGATACGAGTCACAACTTCCATCTATGAATGAAGTTATGCACGCTATGTATAGAGGAACACTTGCGGCAACCCGGTCCCACATCGATTTCTTCTATGCAAAACTTGAAGGAATCGGTGTTCAGCATAAGTCCAAGAATTACAAAACGAACGGAGGGGTCATATAAATTCTTAACTCCAACGTGTCAGATGGGAACTGATATTTTCCATTGATTAATGGACGAGACAGTCCCGCCCTGTGTCCGTTGTCCGGTGATGTGGGGACTGAGGTAACATACTTTGTAGGATTTCCATGATAGCATTCGCATGTATGTTCAAGACTCATCAGTGGGCCATTTATTGGGAGTTTTTAATTAAGGTTGCTTAAGGTTTGCTTAAAATTGTTGCAGTTTGTCATCCAGGTGAAGAGGTGAAATATTTTCGAGATCTATGTCTTTCCCTTCTCCTATCGAGCTCCATATTAAATTTTATAAAAAAATAAAGGAATTCCGATTAGATCAGAAATATCTGTTGTTGTTTCAATATTCCGGGTATTCGAAGAGTTTTTCATATTAGGGTCGTCTATTCACTTGTGTCATGTAAGGTGAAGTTTGGTTGTTTGAAAATCATTTTTGTGTTGAAAATCCATCCACTGCAGGTAATAAATGCATGTTTTATGCAGGCTTGACATTGTCTATATTTGGTGAAAGTAAGAGGCTTAAATATGTTTTTTAGGTTCATTAAGGTATGAAGGAAAAGAATTGACCAATCCAGATGGCTCGTAATCACTTGAACACAAATGAAATTTAATTATAACTACATCATCTTCACGTCATCCAAACTGTGATACCTTCGCGCCACTCAGTCTCTCAGTATATATATATATATATATATATATATATATATATATATATATATATATATATATATATATATGTATGTGTGTGTGGTATATACATAGTTTTATTATGCGGAGGACGAGGAGGAGCTGTACAAGCTGATGGTACTGGAGTCACGCTGACCGTTATCGCCCAAAGTGATGTTGACGAACTTCAGAAGGTGGTAGCCAGGTGCCCTGCCCTTAAGCCGCGCCACCCCGATTTGGGCTGCCCCGTCCTCTAGGGGTACGACGTCTAGGGCCAGGGGCTCCAGGACTTCGTGCTCCCCAACCTTGTACAGGAATATACGGTTTGTGCCGGCCACACCTGTCATCAACTTGAACTTCACCACTCTACTTCCGGAAAAATCCGCCACCAGAACGTGGCTTCCGATGGCACACACGCCTTCTGCCTTGAATTTGTCTTTTTCCGGGTGGACATATCTACAAGAGAAAAACGTGAATGAGTGGAAACTTTTAACGTTTCGACACCCATGGACATAAGATCAGCGTAAAGCACCAGTTATAGAAACTGAGGCCGAAATAATATTTATGCTTGAGGCAATGACACTTTTCCAATCCACTTTTGTCCAAGCTTGTTACCAAGACCAAGACCGATATACCAGGTCTCTATCTAAGTCAGAAAATCCCTTCAGTTGGAGTCTTGCTTTAAGAGAGTTTTTATAGGTATAATTAGAAGAAAGTCCAGGATATAATATGAATCTTTCACATTGTCTTTTATATTATTTCAACCAAGAAAATATTTTGTGTACAGTTTACGCACCTCTGTATACTTCTCAGGCTGAGCTCGGGCTTTCGAATCCCCCGTTTTCCTGACCAATTCATATTCATACAAATGATTCCGGTCTGGGCTGACACAATAATAACCGGGTTGTCATTGAACAAAGTCACAGCCAGGTAACCATGCGATTTACACACGTGATTTGGCATCCGGTAGCTGTACAGACACAGGCCATACGCCGTGATGACGTCAACAGATGATGTCACGGAGTTGACAACAACCAGCAAGTTTGTGTTTGGGAGACAGCAGACGCCAGAGTACTCCCCATCTGTTTTAATCAGTCGCCACGGTTCCAAAGATTCTGTCAGGTACGCCATTTTGTTGGTTTCCAAGGTGATCGCGAGACCAGAAAACATCACGCCGTTCCAGAGCGTTTTGACGTAGGTTATATCCCGTGGCCGATGAGGAAGTTTGCCTTTGTTAGAAATCTTGTATTTTCCAACGGTGTTCCTGGAATATTTTATCACAGTACTGTTACTGCCATCTATGGCAAAAAAGTCTCTAGTGGGTGAGTAGCAAACTCCTCTGATCCATGCTCGGGGTTCACTTTCCTCAGCACGACAGGGCAGCGGCGCGTAAAATTCCTCCCCATCGTCAAAAACGTCATAGGAGACTGAGTTCCGACCAGTCAAGGTTGCCAGCATTCCTGAAAAGACAAGACATGTGTTTTGTGTATAGGAACAATCTTGTAACATCATATCTGACGAGATATTCTGATTCTATCAAAAGAAAAAAGAAAACAATGCTTTACCAAATGTAAATATGCATCAAATGAGGAATCCCACATCTAGTTTTGAAAGCCCACCTTTTTATTCCTGAGATTTTACATAATCGAGATATCGCAGTTCAAAGTAAGAAAACCCGTTGACCAAGAGAAAATCGAAAGGTCCGCCATGTTAAGCCCTATATCAATTGACCGATCCACGGCTATACACCTCTCAATTTGTCCCTGACCAGTGTGGAAGCGCGATAAAGCTAAGCCAGTCAGGGCAGGGAGCAGGTCCGTCAGCCAACACCACACAGTAAGTGTTATGATGTAGGCAATGATCAGTCAAAACGGAGGAAATTATTAATATGTCTAATCTCTAAAAGTCGTGTCAAAATATGAAAATAAATAGTGTGATATAGGATTGTCGGAAATTTAATACGTCGATAATAAATGAAAGAGTTATGACTGATGGCTATAATGTGTACTGTGAACATGTAGACAGCATTTGTCTTGATTATATATGCTCTAACATAAACAGAGAAGAATTTTTTTGAAGACCTACACATTGATGACTTATGTACTTCGGCGATAGCATGAATGATTCTTTCATCTGACAAGCCCGATGCGTATGGGAGGTAAAACCCATTGGCGATCGCTGTCGCTCGAGGGACAAATGCTATGTGGTTTGTTCAGTAGCAAATGGAGTCAGTGTCGGAGATAAGGAAAATTGTGTACCTTTTTTAGTGTGGAAGTCAATCACTGGCCTGTGTGTTGCGATAAACCAGATCGCCGGTTCGAGTTGTGCATAATTGCGCATGAGCAGAACGCGTCATAGAGTAGACAAACAAAAACACATGGCCGTTCATGTCTATCTCTTAATATTACATACTTCAGCAACAGGACATTGTGGAGCTCAGGACTAATTTTTTTCTGTGTTTTTCACACGGTTTTCCACTTGAAACAGCCCTAAAGCCCACGTATAGCCTCAAATGTCACACAGACACATAAAATGGACGAAATGGGCTGAATTGTGTGTGACTGCCTAAGGTTACAATGTTTTCAACACAGCCACGAGTGTCTCTTTATCTACCAGCGAAGGAAGTTCGGTCATGCGCAGTGGAAGCAGCTATCTGGCTTATTAAGTCTCATTTGCATATAATGGGCCTTATGACAAGAACATGGCGCTTAACCCCTTGCTAAATAAATGGTCTGTGATATTTTTGTGGTACAGCTATAAACAACATGCATAAACGAAACCTTATAGTGCATCGTAATGACCCAGGTGCCTCTCATCAATGCAATCGCTGTGCGTTCAAGACCACTTCACGGTGGCTTCCTCTCCGGCCGTACGTGAGAAGGTCCGCCAGCAACCTGCGGATGGTCGTGGGTTTTCCCCTGGGCTTTCCCGATTTCCTTCTGCTATAATGCTGATCGGCGTCGTAGAGGTGAAATATCCTTGACTACCACGTAAGGCACCAATGAAATAAAATGAATAAACAAAAGAAACCTTACACAGTCTATATTCGGAAATCACAAACCACACGATCATCTTCACAGCTGCATGGGCTTGGCCTTGTAGTGCGGACAATAATTTGTTTAATTATTTATTTATTATTTTCACGTTTCACAGTTTTCCCACTAGGATACGCTGACGGTCAGGTTTATAGATGGTTGGCGAGCTTTCCTACGTTTGTTGTCCAGATATGCTTATACCACACCATTGTAAGACAAGTCGGCTTGGCCTATTGTCGCAGGAACAATATAAGTGAGGAAAGTAGTTGCACCCTGCCCAAGACTTGGGCTCCTGTGATAGGAAGTGGCGCACTAACATTTGTTTAATGGCTGCAGCCCTTTTCAGCATGTGACGCATGGTTCTTGAAACATTGTTGATAAATGATCTTCAGATAACATACATATACATGTACTTTCTGTTAGTGTCCATGAAAACGATTCGGATAGATGTGTGGACTACAGTCCTTAAAATGATCACACGGTAAACGTTAATGGGCAATCGTCTTAGCCACATAACGTTCAGTCATGCGGCACGACTGAAAACACATACATTTCTGTCACAGTCGTGACACGACCATGTCTTATTTTAGATAGTCACAGTGTGCAAAGCGCTGTAAGAATGTCTTAATATGACATGCGGTCTCCTTACTCCCACATTCACATAGACACCTGTACATCAAAGCCATGCTCATTACACAAAACTGATAAGGTGCAGCTCTAATTACAACCATGCAGGAGCATAATGAAGATATGAGTGAATATCAGTTTTATCTGAGTTATCTAAATGTTACATCTAACTTCGGGCATGGCTTGGAAAGTAAGCCGCGAAGTTTATAATCGCAAACCCATATACGAATACCGAGCAGCTAATAATGACTCAAAACAAACATAAACACTGCAGTCATATCCTAGAAAAGCTTTACGGTAGTCCAGTGTCTTTTCTGTTGTGTACCAGAATCGTCCACGCACTCTTGATGATTTGAAGGAAGCAATAACAACTGAGTGCCAAAAGATCACCCAGGAAACACTCAGGAGTGTGAAAGACAGTTTGATGAAGAGAATTGATGCGTGTTTTATTGCAGATGGTGCTCAGTTTGAGCATTTGTTATGATTATTATCAATAACGGTGGTTTTGAAATCAATAAAGGTGGTTTTTTCGCGACTTCTGATGAGACACCCTGTATACAAGACCTCATTTTCAAATACGTGTTGTTGTGCCGATGGAAACTCAATAGATGTATTTGAGCAGCGTTTCTTCAGTCTCTGTTCAGTATCTGTTCAGTGTTATGTATTTCGGTAATACTGCTTTTTGAATCTTATAAATAAATGGTATCTGGAGAGAATGTATAAATACATGTTTGTCCTTAACAAAATCCAAAACAATAACAGGAAGAAGGGAAACTTATATTTAGAAATGAGAGTAAAGATACACTTGGTGGTGAATACGTATCCAGTCTACATGCATGTGAACTTTCTTTGCCGTCGTGTCTATAAAAATACGGTCTGACGTGATACCGTGCAGGTCAAAACGAAAATGTGTAAGAGCCATTCATGAGATAACTGAAACATCCTACCCACACAAAATTATACAAAACCAAGAGACATTTTTAAGCAATTCTTATGATGCAGACGGAAATCACATCAGTAAATTCTTGTTGCACAACTATTTAGCACTCATACTCGCACAGAACAAAAATCTGTAAAGATTTAAATGTCCAATTGCCTAAGGGCAAACTCTAAATACACCTATATATAAGCACTGTATGCCATTACATACTGACTAGAGGTATCCATCACAGACGATCTGCAGCTTAATGGGCATGCGCAATTTGTTTTTGAAACTATTCTTAAAGAAGAAACGCCAGGTATATGTATTAGATCTGAGGAATTGATATGATTCAAAGAAGTGGAACAAGGAGACTTGTAATAGCAAAGGATGAAATATATACAATGTGCAGAACAAGGAGATGACCAAACGTATACATGTACTTACTGGTGGGATAGACGTGTACTGCAATAAGCTGTTAAGGAA
Source organism: Acanthopleura granulata (assembly GCA_016165875.1). NCBI lineage: Eukaryota > Metazoa > Mollusca > Polyplacophora > Chitonida > Chitonidae > Acanthopleura > Acanthopleura granulata. Next base: position 3,804,236 of record JABBOT010000005.1, read on the forward strand.
TTCCACCAGGTTTTAACAGTCTTCTGCACTAAACTGTCGAATGACGATTACTCTATGTCTCCATTACGCATGCTTGTTACTTATGACGGACATTACAGCAACTGATCAAGTCTGCGCCTCGTGGAAAGTGTTGGACAGCTGATTACATGATAACATTAGAACCAGCATTGACGGTAGCTGATTGGTTCGTGTTACATTTGTATAGCTCCTCGCTGAATCACACGACTGTCAGTCACGTGCTTCCCTTGTATTTAATGAGAGTAAGGTAAAAGGGATTCATGTTCAAACGCTATTAAATAAAGGGGGTATTATCTAGACTTAATTATATGCCAAAGTCCTACTTTTCGTGTTTCTATGCGCAGGAAATGTTACAAGAAACAGGCAGACTTGCGTGTGGTTAAATCTTGCCTTTGTTCTTAACTGCTTTCATATCAAAATAAAATAAAAAAAATAAAAAAAATAAAAATAATGTCGGAATACAAAGGATGAAATCAGTAAAATATGTGAAGACTAAATGTAGTACAGTTTGCCTTGCATTGTGGACGTAGACTGTTTAAATTTCATTCCTTAAAGTTAGGTAGATTTTTCTCTATCGCCCTTAATTAATATTTTGATCATAACAATTACAAATTACATATAGTGTGTATTATTATTATTATTGTTATTTTTATTATTGTTGTTATTATTGTTGTTATTATTATTATTAGTAGTAGTAGTATTATAAGAAGAAGAAGAATAAGAACGACAACAACAATATTAATAAACTTTATTTACAAAGTGTAATGTACACTCAGGCAACATAATAGCTGATCTTCCCTCAGGCCCTCTCACTCCTACATTTACTCAAACTTTCGCCCTGTGAAAAAAAGAAAATACAAAGCGCACAATATAAAGCATAAAGTATTGCTCATCAAGAAATACATACATTTATATGTTGTTTATATAATGTTTCAACTTATGAAGAGGTTTCTATATACATATATATATACACAACCTCTGCTTCCTGTTTTCTCTCTCAGTTATTTTTTAGCTTGTATCTTGAAATTAGAAGTAGATTGTGCACTTTGTATTGTGGTTGGTAGGGTGTTCCATATTGTGGGACGAGAAAAAGAAAGACTAGTACTGAACAGTGAGGAGTTTGCGAAGGGTATGGCGAAGTGGTTTTTATTTGATGTGCGTAGTTGTCATTCTGGGAGGTCTTTTGCTTTAAACAGATTTTTCGTGTATTCTGGGTAAAAGTCATTTAGGGACTTGTACACAGTAACAGCTTTGTGTAACTTTACTAATACGTGTATTGGAAATCCAGAGCTTCGAACATTTCTGTCACAGGAATATATATGGAATGGTCCAAGATGAGGCAGATGCTGTTTTTGTAGGTTAAAAATTCGTTCTAGAAGACACTTTGAACAGCCTCTCCAAGTTGAAAGGCTGTGGTCAATGTGAGGAAATATATAGGCATTGTAGAAAAGCAATCGTGTGGTTTGTGGCATCAGAGATCTACGTTTTATTAAAACTGATAAAAGTGTTGATATTTCTGCACAGATGTTATCCACTTGTTTCTGCCATTTTAGTGTGCTATCAGTGTAGATTCCTGGAAATTGATGTTCCTTGACATTTTGTATGGTGATATTTTCAATATTGATATTGAGGGCCGCGTTTTCAAGATACCTCAATTTCTGGGTTCCTTCCAGTAAAATAGAAGCAGTTTTACCTTGGTTAATTTTGGTATCACCATCATCAAACATTTCTAAGTTACAATTGTCAGAGTGTAAAACTAAATATATCAAATGGAGGATAAAGAGCAGTGGTCATAGTCCCTGGTTGACTCTATTATTGGCTTTCAAATGTTCATTTGACATTCAAATGTTCAGACATAAATTCAGGCTTTCCTACACAGCTCCTACTATTTCTTTGTTATCAATGGAACTTTTCCATTTTTCGGTAAGTTTAGTCAGTGTGGTAAAACAGGAATGGTTGGGCCTAAAACCAGATTGGCTGTCACGAAGTAAGTTATTTGAAGAAATGTATGTGTACAACCAGTCATGTATGTGTCTGTCCGGGATTTTAGACAGGATGGGTAAAATTGAGATTAGTCGAGGATTTTCAGCTGTGTCAGTTGGGTCAGGTTTATGAACAGGGAGGATCTTTGTTACCTTCCATTCTTATGGGAAGGAACCTTTACCAATGGTGAAATTGATAACTTTTGTTTCGTGGGCAGCAATAGAGGCTGAGCTAAGTTTTAAGAAAAGAGGGCTCATTTGGTCCAGACCAGTATTATTTGAGATGTCTAAACACTGGAGATAGTTACAAACAAATGTTTTTGTTATGTGTGGACGAGCAAAGTAATTGTTTGGGGACTTTTTTGTTGTCACAAAGTCTGCAAAGTTTGGAAGTGAAGGCGTTGGATCTCTACTGGTAAAAATTTATCAGCAGCTGCTGTGAAATATTTTTTTTATTTCATCGCCTATTTCTTTTACATCTTTGTAATGTTTGCCATCAGATTTGAGTGACAGATATGGTTTCTGGAAGGGTTTCCCTCAATTTTTTTTATTATTTTCCATGAATTATTGGGCTTTCCACTTTGCATTGAGTCTTTCATATATTCTTTCTTTGCTTTGTGAATCATATCATTTATAATGCTTTTAATTTTTTTGTTGCAGATAAGTTCTTATTTTTGTTAACTTGATTTCGCATCTGCATGGCATGGGCGATTTCTTTATTTATCCAATCAGCTGGGTGTACTCCTTTTACACTTTTTGTCCTAATGAGTGCATTAATTTCAAGTGTATTGAGGAAGATTTTAGTAAACGTGTCCACTGCAATGCTTGGGTCATCATATGAGTTGAAGGAGCTCCAGTCTGCTGAGGTGAGATCATTACGGAACTTGTCCGAGTCAAAATTTTTCATTACTCAATAGATTATTGTTTTGTGGGAGTAAGTTTTTCGGTTATAGTTGCACTTTATGGTCATAATAATGGCTTTGTTATAGGTTATTGTTTTGTGGGAGTAAGTTTTTCGGTTATAGTTGCACTTTATGGTCATAAAAATGGCTTTGTGATCACTTAGGCTAAGATACATTACATTGTGGCAATATATATTTTCTGGGTTAGTAGAATATATCTGGTCAAGTAATGTTTAGGAATGTTTGCATATGCGTGTTGGTTGGTCAATAATTTTAGTTAGAGTAAGCCAATCATTACATGTTTTGCCAGGTATGGGGAACATCTGTAAGTGAATTTATATTGAAGTCGCCGAGAAGTAGAATTTCTTTGTTTTCTGAACAAGCCTGCTGTAGTATCCAGCTTGCTTGTGAGTGTGTTGGTCTCTATACAAAATTTTGGACAAAAGGTTTTGAATTTGAGATTCGGACTACCATCCATATTGTTTCCAGTGTTTCTGTTTCAAGATCCTCAAGAATAGGAATAAGTGTGAACCGTGAAGGAGTAGATGCAGGCCAGTCTTATACAGCAAGGAACATAATTCTGGCCGCCGTCGTATAAGTGAAATATTCTTGAGTGCGGCGTAAAACACCAATAAAATAAATACAGAAACCAACTCTACAGCAGACTAATCTTGTAACCAGTTACTTGATCAAGACTCTGTGTGTAATGGGATCTCCTCTTTTTGCTCTTTTCGGCGTCACTGAATAATATTCATGCTTATAACATGGCTGTCCTGTTGTAGCCATCAGATTCCCAGAATTTGTCCCATTAAAACCATCAGATTCCCAGAATTTGCCCTATTGTAACCATCAGATTCCCACAATTTGAAAATAATTGCTATTTGACAAAGCCCTAATTACTTATCAATGGTTTACGCTGTATATTCAAGAATGTTTCTGTTATACAATGGTGGCAAGTATCATGGTGGGACGAAACTGGGCATACGGGAGTGGAGGCGAGGGGGGCCCATATATACCCGCGGGTTGTTGGCAAACCTTCACACGTAGGGGCGTAGTCGTAACGGAGAAGATGCCAGCATGAGCACAGACGTAACCTCACAGTGACCTTATTGGTGAGAAGCTTCTGAGTCGTTGTTTTCCACAGTAGCACAGTAACCACTCGGCCAAGGTTTGGGAAATTGGTCTGATTGTTACTTCCGACAAGAGTATAGCTCAAATTATGCAGTAATATTCTTGTCTTGATGGATCAAGTCGTCACCTCCTGCAGCGATGATTAAAGTACAATCATTGTTGTCCATCCTTTATGGGCCTAACTGTGATCATCGGGACATCTTTGGCATAACTGGATATGTATCAGTATAGCTTTTGTCAGTTAGATATGGACGAGAATTCCCAATAAAAAAAGGAAAAAAATATTCTGTACATAGTGACCATTACAGCTGTAAATGAGATTGCAGTGGGATTTAAAGCGTGTGCGACACGTGGTCAAGGGTTAGGCACATTTTCTGGCACTAGAAACCTTTCATGGCTTCGATTTCCGGAAAACTTAGTGGCGTTTTCAGGAAGGGCGGAGTAACAGGAAATGGACAGCGATATGTTAGCCCATTTAAATCCTCGTTGCATATCTCTTTGATTGGCCTTTTACGCTGTAGTCCAACACAATTAAGAGTGGCTGGTAATGGAGAAACTTAATATGTGGATAACTTGATAGGCCCATTCACTGAAAGTCAAAATAGTGCAACGGAATATATCTATAATTTAGGCATCCGAGATCACGGCTCATATACATGTACCCTTTGTTTGAGCGTAGTCCTACGAGTATAATTAACAATTTTATACTGAGGGGAAAATATACATATAGGCAATTTAGTCCATTTATTTTCAGATAAACAAAAATGTAGGTCGATATAGCGTGTACAGTGAAACAAAAACAGTGCAACAACCTGTAGCTGGTCGTGGGTTCCTCCCATCGTTATGCTGGCCGCCGTCACATAAGTGAAATATTCTTGAGTACGCCCTAAAACACCAATCAAGTAAATAAATAATCTAAAACCGATCCAGCACTGATTGACTATTTATATGAAATTTATATGGAAAAAAGTATTTTATTTTCTATTGTATTTTTATTGTTCATTTCGCGCAACAGGATCAAGCTTTATCACCGATGCAACTGGCAAAGCTGATAAGATTGCATTTTGGGGTTGGCAGTGCAACCTTGCAGTGGAACCTGACCAGTTTTAGCTGAGCGATGTTGATTGGTGGTAGCGACGCTTTGTCTGTCGTGTTTCGTCCAATCGCGTTTGGCTTAACAATGTTTACTGACGTGTAGAAGACATGTGATTGAACTTTTGGGCAAGAGAGGTTACTTACGGCGGATAAAACTTGTCAAAATACCTGGTAAGAATTGAAAATTATGCATGTGCAAATGTTTGAAGCGAGTCTTTTGTCGAGGACCTCGGTTGACTGTCTGGATATGGTTAAGGAATCAGAGGCATGGACAAATCCGTTTCGTCTTCGAGTGCTCCTGTCATAACAACAACAACAACACAATCAACAGCTGATGTTGATAAAAGAAGATAAGGCGTTAAAGGTCGGCAATTTCTCGTGGGAATGTGTCATTTTGTATACTGTGGTCTGACGAACTCTGCATCATGAAGTGAACTATAAAACCTGCTTGGTTCTCAACCTGTCATTCGGCTTTGTAAGGAGAGTAATTTTTTTTTCTTTATAAAAATAACAAGCTGTCACATGAGCAGGGCTGAAGCGAAGAAGAAAGTCATGGTTATCTGGGAGTGACCCAGATCTGATATTGACCTGGTCAAACTCAGATATTGTATACCATATAGAATTGTTTGTGTGTTGACCCACTCGGGCTAGTGATTTGAGTGTATAGGTGCTCACTGCTGAGGTCACTTTAATCACCGCTTTGAGCCGCCATTCACCGTGGCAGAATACCCGAACGATGTGTTTAGCAATTTCACTTCTGGTGAATATAAATATCGGACTTGACTTCATTGTAAATAAAAAGAACGACACAAAATAACTATATCTTAAGTAAAAATGATGGTTCGTGGTCATTACATTAATTATGTTTTTACATAGTCGATGTTACATGTGGGTCATACTTCTTGGCAAGAAAAACTGCTAAAGACATGTCTGAGTCAAGTTCAAAGTTGGTATTTTTTTTGCTAAAGCCCAGGCTTTTAACATTCAGGCTATGGTTTTTGATTGGTTTCAGTTTTAAATGGCACAAAGCACGGTGTTTTGGTTGTGACAATTAATGATCAGTTATTTTCGTTCATCATGTAAAATTAATACTGTATGTTTCAAATTGAAGCCAGATAATATTTCTTTCAGACACAAAGGCAGATATCAACTTTGGTATTTTCATTTTATTGAAGTTGTGAAACTGCCGCAAGGTTCTTGAGGTTAAGTTGTCAAACGTTATACTGCCAGCCTACGTGGCCAAAGAGTAGTAGTGGAACGTTTGACATGTTGAACTAAGGTCACTTCAGTTAAATGATTTCCTCCACGCGTAAAGCTGACTTCTTCAGTTATAGGGGAAACAGTCTCGAATATAAAATTGTAATAAAAAGCAATAAATGGGTCAGACACTTCAGGTTAAAGTTAAATGTAATGGTCTGTTTTTATTAATTACACATCTCACAGCAGTTAATTTGAACCAGTTCTGTTGTTCTGTAGTTTTCACGCTTTAATCACTGCGAATCTTATTTCATGTATTAATCTCAAATGTCTCAAGGTTACCTTCATTTGTTAAGTATTGTCATGTTGTACTCAGGTCAAGATAATTAAAGATTAATTATTGGCTGAGCTTTCTAGAATGTGTCCAAGTATTCCTCTGTTCACAAAAAAAATCTTAATAGTTAAAACAAATTTGTTTTACTGTAGAAAATTCAGCCTTTTGTTGATAATCCCTTAAAAAGAAGTTCATATAATTTGGTATTTTATACATTTCTTGTGAATTATAATCATGGTTCTTTATCTCCTCACCACAGAAAGATGCCATCGTTGACCAATGGGGAAGAAGGACAGATATATCAGTTTAAAAACTGCCGACTTCTTAAGGATCATGATATTGTCTGTGATGACTTGTGGGTCAGAAATGGTGTGATTTTGAACCCAGAGAAGCTGTTTTTTGATGAGAAAGCCTACGCAGATGTTCAGATTGACTGTAACGATACCATTATCTCACCTGGGTTTATAGATGTCCAGATCAATGGTACATGATCCCTTTCAGTTGCTTACATTTGTAATATTACAATACATGTAGATATAGTTTTAGTTATGACACTCAGTTCAGCTGGCCACATATACTTATTTGAAGCGCTCACCACTTTTTCCAAATTTTGGCAAAATCCCTGTTGTGGTACCCATTAATGAAGAGTATATATAGGCAGCTAACATAGCAAAGTAAATCAGGCTGCTAACTGCTGTCTATCATCAAACATTCCAGGGTTGAATATCAGCAGAGGGTGAAATTAATTATATGTCACTTGTCTGCCAATAGACATCTGGTTTTGAACTGCCAGGTGAGGTGTCCACTTCCCATTCAGCCAGTACCCAATCCACTTACCTAGATGTGGTCTGCGCTCCTGCTTGTTTACCGGCCAGTCTGGGAGCGGTGAAGCTCACTTGCTGCCCAACAGCTACTGCTGTTATCACAGAATGCTGCCACTTCTATAGCCGAGTGCATTACACTACCAGCCCAGTGATGCGTCAGACATCAACCAATCACCTATAGGCATGCTGGGTAGAAGGAGTAAACAATCACTCCACTGCGCACACTCAAAATCACTTCAACTTCCGACTTCACCTTCGGACCGCACACAGTGAAGACGTCGCTATAGGCGATATACCCTTGTACATGTTGTTGAATGGCGAGTACTAGCATGTTAACAACATAGGCAGTACACGTCGCCAGCTGTGTATGTTAAAATACATATGTATTACATGTAGATGACATCTGATTTACATTTCAAAGCTCATGTATTTATGAACAAATATTAAAGCTGTAAGTAGTTCAGACAAGGAGTTTTTGGATGCAACAAAAATGTTTTATGTAATTTGCGTTTTGCTAGTTGGTGCTTTTCTTACTTGGAAATGGTCATACAGGCTTCTGTGACCAAAAGGCATTGGCATTTCATAGTTCCAGGTATTGACCAAAAGACATTGGCATTTCATGGTTCCAGGTATTGACCAAAAGGCATTGGCATTTCATGGTTCCAGGTATTGACAAAAAGGCATTGGCACTTCATGGTTCCACGATTAACCAAAAGGCATTTCATGGTTCCAGGATTGACCAAAAGGCATTGGCATTTCATGGTTCCATGATTAACCAAAAGGCATTTCATGGTTCCAGGATTGACCAAAAGGCATTGGCATTTCATGGTTCCATGATTAACCAAAAGGCATTTCATGGTTCCAGGATTGACCAAAAGGCATTGGCATTTCATGGTTCCAGGATTGACCAAAAGGCATTGGTATTTCATGGTTCCAGGATTGACCAAAAGACATTGGCATTTCATGGTTCCAGGATTGTCCAAAAGGCATTGGCATTTCATGGTTCCAGGATTGACCAAAAGGCATTTCATGGTTCCAGGATTGACCAAAAGGCATTGGCATTTCATGGTTCCAGGATTGTCCAAAAGGCATTGGCATTTCATGGTTCCAGGTATTGACCAAAAGGCATTGGCATTTCATGGTTCCAGGTATTGACCAAAAGGCATTGGCATTTCATGGTTCCACGATTAACCAAAAGGCATTTCATGGTTCCAGGATTGACCAAAAGGCATTGGCATTTCATGGTTCCATGATTAACCAAAAGGCATTTCATGGTTCCAGGATTGACCAAAAGGCATTGGTATTTCATGGTTCCAGGATTGACCAAAAGACATTGGCATTTCATGGTTCCAGGATTGTCCAAAAGGCATTGGCATTTCATGGTTCCAGGATTGACCAAAAGGCATTTCATGGTTCCAGGATTGTCCAAAAGGCATTGGCATTTCATGGTTCCAGGATTGACCAAAATGCATTTCATGGTTCCAGGATTGTCCAGAAGGCATTGGCATTTCATGGTTCCAGGATTGTCCAAAAGGCATTGGCATTTCATGGTTCCAGGATTGACCAAAAGGCATTTCATGGTTCCAGGATTGTCCAAAAGGCATTGGCATTTCATGGTTCCAGGATTGTCCAAAAGGCATTGGCATTTCATGGTTCCAGGATTGACCAAAAGGCATTGGCATGAAAGTGAATGAAAATAACACTGATTCAGATTATGCAGGAAGCTCTGTAGACCATTGTGTGGTGAAGCTGATGGTATTGAGTTGGCAGTGCCATTCATTCTTGCTCTCATGTTTTCTTGTCTCCAGGGGCATCTGGTGTGGACTTCTCGTTGGTCTCGGATAATGTTGAGAACGATGTTGCCACTGTCTCGCGACTGATGCTGGAGCATGGAGTGACATCATATTGTCCTACAATAGTTACCTCCCCTGATGAAGTGTACAAAAAGGTACTTGGTTCTGCCGGTACAAAATATTATGAGACATGTTTAATAGGGCCAGCAAACAAATAGCGAGGATAATAGTTTTTAACATAGCAAAGATTATGTCTTTCCGCACATCAAAGATGCAGGACACTGTGGGTTGTGTGGATATTGGTTGGGATAGGGAGTGGGGATAGAGCAAGGTGGTCATATTAAGTTGTGGCCTGATTAACTCACAGTGCATATAACTTATGTTGGACAGGCTAGGAAGTCTTTGTTTTTAACCAGAAAAAGACATACCCTAGTTCTTCTAATTTTTAGGATGATAGTAGTACTGCTAAATGCCCAAATTTCCATGTCTTTCTCCAGTGTTTTTAGAAAACTGAAGATTTGGATGTGTTGTTTATTAGATGGACTAGCCATGTGCGAAAATAGAAACTGTGTATTCCTCCTATAATTGCAAGTACACTGGTTGAAAGGAGCAAACCAAACGTCCCAGAAGTTAGAAGAATTAGGGTACCTCACGAAGGTGATCTGTAGCTTACCATACTTGCGTTCACATTTGTTTCGTCTGTGACATGGTACATGATAGCCTTAACTCTATGCCACGTAGCAAAGTCATGAGAAGACTTGTTATTGTGGCTGAATACATAGCTTTTATTAAAAGTAAGTATGTTTTTGCCCGTTGACCTGAACATGTGATCATTAAGCTACCTGTTAAAAGTTTACCAGAAATGCATTGAGTCTAGATATACTGTGTCAATGACTGTGTTATTAACCTGGTAACATTCACATATAGGTCGTCCCTCAGATAAAGAAGTGTAATGGAAGCCGTCATGGAGCTGGTATTTTAGGTAAGCTGCAGTAGCCTGCCAGTATTGTGCCATTAACCTTCCTGTGGCTTGCCAGTTTCCTGCCTGTGGTTTGTCAGTGACATGCCTGTGGTTCGTGAGTGATGTGCCAGTCATGCTGTAATGGAACTGGTATATTAGGTGAAGTGCTGTAGCCTGGCAGTAGTGTGCCATTAGCCTTCCTGTGGTTTGCCAGTTTCCTGCCTGTGGTTTGCCAGTTTCCTGCCTGTGGTTTGTCAGTGACATGCCTGTGGTTCGTGAGTGATGTGCCAGTCATGCTGTAATGGAACTGGTATATTAGGTGAAGTGCTGTAGCCTGGAAGTAGTGTGCCAGTAACCTTCATGTGGTTTGCCAGTAGTGTACAAGGAGCTTTCCTGTGGTGTTTTTGTCGTGTTCTAGTAGCCTAGCTGTGGTTTACCAGTATCCTGGTTGTAGTTTGCCAATGGTGTGCCAGAAGCCTCAATGTGGAAGTTGTGCACCAGTCATGCTGTCATGGAGCCTGCCAGTGCCAGTAGCCTTCTTGTGGTTTGACAGTGGTCATTCAGTGGCCATTAGCCTGCGTGTGGTTTGCCATTTATGTGCCAGTAGCCTGTCTGTGGTTTTCAGTATGTGCCAGTAGCCTGCATGTGATTTGCCAACTATGTGCCAGTAACCAGTCTGTGGCCTGTTAGTTGTGTGCCAGTAGCCAGTCTGTGGCATGTCAGTAGCCCTCCACTGGTTTGACAAGAGCCCGTCAGTAGTCTTTTGTAGTTAATGAGCTGCTGTGCCAGTAGCCAAGCTGTGATTTGCCAGTAGTGACCAAGTAACCTACCTGTGGTTTGCCATTAGTGACTAAGTAGCCTACCAGTGGGTTGGAAGTAGTACTCAAGTAGCCTACCTGTGGTTTGCCAGTAGCTTCCAAGTAGCCTACCTGTGGTTTGCCAGTTGTAATCTATAACTTAGTATAAATCCTCATCTAATTGGACCATTGATATTGTGTTTGTTCTGGCACATCAGATCACATTTCTTCTACTCATGACAGGTTTTTGGTATTTGTGCCTTTATATTATATTTTATATATTTGCTTAGCTCTTTGGTGGTTTGTCTTATTTGTCGTTTTTGGAAACTTGTTTTGCGATTATTGGCCTGAACGCCCAGTTTGGTTGATGTCTGGTATAGAAATGTTGATTTTGATGCCTGGGTTTATATCCATATGAATCAGTATGTGTCAGTATATTTTTGTCTTTGAAGTCTGATAGGAATTACACTTTTCTGGCCAAATTTCTTGCACATTAAGTGTGCAAGATAGAAGTGGAGTTTTTGATAAGAGTGGGCCATCCTTAAGAAACTGTTCGTTATGCATAACCTTACTCTATTAGAAAAAATAGGGTTGGTGGGCAGGGAAATCTTTTTTTGGACTCTGGCTCATGCAGGAGATAGGGATTTTAAAGAAATTAACAGGAAGAAAAATAATTTTTATCAAAATACCAAGAAAAACTTTTGAGTAGGTCCCATATTGAGGGGTCGTCTGGGTTATGCTCAACAAACATATTTTTAAGGATGGCCTTATATATTGTAGCACCAAATATTATCTTCAAGATTAAAGATCCCAATAAATCTGTCAAATGATTTGGAAAAGCTTATTGATGTGTATATGTTGGAAACATGCTTGTATCAGGGTTACATTTGGAGGGTCCGTTCATCAACAAACAGAAGAAGGGAGCTCATCCCGAGGATCTTATCCGTCCGTTTGATGGTGGGTTTCAAGATGTCTTGGCAGTGTACGGCCAGCTGGATAATGTGGCCATAGTGACACTAGCCCCTGAAAAACCACATTCCCCTGAGATCATACAAGAGCTGGTGAAGCGGGGAATTGTTGTCTCTGTGGGTACGTGAACAGTGTTGCACACGGTATGAGACTGAAGGAATTGACCAAAGACTAAAGATTTTATGATGTGTTCAAAATGTGCTGCTCTCTTGTGTTCTGTTTTTTTAAAATGATGGTGTTCTGCATGTTAGAAGGTCAAAAGGAGGTTAAATTGATAATTTTTTCAAGGATAAGGAAGTATGTGAAAGAAATGGCCTTCATTTTGAAATTAACAAAATCACATTGACATTGTGTCTTCATTCAATTTGCTAATCAATTCTCTAACATATGTACTGGTTAAAGAATGTTACTTTGATTATAACAGGTCACTCCGTAGCTAACCTTGTGGATGGAGAAGAAGCCGTCAGAAGTGGAGCATCTTTCATTACTCATCTTTTTAACGCCATGCTTCCAGTAAGTAGGCACTGTCTTGAAGGACATTCTGACTTGAAGCATGTTTTGCTCTGGAGAACATTCTGTCTTTTAGTAAGATTCTGTTTTGGAAGATATTTTGTCCTGGAGATATTCTGTCTTGGGCAGCTTTTGCTGATGTGAAGGTAACTTTTAGCCCCTTGACCTCAAAGTATGGTTAAATATAGTATGCAAAGGTTTTTTTGTTACAGCTCTATTGATTACTGCGTATGGTAATAAGCAATGCCAAGGGTTTTTTATAAAGTGAGCTGCATGCTATTAACCTTCCCAAAGACTCTCCTCTAATGAACGGTTAAACTTGTCATGCTATAATGTTGCAGTTTCACCATCGTGACCCTCACCTGATGGGTTTACTGGGCAGTAAGAAGATTGAGGGGAAGTTTGTGTATTTTGGGCTGATAGCAGACGGTATCCACACTCACCCAGCTGCGCTGAGGATTGCTCACAGGGTCCACCCAGAAGGTCAGCAGTTGTCTCCCTTTATTTGTAATCCATTCAGGACAGAAGGGTTTTTCTTATCCTGTGCAGTACTTGAATAATTGAAGTGTTGTATTATGATAACTGTTTATGCCCAAAATATATTGTGGGGCGGTCAGTAGGACAGGTATCACACCCTGGGCATGCCACTATATGCACCCGTACAGTATTCTTCTTTTAATTCCTCTAAAAGAATTGTTTTTCTTTTTCTTATACGACACTTGCCTTATAGTAATTAATATTATGGTAGTCCTGAACCTGTTTTCATGCGCAGATATTTTGTAAAATATTTGAAGTAGTATTTTGACACTTTCCTTGAAGCTGTCAGGTTTGCCAAACCAGTGAAAGTAGTTTCGTTTCGGTGTGCGTATTAAATTTCATTTCAAGCTGCTGTTGTAAATTGTACAGCATATATATATATCTATACATTTGCCAGTGTTCTCTTGCATGCAGGTCTTGTGCTGGTGACTGATGCAATGGCCGCTATGGGTTTGTCGTCGGGCACTCACACCATAGGTCAGCAGAAGGTAGAGATCATCAACCAGACCAAAGCGGTTCTGGCAGGCACTGACACACTGGCTGGAAGGTAAAGTACTGCGGGCATTTGCGGTCGTGTATCTCTGACCTTGTGTGCTTGTTTTATGTGCCATTGTGTGGAGCCTTATTGGGAGTTGGGTGGCAGTGTGTTTCGGAGTGGGTCTGTTCTGACGGGGATAGGGAAGCTTTTTTGTTTTAGTCTGTTGCAGTGTAGTACTACAAATAAAAGAGTCATTAATATTGATTACTTTCACTCTTAAAATTTATATGTACCAATATCTGCAATATCTGTTGGTATACGTGTATATGTTTTTTTTACGTGCTGAATTCACTGCTTGCTGTACGGAAGTTGATACTGAAGATAACCACATAAGATCAGACTGAAAATTTAGATTTTTAACATTTTGCTTTTGTATGTAAAGTTTTGGTGGTGAATGTTCTTACCACACTGCACCTAGTTGTGTATATATGATAACTATGACAATTGATTGTGTGTGTTCCAGTATAATAACTATGGACCAGTGTGTGAGGAAGTTCCTCAAATCAGCAGGTAAGCTGGGTGGATTGAAGGGTGACAGGCTGTGGGCGGCCATACCTGAAAACAGACGACTTACTTCAACAGTGATTTAATATTTTCCACTTAGTTTACTAACCACACACATGTTCATGCAGTCCCATCCTTGAATTGGGAATTTCCACACTCTCATTGTTCGTCGGATCTTAATAAGATGTCAGTGGTATTCGTGGAAGTCTTTGGTTCCTGGAAAAGTACCTACCTTCTACCAAGATGGTGTGCTAGATTGAATGTCACCTTTCGGAAAGGTCTTGTGAAGGTTGATGGTTCAAATATAAAAATTTTTGATTATGACATGAAACAATCAGATAAGTAATCAAATGTATTCAACTAGTTTCTGTCAAATGGAAGAAGAGTTATAAACGTGTATCCATGTAGTTATTTTGCCATTTAAATTATTTAGATAGGAAGGAAAACAGAAGTAGAATCCGTGTCACAGTTTTTGGTCCACAGAATTATGATCCTGTCAACCTTGGGTGCTTCTCTATCTAAAAACTTGGCCGACCAGCTACTCTGCACATATTTATCTCCCTTGATTGACACCAGCATCTGTTGGTGTGCGATGTGAATTAATCTTAGTTTTAAGTGTACAATCAGTGTTTAAATCGTTCAGTGTTTACATGGTTCAGTGTTTACATGGTTCAGAGTTTACATGGTTTAGTGAAGGAGTTTGAACAGCATTTATTAACAGCGCCTTGTGGAATAATTGCACTTTTTCTTTCTTTGATCAAACCCAATAATTTGGAAACATCATTTCCCATGTCCAATTTGCTTATTTTAATAAAGAACGTTAATGGCCTTGTTTTGAGCATATTGATGTAAATAAATCAGCCATTTTGAGTATTATCAGAAATACATTGATGATTAACTGTTGTTTTCTTTTGACTAGGTTGTACCAAAGTACAAGCCCTGGAAGCGGCAACACTTCACCCAGCTGAACTCCTGAGTATCACGGACAAGAAGGGCACATTGGAATATGGAACAGATGCAGATTTTGTCATTCTCGATGAAGACTTAAATGTTCAAGCAACGTACATCGCAGGGGAGTTAGTCTGGGATAGCCCAGGCTTCCCAGAGAGAAAAGAAAAGAAAATCTTAGACTAACAGTGGTCTTATTTTCTGGTGTGAGGTAATTTGTGCCAAGTTGTGCAAATCTGTTGTCCATTCCTGTTTTTGCCGTGATGATCTGTGGTCTAATTTGTAGCGTATTACTGACGTACTACAAGAACACAACAGCTCATTCTTCTTGCACCAGAATCACCATTGCGTGGGAAAATGTACCCCATTCTTACCTTTGACATTGACCATACAAATAGAGCCTTTGACTCTCATCGGCTCGGCTTCGCTTATATGATTTTGTCCCAAGCTCCAACCCAGTGCACAAGGCATGTGAGTCAATAAGACATGTTGTTCATTGTTCGAACAGGAAAATGTGTAAGACAGAGCTGAAGTGACGAGTGAGTTTTCCTCACAGTACAGGGGCAGATTTTACAAAGACATTTCTGACTCAAGTAAAAATTGAATACCTCATCATGATGCTTTGTTTCTTTGCACTGGAAATTGAAATTTTGTCACATTTTGTTGAGGTGGTAAAAAAATATTTGAATTTCTAGGCCCCAGTAATAAGCCTTAAAAACTGAATTTCAAGTTTCATCTGATGTGAGAAATGTCTTTATGGGACCAACCCCTTGTGGTTTGTTAGAGCAGAACCATACAGCAACAAACTACGCTGTTTTGAGTACAGTGTCTCTCATACACAGCTGGTGATTAAACCCGAAGGCTTGAATTGCTGCCATATGCCATCTTAATAGCTTTGCAAGTTTTCCCAGTAATAAGAATGCATGACACAAGTGGGTATAAAACAAATAGTACTGCTCCCTATATATAACTTGGCAATACATTTGCATCATCATTTATAGTGTGTCTCTCAGTGGAGAGGAAGCAGCCCATTAGGCCCTGGGTATGTGATAAATATATGTGTGTTCATCTGTTTTATGTGATCATTGTTTTAATGCTGTACTCAAGAATTCCCCTTATACAATACAAGCCCCTTATTCAGTTTTATGGGCGGAGGAAACTGGAGTGCCCAGGGTAAAACCACCACCTTGTGGGCAAGTTACTGACAAACTTTTCCACTTGTGACATACAGATTTGCCTGCCATATTGATGGAGTACAAGTTTTCTTCAGTGAATTTTGTCTGTGCAAACGGCCACAATATGTGCTCATTCACTTACCGACACAAAGACAGTGAATGGGATTTCTAGAACAAACAGTGCGGCTTCCCATAAGACCACACGTCTACATCATTATCAGTTTGTTACTGAATGGATCTGTCTGTTGAATTCCAGCCATTGGGTGAAAACTGCAACGATGTAGTTTTGTGACACACTAGAAAATCTGGAAATCACTGGTAGAGAACTTATGTATTTGCAAAACAAGACATCACTGCATTGTGACATGTTGGAATGTCCAGGCTGAAATTGTCAATATTTTTGGTAAATTTGAAGAGAAGATAACTGATGTTGCAAAACATCTCAACTGTTTCTTTCATGGTGACATTTTAAACCTGAGGACTCATTACACATATATATAGGCCTACAAAGGTGTGTCTGGTATGATATTTTTTACATTTGCTCATTTCTTATATTTGAAATTTCTGAAGTGAAAACAGGCTCAGGTTTTTATCCACCATTATACTTTGTCTTTCATTACTTTTTTACATCCCTATAACACATTTACAGCTTTGTAGAGATCTACAGTACTTTGTAGAGATCTACAGTACTTTGTTCGAAGAAAGGAAACTCAAACTTATTCAGGCTATTTTATGGCCTATAAATTGATTCCGTATTTATAATCAACTATAGATTGCTCATCATACAGTAGAGGTTTAGTCAAATGTACACAAATAACATGTAATTAAACTAAAAAATGGCTCAAGCCGGGTGTGGAATGCTGTGCTTTTATTGATTGCCCAATTTTGTTGTTTAGTTTCTTTCTAGACTACAGATGTAGAGGTTTGTAGCTTTTTATACGTTTCTTACGGAGTGATCTGTGGTCATTTAGATGCATGTATTACCTAGTTAAAGATCTGAGTTTGTCTGGAACAGGAAGCAAAAAGCACTTGAGGTCAATGACCAAAAATTTCGCTCAACAAGTGGATTTTTAGAAGCATGTAAATGTCATAAAATATGATGTGCTGAAACTTACATCTTTCAAACAAATCTCAAAAAAACTAAGATAAGTATAGCTCAGATTCAGGCCAATTGAGCAGTGTTAGGTCATTTACCCTACTTGTGCAATTAAGACATAAAAATTCCTCCCAATTGAGAAAATCTCAATCCAGATATAAATACATGTACATGACTGACACCAATATTGTCTGTTGAGATTGTTATGAAGACATGGCAGAGTGATTTAAAACTGCTCTGTGAATACTTTGTTTATCCTCAGCTCATAAGCACAGCAGAGAAAAGGTTAGCTTGCAAGCTTGCGTACATGTATTTTTAAGCTGTGGTCCATTTATCTCTCCAATCACCAGCTTGATTTTGACTTCAAATATTATTTCCTGCTTTCAGTTCATTGAAGATGTTGAATTACAGATCAGACAAAGAGTTGAATCCCTTATACTGTTTTTTTTTTTTTCTGAAAAACTGTGTTGAAATAATAGTATGTGTATGTAAGAGGATGTAGATGTGATGCTGTAGTTAGGTTATATTCTCAAAAGAAAGAAGTTTTTATTTATCATTTGAAGTACTTATACTTTTGTATAGGAGTATTCATTCTGTGAGTGATATAAGAGATTTGGGTGGCGTTTTCGGAGTACTAATAATATACATTATCCCAGACATCTAGGAGGGGAGGGTTGCATAGCTTGTATGTCTTGTATTATGTGGTGATATTCTGTTCTGTTACATTTTTCGTCACAGATGATAGAGGAACTGCTTTCATTATTCCATTTCTGGTGCAGTTTAGCTGATGTGTATATGGTCTGGGGCCAGTTGTTCATGACTGCTGGAGTGTCTAGTTTGCTGGAGACACATCCACTAAAATCCACCCTGCATATGGCCATTATTTTACGACAACTATTCAGTTTCGTATGGTTAAGGTTATTACGTCTACATTAACATGTGCGCCATTTTTTAAAGCAATGAAGTTTATTTTTTCACATCAGGGAATGATCATGGTGTAGTGGAACATAAGTACAAAATCAGAGATTACTCAGCAATTGCCTTTCATAAAGCTGTATGTATCCATTATTCATTTAGAACAGCTCTGCTGGCACTATTGGTATGTATTAAATGATCTCCACAATTCTCTGTTGTTCCTTAACAGTATTGATGTGTATGTGTAGACTACATTGACAGACAACAAGATATTGTCACATGTACCATATATGCTTTCTGTGCTGAAATAAATGACATTTATTAAATTCATTTTTTTTGTTTTATATCATTAAAGAAAATGAGTGCTGTATATTTGTAACATAATACAAAAATAAATTAGCAATTTTTCGGGTAGCTCATCCTCCAAGAGCCCATGTTATAAACAGGGTAAATGTGATGAGGCAGACAGAAATGCTGTTGTTACTGTGAGTCTAGTTTTAAGAACTGGCTAAAGCTTCTCCTGGTTTTGAACCTGCATCCCCAGGAGTTGGGCAGCGTATAGTTAGCAGTGTATTGTCATTTATTGTGCTCTAAGTAAACCCCACTCATAACCTGACTAATGATAACCTCTCTTTAATGGGAAATTTAAAGTTTAGTACCAGTATCATCTGACTGTAGTTATTTACTTTGATCTAGCGAGTGACAGGGAAGTATGAATCCATTACATATTTCAAGGTTCCTGACAATATCTTAATGTATTTCTGTAATTGATCATTGAAGAATTTCTCAATTCTTTACGGGTGGGGAGATCACCAGAGTGTTCTGAAGTAAACCGTCGACCCTGGCTACATGTAGCTGCTGGTGAACTCTGCTCAGTTACAGTAGGACACATACAATGCTGGTGGCAGGCAAGTGGTCTTTTGAGTGGGCTTCACGCAAATCCTCACATGGACACCACGCATTTCTCATTGCCACAAATGTATTTGTTTCTTTAATTGCTTGGGTTGAACATCACTTTCAACATTATTTCAGGGTGTCCTCTATTCAACAGGCTGATATATTTATGGTGCTGCCTCACTGAAAGACTATGTCAAAGACATTTTTGATATGGAAGTTAATTATGAATCTTTCCAGAGTTTCCAGCCAGTTACATTACACTGATAATGGACTGCACAGTAATTGGCCTGTATCTCTTATGCAGAGCACCAAGCAAGGTAGATTAAAGTTTACAAAGTACTTGATTTGGGATTGAACCACAGAACTACCCTTCATGAAGCAGATGTTCTATTCAATATGCCAGCACACTGATATAGAAACGTCCAGAGAACCATGGAAACAGGAGGATCTTGAGAATTCCAGAACCTAAGAATGAATCGATCATCATCCTCTGTGTCCTAGCAATTGTAAGGGAGGCACCTTAGAAATTCACTCGGCTGTACCCTGTTTTTCATATTACAGGAAAAGACCGAAAATTTCAACCATGACTGTGCTGTTCATTTTGCCAGATTCTGGGTCATCTATTGCTGTTTGACTTGCAAATGATATTCTACTGACAGAAATGTTGGTTATAGTATCTGCAGTACTATTGATGACCTTTATTTGTATAAAAGTGCACTTTTTGGGTCAAATTTTAAATGATTCACCATATGGCAACCAAATAGCCAGATTTGAAATATTTAACACACTTAAGTATGTAGAACTAGTGCAACTCTACACCGAGCCCAGAAGACATAACAACTATTGAAAATAGGGCACCGGTTAACGGGCGCTACATATGCTCGCAGCAAGTTGTTGTTTGCTACCTGTAATGGAGCAGCAACTGAACAGCTAAGGTTCAGATAACGGTCCTATGCATAAGGACCATTTGTCATGTTTGTGGAAAGCATAGGTTTCTGAGAAGATATGGCCTATATGCTATCCAGACCTTGGATTGAGGTCATCATTTGTGCACAGCATAAACTTCTGTAAAGTTATCGTTTTTAAGTTATGACCAGGGCCAAAATTTTAGCATAAAGTGCTATAGTGACCTTGACCTTGAACTAATGACCTTGGGTCAAAGTTATGAAAGGCCCTACTGGCCGAAGGAACATTTATGCAAATCATAAGTTTCCACAAAGCTGTCGTTAAAAAGTCATGGCCCTGACAAGGCAGTGAGGATTATTGCTATGGTGACCTTAACCTTGGGGTAATGATCTTGGGTCTAGGTCATGACACACCCTCCAGGCCTAAGGAACATTTGTGCAAAGCAGAAGCTTCTGTAAACTTATTGTTTCTAAGTTTTGGCCCAGGCCAAAATTTTAGTGTAAAGCTCTATGGTGACCTTGACCTTTAGCTTATGACCTTGGCTCAAGGTCATGACACACCCTCCTGGCCTAAGGAACATTTATGCTAAGTATAAGCTTCTATAAAGGTGTCACCAAAAAGTTATGCTACGGACAGACAGACAGACAGACGGGCAAACAATGCCATAACATAACATGTCCATATAAAAAACCAACCAGATTCAGAAACAATGTACAAGTATCTGTATATACCATGTAAATAGTCTTTAACATCATAATGTGTCAGATTATGAGTGATTTCCATGATTATCAACAGAAAGATGTATATGAAGAACACATGATTCACACATCAAATGACACAATTACATGATTCACACATCATATGGCACAACAACATGATTTCCAGCCACTCAATAGTAGGTCAGACTACGCAAGGTAGTGCAGTACAAGAGGTTTGTCAGAGCTTCACGCTGTACCCAAGAATATTTCACTTATATGAAGGTGATGGTGGGAGGAAACCAGGGAGTGCCCAGGGGAAATTCACAATAATCTGTTGGTTGTTGCCAGACCTTCCCATATAAGACCAGAGGGGGAGCCAGCATGAGCCACAGCGATTGCGTTGATGGCAGGCTCCTGAGCCACTGTGCTGGGCTAGCACGCTAACCCCTGAGCCACTGTGCTGGGCTAGCACGCTAACCCCTGGGCCACTGTGCTGGGCTAGCAAGCTAACCCCTGGGCCACTGTGCTGGGCTAGCACGCTAACCCCTGGGCCACTGTGCTGGGCTAGCACGCTAACCCCTGAGCCACTGTGCTGGGCTAGCACGCTAACCCCTGGGCCACTGTGCTGGGCTAGCAAGCTAACCCCTGGGCCACTGTGCTGGGCTAGCAAGCTAACCCCTGGGCCACTGTGCTGGGCTAGCATGCTAACCCCTGGGCCACTGTGCTGGGCTAGCAAGCTAACCCCTGGGCCACTGTGCTGGGCTAGCACGCTAACCCCTGGGCCACTGTGCTGGGCTAGCATGCTAACCCCTGAGCCACTGTGCTGGGCTAGCACGCTAACCCCTGAGGAGCCACTGAGGACATTTGTAATAAACCTGAACATTCCAATTCCACAGTTATATACATCCTTATGACACTTGGTTGGGTACTGAAATGGTCTAAAAATGTACAAAATGTCTAAAAACTTACTTCTGATACATGAAATTTTCATTCTAAGGTATAAATGCACTGAGGGTATGTTAATGTTTAAAGAAATTAACAATGAATCCGGAGGAAAAGAAAATTCACATCGATGAATCACAAGTCTTGTCAGCTTTCCTTGCTAGCAAAGGCAGTATCCAAATTAGTCAATAATTCACACAAACTATTGTTAAAGTAATGTGCTTAGCTACGCTCCTATGTATGTTACCATCACATAAGAAATTCTTTTTTTTAGTGTCATTAGAATTTTCTTATGATTGTATAAACCAATCTGTTAAAATCTGATAGCAACTATACAAAATATACAATTTGGACTTTCCCAACACAGTATAAGTTAAAACCTTTTGTACGCATGAACCAAAAAAAAAAACAACACAAAACCGGTTTACATAATTGTAAATTCTGAACACTTTATACAGGAACATAATACATGTTTTACACAAAACAAACTATTTTTAAAAAAGTGGAACTCTGTGGAATTCTTAATTCTTGCACTGAACTAGACTCCAATAACATTTTATAGCATGCTTGACCTAGTGACATTATCCGTACTATCTACAGTTCCATGGCCTTTCTACATACACGTATAAATGGACACAGCAGCTCAGTACTGTGACACAAAATGTCACCTGGACATCAACATATACACATCAACATACACACATCTTTCAATTTCTAAACCCACTCCTGGAAATCCATGGAGTTTTTGAATGGACTGTTAATAATATTACAATCTTTCCACTACATCAGATCTTGTACCTCAAATCCTATTTACCCGGGTATGTTTATCAGGGAGGGGAAAATGACTGGGTGTGGCACAGTGACATTCATGTCATGCTGTAGCCGATACCCCTCTTGCACACAAGTTGGGCAAGGACAGAGGACATTAGAAGGGCTGTTTCTTTCCTGATTTTTAGTAAAAATGTCCATCATTCCAGTTTTGTAGGAGTTGACCTGTAATCTTCAGTGAAGGCTACGAAGACAAAGACAGCCAATATCACATGAACCATAATGACTGCCACAATAGCTGCATAGAAGTAACTGTCACTGCTGTCATATCCAAAGGTGGCTGCAATTTAAGCATAGGCATCATTAAATCTTTACATACATTTATTTATGAACAAAAATAAAAAGCAAATTCAGAGTTTAGATTTGGAGTTGAAATCAGGAAAGCTTCATTAATGCATTTGTCACTCTGACCTTTATTATAGTCCAATGGTATCACTGTTCACTTTTTTGATGCAATGTATCTTGTGTGTCACCAGCACAGATGAATTTTGCCCACTAGCCAATGTTCCACTACTGACCAGATCAAATAAGACTGGATCATGTATTCACTTACCTTCAAATACCCATGCTTTGCTCAGGAAGTAAGAGGACACAGGCAGAATTAACATGGCAAAACTGAAGATGACCATGATTGTGGCCACACCAGAGTTTTTCCTAGACTCCATCATGGCCAATCTGAAAAGAAGAAATCCTATTTATAGTGAGGAGAGTGAAGAGACCATAGATGACATCACATGTTGACTTACTATGTTCATATCAAGTAGGCAATTAAGGTCAATGGCAATCGGAATTATATTCTGCGACTTAAATCTGTTTCCAAAACAAGACTAGGGTTATCCCCCAAATCAGACTGTACTGCAAGCAGAGGCATGCACCACCAATCAGGTCAGCCAAAGGCTGCTCAGATTCTGATTTGACTTTAGTTGCTTCACATCAGCATGAAATAGCATTACTATGGCCTGACAGGGGGTGATATCCTGGGTGAATGCAGTTGTTGTTAACAGGTACCGTTTTTCTAATTTTTGGGACACCTGATCTGCCCTTTTTAGCTAACATACATCTAATGCTACAGGGATACAAAGTTTCTTTGTTCTCCCAAGATTAGACCATGTAGTGACCAACATATGGATATCTTTACTTTCTGAAAACACTGGGAGACAAATGTAATATTTTGCTTTAAGCAGAACTAATATCTGTCCCAATAATTAGAAGAATTAGCGTAGGGAGTTTCCACAGTGTTACAACAGTATGGACATACATGCATGACTCAAGTCAGAACTACATGTATACAAGACAGTCATACTACAAAGAACTAGATACAACTAGACATATCTAGAGCCATTTTAGTTCCGGAAAACGTTTGGGCTCCTAGGAGCGCAAACAATTCAATCTGTTTCATAAATAACAAGAAAATTGAACACAAATATGATGGTACACCGATAAAAGGTTAAGTTATCTTACAAATATCTGTCTTTCACATACTTGAACGCCCTCAGAAAGCATCATTGAGAGTTGCATTCTATAAATTTATTAATGCACAGTCACTTTGTATTTATGAGGTTTGGAGTCAGAACCTATATTTTTTTCTAGATATGGCCCTGTACGACATAAAATACGATTGCTGGATTCATACACATGTGCTTTTAATCTATGCGGAACTTTGCTTTGTGTTCATTATGATACAGTAGTTGCATAGTGCTGTGCAGTGAACATCTGCTTTTGATAAACGTAGTTTCAGTGATTTCAGCTCACATTTGAGCGTTTTTTTTGTTTTTGTTTTATATGGCGTTTGGTATCTTCTGCCGGTTGGGTTGGCAGTTGCCATTTTGCAGGGCAAGCTTTGACCTTTCACTGCCAGGTGTGTTTTGGTGGATATTACCTGAATTTTGGCCCGATGCACACACTCTGAATGAGGCTAAATGATTACGTTAACGTTGTCCAGCTGACAGCTCTACCATCTTATGTCTGAAACTGGTTCCTTGAAATTTTTCCAGTAATGTCTCAAACTACCATATGTCAGTAAACAACCAGCAAAAAAGTTTTTGGCTGGCAGATTTAGGAACTGTTATTTGTTACTCAATGTTAACATGTAAGTAAATAGAAAACTGATTTGAAAATCTGTCATCTGAGCCAAGCGTGTAACTTCTGCTAACATTGCTAATGGTAGTTTTGACTTATGAATTTTACCATTCTATTCCAAGTCTATACATGGCTTTTATGTATACACCAGTACACCATGGATACCTCCAACTGAAACATTGTATCTGTTCAACACTGAACTCCTCACCGGCTCATACCCGCTTCTCCCTATGGGTCTCTTGCTGCCTTCCATTGGTTCTTCAACTGCACTGCTAACATTCCAGAGCCATGGCATCCATGCAGAAGATGCTACAGGTTGCAATCCATTACCAGTCTCTCTGTTCCATGCCACTGTGTTTGTCCTCCATAGCATGTGACCTCATTTACTTGTCACAACATTTGGGTGTAAGATTAGCTCCAGTTACCTCCAAACCACTCGCATTCATTACGTTTTAGAGCACATAACCACAGAGGCAGACATTGCAAAATCGTGTAGTAAGCCCAGAGCTCTTGCATCTCGATACACATAACGGGCATGTAGTGACAGTTCAGATCCATGGCAAGCAGAAAACCACAAACGCAGTGGTCGTACCTTCGTCCTTTACCCTCCAGCCAGCCCCAAAGTAAGAAGCCCCACGTTAAATCTTCCAATCTGTCGCCATGGCCATTACACTCACCACTACAGATACTAGCTTATTGTGTGTTGTGGAACGACAGTGATCCGGATTTAGAAGTTTTAACATGGGGCTTCATACTTTGAGGCTGGCTGGGGGGATAAAGCATGAAGGTAAGACCACTGTGTCTGTGGTTTTCTAGTTGCTGTGGGTTTGAACTGCCGTTACATGCCCATTATATGTATTTAGAAGGCAGTGCGCAAGAAATCCGGATTTACTACCCGATTTTGCAACACCAGCTGCTGTAGCTGCGTGCTCTAAAGGTAATGAGTGCAAGTGCTTCGGAGCTACCTGGAGCTAGCCGCAAGGTCAAGTCGGAACTTATTTGATTCCACTAAAAGGCATTAGTATGCCACAGACGTTATTCAGGTGGCAGAGTAGTTTAAAACTAAAACATGTATGATTCACAGAAAAGTCACACTGTGGTAAAGAATAAAAACAAAAATGCACACGTAAAATTTCTGATGTGATCTTTTGGTCAAACAGGGTCATATGTAATGGCAGGCAATTTGGTTGACATGGAATCGAGAGATCTGTAATGAATCAAGTCTGTAGCACCTTCTCCATGGATACCATGGCTCTAGAATGTTAACAGTGTAGATATTTTTAATTCGAAGAAGCGATAGGGGACAGCAAGAGAGCTGTGGGAGAAACAGGTATAAACCGGTGAGGAGGTAAGCGTTGAACCGACATAGTGTTACTATCAGTGACATCCATGGCGTTGCTGTGCATACGTAAACGCCGTGTATATACTAGGCTAACCGTACTTAGAGCCTAGCGAGAGACAGTGACATTTTCGTTGATTGCTTCAACTTTTACGACAAGATTCTGACTTGCCGTCCTACATCTGCTCTCTTCTGTTGTGGTCAAATCTCTCAAACACAACATACACTGTCTTAAATATAACCACAAATAAGCCAGAAACCCGATATCGAACCTTTGAGCATTGAAGTCCGCCATGTTGCACGTGAGGTGTGTCAAATCGGAAAGCAGGGTCATTTATTGGGTGAACTCATTTTATTATTTTGAATTGTATTCTTTATGGCAGGGTGTGTGTATGAGTAAATAAAATAAAAAGTATTTTAAAAACTTTACATGAATAAATGAAAAATTATGCCCGGGTCAAAATTTTGCAAAACTTCCGGTTATGAATGTGGGCGGACATGTGATCTGTCACCTCGGAAAGGCTGCACTGGTTTTTGTGAATACTTTAGCCGCTTCCTGCCGTCAAAGACTTTCCAAGTTGGCACAGCCTGGTTGTGTTAGCGTGGAAAGTGCTGTTGCATAAGAGAGATCCGGACCAATTCTGAGATGACTAATTTTCTTTCAAATATTTTCCTGTGAACTTCACTTCTGTCGTCTGCTTTTGCTGTCTGAACCATAAATGACGCTTTCTGAGTAGAGGGCTGGTGGCAGCAGATGAACATACTGAAAAGTGATCTTTTTAGGTGGAAAAGAAATCAAAGAATCAGTTATCAAGAACGGAAAAGTCCATTGCTTCATGTTAATAGCCTATAAGCCATGGTGCTGTCCTAGAAAGCAAATTACCAGTTTAACCTGATGACATCAAGAAAAGAGAAGTTACCCAAGACCGAGTTGTTTAGCTGAAGTGTGAAGATGTCAATTGTACATGTGACAGGAGGAAGTGGTGGGGGCATAGCTGCTGACCGCACCTTGTTTGTAGGCCCCAGAGTACCAAAGGAAATCAAATCCATGTCCAAACCACTAACAAACTTGGACAAGGCAACATTTAGAAAACTATTACAAAGTATGCTTTTTACTCTTTAATGATTTCAAATTAATAATGTAGCTAATATTGATTTTATTATACTTGCCTCAGATTTTTTAAAGAAAATCTTGCGTGCATCGTAAATGAACCTATAGCTTAAATCAGTCCAGCTATTAAGATAATTGTGAAGAAAACTGCATGACAAAAGTCTATTTTGTTTATTTGAGAATGAAAATATAAAATATATGAACCAATTTTTCTGAAAATGCTTGAACTTTGTGATGTCTAAATTAGTGTTATTGTAGCATTAATTAATAAATTCAAAGTATGAGTTATTTACATAAATATATATGATTTTTATCAGTCTGAAACAACATGTTACTTGTCTGCTGTTTTTTTTAGTGATTGTTGCTGCCATGGAAGGAAATGACGTCAGTGCCAAACAATTCAAAGATCTCCAGAATGATAAGCTGACAGAGGAAACACTAACTGTGATATACACTGGCCTCTACACCTTGATGCAACAGGCAACACGCCAGCCCCAAACTTCTCTGAAAAGTGATGTAAGGCCAATATTATATCTCCAGGCAGAACTCAGTTGGCACCTTTGCTTTTACTGTTATTATCATGAGAGACCTAATTATGCTAGCCATTTAGCATAGTGTGTTCAGCTGTGACTAAAGTGCATCCGAAGACCATAGCAAGTGGTTTGGATCTCTCAGAATACTACCCTGGTATACTGAGACAAAGTTACTACTGTATTCTGAACTGAAACTACCTCTGTTAAAGTTACTTTGAGTCCAGTGACTTTATTGTATTAACAAGAATTATAAATTTTTTTTTCATAGGTATTTGCTGAAGATTTAAAAGAATTGCGGTAGGTATTTTGTTGTTTTATGTCTAGTTGTAGATGTAAATCTAATCCTTCCTAATATTGATTGATATCCCAGTCATTAGGGTTGTCAGTATTCTCTAACAAAATAACCATTTTACATCACCAGACATGAGACCACAGCAGGTGAAGATTACTGTCCTCTACATCTTAGACCTGAAATGCTGGACTGCTCTGACCCCATCAACATTGTTTTGTTACTCATTAATATTGTTAGGGCTTTTTAGTCTTCATTTACTTACTTATTCATTTATCTTTGAAGTTTGTTTTCATGCAGTATGTAATTTTCCATAGGTTATACTGACCCTTGATAAATGAGGCAATGGTTTCAAATCCATGTGGACCGCCTGAGTGGTCTAGTGGTTAGAGCGTCCGCCTGGAGGCCAGAAGATCCAGGCTCAAGCCTGGGTCGAATCATACCAAAGACTTCAAAAATGGTACTTTTTGCTACCTCGCTTGGAGCTCAACATTGAGAGGTTAGAGCAAGGAACAGGAATGGTCAGCCTGGTGTCAGTATAATGTGACTGGGTGGGGTGTCATGTCTGGTGTCTTTGGCATGATGTTCCAGTGGCGACAGCACTTTGGCGGCATGGACTCACCCTGCCACAAGAAGACACACTATAAGCACAGAAGGACTCCTCGTTATCACATAGCTGAAAAACTGTTAAGCACGACGTTAAACCCCAAGCACTCACTTACTCACTCACTCAAATCCTTGTGTGACTGGGCAGTGGTAGGCGGTGGGTTCTTATTAGGAGACTCATCTGATCTTAGCTTAGATTTCTTTCCATATTATTAATTACTATTGTGTAAAAGAAATAGTGTTGAAATCAGCAAATGACATGAATTATGAGATAGTGAAATTGGTTTAGTCTTGATAATGTACTTGGTTATTTAAGGTTTTACTTTGCATTTCAGCATTCCTGAAGATTTCATACCTGATATTGCAAGTGCTGTTTTTGGAGCCAGGTGATGACTTAAATACGTTCTTTTTATTTCAAATTTTGTGTTCAGATTTAGATGTTTGATTCCAGAGGTACATTATGTCATAACCTTTTGACAAGATAAAGTAGATTAAAGGAAAAGACCACAAAAGATTGTACATCATAGAATATATCATTATCGCTGTTGTTTGTGAAAGACTGGGAAATGACAATGTGTGACTCCATCAAACAATAATGACACAAAAAACCTATCCAAAATGAATTAACAAATTATGGTAAGTAAATAAACAAAGGTATTAATGTATGCCACTGGGTGCATCTTGGGAGCAACATGGTTGTGTTTGTGAGCGGTGTTGTGTTTACATCGAGTACAGTCAGGAATAATTTATTAACCATAATTTTTTTATCTTATGTGATTTGTTTTCTTTATTTGTGCAGACGCTCCAAGATTGAGGATTATTCTTTGCATAGCAGACCTAGGCTGCCAAGGCTAGAGAATTTCAGCTGGAGAGTAGATGTTGCTATCTCGACAAGGTAACATGACATTTCCTAAGTCTCACATGTATGCCTTGATGTGATTG
Source organism: Acanthopleura granulata (assembly GCA_016165875.1). NCBI lineage: Eukaryota > Metazoa > Mollusca > Polyplacophora > Chitonida > Chitonidae > Acanthopleura > Acanthopleura granulata. The sequence goes on from JABBOT010000005.1 coordinate 3,833,632, forward strand.
ACGTCATAGAAATCTGTAACACTGTTAAAGTTTTAGTCTGTGATTCTCTGATAAAATTTCCCATGTTTTAAGGTGCTTTTGCTGATTATATCAGTGGAGTTATGCAGTTATAGTTTATGTGATGTCATTTTAACCAATGTGTGCCTGGACTTCAGTATGCCAGAAAAAGAACCAATTTTATCATGCACAGTAACAACATCTTTGAAAAAAAAATTGCATTGTGAGAGGAGAGTTATTGCTCAAGGACTAAATATGTAACTTTTGGTTAACAGTGCATTAAATCGAGTGTTGGAGCCATGTGTGATGATGCAGATGACCCTCAGTAATGGGAAGATTCACACGTTTGAGGTTAGTTATTACAGTAACCTTATAGCCATATCACTTTACAATCCATGAATTGCCAAAGTAATCTTTATCTGAGAAACACCTTTTTAAGCTATCTATATGAATGAGTGAAATAACATTTTATATTGGACATTCCGTGTCTGGCTAGCCACAGAAATTTGAAGTATGCTGTATTTCTGTGTACACAGGATAGTTGTTGCAGAGTATTTTACGATATAAGGCTCAGGATTGTACCAGTTGTGTGAGGAAATTAGGGAAGTCATTTGTTTGGTTTAGTACAGATACATGTGCCTTTTCAGTAGATTTACTTCATTGTCATATTTCAAGTAACTGCAAAACATCTAATAGTAATTTGAATACAGAGTTTTGATTGAGACTTTGTGAAGTTTAGTTCATAGGATTAAGGACGTGATAGGTTACAGCGTATTCAGGGAAGATAATTCTGTTCTATACTTGTCTGTGTGAATCATGGGTAAAAGTAATCTCCCTTCCATAGGTTGTTGGTAATCTGTGGTGAAAACAGTGGAGGAGTTAATTGTCCTTTAGTTTTGCAGACAGTAAACTTATTGATGGTTGCCTTTGATTTATGGTTTACAATTTATGCTGTTGCTCTTAGATTTTCGTATAGCCTCAAGTGATTATTTCTGAGGAACTTTTATAAAGGTTGTGGTATCATGGGAACTTCAACAGATTTCAGCTCCAGCCACATTAAAATATTCTGTAGCATAGCCTGACTCACAAATATAATTAAATAAGTGGATAACCTATGTTAAGTATGTTTTAAGAATCCATGTACCTGACTTTTTTTGTTGTATAATTAAAGATTAAAGTTTGATTTCTTCAGTTAAATGTCGAAACTCCATGCCAGGGCTTACAGGTTATTTGCATGTGTTTATCTCTGCGTGAAATATGTCTGAAACTCATTTAGGCAATATTAACAAATGCATCAGAGATCATCTTAATAAGATTCAACTGCTCGGTCAGGACTACATATATAATTCCTCCAGCACTCTTATTGGTATCTGACTCCTCTCAAACATTAAGAAACACAAACACACACTGTTTATTTATTTAATTATTTATTTGACTGGTGTTTCACGCAGTACTCAAGAATATTTCACTTATACGACAGCAGCCAGCATTATGATGGGAGGAAACCAGGCATTGCCCTGGGGCAACCCTGACTATCAGCAGGTTGCCGACAGACCTTCCCACGTACGGGTGGAGAGGAAGCGAGTATGAGCAGGACTTGAGCTCACGGCAACCACATTGGTGAGGGGCACGAGGACCTAACTCCGCACTGGTGCGTTACCCCCTCGGCCATGGAGGCCCCAGACACACAGTTGGAAAACTGATATGATTGGCTACTTATTCAAAAATAAAATTTGCAAAACTGGCCAACTGGTCAGTTGCTTTCTGTGTTGAAAATGTTAAGCTCCACTAAAAAATCTCTAATACAGGAGAAATCATCACTTTTTCTTTTTCCCTGAAAATCATGCTGAGAGGAAAACTTGGGGATCAAACACAAAGAAGAACCTAAAGTAAAAGACAGCTCATGACCAAGGCACTGTTCATTAAAAAGATTGCAAAATTCTCTTTTGAATACAAAAGCCTGTTTGAATTTGTAGGAATTCTTTGCTGAATTGTCGTCGTTTGAAGTGTGGAGAATTTTACAGCTGACTGAGGATCTGAAAGCGCCAATGCTTTTACGCACATGAGAGACTGACCATTCAGAGAGCTAGGAGATATCAGCTGTTTATAAACTGTGACGTAAATCTTCTGAGCTGAATGTCAATAAAACATGTAATAACATTGGAAGTGTACACACTTTTAATGTTATATATTTTAATTAGAACTAGTACCAGTGTGAACAAAACTGCAAATTATTTCCAAACCTTTGTATTATGATGAGAATAAGTTTCTTGATCATTTCATGTAATAAATTTACATCAAGTTTCAGCCACAGCCTCCCAAGCATATTACTATTTCAGGTTAAAAAATTGTTCTGGGCTTGGAACAATTACGTGACAGCCTAGACAGAATGGCTACGTATTATGCTAGTCAATGGTGCAAGCTAAAATGTCATTTTCAACTGTCGTAGCAATTGTTAGAAAGAAATACTTTACCGAAATAAACATACTGTTATCCAACCTTTTTGGCAAACTTAACTGTACATGAGCTGTCTTTCCCTTTAAATTATAACCACAGCTAAACCCAAAGTGAACTGGAGACATGAAGTAAGCCAATTCCTGCCTGTGCTCTGATTGAGGGCTGCCCAGTGATCTCGGCAACATTCCTGTGATGGTTACGCTGATGTGACATGTGCATTTGAACTGATGGCAGCAGTAGTAATAACAGAATATGACACCATATGAACCTCCGTAATAGAAGAGTGTCAGTGAGAGTTTCGTTTGTACCCGTGGCTTTTCACGTATCTGAAGACTAACTCCCCCCCCTTTATTTGCTAACTTGGAACAAAACTATGCAGTAGAATTGCTTGTAGTGAAGAGATGTATTTTTTATTCAAAGTTGGACATTAGTTTTACTGAGCACAGAAGTCTGCAGGTTGCTAATCACCTGCCAAGACACATATGACATGTTACCAAGTTTCATAATCAAGAATCAAAATTTTCATTTCCATTAAGGAGTAATTCCGTTACGCATGATCTCACAATATCCTCTTGTAACTGAAGACTTGTTGGATGCGATAGGATGTAGACGGAAGCCATATTGACAATGTAAATCTGGATTTAGGTGGTTAATGCTTTCATTTTTCTTTGCAGCTATAGGGTATGTAAGGAGCGAGTTTAGAATGGATTTCTGCACATACATTTGCTCAAGTCATATGTACAGGTAGCTCCTTCAGAGTTGTTAGAATGGCAGATTCCATTGCTTTAGACAGACCTCTCCAACGTGTGGCATTAAACAACGGTAACAAGATTATTTTTGAGATTTTTTTTCCTTTTATTTTTGGGGACGTCACTTTGATTCACACCCTTGCAATCAAGGAGTCTAGAGAGCTGGATTGAGGCTTCCATTTTGTCAGCAATTTTGTCCAGTCAGGATGATCAAAGTGTTTTGAGAGTAAGTTCAGTAGTACCTACTGTAAAGGATATATAATCTTCATAGTGCAAATAATTAATGTCAATAAGTAATGTAGTTTGAGGAGGGTAGCTATCATGCCACATGGTGCAGTTGTTCACTTCAGATGGATTCCACACAGACGTTGATCGTGGCAGCTTTTCATACATTCACAGTCAAGATGGCTGCCCACAAGGTGTACAAAGATTGTCACTTTAGTTTTCTTGCATGTTTTTGCAAGTAAATGAAAGAAAGTATTTATTGGTTGATTTTAATCCCTGAGATCACCATATTTTTACGATATGGATAAGGATTCTGATCTGCTATACTTTTGCTGACTTTTACCTTAATGGGCTGAACAGTTATAATCTGTTGATTGATTTTCTTCAGGATGTCATCATGTGGCTTTTTATTGTGGAAAAGGATACTGGTATGTTATATCTTTGAGCTGCTAACAGAGTAAGGGAGAGCACAATCCTCTCTCTCTCTCTCTCTTTCTTAGTTTTCTAAGGACAACCAGCCATTGTTCATCCAGGAGTAAAATTTTTTTTTCTATTTTAAGAACATATGTTTTTGCTAATCCTACTACATCTATTACATTTTAATTTTAGATACATGCACTTTTGCTTGAACTGGACGTTTTTTTTTCTTTGCTCTTGTTTTTTTTTTTTCTTAAAATATCTTTTTGCAATTCTCAATTTCTCTGATGATTTCTTATCACTTTTTACATGATTGATGAATAAGACAAACTGCTGATATCATTTTTATAAAGTTCCAGCCAGTGAAATATATCTCCCTGCAGAAATAAAAGATGAGGACTCCACTCAGCTGTTATATAACAATGTCATATAGAGTTAACATACCTTACATCAGGTTTATTTTTACACTGTCGGTAGAGTACACCTGTCTAGAGCCTGCCTTTTATGTCTCCCATTCATGGCATGTAGTACAATCAGTTCAAAGATGATTGTTGTTGGGAATTAATGAGATAAATGTGAAATAAAAATAATGAGTTTGGACTTTACCTCTGCAACGTTTTTTTTTTTTTCAAGTGATCTTCGTTGTCATTGTGATAACTGCTCCTAAAATGGAAAAGTTAATTAAAGGAACCTTATGACAGCATGTTGCCACGTGCAGCATTAAATCATTTAAGGAGTGTTATTTTCTCTCAGATATGCTATGAGTTTCTCTTATTGCTTTATCCAAATAACTGCTGTAAAATTTTGACCTTTTTATCTTTTTTTGGTGAAATTGTGTGTATACTTTACTTCATTCTTCCCCCAGCTGCTGTTTCCCATAATACATTTTGGATTGTTGGTGCAACAATTCAGACAATAAATTTCTTCCCAATCAGATCTTTAAAAAGTTAAAAGGAAAGACCACACAGAAATGTTAAAAAATTTATGATCAGTGAAAATACCGTGGAAAACTGTGTCTGAAAATACCATCACTGAATTTTTTGTAGATTTTTTTTCAACAAATTAGACGTAGTCAAATATTTTGATTGTGTTGTGTGCTTAGTAAGCCATGCCATAATTCCTTAACCTTTTTGCATAAGAAAAAGTAACTTTCAGTGCAATTTATGCCAATTTTTAATTTGATTTTGGAGACAAAGAACACCTTGCAAATATGCAAAAAGGTTGAAGAATAACAGTAATGATGATATGGTTCACAAGTGACGTCACCCAACTTCTTGGGCACCTTTAAGATCAGCTCTGAATAAAGTTCTCGTGAAAAGTACCCCTGTAATGTTTCCCTGTGAATAAAATTGCTTAGATGACAATAAATTTCTGCTCTAAGGCCATAGATAAGTCTACGTGACGTCACTGGTGAACCACATCAGCAGTGTGGTCCATAAAACCCAACATGCAATCAAAATATTTGACTGCATTTATTTCAGGGAGGAAAAAAATCTAAAATTTCAGTGATGGTATTTTCAGATACACCTTTTAATGTTGTTTTCACTCACCGTAACTTCATTTCTGTGTGGTTCTTCCCTTTAAGCAATGCTTCCATTAAAGCTCAAGTATTGTGAAATGAAAAGGTATATTCCATCATGAGTTTCATGCATCGTAAATGGTTTAAAAATTTGCCCAAATAGGTGCGTTTTTTGAGGCAAATAAGTACCACAAAACAGTACCACTAAGTTTCCAGTAGGATATCATTCTCAAAACCTCCAAGCACATTTTTAATATCAGTAGAACTCGCAGGATCAGGCACAATATGTAGCATAGCCTTGGGAGAATGTCATTTACATGTAGCACTTTCTGCTTTTTAGTTTTTCTGACATGCACATTACTGTTGAAATGTTCAAGAATGTGACCCTCATTTTCATTCACTTTATGTTAGAATTATCTGAGAGTAGACAGTGTGTAGTGTTTACCTTACTACTGGCATCAGATGTAATTTCCAGACTTTTTGTCAGATCAGTGCATTAGACATAAAATATGAAATAAAAGTCCTTATACGTGTTTCTTTAAAAAGTTTTGATATATGTATTTTTTGTTTGCACAAAAATTACTGTAATTTTCCAAATATAGATCCAGGGTACACGTAACCACAAAAAAAAAAAAAAAAAAAGAAAAAAAAAAAAAAAAAAAAACCCAACCAGACATGTACTTATAAATGGAATGAATTGATAAATGAAAGTCATATGCTAATGCGTTTGATTGTTTATACGTTTATACGTCAGGCAAGTTTTAGGTGCATGTCAGATTGTTGAAATTTGCTTATGAACATTAATATTTTCTGCAAGTTTTCTTGAATAATGTTAAAACACCAGTCAGGTAAATTTTAAACTTGCTTCTGGATGGCATCCTGGGTCCTTGTTTTGCAGAGAATCTTCAACTGACTGGCTTGTTTCAGAAAGAGTAAGAATTTTACCAAATGCTCAATCTGGAAGGTTTAGGTTTATTTCCAAGGAAAAAACATTACAAGCCTGTAGTCATGGTTGTAATTCCAGGTGGTTACTAACAGGAATATACATTTTCATAGGTACTAAAGAATTCATGTACATGTTTGAAATCACTGGTTGTAGATAATTGGTCATTGAGGTTGATTAGACTAAATAACAGTCTTGTTGTCCTTTCACTTGTTGAGACAACAGTTGTATCAAGTGAAACATTGCCTTCATTTGTGTCTGTTCATTTAGCTTAGTTTCAACTCAAAAACCCAGAAAAACACCCACAAAAAAGTCTTAATGAAGTGAATCCTGGCCTGCCACTAAAATGATAACTTAAGTATTAATTTAAGGCTGGAGGGGTTGGGGGGGGGGGGGCAATATTATTACTGACAGGTTTCAACAGCTTATTAACTTGGCTCATTCAAATTTGACACACCATGATTATGACCTAATTAAATTTTGAACATGGTTTCTTAATTTTTTTTTACACTTTAGAGCTTTGTGAGAAAACAGAAAGAATGATAGTCATTCTGAAGCAAATCCTGTTTTTGCTTTATACGCTGGCTGTTAATTGGGTTCGCATAATATTTCTTCACTACACTCATGCCACAAACAAATATGTTATGAATTTTTATGGAATTAATCAGCTGTAGAAATGACAAGAACGTCTTGTTTGCTTGTTACAACAGTATTTTGCTGTCCTTTGTCAGGAAGGTGAAGGTGGGGGGGATGGTGCTTAGAAATGCTGCTGTCTGCCAAGATCAAAAGAAGGACTTTATGGTACATGTAGTACATTCAGACTTGCAGAGTGCCTAGCCATTGTTGAGGCAATGGGTAGGATTGCTTTTTGCTGTGTTCCTTTACTGTTGTTCTTTTTCGTTTGACTTGTCAATGCTGTGAAGTCCATAGATTAAAATAAAATCAAAGGTGTCCTTACTAACAAAGGTATGGGTAAATTTGACATCAATAATTTTTGAAGTATAGATAATGGAAATGGAACCTGGATATGAATACATTACCATCTTCAGCTACGTATTGACAATTCATGAAAAGTCAAAGCCTTGGTTCACTCGTGGGTAAAAAGGACCTGACTAGCTCACACCATACTTCAGTAAAGTCTCTAACCAAAATCTGGCCCCTGCCAGTCACTTCTACCTTGCAATAAAAGCAGACAAGCTGTGGTATCTGTATACTTACTCTCTCGACCTGTGGCATTAGAAGTGAAATTATTATGTACTGTTAAAAAAACAAACAATTAAAAGCTTCATTTTACTAAAATCCCTACATGTATGTTTGCACTGAACACTTTGATTGCCCGTGCCTTTATCCCTCTGCCCCACCCCTTATGTTTTAATTAGGGATACTGGAGGTGTTGGGTCACACTCTGAAGTAACGGTGGGATATTGTCATCCGATACATACATTCATTCATACAAAAAGCAACAACACAACCGGTAGTGCTATCCCAATAACTATTCCAACCAGCAGGAGAAGTAGGAAAGTTGGAGACGACCCATTACCGACCCTTTTTGCTCCCTTGCTGGCTGGAACCCCCTACACACATGTACAGAGAACAAACGGAATAAGTTGGAGGTGACTCCTTTCTCACCCTGTTTGGTTTGAACAAACCAGTATGACCAGTATGGCTATTTTAACATTTAATAGACGACAAACATACAAAACAGTACATGTAATGGATACAGATAACTTAATGTTTCTTGAAACTTGGTGTGTAGGTAAAAAGTTTTGATTGAGGTATTGTCACGATTGTAAGAACATGTTGATGGACAGGAATGTGATGAAGTCCAGGTAACTTATCCCAATAACAAAAGCCAGCATGCTCAAGTGTTGGTTAGATAACACATTTTGCCAATCTGTTTATTAGGGTATGAATGTTGAAGTACAGTTTTGAGAGTTCTGTTGATCTTAGGTGTTCTGAGATTTGTGTAGGATATGAATGTTGAAGCACAGTTTTGAGAGTTTTGTTGATCTTAGGTGTTCTGAGATTTGTTTACACATAGGATTGTACTTGTATGCTAATGGAAAAATGTAAATTTCACCACCAAATGTAATATTTTATTATATTTATGTATTTTTCGCTAAACTTTTGGACTTTTGAGGCAAAATTTGTACAGTCATGTACTGCACCTGTCTATGAAGGCTTGTTTTGTTAAAGTGTGTGAATGTTGTGCATTAGAGGTGTTGTTTTTGGTAATTCCTCAAGGTTTGCATGTACATGTCATATTAACTGTGATTTTCTGAACTTTTTTTGAAAACGGACGCTATCTGTGCATAGAAGCAGGAAGACTCTTAACTCAAAGGCCATGGGTTCATTGCTAACCGGGCTACCTCGTCACAGTTGACATTGTGAGTTGGATAAATTGGGATAGCTTTAGCACAGCCAAGGGCACCGTCTACCCCTGAGCTGAAGGAAATTTCACTGTAATCTAGTGGTAGATGCATGAACTCTTAACTCAAAGGTCATTGGTTCTACCCCCAACAGTGTCAGAACGTCACGCTTTAATGGTACATGGCTTCTATTGTGTTGTGATAAGATAGAGCAGAAAATGAGCTCAACTGGAGGATTATATCACACACATTTTCACACATTGGCAAAGGGACAAAACTAATTGGATCGCATTCGTGAGAGCAATCGTCACATCACATTGAGTTCAGTCAGTAGCCAGTTTGGACTACAGAATGGCACAGAAAAGCCCTTGTCAGGAATAATGTGATTTACTCACACTATTTGATTGGCTACTTGTACAAATACTGGGTAACTCAGTCACAAGAGTGCTTATATTGTTTACTTTGTGTCAGAACTAACTGGATCTAATTCCAAATGAAGGCAGAAAGTAGAACATGTTCTGCTATCAAAAACTGACCGTAACCAGTTGGTGACAGATGCATAAGCACTCATGTCACATTGCTAGTCTCGATCGCAGGATCAGTCGCTCATTGAAACATCCTCATCTGTGGTGGTGTTCATCCATTTCGAACAAATCATGGCTGTTTTTGTCCCGTTTTGGATTTCTTTCTCAGTACTTCCATAACACGTTATGGTTAGCCAATTGATGAATACTAGTACTAGTGCACCAAATTCATCCTAGTGTGAGGTATTTGAAGTCCAACCATATGATCCTAGATTGATCAAAAGCAAAAAGAATTATAATTTATGTTCAATAGCTTCAGGCTTTTGTTTCTGGTTTGATGATGTGATGATCTTGTTTTGCAGAGGTTGCTCACGTGTGTAAAAATCTCACATACGTCTGTAAAGCCTTACCTGAGCAATGCAGGTAGGCCGAGATCAAAGGATTCATGAACGCATCATGACCTTGTGAGGTCATAGGCGGTACTGGACTATCCGATGTGTAATGTTGGTATCAATCATTCCAGGTGTAGGAGAAAATAAAAATAAATGTTATGTTACTAATGGATCCCTGATGAAGTTTGCCGCAGCACATTTTGAAACTGGTTTGTTGTATAGCTTACATTTGCTTATCGCCACGGTGTTTATTGCTTCTGTTTTACTCCTTGCTCTGTTGAACCTTCGAAGAAAGACATGATTGACTTTCATAAAAAACTGAGAGGGTTGAAGTCAGCCTGGTTGTCTGTCTGTCTGCAGACATCATTTTGTCTACAAAACTCCTCCCAGACTACTACGTTGATTTTTGTAAACTTCCATGATCTGCACTTTTGAATGTGTAATTTTCATCAACATATATACAAAGTTATACTCCCCATATGCACTTACAGGCAGGCCTACTGGTTGGAATTGTTCCACATAACACTTAACTGAAAGTAAGGCACTGATATCCATGAAAATTTGCATCTTATTATTTATCATTCTGATTCTTACATGGTTACCCTTTCAGGGTACTTTACTAGTATCATAATCCTTTTCAGTGTATAGATATAAAACTGAATGGTGATCTTAATGACATATTTTGTGACGTGATACACGTATAGTGGTCACTTTTCAATGTTTAATTATATGTTATTGGCCTTGTTGGCCAAATTCCTTAAAGGAGTTTGCTACTCCTATTTATAAAGATAATAACCTGTTTACACAGTATTTTACCAGGAGGACTTCTGGAAAATGTAATGACTTTAAATCCGACAAAAACAATAGATTTACTACCATAAACGATCTCCAACCCTCTGCCAGGTTTGGCTCAGAGAAGGACATCATAGATGGCCAGTCTCGGACTGGCTGGGCTGTATAACCAGGAAAAAAAAATTCATTGGACTGGAAATACATTATCAGTTTTGAGATTTATTCTAGCTACACCGAAGCAGATATACTACTGTATCAGTTTGAGCCTATGGTGGACGACCTTGAAGTACCGATTTATGGCACTGACATTACTGGCCAGATATCGGATTCTGAGGTTTCAGACGATGAATTTAATGTTTGTCCAGGCATTTGCATTCACACTGGCAGTATGGACTGGTAAGCTACAACTTTATCCTGTGTTACACTGTATATTATGTGTGCTTATCTGAGAATTGAATATTTACTTACTATTCTTTCCCTCTGTTCGCTTCAAAGTAAATATCATTCTACTCTCCAAGGTATTCTAAATTCATGCCTATGTGTGATGACAACTGCATGTTATTTTCGGCATTCCGAATAACCGGCTGTTTCTGGTGGGCATAAAATCCTTCAGTCTTGTAATGTAAATCCAAGGCTTCCTTATGCTCAAATCATCTGGAAATTTGACAAGAAAAAAAAAAATCCAGGGCTCTTTGACAACCTGTTTTTGCAGAACAGCAAACCATTTCCTGGAGAAGTTTGATATGCTTGGTGTCACTCTTGAAGCTTTCTTAACACTGAACTGAGTGACGAGGCTCTGGCAGCTCGATAATGTAATTCATCGGAGACAAACACATAAGACCAGCCTCATTATCTAGTGATTTTAGTTGCTATTTTAGCTACATTAACGTATAGTTTTGAAGTATTTTTTAAATCTCAATAAAACAACATATACTAGGGTAGCTAATTACGAATAAATACTAAACCTGGACATTAATCCTTTGACCTTTTTCCATATGAAACAGCAACTTTCATATACCCTTTTAATTTTTAGGCAAAATACGTTAAAAAAATATAAAAAATTCCGTTGCCAGTTTCAGGGCTTCAGTACCTTCAGAATATGCTCTAGAGTATTCTAGCCATTTACTGATCTTTTACCTGTAAATTTTTTCAACTGTTATGCAAAGTAAAATTATCTCTAAGTAAAGATTATTTGAGGCCTTTAAAAAATCAAACATTATCACATTTAAATTGCTGAGATATTTTGGAAGACATTGAAGCTTAAATATGATTGTTCAATATTTGTTTTTTTACCCATTCTTACTTCAATATTTCCATGAAGTTTTTCCTTGCCCTGTAAGAGCTGTACGTATAATCCCCATACATTCTCTTGTACATGTAATATGTCAAAGATGATTTAATGGGAATTAATTTAATGAGGTTGGACTTATCTACAGTGTATATCCGTAAAAATTCTAATTTACCCCGTTTTAGAAGTTAGGGAATGAGTAACGGAGTGTATATAAATTACTGAGAGACAATAGAAAATCTGACGGAATAAATCCAGGATGTGAGCTTGTGAACAAATGCCAGTTTTGTATCTTTTACATCAGTGGGAACATCGTGTCTTCCATGGAGTGGAGCCTTTGTGAGTGAGAAGATTGATGTAAACTACCTTTAATTAAAGCTGAAAATATACTTTTGTTTCTATACATAGTCATTTTGGAACTGAACAATGTTTTAATATCCATATTGAGCTAATTATAGGCAAATTATCACTGTTTTTATCATTAATGTGACCAAATTTGATTTCAGTTTTACATGTCTTAGGAAATGATGTATCATTTTTCCTATTAAAACGTTTTTGCTTCACGTGTATATATCTAAATATCTTGACTCTTGAAATGCTAATCACCTAGTTCATTTATGAAGCACATTTTTAGCATCTACAGAAAATAATTTTAAAAAATACTCTTACGAAAGCCTCGGGAGAATTTTCTCACATATTTTAAATGTAACTGTGTCTTTTTAAATAGGACTTCTATGTAGGGAGAAAACAGTCATTTTTCTCACAGAAAATGTATGCTGATTTTACTGATATGAAAATCTCAGAAGAAATTTCTCACACCATATTTTTGTTGTATCCCTATGTTTAGAACCTTTGTGTGTGGAGAAAGCTTAACATTTTCCCCACAGAACCTATAGAGTATACAAGTCAAAGTAAATTTACTGTGTGGTATGTAAGTCTGAAAGTAAAATTCCAAATTATGTATCATTACTTTTAAAATATCAATAATTCATATCAGGAGAAGCAGCTCAGCAAAAAAGAAGAAATGGGAAAAGATCAGTTTTCAGGCATAAATTTACACCAAGACTTTTTAACATGATGTATATTTTGAAAATGGGGCATCCGTGGCTCAAACGGTTAGCGCATTAACGCAGCGCAATGACCAAAGCCTCCCACCAATGCAGTTGCTGTGACTTCAAGCCCAGCTCATGCTGGCTTCCTCTCTTGTCGTATGTGGAAAGGTCTGCCAACAACCTGCGGATGGTCGTGGGCTTCCTCCCACTATAATGCTGGCCAAAGTCGTACAAGTGAAATATTCTTGAGTAAAACGCTGATCAAATAAATAAATAAATAGATAAATATTTTGAAAATTGTTTTCAAAGTGCAAAATTTTTTGAAGATTTCTTGTTTTTTACTGATTGATGAAAAACTATGAAACTGAAAATAGAAAGGCAATAAAAGAAACAGCTGTTTCACCACAGTTCCAGTATCCAGCAGGATATCAGCTGGATTTCTCTTGAATGAAAGAGTCAAACTGTCCCCTCTGAGACTTCACTAAGTTAGAAAAGTTTGCTGTATATTTGTAGGATTGACGATAGTTCAGTTTTTCTGGAACTGCGTTGCCCACACAGAGGGGCTGCATGTAGCTTCTTGGTATGGTTAATGTGTTCTAATACTCTCTGCTGTTTTGGCCATGTTGGCAGCAGGTTTGAGTCAAGAGGTATGTCAGGTACCTGCCAGAGTTTGGTGGTTCAGTCTTGGCACTCTGGTTTCCTCCACTCATGCATAAACCAAACTCAAGTCAAATAAGTGAAAAATTCCTTGAACCGAACACTCAACACCAGTTAATGAATGACTTGTAACTTACTGAAGTCCCCGCCCTCATTCCTGCTTCAATGTTCGGACACTACTGTAAATGTTGCAGGCCAGGCGCCCTTTTTTTTTGTCACTAAAGGTCACTTTTAGATGGCTATTAAGCTAGGGATAATTTAACATTTTTTTGCTCTTTGTACTTGCATGTGTATTCTGGATGGGCTTCATCAAGGTATAGTACTAACTCAAACGAGGGCTTTGTGTTTCCCACGCCCTCCAGTTTCCTTGATGAGCTACAGAAGATCTTTGGGACCACTCTGCGTGTCCCCTGAAATCCCTGTGTGCTTTAACATGTATTACTTTAACAAGATTTTTGAGATGACAGGACACGATGTGTAAGTTTGGAGCCCGTACGGATGGGTTGCAGATGTATGTATCACCAATTTCTTGACCAGTGGAATCACTAGCCCATACTCTAGCCGGGTCGGGAAGGTCTTTTTTCCATGTAATGTATAGTCTGGAGGTTTGCCAGGTGCAAGCCTGCAAATAGCTGCCCAATATTGTTGAAAGTGCCCCTTTGGTGAATATGGTTATGACCCAAGACACCTTAGTCTGATAATATATAGCAGGAGCATACCACTTTGTTGAAAGGGGTGTTTTCAAAAATATCGGGCACCTATTTGCAAACTTGCAGGTGCCCAGCAAAGGGTGATGTTTTTTCTGACTGTGGGCATTCAGGGTTTTTCCACCCATACACTGGGCCTTGCAGTATAACCAAAAAATTCTTCTGTTGACTCGTTAAGCACAAATCAGACAGCGAGTAGGCCAATAAATAAATTGTGAATTGTCTGCCCATCCAAATCTCAGTATGATAAATTAAATGCCTTTAAGCCTGTCCCATTTTAGCCAAGGATCTCGGCTGTGGTCTTTAGATATGGGGCTAGTATAATATGGGAGACTTTTGTTCACCAATTTACAGCAAAACAAAAGGTCACCAATAGAGTCATGAAGTGCACGCCCTATTGGTTGCTTATGCGCTAGTTGTTAATTGGGATTTTGTAACGTCTAAGCTCGTTTTTGTCTCCAAAATCACTTGTACACAAAAAGGTGTAGCTCATTGCGTTGTCATTTTTCACCTGTGCAAGTAACAAGAATACCTTGTTTGCCTGATTACAATTTATTTGACAACTTGTTTTACTTGATCTAGCAAGGCTCTGTTGTTGTGGGGTTTTTGGACGGTTTTTAAGGAGTGAATGTTTTCCTTTTCATCATGATTGCCATTGAAAATAATGCCTTTCCTGAGATATGTATACGTACTGTTATGGTTCAAGGTGTGTGGTGTGATTCTTTACAGCTTTTGCAACGGTGAACTCTAGTTAAGTTTACATGAATCCAATGAGCCTTTAGAGTCAAATAAAAGTCCAAATGAGCATCGTTGGAAATCCCCGTATAAACAGTCTCCGACACTAGCTTTTTTTGCATGTATTTTGTATACTCTGTGAACGTAATGGAGCCGTCAAGATCTGCCAACAACCTGGTCGTGGGTTTCCCAGGCGTGTGCAGGGTTTTCTCCCTCCATAATCCTGACTGTTGTGTTGACATGCACCTGTCCATTCAGAGGTAAAGCAGTAAGGTCACTCAATCACGTACAAGCCTCATGTGATTTAGAACCATGTAACAATTGGACATGTTATCGTTGTCACACTACTGGGTGCTGCCATGTTTTGACTTCTTCATGAAAATCATATTTTTTTCATTGGTTGATATATCATTCACTTTTGTTCCACATGCAATTTGCAATTCTAATGCTACTTTTACGTCAGGATTATAAAGTTTTTACTGGCAACTTTAAAAAGCTGCCCCATTTTTGTGCCAGGTGTCAGTTCGCCAATGACTTCTAACTTGACGAGAGCTTTATTAGTCTCATCTTTAGGAGTCTTCACAGAAGTGCGATTGAGCCCCATTGTTGAATGCAGTGGAGACTATCTATACCAGAGGACGTCCCAAATAACCACCATGCAAACAATTTTCAAATACTCCTTTCTCCTGAAAGATAAAATCAAGGTAAATACTAAAGACTACATCTGCAAAAACTTTTCATGCTCTTTCGTCTGATTTTGGCATCGTTTTTATGTTTTCTTCTCCTTTAAAACACTGCGTTTCGTGCACTGAATCATTTTTCACACAGCTGATCAGGAACAGTTTGTAGAACACTCCAGGTGACTGCCATAAGGGACCCAAATGCTACTGCTCTAAAGGTCAAAGGTGAACTGCAAAGATTTTTGATCCCAAACTGGAAGTTACCAGTCTAAGTACGTGGCGATGATTGGATTATAGTTTTCTGTTATTTTGTATACATGTATGCAATTTGTAGCTTATGTTTGGCCAGAAATAATCTGCACAAGCCTGAACAGTCTGTAGCATGCTCTCAGAATATTTTATTTATTTGTTTATGTATTTGATTGGTGTTTTATGCCTCACTCAAGAATGTTTCACTTATACAACAGCAGAAAGCATTATGGTGGGAGGAAACTGGGCAGAGCCCAGGGGAAACCCATGACCATCCGCAGGTCGCTCAGCATATGCTAGGATGGGGATCTCCATGGCCGAAAGGATTAGCTCACCAGGGCAGTACAACAACGCAACATCACCAGTGCGGTTACTGTGAGTTCAAGCCCAGCTCATGCTGGCTTCCTCTACAGCCATACGTGCAAACATCTGCCAGCAACCTGTGGAGGGTTGTGGGTTTGCCTGGTTTCCTCCCATCATAATGCTGGTTGCCAGCATATAAGGGAAATATTCATAAGTATGGCTTAAAACACCAATCAAATAAATAAATAAATATTTTAGAACAGTGCGATATCACACTGTTTCTGGTTCATCCATCTGACAGTCAACGATAATCTGACATCTGGCTGTCATGTAAACTGTTCAAAGTAAATTTTGAGAAACAGCGATGGTCAACCAATGGACATTGTCCACTGGACAATTCAAGCCAAACACTAACAGGAGTAGTCTGTTGACAGTTATTTTTGAGCAAAATTGAAAGCATTTCATTTGACCTTTAGTCATGAACTTTGACCCTACTGTAGAATGAGAGAAACTTTTCTGCATAAAGAGATGAATGGCAAGATGGCATTGTTACTGGAGATATACATTGTAGATACGTGGACAGTTTATATATTTAAAGACAACTGGATTGATGTTATTACTTCAGCAACAATGATGTTAATTAGTTTACACTCTGGGACTTCTGAGGGTGCACTAGAAGGGACTAGAATAAATTACTGGAAACAAAAGTCACATGTTTCATGGGCTTATTAATAATCAGAAACGCACAGTGATTGCTGAATGATTGTCAGATGTAATTGAAAACTTTTTCTCCTGTCATTAATATTGATAGCTTTGCACTGTAGTCTGCGAGGACTGTTCTCTCTTTTGTTCTCATTGATTTTTGCTGATTAATCAAAATCGCTGCCATCTAAATCAGAGAGTTTTGATCAGTCTTCTTGGATTTGCTTTCATTCCCGTGCCAACTTGTCAGAAATCTTTCTGTAATTGATTATCATAGTCATGAAATCGCATCATTGACAGCAAATAAATACGTGCGCAAACCAAAATGTACTAACGTACTGATTGTTGCTAAAGTGAATTTTCTCTGTTGATGTAATGACTTCAATCTAACGTCAAGGCTACTTTGATTTCAATAGCAATACTTGTACTATGTTCTTTAAATAGTACAGATGACATTTTTCTTATTCCTCTGAGACTTGCAGAAAGGGTTTACAGTTTAAAACACTTAAGTTTATTGCTCAACATAAATTCTCGATTTAGCCATTATGGATGCCTTGAGGGGGTCAGGTATTCAAGCGAGAGGTCTGGGCGGCCCCAGCTTCATGAAGCGCACTTAGCGAAGTAAGCCCTCCAGAACCATGACAGTGTATGGTGTAGTGATATGAAGTGCATTTAGCTAAGTGCTACTTAGCACTGAGGAAGCTTATTGAAACTGGCCCCAAATCTGTTAGTCTTATTATGTGCAAGATATACCATGTTCTACACATGCAAGATTGTGTATGGTATACCTTCTGCTAGATATATTATGTGTGAGATATACCTTCTACTTGATATGTTATGTGTGAGATATACCTTGTGTTAGATATATTATATGTGGGATATACCTTCTGCTAGATATGTTATCTGTGAGATATACCTCCTGCTAGATATGTTATGTGTGAGATATACCTTCTGCTAGATATATTATGTGTGAGATATACCTTCTGCTAGATATATTATGTGTGAGATATACCTTTTGCTAGATATATTATGTGCGAGATATACCTTCTGCTAGATATGTTAGATGTGAGATATACCTTCTGCTAGATATATTATGTGTGAGATATAACTTTTGCTAGCTATGTTAGATGTATGTATGAGATATACTGTCTACTACATATGTTAAGTGTGAGATATACCTTTTACAAGAAATGTCACATGTATGTGTGAGATATACCTTCTGCTAGGTATGTTATGTGTTAGGTATAGCATCTGCAGGATATGTTACGTGGGAGATATACCTTCTACAAGATATACATGTATGTATGGGATATACCTTCTACTAGATATGTTGTGTGTCAGATATACCTTGTGCTAGATATATTATGTGTCAGATATACCTTCTAGATATGTTATGTGTGAAATATACCTTCTGCTGGATTTGTTATGTGTTAAGTATGCCTTCTGCAGGATATGTTATGTGGGAGATTTTACTAGATACCTGTATATTATGTATGCACCTGCTATATATGTTTTGTGTAAGATATATCCTGTGCTAAACAAATTATGTGTGAAAAATAACCACCATACGTACCATGTGTAAGAGAGCCAAGTGCACTGTTATATATGTACCATGTGCTAAATATGCAATGTATCGCATAAACCACGTGTTAGATAATCATGTACATTGTGATGATATGCCATATGCTAGATATGCACTGATTTCTTCACAAGCTATATCATAGGTACATTCTATGTCAGTTGTCCTGGATGTACAGTGCCAGATATGCACTGATTTCTTCACAAGCCATATCATAGATACACCGTGTGTCAGTTGTACTGGATGTACAGTGCCAGATATGCACTTGATTTCTTCACAAGCTATATCATAGATACACCCTGTGTCAGTTGTACTGGATGTACAGTGCCAGATATGCACTGATTTCTTCACAAGCAATATCATAGATACACCCTGTGTCAGTTGTACTGGATGTACAGTGCCAGATATACACTGATTTCTTCACAAGCTATATCATAGATACATCCTGTGTCAGTTGTACTGGATGTACAGTGCCAGATATGCACTGATTTCTTCACAAACCATATCATAGATACACCCTGTGTCAGTTGTACTGGATGTACAGTGCTAGATATGCACTGATTTCTTCACAAGCAATATCATAGATACACCGTGTGTCAGTGGTACTGGATGTACAGTGCCAGATATACACTGATTTCTTCACAAGCTATATCATAGATACATCCTGTGTCAGTTGTGCTGGATATACAGTGCCAGATATGCACTGATTTCTTCACAAGCCATATCATAGATACACCCTGTGTCAGTTGTACTGGATGTACAGTGCTAGATATGCACTGATTTCTTCACAAGCAATATCATAGATACACCCTGTGTCAGTGGTACTGGATGTACAGTGCCAGATATACACTGATTTCTTCACAAGCTATATCATAGATACATCCTGTGTCAGTTGTGCTGGATATACAGTGCCAGATATGTACTGATTTCTTCACAGGCCATATCATAGATACACCCTGTGTCAGTTGTCCTGGATGTACAGTGCCAGATATGCACTGATTTCTTCACAAGCCATATCATAGATACACACTGTGTCAGTTGTCCTGGATGTACAGTGCCAGATATGCACTTGATTTCTTAACAGGCTATATCATAGATACATCCTGTGTCAGTTGTACTGGATGTACAGTGCCAGATATGCACTTGATTTCTTCACAAGCTTTATCATAGATACACCCTGTGTCAGTTGTACTGGATGTACAGTGCCAGATATGCACAGATATGCACTGATTTCTTCACAAGCTATATCATAGATACACATCCTGTGTCAGTTGTACTGGATGTACAGTGCCAGATATGCACTGATTTCTTCACAAGCTATATCATAGATACACCCTGTGTCAGTTGTACTGGATGTACAGTGCCAGATATGCACTTGATTTCTTCACAAGCTATATCATAGATACACCCTGTGTCAGTTGTACTGGAAGTACAGTGCCAGATATGCACTGATTTCTTCACAAGCTATATCATAGATACATCCTGTGTCAGTTGTACTGGATGTACAGTGCCAGATATGCACTTGATTTCTTCACAAGCTATATCATAGATACACCCTGTGTCAGTTGTACTGGATGTACAGTGCCAGATATGCACTGATTTCTTCACAAGCTATATCATAGATACATCCTGTGTCAGTTGTACTGGATGTACAGTGCCAGATATGCACTGATTTCTTCACAAGCTATATCATAGATACACCCTGTGTCAGTTGTACTGGATGTACAGTGCCAGATATGCACTGATTTCTTCACAAGCTATATCATAGATACATCCTGTGTCAGTTGTACTGGATGTACAGTGCCAGATATGCACTGATTTCTTCACAAGCTATATCATAGATACACACTGTGTCAGTTGTACTGGATGTACAGTGCCAGATATGCACTTGATTTCTTCACAAGCTATATCATAGATACACCCTGTGTCAGTTGTACTGGATGTACAGTGCCAGATATGCACTGATTTCTTCACAAGCTATATCATAGATACACCCTGTGTCAGTTGTACTGGATGTACAGTGCCAGATATGCACTGATTTCTTCACAAGCTATATCATAGATACACCCTGTGTCAGTTGTACTGGATGTACAGTGCCAGATATGCACTGATTTCTTCACAAGCCATATCATAGATACACCCTGTGTCAGTTGTGCTGGATGTACAGTGCAGTGTGTTACTCCATGTGTTAAAATATTCATATACCATGCCCTAGATAGACCTTATGTCATGTGTGCAATATGTTAGATATACAATGTGTACCCTTTGCTGACTTTGTCTTGTGAATTTGGTTAATTAGTTCATAGAGAGAAATAATCTCAGACCAGCTTTACATATTTATTTAAGACTTGATGCTTCAGCATACATACATAATTATATATATGCCTTTTATTTCCTTCTAATGCATCACTTTGTAGGGGTGCTGAAGTTTTAAGGCAAATGCAGTAAACATGTAATAAAATTTAAGCTACTTGTATATACCTGCATTCTTTAATACAGTGCAAAACACCAATCAAATAAGTAAATAAATACATACCTGCAAGTCCACAACCTCTTCAGCTTCAACTTACTTCATGTTTTATGAATTACTGGTTATATACCAAGTGTCTAAGCTCAGGTGAAGCTGACCTAACCTGGGTAAGCCATGGTGCACAATCTCTCACTTACCATGTTCCCTTTTCATACCTCCCCATGTCCCTGTTACACTTGACTGAGTGCTTGAGAAGCAAGGTTGTCGTTAATTTTAATCATATAGGATTATGTGTTGCTGGTGTCACTGTGTTGTATATATACGTGTACTTCCATATGGCGTATTTTGTTAACCTTATATAAATTTCCAATTTTTTTCACTAATAATGCAGTGGTGATGTGACTTTAGTGGGGAAATTGTTGGTATGCCTGTATTAACAGGCTTAGAAATCTCTGAGTGTCCTGTGTGTGTGATAACCTGTAATCACCCAGGGCTAAAGATTCTGGTGAATAGGGAGGTCACTTACATAAACTGTCCCGCTTACGAAACCAGAGTGATCAGCTGATATAGCAGGGTGTGGATACGAGGCAGCCGGGCTGCTGACACAGTTACCTTCTCACTGGTACATGAATGAACTACAGCCCTAACCAATCAGCTCTCAGCTGTCATCACTGAAGCTGGCCACATCAGCCAATCACTGCAGTTGCTGAGCAGCTCACATGTGATACACATGCATGCTCGTTTCAGTCGCAAGATACGCTGGGAATCAGCCACGGAGGTGATCTTGACCTGTAGTCACTGTGGCATGTGTTCGTGCGACCCAATCATTATCTGGACTCCTAGTTAATAACTGACGTGTTACAGTCATCAGGAATGAAGTTACTCTGTAATTGCAAAAAACTACCAATAATATGACCGCGAAGTTCATCCATGACTAAGTTACACATTTGACCTGATTGTTTGAGTTCTGTAGGGCTTATAAAGGTTTTAAGGTTTTTTGGGAAATTAGTGCAATATCTTACGTGAAAAAATGCATTTCTTTCTGTGGTACATGTAAGAGTCAGCTTGAAGAGTAATAGGTAATGGCTTTTATTTCCTTCTAATGCATCACTTTGTAGGGGTGCTGAAGTTTTAAGGCAAATGCAATAAACATGTAATAAAATTTAAGCTACTTGTATATACCTGCATTCTTTAATACAGTGCAAGACACCAGTCAAATAAATAAATAAATACATACCTGCATTTCCACTACCTCTTCAGCTTCCACTTACTTCATGTTTTATTAATTACTTCCACTACTTCCATCAGGGAGAATAACTTGTTGAATTTGAAAAAATTACTGAATATATTTCCAAATGAAGATTTCACTTTTACGATTCAAACTTTTACCTATAGCCACACAGTGTTGAAAACATTTTCTGTCGGCCTTTCACACAGAGTAATATCACCTTCAGAAATTTAAAAAGGATGTGTAAAGAAAGATCATCCACCTGGGGATACTCTAGACAGGTATTTGTGGTATTGTTGTTTTCAGGGTTGAAGGAACAGCCAGCTAGGTGTGTTTACATAAAAGAATGTATTGTAGACCTGGTACATGTATTTTACTGTGTTTAAACATGAAAGCAGGTGTGTCAATATAATGGTGAATTAGAGAAGTTGAGCTTCAGGCGAAATGCCACTGATGTCAGCTAGTGTGGATGCTGGTACACATGGAGGATTTCACCTCAAACACCTGCACCAAGAGAAAAGTCAACATGTAGCACATTCAGTTACCAAGGTAATCACATGTATGTTGATATAATACAAATCGCAGCACATTGTTAACATTTTACACAAATTCAAAGAGTACTGAGAAACAAATCATTCCAATTGGATAGGTTTTGGTTACTCTATTTTTCATAGAAAAACACAACATACAGTGAATTTGCACCATGGTCATAATTCATAATGGATGTATCACTGGAGTATGATTTATTCAAATGTCAGAAAATTGTCAGCATATGTTAGGTACATAATACACCCATGGTTATGGGAGAGATTTTATGAGAGTGATATTTATGTTCTGTAGCTTCATTTGATGCATCAGCACAAGGGATATATGGTTCCCTCCCGTGTGGTTGGCACAGTTAACATGACATAGTCTGCACTGGTCTAGGCAATCAATACACAGCAGTGTGGGTGACAGTGTGTTAAGCTGTATGAGCAGGGTGCCCTATATGATCAGGCCTCGCCAGTACACAGAGTTCAACCTTCACTCTGAGCAGTTGCTGCACCACAGGATATTGCTAGGCTAATAGGTTAATGCAAGAATTGTTACATTTTAAAGAATAGATTGTTGCATAGATGGTAAACACAAACAAACTCCATACAGGTAAATGGTGTGCACTTGATCATTTCAGATGAAAAACACATGAATTAGATATCTGTTGCACAAGGTTGCTCTTCTCCAGGGGAGATAATTAGAATAATTGTTGTAGTGGCCAAAGTAGAATTAATCAACTTCCTTTTTTACATGTATCTCTTTGTCCAACGATGCATTTTCTTTTCACAAAAGATATTTAAGGAAAACATTTAAAAGAATTTTGTGAAGTTGTGTAATGTTGGCACAGGGTTATGCAAGATCCCTAAACTGGCAATCTGTAACAATGGCGTACAAGTTATTTCATGTGTTGGAGTATCCCGATGTGCTGCCTGCAAGAGCAATACAGGCAAAAAACTGAGAATACATTGTACATACACCTCTGCTTAGAGCAGGTGAATGTTCACACGTCTGCAGCAGATCAAATTTAGTAACCAGCATGACTGAAGATGTTTTGTAATCAAAAATAATGAAGTGTAATTAAATTTATGAATTGTTATGAAATGGTTATTTGAGGCTGTAGCCCTGTGAGATGTCACTGATTATGTAAAGTTAAATTCTTCAAGACAGCGTCCTGTGGGATACCGAGCAAATGACACTGAGCAGGTGACCCCATTAAAACGTGATCAGAAATCAGTGGTGTATCCCCCAGAGTTCTCCCTTCTACATGTACGTCACACTTGCCAAATCTTTCTAAGTATTTTGGCAGTATGCTTTTACATGAGTCATCTAAAATTAGCATTGATGAAAGTAAATTAAATTTAATGTCTGTACATAATGATATGAGTCAGTCTAATAGATTCAGCAACTCAGACCGGTTGCCCTGAAAGAATGTCAACTCGTTCAAGACTATTTTTGATTTGTCTGTGATCTTAATCATGTCTCCCCTCATTAAGAGGGTTACATACAGGGTTCGCTGTTTGTGTACACTGTCAGGTTATTTTTTCCTGACCTGAACTTGTGCACTGTTGGTTATTTTTTCACATTTCGATCTATTTTAGAAGTTGTCTGCCCTTGCACATATTGTCTAAATTTATATGTAATTTCAAACTTCGATGTATTTGTAGACAACGTTCCGATGTAGTAACTAACATCGATATCTAGTCAGTGGAATAATGAATGAGTAGTACATCGATACTGTGCTGATTGTGCTATGTTTATATTTTTCTGGAGGGGAGAGGGTACATATATTTTTGCAATCTGTGATTGCTTACTTGTTTTGTTTTGGGTTCCTGGTAATTATGGTGGTTGGATACCGGGCAGAAAATAGGGGGAAACCCACGACCATCTGCGGGTTGCCCAAATAAAGAATTAAGTTAAACGAGATGAAAACATGATGAAGTAAAAAGACAATAAATATGCTACCCTGAATGACCTTAAATTTCCTCCATGACCAAGTTGCTGAGTTTTTGCCATTCTCTGACAGATCTGTTGTTTTTAGAAAGGTTTTTTGAGGTTCATTTGGGAGGTAGGATTAAAATTCAATGGACATAAAGTTTCAACACCAAAAATAACATTTTATTACATTTACCTGTCTCTAGAATTGCACTTTTTGCAGGCAAAATTTTAGGTCATTTACAGATAATAAAGGCTGATGATTTGTGTGTAATGTCAGTTTTCCTATAAGGCATCAAAGTGAATGAAAAGTTAAGTAGAACACAAGAGTGACCAGAGTAAACCAGTGCTGGTTGCTGTCGAGCCTTTGAGTCCAGAGCTGAACTCCAGAGCTGGATAACTCAGCCATCAAGGGATCTGCACTCTGACATGTCGGACAGTGATATCCCCTCATTCTGACATAACTGACTATGATATCTCCTCACTCTGACAGTGAGATGTGAAATGTCTGACAATGACATCCTCACATTCTGACAAGTATGTGATATCCCCTCCCAACTCAGACAAGTCTGACAGTGATATCCCCTCATTCTGACAAGTATGTGATATCCCCTCCCCACTCGGACATGTCTGACAGTGATATCCCCTCATTCTGAGAAGTATGTCATATCCCCTCCCAACTCGGACATGTCTGACAGTGATATCCCCTCATTCTGACAAGTATGTGATATCCCCTCCTAACTCGGACATGCCTAACAATGATATCCCACCACTCTGACATGCCTGACTATGATATCCCCTCATTCTGACATGCCTGACTATGATATCCCCTCATTCTGACATGCCTGCCCATGATGTTTCCTCACCCCGATATGCCTGATTATGAAATCTCCCACTCTGACTTGTCTGTGTCTCCTCACTATGACATATCTGTGGTATCCACTCATTCTGACATGTCTGACTATGATATCCCCTGACTGTGACATGTCTGACAGGGATATTCCTTCAATGTGACGTCTGACAATGATATTCCCTCATTCTGATATCCTTGGACATGTCTGACCATGATATCCCGTCCACTATGACATGTCTAAGATATCTCTCAATTTGACATGTCTGCCTATGATATCCCCACCATTATGACATGTCTGACTATGATATCCCCTCCACTCTGACATGTCTATGATATCCCCTCCACTATGACATGTCTGACTATGATACTCCTCCACTACGACATGTCGAACTATGACATATCTGTGATATCCCCTCCACTATGACATATCTGACTATGATACCCCTCCACTATGACATATCTGACTATGATGCCCTCCACTATGACATGTTTCACTATGATACCCTAAACTACGACATGCTTGACTATGATACCCCTCCACTATGACATGTCTGACAATGATACCCCTCCCATATGACATGTCTGACTATGATACCCCTCCACTATGACATTTCTGTCTATGATACCCTCCACTATGACATGTTTCACTATGATACCCTCCACTATGACATGTCTGACTATGAAACCCCTCCACTATGACATATCTGACTATGATACCCTTCACTATGTCTGACTATGATACCCTTCACTATGTCTGACTATGATACCCCTCCACAATGACATGCCTGACACTGATGTGTCCTCACACTGATGTTATATCTCCTCATTCTGACTGCAGTAAACCATCAAACGAATGATGGCAAAGCAAACAGTGTGTTTTATGATTGTATAAAATGGCTTCCTTGTGTGAACAAAACTGTTTTACTATATGACTTAGGTCAGTGCAGTGAAACTGTTGGAAGTCGGTTGTCTTACATCAAAACTGGTGCAGTCTCAACCGAACAAGAGAATTTCTGTCATTGTCACTCAGTTTATTTCCCTGTGTCTGGTTTGCTGCCTACATAGTGCTTGTGGTTGTCATGTACGAGAAATATTCTTGAATACTGCATAAAAAAACACCAATCTCTTAATTTAAAATAGATAATTTTTTTCTATGAATGAATGATCTCAGCTGTAAGATCAAAACGCTAAACTAAAGAATTACTTTATAATATCAACAGATAGCCACTTCATACCAGTACATGGTCTTATTATACGTCACCAATAAGTGCTTACTCATTGGGAGGCTGCGCTGGTTTATACCAATATGTGCAGTATCACACAGGTAATAACTTTTTGGTCTCCTCTGCAAACTTACAGGAATCTCTGCCATGGTTCTATTTCATAAGGTCTGCTAGCTGTGTGTAGGTAGACCTGGATCATTGCCTAACTCACCTGGCCACAGATTCAGAACAGAGCATAGCACTGAGCCTGGACGTTGCATAAAATCTTAGTGCTTTTCTCATTGACATTCTGCACATACCTCTGTACGTATGTCATTTCTACACCAGGAGCTACATTGTGTTTTACAAGACATACGTTGACTTTCACCTATGTCTTTAATAACGTTCTGATAGAGGGTACAGGTAACATTTGTATAGGCACAGGTACAGAAGCACACGTGATGACAAATAACTTGCACTTCCATGACTGTGTGGAAATCACACAATGCAGAGACCTCAAAGTTTACCCTCTTCAAAATTAACATTATTGGATTTATTAAATTTTTAATATCAACCTTGTTCACCATATGGTTGTGGAAAACTTGTATCAGTTCCTTCTGTATGTTACCACTGCTTTCCTGTCATTGCTTGGGTTTTTACCCTACACTTTCAAGAGAGACAAGGGAGATTAATTTGCACCTGTGCATCACTCTTTGGCTTGCACACAATGACTGCTCCAAATATAGCCTGGTTTTGATAACATTTTGCGTGCTGGTTAATTTTGTGGAACTTGATATCAACTTCAAAGGCCAACCCAACTTATGTAAGGGTTGCATATTTACGGATAAGTGTATCCTGGATCACGATTCTGATATGGACGATAATTCCATGTGATAACTGCTCAAAACATTTTGATGAGATTTTGTGAATTTAGATTCATTTTGTGGCCCCTCAAACCATGTTCTGAAAAACAAGCTTGATCTGTGTGTAAGTTTTGTATATTTAGTATGTGATGTTTATTCCCTGATTTCTCTTGTGGTTTCAGGTGTCCGTGACCAGATTCCATGAGTTGAGGTACAATGTGGCATTCGTTCTGAAGGAGATGGAGGAATTGGAGAAGAAAAGCATCCTGAGGATACAGGACTGAACACGAAAGCCTGGTTGATCCCATTAACCCTGTAGCCTTCTCCCTCAGCACAGGATTTAAAAGGAGAAGAGTCAGCAGGAGGGAAGTAGCCAGAGATCTGGATTTTGAATGTACATCTGCAGTGATAGGATTGGCCAGTGTGAGGCCAGCAATACAAACATTTCAGTAGTATGCTCCTAAACTGTATGTCAAATATCACATCATGAACATGTTGAAAAATGTTAAGAAAGTATACATGTATGTTGGTTTAAGTTTTTTCTTGTTGTTTCCTTTTGTGAAAGGTTACAGATCAGCAAAATTTATTTTGTATAATTCCAAGGAGTAAAAACCCTCAAATATTAACTTTTTGTCAACAAATATGATTGGATCAGTCATATGTTAGGATTTGTATGTTGACAAAGGCAATAAACTTGGCCATGTTAAAATTACATATATCTATGTGTCAACAAAGACAGTAGGCTGAGTAGGTAAGATTGTCAACAAAACCAGTGGGATATGTTATAAAGTTAAAATTGATAGCAAAAGCAGTGGGATATGTCATAAAATTAAGATTGTCATGTCAGCAGTGGCAACATTTTGGAAACATTTTGTTGTGGAAGAAACCATGGAAACCTAACTTGTCATAGGTTGCAGCTAACATATGTATACATGTGTCATCAAACTGTCTCCTTGTATAAGAGAACCAAGGGTGAATGTCAGTTCAAAACATAATATGCTGACTATTTGCCACTTTCTTTCAAAACAACCAGGTGTTAATTGTCCACAAGCATGACAAGGGAATTGTTCAGCCTTGGGTGGGACTCTTGACATAAACCAAATTGCTCCATGGTCACGTATTATTTTGCAGGAAATTTTATCACCTTTGTAGCTTGTAAGCTACACTTACGTACCATGATGTGTGGATGTAATATCATTCAAAATGATGCCCCTGAAACATGGTTGTTGGAACTTCATTTTACAAAGAAGTTTGTCTGTATGGTGTGCCATTGCACTATCTATTCTGTATTGTGAAAGCTTAAAAATATTTTTAAAGGTTTAAAATAATTTTTGAAGTTTTGAAAATGAATGTTAAAGCTTTACAAAAAAATTTTTAAACATTTTAAATAGTTTTGGAAAAAGGACCATTGAAAAATCTATAAATTAATTGTAAAAGCCCAAAAATGATTCTCAAGGCTTTAAAAATAAATTTCAAAGCTTTAAAAAATGGCACTAATTTTTACCACTTTAAAAATGCCCCACACCGGATGTGAGTTGTGAAAATACAGACTGGTTTAACAGTCTGTGTTTACAAAAGCCTAACAGCAGAGGGATTTAATGCAGATAGTCCTCCTTCTCCACTGCAGAGAAACTTCTACAAAATTCACTATTTTCATAAGGCAACAAGCCAAGGTGCCATTTTAAAGCTTTGAAAATGAATCTTAAAGTTTCAAACTTGATCTTTGAAGCCTTGAAATTTATTTTTAAATGTTTGAAAATAGTTTTTATTTTGAAAGCTTTAAAAATGATTTTCAAAGCTTTCTAATTTATTTTCAAGGATTTAATAATTATTTTTAATGCCTTAAAAATAGGGAATGAATAGCACAGCAGCACCCCATACGGCTGTATTAAGCTAAGACAACGACCCGATGACATGGACTTTCTCGCGGGCTCTCTCCGGTCCTGGACGGTCTCGCGGGCTCTCTCCGATTCCTCCCACCATAGTGCTGGCCGCTGTAGTATAAATGAAATATTCTTGAACACGGCGTAAAACACCAAATAAATAAATAAATAAATAAACCAACAAGATTATATCTGGTAATAAAGTTATTCCGTAAAAACGTGATGCTTTTAACTTTTTTTTTAACCCTTTCATGGGCAGGGTGTCAGATTCGAGTGTCCTTATGTTGTAACATTCCCATTAGGTCTAAATGGACAAAACATATGCTGTTTCCAGTTGCTTTGTGATTAGTGCAGATTTTTAAATTTGTAATTTTAACCCAAAAGTGGGACGCTGCCCAAGAGAGGTTACATGTTTTAGTGGTAAATTATGTCTTAAAAATAGGACGCTACCCCTCAAAATATCTGTTTTCGAGACATTGTATGACATATTTTACGGTATATGTAGCCATGTTTATGTGTATGTAGGATGATTAGCTATTGATTACTTTATAAGCTCCCATAAATGTAACCTACAAGTAACGATATTTAAGTTCTGATGCTTATGATTTTTTTTTTCTTTTAGACAAATGGACAAGTGAATAGATTTTCTTTCTATGAAAAGCAAGGACAGAACAATTTCAGGTAGAGTTGGAGCAAAACGCCTTTGTAGATATGTTTTAGACAGAACAATTGGGTAATTTTCTCTAAACATACTGAAGTACCCCCTTTCGCCCCTCCATAATGCTGGCCGCCGTCGAATAAATGAAATATTGTTGAGTATGACGTTGTAAGGGTACCACCTTAGGAGAGGAAAAATGACAAAAACATGGCTTGTTCGACTGTCAGACAGCGGTAGACCTTACACAAGATCAAACAAAGAAACACGAAGACGCTTGACGAAGTTCAGTGTATATATTTATACAAAATGGACAAATAGTACAACTTACAATAATATACAAAAACAATACAGATGGGATGTACCGGCTTTTAACGGCAAGTCAGTCCACGTAAATCCACAGTCCTTGGGAATTCTCAAATCGAAAGATGACAGTCAAGTAAGTGACAAACAGCAGAGGGCACGGTAGGCCGACAATGGTATATATCCAACTAACCGACAAGGTGCAACTTTCCTGGGCAGATGGGTTGACAATAGCGTCCATAATGCCGAGCTGGGGATGTATTTTTCATTCCTCGGAAATATACACAAAGCCACTTTCAGGGTAAACTAGGATCAAATGTACGTAATCGCACAAAGAGACAAAGAGCAATACAAACTTCAAAAGAATGTCTCAAACCAAACAGCAAGTGGCGAAACACAAGCTCACAAAGTGCTATGTACAGAAAAATGGAGTACAAATTGTTGTATGTCAAATGGCATGAAAGCCGATATCTCCAAGTCCCATAAAATACCTCTGAGTGAACGAGAGTAAATATGACTGCTCTCACGTGAATAAAAAAAGCTTTAGAACTTCGTCCTTCATATTTATAGACTGATGTAAAGAAAATTCTGGATGGTTTGTTCGTTAACATGTTCATAATGTCGGTACATCTTCCCAGAATGTACGCTCTATATACAGTGACACGAAACTGATAAACACAGAAGCTTCGAGAACACGTGGCTAAATTCTAGTACAGGCTACAACGTTCAGAGAAAAAAATGCAGGTCCGACACATACCCGGTTAGCGTGAAAACATAAAAAATACAATCCAATAGGACATTTTTCGGACGGGTTTTGTAACACTTCCCCTCGACCCCCGAAAGAAAAGATACGTGTGCAGAAGTACGATGATCTTTACAGTCACTGAATATAAAACATATATTTACAACAGTGACAAGATGATGTAACAAGGAATGTATGGACACATGCAAAGAAATACACATACGTAAATCTCATTTAAGCTCTGGATAACATGTCAGCCACAATATTATCCTTGCCAGCAATATGTAAAATTTCCAGAGCATAAGGCTGTAAGGTCAAACAGTAATGTTACAATGGTGCTATAACCTTAAATTACTAAACCAATAATTAATTACCTGATAAGTGCACACAATGGGATAAGTGTATACAATTGGCATTACAAGATGTTAATTAATCCCATGACGTGAAGGGCTATGATATATACACACTATATACAATGACAATAACATGACAACTAATAATTAAGTAATGCCATTATTCAACATGTACAGCATTTCTTTGCTAACAAACGTTAAGTTTGTCGGAGTAAATCTGTAACGGTGCTGCTTATCTGTACTAGGTGCAGAACTTTCTGTTTCCACATGTGCATCATGTACGGCAGCAATCGTACAACCTGTTACATCAGAACATATCTCGGGATAAATCTCGAGCAACTTACAAATATCCTGTCTCTGACTTTTAGAAAGATGACTTAACACTTCATCGGAATTGCTCAATACACCAGATTTATCCAACTTAGGATCTAACAAATCCACTGGATGCTACCTGACTCTTTGGACTCCCTACGTATAGTAGACAAATCATCACTCTACTTTACATGGTTTAATACTGTGCTATCCACAGCTACTGACTGACTTTGCTCCCGAGAATGGTACTTCTTGAGCATATTAATGTGACACAGTCTTCCTATGATCAGGTGTGCTAATAATGTAGTTAACATCGTTAACTTCACAACGTGATATGATCCACTAATGTTTGGCCTTAAGTTGGTCCTGAGGTAGTGGCAAATAAAACCAAAACCTGATCTCCAGGAGAAAAACGCCTTGGCTTAGCCTCCCTTTCAAATACTTGCTCATTTTCTCCTGAGGGGTCTTCAACTTAGCTCGAGCTTTCTCTCAGGCTTTATATACCTGTGAAGAAACTGGGAAACATAATCTAATAAGTTTCCTTCTGTTTCCCGGGCCAAGATACGCTCCTTCATCAAAACTAAGGGGCCTCTAACCTCATGGCCATACACCAACTCAAATGGACTGAACCCAGTAAATTCCTTCGGAGTATCCATAGTGGCAAAAAATACAAATGGAATACCCTTGTCCCAGTCTTTGGGGAATTCCATACAATAAGCTCGAAGAGCATTCTTCACGGTTTGGTGATATCTCTCCAAAGCGCTCTGGGATTGAGGGTGGTGAGCTGTGGATTTAGGTTGCTTAATCCCCAGCTGATCCATCTCTTCCTGAAATTAGCGTGACATAACATTTGACCCCTGGTCAGATTGCATTTCCTTAGGTAAACCATACCTGGTGAAAAACTGTAACAGACCATTAACTACCTGAGGAGTAGTTATCTGTTGCAGTGGGATAGCTTCAGGAAATCCATAATAGTCAAAAGATACTTATATCCTGACTTGTATCTAGGTAATGGACCAACACAATTAATGAGTACCTTTCTATTATCTTCACCAACAGCAGGTATAGGAATTAAGGGTGCAGGCGTTACACTATGTTGGGGTTTTCCTACAAGCTGACAGGTGTGACATGTCTTACAGAAATTCAACACATCCTTGTGAATCTTGGGCCACTAAAAATGGCGAGTGATTTTAATTTGTGTCTTTCTAATGCCTAAATGTTTACCTACGGGAATTTCTTGAGCCATTTTAAGTACTTCCAGTCTGTAACTTGGAGGTAAGACAACTTAATTAAAAATTGCCCAATCATCATTTGCTGATTCATAAGGAGATCTATACTTTCTCATCAACAGCTCATCCTCCATGTAGTAACCAACAGGTACATTAGCTATTTTCTCCACAGATAAAGCATACTTACTTAAGTCATTAAAATCAGGATCTAACTCTTGCTGTTTAACCACGTTAGATCGAGAGAACACAGGACTGTCTAAATCCTGACCATCCTCTACACCATCAATATCATGAAAGAAAATATCAGCCAAATTAAACTACCAGCTGAATCCTTAATGGTAATAGAAGAATTATCTTCCTTTTCCCTAGCTCTTTTCTATAACCTGGTAACCGCAGAAAAGAAAAATAAACCTGGAAATTCTTCTTGTAGGTCTCCATATTCGTCCAAAACCGGAACACTACAGACATGAGGCACGCCTTGAACTTATCTCCTGCTAAGTCGTTACCCAGCGAAAAGGAAATACCTTCCACATGCAAAGTATTCACAACCCCTACAGTCATTAAATCATTAACCAAATCAGAAGAAAGGGTAACATCCAGTAATGGCAGAGATCTAAAATTTCCATTAATACCCTGGATCAAAACGTGACTGTTGGCTTTATAAGAATAGGCTGGAATCACATCTGCCAACATCAAAGACTGACTAGCCTCCGTATTCCTAAGCATACGAAGAGGGGAGGTAACTCCACCATACCATCCGAACCGAATCCCAAGTATGCTTCTGGAATATGAACCACTTCCTTAACTCGTGGTTTAACGATAGGAACAACACTACCTATCGCAACATCTGACCTGTGGTTTACAACTGGAGTTAACAAAAGCTATTGATTTTCGCTCCTCTTTTCTTTTCAGTACTTGGCAAGTCGATTGGAGGTGCCCTGGACTTTTGCAATAGTGGCAAGAAGGTTGACTTTTATCTCGAGGTTTCGACTGAAAGGTCTTCTTGTCAGAAGGAAAACCCACATGTGACTTAGGTTTCTCACCGGTCTGTCTGTCAATACTAAGTACTAAAATTTGAAGTCTTCTTATCAGAATTCCTTTTCGTCTGAAATTTAAGATGGAATTTTTATCCATTAGTCTTATCAGCTAATTCATATTCATCAGCCAAACTGGCTGCGGTCTTGACGTCCTTTACCTTCTGTTCACCTAAATAAACCTTGACCTCATTAGGAACGGTGTTCTTAAATTCCTCCAAGAGAACAAGCTCCCTTAAATTCTCAAAGGAAGGGTCTAACTGCAGAGCCCTGTACCATCACAGAGCGTTTCTTTACCTCTAGCAAATTCCACGTAAGTTTCACCGAACTGTTTCCTTAACGGTCTGAACTTCTGTCTACAGCCCTCTGGTACAAGCTCATGAGCAGAGAAGACCACTGCCTTAACTGTTGTGTAATCTGAAGACTGATCTACTGACAAAGCAGAATAGACCTCTACAGCTGTACCTTCAAATGCACACTGCAGTATCATTGTCCAATACTTTTCAGATCACTCCAAGCTAACAGCCACTTTTCCAAAGGGTAGAAAGAAACTTTCCACATCCTTATCTTTAAATCTGTGGTACTAATCGAATGCATCAAGCCAAATCACATCCTTGGTTAATAACAGCTTCATTATCACTATCCTTAACCGGGAGTCCCTTCAGTCTGAGCTCCTGTTTTAACTCAAACTTTCTTAGTTCGATATGTCTTCTTTCTCTACTCTTTTCCATCTCAAATTTCCTTTCTCGTTCTTCCCTTTCTCTCTGTTTTTCCCTCTCCAATGTTAACCTTCCTAACTCAAATTCCCATTCTTCTTCTTTTTGCTTTTCTTCGTGTTCCTTGTCTAACTTAAACCTTTCCGTCTCTAACTGAAGCTTAACCAATTCAACATCACCACCTTGACTCTTAATAGGCAAAGTATTACCTAAGCCCACGTGTTTGCTAATATCATCCACCATGTCAGTTCGCTATCAGTCTAATCTACATTAAATTCCTCAGCCACAATGACACAATAAAATGTAAAAAGAAACTATATAAACAGTTGTACAAAATGTAAATCTCTGTTTTATCCAATCATGAACTAAAACACCGCTAAACAAGTTGAAAATTAACGTGCTACAATCTAGAACAAGGAGGTTCCCGGACAAGCCCCCAATATGCAGCGACACCACCTTAGGAGAGGAAAAATGACAAAAACATGGCTTGTTCGACTGTCAGACAGCGATAGACCTTACACAAGATCAAACAAAGAAACACGAAGACGCTTGACTGTGTTCAATACATATATTTGAACAAAACAGACAAATGGCACAACTGACAATAATATACAAAAACAATACAGATAAGTACAAAAATATAGTTTCTTAGTGGTGACCGCATCCAAATCCGGATGGGATATTCCGGCTTCCAAACGCAAGTCAGTCCACGTAAATATACAATCCACGGTCCTTGGGAATTCTCAAATCGAAGGATGACAGTCCTGTAAGTGACAAACAGCAGAGGGCACGGTAGGCCGACTATGGTATATATCCAGCTCCCGGCAAGGTGAAATTTTCCTGGGCAGATGGGTTGAAAATAGCGTTCGTAACGCCAGGCTTGCGATGCATTTTTCACTCCTCGGTAATGTACACAATCAAACTAGGATGAAATGTACATAATCGTACAAAGGGACAATGGGCGATACAAGCTCACAAAGTGCTAGGTACAGAAAAATGGAGTACAAATTGATGTATGTCGAATTGCACGAAAGCCGATATCTCCAAATCCTACAAAATCCTTCTAAATGAGTTAGAGTAAATATGACTGCTGTTACGTGAACTTGAGTAAAACACTGCGAGCTTTACAATTCCGTCACTCATATTTAGAGACTGATGTAAAGTAAATTCTGGATGGTTTGTGCGTAAACATGTTTACAATACGGGTACATCTTTCGAGAATGTACGTTTTATGTAGAAAGACACCAAACTCATAAACACAGAAGCCTCTAGAACACGCAACTGAATTCTGGTGCAGGCTACAGCGTACAAGAGAAAAATGCAGGTCACACACAGAATCGGTTAGCGTGAAAACACATAAAAAAATACAATCCAACAACATAAGGACGAGGTTCGTAACTAGATAAAACTCCAAATACTAATAAATAAATAAATAAACAAATAAATAAGTAAATAAATAAACAAATAATTGCAGTAAATTAATCCAAAGTTTAGATATGAAATTTAATCAAACAATTGAAATAGGCATTATATGTGTTCTTTATGTTTACGCACGATAGTGCAGAACAACAGTCATGTGCTTATGACGTCGCCAGGAATAAGCTTATCTACTGGCAAACAATGCTGTCCAAATGTTGTTGTGAAAATAGAGCAAAACAGTACAAATGACTAACTGCTCAAAATAATTGCTGCTTAGCTTTTGCTGTGAAAGAGAATGGAGCGGTACTGGTGCAAAGGGTAATCTGGGAGCTTCATACAGAGTTTTAGGGCTTTCTTCCCACACTGGCGGCAGCGTCGGTGTTTCGGGCCGCAGAATAGGTGATTGTATTTTCGGTCAGATCTTATGTCTTCTGGTGCTCTGGAGTCCACGGGGCGGAAGTGACCGGGAATAGCGAAAATTCCTATCTACCTGTGCGCGAGAACGAGGGTCATTGCGACATCTGTAATAAAGGCAAATTGGTCACGCGGTCTTAGCGTTGAAGCACCACTTAGTCTGTTACAACTGTCAAGCGTTGTGAATGAAACCTGCACGAAAAACAATGGCCAGCACTATTTGTTGATGCGGACTGACGGGCGATAATAACCGATGTTTTCATCCATGCGGTTTGTCCCACCCATATACTGGTTGCACGCCAAGATCATCTGTGGGATGGATATCTGGATTTCCTTGTTTTCTTTCTTGGACCATAACCTTACAATTCCAGTCGGAGTGACACCAAAAATAGAGTAGGCCACTGTTACCACGCTGTTGTCGTTCCAACGGCAGACAAGAACTCCTGAAGATATATCCAGACCGTAGGCAACAGAGCCGAGCCCCTTCTTCATGACAGTCACAGCTGTGATGGGGCATTTCGATGTCCTATTCTGGCGCAATGTTCCAGTCCCGTGCATTCCCTTTTCATTTAACCCTTCAAGTACAGGGATGGATGTGAACAAGTTGTCAAAGAATACGTAGAATGGCTTGTCTGGCCATTTACTTAAGAGTTGCATCACAATGAAGTCTCCCATGCCTAATTCGCGATATGTCTTAACAGTTCTGGCTCCTTGATGGGGAATGTACTGAATCAAGTATCCATTAGGTGAGTTGAGGCACCATACTTTGTAACCATACCAAATAGGTTTGTTTTGGGTATAACAAACCATAGTAAGGTGCCATTGAATCATCTACATTGATACTGTTAGCACAGGGCCAGATTTGAAGAAATCTCTCGTTTAGTATGGTGATGAGAGGACAGTTTGGACATTTTGTCATCTTTATCTAGTTTGGTGTTGTCTGCCAGGTGGAGGTGTCTTAAGATCTCTTCAAACCTCTCGTACGGAAAGGGTGAAGCAATGACTTCATTTATTACATCCTCGGCGTGCTCCCAGCACATGCGTTTTTTGGTAATGTACTGTAGACTGAGATAAGCAAGATCGCAATGCAAAGTTTCAAGTTAGATCTTGTTTTTTTGAAGTTTGGCTTCCCTTTTTGTTGCGCATACAGATTACCACTATGAACCCTGTTACCTCGTTGTCAAAAAAACGTTCAAACATTTTTGCTGGTGATTTCTTCTACATCTGAATCAACACCTACAAACCGTTGTTCAGATTGATTTCAAATTTCGGTGTTTCTCCATACGCGCTTGGTCTGTTCAGGAGTCTTTCTTTTTCTTGCGACTTTTACACAGAATCATTGTTGCTTTGATCAAGGTCATTCTTGCCGTCATCAGGAGTGACGTCGTTGTCCCCAAGGAGATGCCTGCCTGTTCGTGTACGGGTAACTCTGAGCAGCCCGCTGAAAGCTGTTCACCGGACAAATTCTTCACAAACATCGGCATTCTATCTGCATCCTCATCACCACTATTAAAATCAGTGTCTTCATGTACAGCTGGAGGCTCAATATAAACATCGGCGCTGTCAAACTCTTCACCTTCCTCCATTAACATGTCTATTGCCTCGTTTACGTTCATCATCCTAAAAAATAATCCAAAACTATCGTGAAAACATAAAATAGTTTGAAGAATCACACAAACTTCCTTGTTATGTTTTAAGTCTTTTACACAAAGATGCAAATGTAAAACGATGCAACCGCTCATGCGCAGCGTCGCCACTATGGGACGCACATGTTACCTGAGGTATATGATTATATGTGTTACGCACTGATTTCTTAATGAATTTCTTTTGATTTAGCATACGTTCTGGGCATAAACACTAAACAAGCAACTATATAAGCCAAAAATTTAACAACATACTAACCATTCGCTTTTTCTTTTCTTACACTCTGCTCCATATGCTTTCCTGGCCGCTATTTTGAATGAAGAAAAACGGTAAGCAACTCTTTGCCAACTTTTGATTGCAGACCAGCGCCTTCTGTTATCAAGGAGTGTATCCAAAAATGGAACACTCCCCGTGAATGGGTTAATAAAAAACTGGTTCTCAGGTGCAGAGTTTTGAAGGAGGAAACGGGGTGACATAAGATTTATGACTTGCCTGCATGCTTATGAGTGAGTTTTACACTGATCTGTATGCATTTGGGAACAGATTATTACATAACCACAGATGAAGAACAGGTCTCTTGACATAGTGTTAGGTGACATTTTCTGGAAATAGGTGCCGGAGGTACAATACACGCAAGATTTACATGTTGATCGCAGCGTGTGTAAATGATAAAATATTGTCAGTCCCTATACATATTTAATAGTTAAAGGTACTTAACTTAAGAATTCAATATAGACGGAACATTATAATTAACTGTTTAACTGATATATGTTTATTTGCATGTGTTTATTAAGTGCTACCATTTGTAATTAACGAAAATTATGGGATTTTATACCCCTACAATGTGTGTAGCTGGGGTTTAAGCATAGATTCCGTCCATCCGTCCGTTTGTCCGTCCCACTGTTCTGAGCTATATATCCAGAACAGCTTTTCCTAGGAACCTGAAGCTGTCATAGTGCACTGTCGAAAACTTCTGTGCCCACGTTAGGTAAGCTTTTACCTTCATGGGTTGACAAATGCTGCCCATCCGTTCGTCTGTGTTATATTCCCAGTTATATTCTCCAAAACAGCTTTGTGTATTTAAAAT
The DNA here is from genome assembly GCA_016165875.1 of Acanthopleura granulata. Taxonomy (NCBI): domain Eukaryota; kingdom Metazoa; phylum Mollusca; class Polyplacophora; order Chitonida; family Chitonidae; genus Acanthopleura; species Acanthopleura granulata. The sequence continues at coordinate 3,872,841 of JABBOT010000005.1, forward strand.
CAAACTTGTTTTACTAACATGATGGGGTTGTGCACTTTCACAGTCTGCTCTTTTCATATCAGCATGAAGCTTGCGTACACATTACAATGCTGCTGCCTCATAGTCTGCTGGCTCACATTTTCGTACAGAAGTTATTGATGTATTTCCACGTGTTGGTGAGCTTCGTGCCCTTTTTTGCTTACTGTGTGTAAAAGGTAGGCACTACAAGTAATTGTCATTTTTGTAAAGTTGCAATATACTGCCTCTTGTCCATTGTGATCAAAGTGGGCATGCCGATGGCACAACTCACCTTACTTAATTAACACATCTGATTATATTATATTATATAATATATCATTAAACGCACATAAAAAAGTCAAATCCTTATATTGCAGTGCGTAATATTCATGTTTAATGCAGGCGTTTGACATTTTATATCAGAATGATGTAATCATTCCCTCCAGGTAAACTCGTGCTTATTCGTGTGTGTGGAATGTGCATGTCAATGTTCGCAGTAAATCGTGTCTAGCTTCGCACTTGGCCCTATCATCTTACAGTTATTGCCAGTTTATTGTCATTTGTCATCTGCTAATGTGACTTCTTGGTATAGACACGAGGTGTGCTAGTTACGCAGATGAATTGTTAAGAATCCATTAAAATCTTTATGATAATTACTCCAGCAGACGGCGAGAACATAAATTATCAGACGCCTGCTACTCACCGTGCGACCTGTTATATGATATAGATTAGATCATGTAGACTGCATCTTAAAGGGAAAATGTGGCTCAGGTATAGCGGTAAGGTGCCCTACCCCTATTAACTAACCCATGAAGTCATGCAAGTGAGGGTTTAATCCCAGCCTTCTGTGTTTGTAGAATGCACACAAAAAATGCAGTCAACCTGAGTTCAAGTCGAGCTCATGCTGGCTTCCTCTCCGGCCGTACGTGGGAAGGTCTGTCTGCAAACGGCTTGCGGATGGTCGGATGTTTCCCCCGCCGCGGTCGTATAAGTGAGATATTATTGAGTATGACGTAAAATTTCAATCAAGTGAATAAGTCAGAACAGAATATACACTTCCTCTGTTCTCGTGACCTTCATAAATGGAAGTGGTGGAAATGTAGTCTCAAAGGCGCGGTCGCTCTGAGTGAGCCTCGTCACTGCATGCAGTCACATTTGAAGTCACATTCAAACATCACAACACGCGAAGGGTAGGAGTATGTGGATATATTTATTTATTTCATTGGTGAAAATATTCCTTTTTCAGCCAAAAGAAGCCGAAGGCGCAATCTCATTAGTCAAGGGCTGATGGTTTTCTGATGGAATTAACAAATTATTCTGGATTTATAAGCAACATGTTAGCCTACACGATATGTGGTATTGTTGGGTCCAGAAACCACAGCTTGATATTTCTAGCTTATATTTATTTATTTATTTATTTCATTACTGTTTTACGTCGCACGCAAGGATATTTCACTGATACGACGGCGGTCAGTATTATGGTAAGAGGAAACCGAGCAGAGCCCGGGGGAAACACAAGACCATCCGCAGGTTGCTGGCGGACCTTCCCGCGTACGACCGCAGAGAAAACCAGCATGAGCTGGACTTGAACTTCACAGCGACTTACAAGTAGTATCCATAATGGGGGTTTCTGGCTCACCTGGTACTGGGAGCCGCCCAACCCCCCCCCCTCCCCCCGAGAGCTCCTACCACTAGGGGCTCAGGTTCTGGGCACATCAAGCTATATGGTGTTCAGCTACATAAACTTTCACCACTTATTTATGTGGACAGACATCCGTTCACATTCTTAATTATGTAGGCCGGAGCGCAAGCACGACCGAACCTCTGATCAGAGATAGAACAGAAACATAACATAGCTCGACGCCGAAAAGAAAAGATGGCATCGATTGAAACCGTTCACCTCTTCTATCCCAAAGCCACCCTGCTGCCCGTCGATAATATCTATACCCGGTGGGTAAAGGTCGCGCCGACCGACCGCGTCTACCTCTTGCAGACGATCTTCGAGAATCAGATGATGCTTGAAGAATACGGTGACACCATATCAGTCACCAAGCGCGAGCGCATTCAGAGAATCATATACCTGCTCCGTAGAAGGATCCTCGATCACCGCCACATTGGTTGAGAAATGGCACACGCAACCGATGGCTTGGTGGCAGAACCAACTCAGTTGTGGGGTGTCAAAGGAAAATCACCTCATAGGCGACACAGAAGTAAGCAACTCTGTATTCGACTTCCAAGTGTGCTATCAAGCGCGCCGTATTGTGGTAGAGATTAAGGCGCCACTTCCACAAGACGATGCATGGAGTCCGACCGACAGACCCTACGAAAGTGGAGCATACGAGCATACGAGCTTCGGGTCACCTCGGACACAGATTGGCGACAAAAAAGAACTGGAAACCACGGGTTAGGCGTTTCTTATTGTTATGTAACGAGGACAGGATACGTGAAATCGCATTAAGACTAGGATCCATTTCATCTCGCAAGGCAGCCAGGCAAATCATTCATGGGCCACCTTCATCCTCCACAAACCTATAGGGTTTATCCAGGTAGGCGTGGAACGCGTAAACGACACTATTCGGGACTTATGTTTGGGCCATCCTCGGAGCACAGACACAGGCCCGCATCAGTATCATGGGCACCGTAGGCACGGCATTTGGGGCGCAGAAGCAGTTCGCAGCTAATGTCCATCTGTTCTCGGCCATAGAGCGGTACCTGAACGTCCTGAGGTACGTCCGCTCCAAGGTGGATTATGCCTTTTGGCGCGTGTCTGGACATGGAGCTAAGTAATATGGAATTGCCAGCTGCAGTACCTATGCGAACTCCATTTGTACCGAGACCATTTCTGGCGCGCCAACTCCAGCTTCACCGAGGTCACCGAGAGAGCACGATGAAGAAAAGATGGCTTAGCGTCGCCCGAGTTTGTCTTCTTCGCTTGCTCGAGTTTGCTCACGAGTTTGACATCTACTCGCTTGCGGAGGTTTTCCATGAGCTTGTAGAGGTCCTTCTCGAAATCACTCGTCACCTATTCCCGGAGCTCGGTATTCATTCGGATGTAGGGCTCCATCCAGGAGCTTTGCCGGAAGCGGAGAGCACGATGGATCTTTTTCAGATGCATACCCAGAGACAGGTTAAGTTCCAAGTTGCGACAGTGGAGCACAAAGCGTTCATATCGCGGAGTAGGCACCACCCCAACACCAAGGCGATTGTGCTGGTACTCAGGCATCCATTCTTTCGGAACCACCATGCGCTCCGGAGCTAGCGGGTAAGAGTTGTGCACCTTATGCAGCTCTTCTGGGTTTCCTGCCGGATGCTTTGCGATGGTTTTTGCGAGTTGACCGCATTTTTTCACCCACCGAAAGTTACTTGTTGGTAGCAGCTGACTCATCGCCCAGCCGTCAAAACTGTTGGCATCAAGTTACTGGATGTGGCTGTTGGGCTTCTTTTGGTCACAGCCTTCCACCCTGGGGTGTTAGCCGGGGCGTGACGCTTTGAGACCAGCGAGATACACCCTCTCATTCCCTCCTCGATGAAAAGGTGCTGGTCGTAGTCTGTCAGCATTTCAAGCTCTATACCAGTTTTCTTGAGGAGAACATCCCAGGAGAGACCAGGGCTAATAATGCGCTATGTCTAGGCCATATTGCCGAAGGCAGGTCTTCCGGAAGGTCTAGAAGACATCTGCCAGCAGGAGTACATCAATACGGTTGTAGAGGTTGTGGTAGTCCCCAAGGGTTTTGCAGTCGAAGGCCTTCCAGGTCTTTTGCGCATGGGTATAATCCTCATCGCTGATGTGCGTGCCCGAAAGCGGGCTGTGGAAGGGCTCCTTTGTGGGAGCTGAGGCTCACCAAAGCGTTGCCAGGGGTCCATATATTGATAGGGGTAAACACCCCTGCGCATGAGCACTTCACGTCTTCATTCATGCCGCGGTGTGATCTGGAACGCCTTGGATTCGTTGGCTGCTACAAGCTTGTCGAGAGATGCCAGCAAGAACTAGGCACTGCCGATGGTTTTGGGGCTTAGCCACAGCTTCAGGTTGCAGGCGTTGTGTGCAGCACCCCTGACTTTCCACACACATGGCAGATGGTTGCAATGTTGTGTGCCCGCCAGTCCTCTCCGGCCATTGCTTTGGCTTTCGGATTAGCTAGCACCATTTTGATCTTCCGCTTCTCTTCTCGGACAGTTTCTAAGAAGAGCTCTACAGTGTTGGGCCCTCTGTATTACACAGGAGGCTTCGTGTGCCCATCACACCGCACCACAATGTAGCAGTAGCTGCCCCCTTTGTCCCAACCGAATACGCCGATGGCTAGGTTGTTTTGTTTCTCAACCTTCGGGATCTGGGAGATGGGAGTTGGGGAGCCGATCCCTTCAAAGTTTAGGCCATCCTCAGTTGGGTATTTTGTGGGTCTGTCCACATTATCTTCAGCCGGGAACAGGGCAGACCGAAGAGCTCAACGGAGACAGTGGTCATCCTTGTTCTTCACGTTCGCAACTGCCTTCTTATTCCTCACAGCTGCTGGAAGTGGGATGTAAGATCCACATCTCCGCCGCTGGTATCGAGCGATGTCCAGCTATAGAGCTTCCACTCGAGCGACGATCCATCCTGACCCACTTTTCAAGTTTCCAGGATGCGAGGGAAACCCTTGTCTAGTGCCAAAACAACTCTAGAACCTCCTTCTGCTAGTCCTGAATTGTGCGCAGAGGTTTGGGGCGAAGGATTGAGTCAAATTCTTTCTGAATGGCCCTCCTCCTCCTACCTCTCTTCTTGCGTGGTGGATGGAGAAGTCAATATTTCCCAGGCTGAAAGGGCGATCCTTGATCCTCCAGGATGTTTTGGACTACATCATGGAGAGCTGGATTTTCTGGCATTTCTACCAATAGCTGATCGATGTATTCATCCATAGTCGCCATTATCCCTTAAGATTATATTTCTCTAAATTTACATTTCACCTAGCAGCTAATCTATGTATGCGCTCATACTTTGCTGCGCACAATATTCACCGGTAATACGTCCAAACCTCTGCACATCCCTCTCACAGGTTGTCTTCACCACGCTCTTTAACCATGTGCACTTCTTTTGATCCTTTTGATCTTTTGTGGTCTTTATCCCTTAAGATTGTATTTCTCTAATTAGAGGTTCAGGATATAGAGCCCATTGTAATCTACGTTTGTCAAGTGGTCTCGCCAGCTATGCTTATTTTCTGTCAGCCTGTCTTATATATTGAACACGAAAGTATGTGAACTGCGGCTATATCCACTGCACATGGGTTATCGCTGTGTAATACACATGCTGAATTCAGTTAACTGTGCTCTACCTCGAAAGTTGGTGTGCGATACAGGATGTAACTCACTGTAAGCTTTATTTATGTAGTTAGATCAATAGAAGGCGGCTGGTCTCGCCAGCTATGTAAACAGTCTAACTATGTGGCTCCTACGTGAGCCATTAACATTCTACAAGTAGGGCAGCCGGCTGCTCGAGGTATGTTATATTTCTTTTCTCTATCTAATTAGAGGTTCGGTCCTGCTTGCTCTCCGGCCTACATAATTATGAATGTCAACGGGTGTCTGTGTACATAAATAATTGGTAAAAGTTTATGTAGCTGGATACCATATGGCTTGATGTGCTCAGAACTTGGTGCCAGAAGACCTGGTGCTAGGAGCTCTCTAGAGGGGTGCGGCGGCTCCCAGCACCAGGTGAGCCAGAGCCCCCATTATGGATACTACTGACCGCATTGGTGAGAGGCAAGGGGTGATGACAGCGCGCTTAGCGAATAGTTACTTGCAAAAGTTTTATAGGTTGTTTGGTGAAGACTGTGTTGTTACTAAAACGCAGACGTATGCCTCCAATGGGCATTTAAGCAAGTGTTTGACTTAATGTCACATCTGTAATGCGTTATGTAATACTTTTATATATGTATTTGCATATGATTGGTCGACTTCTACCATTCCCCGTCGACTTACGTGTAAAATTTCGCTTGTGTTCCTCTTCTGTAGGAATATGATATACATGAACAAAAGTTTAAAAAAAGGAATAAAATAACCACAAAGTTTTCTGACTTATTACATGAGGCCATACCCGTATATTGTCTTAGCCAGAGCAGATTCGTTTGTTGACGGACTGAGGACGGTATGCAATGCTCCACTGATTCGGAACACAAATGAATACAAGGGATTTACTTTCACTGTGACAGGTCAAACTGTTTATTTAAAGGCCACCTTATTAGGCAGAATTTAAAGACACATAGTCGCCCAAATTTGGACCTTTGAACAAATTCTGATTGCGACGTCCTGACGAAGTTTTGAAGTTCGTTCATAAAATAAATCAATCACAATGAAATAAAAAATATTCATATAGTATGTATCTTGTACAAGTTGTATCGTTATTCGATTTCAACACAATGAGAGCGGACTATGTTTGACGTTGTAACACCGCCACAACAATAACAACATTTGCACCCAGCAGTGCAATTTTGACCAACAATTACGACTCTAGACTTGCTTGTCAAGCTGCTGAGCTTTACAGTTCCACTGAGTTGAGTCCTTACTTAAATATTCTGGCAGAGTTGTCATTTTGGGGGGGGCGGGGGGGGTATTTGGGGGGGGCTATATTTCAACATTCACTTAATGTGCAAGGGTGGAAGTGGGTGGAAAAGCTTGTAACTTTTACTTCTTGAGAAAAACACGTAATGCTCATGTCATTCTGTAATAACGCTAAAATTCCCAATATCTGGGCGACCATGTCGCTTCTGACATTGGTGTACTACTCGACCGTAGATCATCAAGGAACGTTGCAAGTCAGTAATCCCTATAGATCCCGTTTCAAAACAACCTAAAGCATCATTTCCTAAAATTTATTTATATATTTGATTGGTGTTTCACGTCGTGCTGAGGATTTTTTCACTTATAAGACGGTGACCGTCATTATTTTGGCGGAATCCGGAGCAGAGCCCGGGGGGAAACCGACGACGGTCCGCAGGTACATTTGCTAAAAGATATAGTATATAAATAGCATGTACAATGGCACGCAGCTCTTAAGAGAGGAGCGGTAATTAGTTTTCAGTGATGTAGGGAAGAGGCTCGATACTGTGGGTATGACATCTGATACTGTGGATATGACGTCTGATACTGTGGGTATGACATCTGATTCGGATTTCAAACCTGTAGTCGTGGATAATTCCTCAGTGGAATGCAGATATAGGTGTCTCAGATGCCGCTTGATTACGACTGTTCAAAAGAGCACCATGATTCTGAACTCTCTGTCCATATTTTCCAACAAGAGTGTTAAAGGCCTAGACACTCACGGTAAAATTTAAGAAACTCAGAATGGAGGCCTTTGATAGACATTATATTTATGTGCAGTTCCTTGCAGGAGACGTCTTCTTACAGTTTTATACGAATTCTTATAATTGAGGGCGACGAGATTATTCGTAGTTCAGGAGATATGTGGCCATATGCTATATGAGTTAATCTTTAATTCCGTTTTACCCGTGACTATAGGGGCTGTAGATAATTAATAGTTTTTTAGTCGTTGCTGTGTTTTACTACTCCATATCAGAGAAATGTTTCTATGTCCCACTGAGATATCGACGTATATTTCCGAACGGAGAGGATAGTTCCACATCACACATCCTAGCCATCGTCATTTTAGATTTACTAAAAAACACACGCAGGTTAAAGAAAACACCATAACAGATTTATGGTTAGGTAACTGAGCTCATGTTCATGTCGCTATTTAAAGTATAAGGTAATAAAAACATTACTGAAAATGTTTAATAAAGTTTATAAATTATCATATTTGGTATATGATATCAACCCAGTGAAGAAAACATTCATATCTCTCTACATGTACATGCATAAGTCATACCAATGACTTCGCAAATAACACATCAAGGGAAACTTAAGACTGACATACGTGTAGACACATGAATAGCCAGAATTCACCATGATGGTTCGAGACGCTAAAGCAAATACCTGGAATGTAAACATCTTCTACTAATGAAGGAAGATAAAACAAATAACGTTATGTCATTCACCGTTTATATAAGCTTTGAGGAAAGTAAACAAGTCGAGAGGGTGAAGTCCTACATGCTGACCTGTTATGTATGAGGTGCCGATGTCGGCTTCCGGTGGCTGTTGAGGTCCACCTGGTGTATCAATCTGTCGTTAGGGCGAGGCTCTCAACATTCTTTTAACTCATGTCGTGACTTGCCTTTTAAAGGCCTGGTGTGCATAACTCGTGTCAGTTGTGTCAATATTGATATGCGCAGTTGCATACATAAACACCATGTTTCTAGATACCATTGTGTCCTTTTGGGGGTCTTTGCCTCTCATTTTGACGGGCTTGAATTTTGCTCCGCTCTGACGGCCATTTCTGTTCATCTCCACCTTCGTTTCACCTTTTACACGATGCATTGACGAATGCACACATGGAAGGCAGCAACGGGTCTCTGCATGTAACTGGTTACAGGATGACATACTTTAAAGCTAGGGCTTCCGCAATTTTTAAATTATCGACCCTAACAAAACTGGCATGCGGTGCATTAAAACCCAGAGGTTCTTACGTAAACGCGTGGCTCTGTACCGTGGCCTACTTACCAGGTAGGATTGAATATAACTGTTTTGTAAGCGTCTAGCGGGAAGCTGGAATTAATCCTTTGGCAGGTCACTCGTTGTCATGTACAAGACGTTTACACAACACACATCAGTAAATGCAGGGTTGTACTACACAGTATAGCCACATGTAATAGTGCATGTGCAGTGTCCACATACAGCCTGGACTACATAGTGCATATCCCAGATAAGGTGTATGAGAAATGCAAATGCTGGCCGCTGTTTTAGAAATAAAATAGGGGCCTCCGTGGCTGGTTAGCGCGCTAGCGCAACGCAATGACCCACAAGTCTCCCGCCAACGCGGTTGCTGTAGGTTCAAGTCCAGCTCATGCTGACTTCCTCTGCGATCGTGCGTGGGAAGGTCTGTCAGCAACCTGCGGATGGTCGTGGCATTCCCCCGGGCTCTGCCCAGTTTCCTGCCACCCTAATGCTGGCCTCCATCGTATAGGTGAACTATTCTTGGGTACAGCGTAAAACACCAATCAAATAAATAAATAAATAAATAAAAATAAAATATTCTTGAGCATGGCGTAAAACACCCATCAAATAAATAACAACATGGAGGAATAAGAGGGCCCTCGTCGACGGCTGGGTTGGATGTCTGGTGTCACAATATATATACACCTGAGTGTCCGTGGCATGATGTACTAGTGAGACAGCGCAAAAAAAATACATGCAGATATACGTGTCTGGAGAGTACTGGTCTGCTTTCCAGTACGCACAGTGCATGTTGCGATTTCGTATTACTCATACAAAGCCACCTGGTGTAGAATTGGCTGCATACTCGCACATGTATACCTAAAAAGAAAAGGTAACATATGTATACTGGGTGTGAAACCATGGGCATCAGGTCCGGCAGATGTAACTTTACCGGTACCTGACAACAGCAAGGTTGTCCTGGCATCATTAAATGTGGAGGGTAGGTGGGGTGTGGGTGCCCGTGGCTCGGTTGGTTAGCGGGCTGAATGACCCAGAAGCCTCCCTCCAAAGCGGTTGATGTGACTTCATGCTGGCTTCCTCTCCGGCCGTACGTGGGAAGGTCTGCAAGCAACCTGCGAGCTGTCGTGGGTTTCTCCCGGGTTTTACCCGGTTTCCTCCCACAATAATGCTGGCCACCTTCGTATAAGTGAAGTATTCTTGAGTAACGGCGTCAAACAACAGTCAAATAAATAAATGAATTAAATACTTACTTATATATATGTACGTATTAAAAATGTTTCAAACATAAGACTGATATTTATTACACATTATTTATGTTTATGACATGTGAAATGTCGAAGTCTTAAGTTTTAAGATTTCAAATAATTAGTAAATATAGACGGTTTTCCTGCAGGAGATACATATACAGACTCTTCGTGTTCAGTAATGCGACATAGTGCATATGTTTGTCCACAACCAATCAAATCTCTGGAAGATTCGTGGAACAGGCATTTAGAGCATCATGTACCCGTCATCGGGCTTTTTCTTTGAAAGGAAATGAAACCCACATATTTATAGTCGACAAAAATGATTTAAAGTACAGATTAAGGAAACTCCAAAAAAAAAAATGTCAGTTTCACAAGCTTGTTTCGCTTACTGTTGGGGTTGATTGCACGAGAACGCCACATTATGATAGCCGCTTGCTAAAAAGTTAAGAAATCCAGCATAGGTAAAAAAAAAATTGATGCAAATTGAAAATATTATGCACATCCTGAAAATTTCTACTGCAAATTCTATTTGTATTGTAAGCTTTCCTTGTTTGCTGTAGGCAAAGGTTGGTTTACTCATCCCAAAAAATGTACCCAGTTTAATTGGTAATCAGCTATTGGCTAGTGTTGTTCACTGATCAGTACAACAGAGCAATGCTCATTCCAGTTTGACGGTCCCGCATTGGCAAGCGTTCTTCACTGGTCAGTAAAACACAGCAGTGCTCAATCCAATTTGGCAGTCCCGTAATGGCTAGTGTTCTTCGCTGATCAGTAGTACATGGCAATGCTTATTCCAGTTTGGCAGCCCCGTAGTGGCAAGCGTTCTTCACTGATCAGTACTACATAGCAATGCTTATTCCAGTTTGGCAGTCCCGTATTGGCAAGAGTTCTTCACTGATCAGTAGTACATGGCAATGCTTATTCCAGTTTGGCAGCCCCGTATTGGCAAGCGTTCTTCACTGATCAATACAACAGAGCAACGCTCATTCCAGCTTGGCGCTCGTGTATTGGCCAGCATTCGTCACTCATCAGCGTTCTTCACTTTTTTCAGAGGCGGAAGCACTTTGTCGACATGGACTCGCCCTGCCACTAGAAGACACAGTGCATATATGCATTCTGAGGACTCTTCGTTTTCATAAAACTGAAAAATTGTTCTGTACGACGCAAAACCCAAGCATGCATACATTGAGTGTTTGAGATATTTGATTGGTTTTTACCCTGTACTCAAGAACATTTCACTTATATTTCACAGGGGGGAAGCAGTGTGGTGCGTGGAAATCAAGCAGAACCCACGGAAAAACTCACGATCATCCGCATGTTACTGACAGACATTCCCACCGTTAAGCTAACCTGAATCAGAACACTCGCCAATACAAGACTGGCAAACTGTAATGAGCATTGCTCTGTTGTACTGATCTGTGAAGAACACTAGCCGACACACGACCGCCAAACTGAAATGAGCATTGTTCTGTAGTACTGATCTGTGAAGAACACTCGCCAATACAAGACTGCCAAACCGAAATGAGCATTGCTCTGTTGTATTGATCTGTGGAGAACACTCGCCAATACGGGACTGCCTAACTGGAGTGAACTCACAGCAATCCCATTGGAGAGAGGCCTTTGGGGCATTGTGCCGCGCTACGACGCTATCAATTCATTGTTTGATGTGCAGAGTCAGTAAATAAATTACCGGTCTACCCTTCCATGTAGACACGTGCTCCATCATCACGTGGATGGGGACAATTGCACATTGCCAACGTAACAAATATACAGCATAAACATTTAATGTTGCCCATGCTGAGCATATGTATAATCAAAGCAATAGGGATCCCAGAGTTTGCGTAGAGGACACGTGTTCCAATTCACGGCATACGAAAGGGTTAATGAGTTGCGAAATGACTCACGCAGTGACTTTTCATTTACATGCTAAAATGCATGCTTACTTTGTCTATGTCGGTGCGCGTCTTCTTAGATCAATCTATAAGCCAATATAGGCCTTCCGTTATACAACCGTGGATAAAAGGCTATAGATGCGATAGGCCCATTGAATCAATACTGATAACGACATCACCGATATAAATTCAGGGAACAGCTGAACTTTAGGCAAGGTAAGATTGATAATATCAGAGAGAAAAAGAAGGCCCCTTGCAGGTATGCAATCGCATGGTTTATATAAATCGCTTACATAAAACCTTTATATGCCTGATCGGTCAACGAGGGACTAGACGCTACCCCGACCATTTCCGGTAATTCCAATTGCAAAGGGTCACGGGGGGGGGGGGAGTCTCTTTCGTTCCATATTACATACCAGGGATTCGTGAGTGCAGGGCTGGGCGGAACACGCATTCTTAATTCCCTGAGGAAAGAGAGAAATCATCATGGAGAGGGAACGGACTTGTGTAGATTCCCCAGCCCTCATTGCTTGAGAGGGTTTTATAGTCACAATAAGTGATCGAGGACCAACGTCTGGTGGTCTGTGCAGTTTAAGGTCCCTTGAAGACCACTTGTTTTCCAGTCAACACACATGGTGTGCATATGTTTACATCATATTTCCTTGGGATTGGTGGTTTACCTAGGCAGTACAGTTTCTTCCACCAATAAAACTGGCCGCCATCCTAAGATATGTGACTAAAAAGTTGTTAAGTATGGCGTTATATGGCGTTAAGCACCAATCAAACAAATAAAAATATTTTCATAATTTGTTTTCAAAAGTGTCGCGAGCAGAGTAACGATTAACGCAATAATTAAATTGGGGAAGTGTCGGAGTTCTGCCGCCTCGCAAATTAGCCACTTATCTTGTGTCTTCTGTGTCTTCTGCCCAAGTACAAATATGGTCACCACAATTTCGGCGACCACGCCTTTATTCCTTCAGAGCTTACCAGCCTAGAAGCCCGTCACTCAGTGTTAAAACATAAACGACAGCATGTTAATGCCAGCCTCTGTCTTCATGGGACCACATTTCCTTTTGTGAGTGACAAAGTCGTCTTGTGTTAGTCCAGAAGCTGAAGTCACATGACCTTGCTACGCGCTACAAACGGAAGAGCAGTCCCAAGAGGACAGGTGCCGCCGTAAACAACCTCCATAAAACTGTGCGAAAATGAAGCTTTTACAGTGACGAACTCAAAAGTACAAGCGTTGTCTTTCACAACAGCTAAACAACAACAACGCCACACTACGTTTTCTAATCAGCTTTACCAGGCGGCGGTTTTCCACCCACAGTCATCGAAAATGGCCGCCTGCTGGCCACTAATGAACACTCTGATAAACTTTCTTTCCTTAACAATTACAAGAACAATTATAATATGTATGTTCCTCGTTCAGCAATGATTAGCCGAGGGGATGTTTAAAACCCTTCTACTAACCTCACGTCGCTTATTTTAGGCAGAGGGGTCATTATGAACTACTTGCAGATCGCTAGTAATTTTTGTTTATCGTCGATTCTCCACATTGTGAGAGTTTTCGGCTTTTGAGCTATGTAAGAGTGTGAATCCTGCACCGAAAAACTCCACAACACGGAGATTACGGAATTCTCTTGACGGTTGACTAAACATGGCGGTTTACAGAAATTTTTGACCGACGCAATGGTCAAAAACTGAAGATAGGCCCTAACACAAGCGTTTAAAACCTCTGCGACAAGCCATCCCCAAGGTTGATCATTGCTGATTGAAGGACATACAGATTTAAAAGGGTAGGCATCTTTTAAATACGGAAAGGAAAATAGGCCTACCCCTAGTTTTTCAAATGGACCTCTGAAAGATGTTGTACCCACGGCATACAACGTCTAATTCATTAGAATTACAAAAAGGTACATAGGTTATGCTTTCATGGTTTCCTAGCAAAGCTCACATGCAATTTTTGGCCTTTCTTTCTCTTTGCTTTCTGTTTAAGGGAAACTTTAACAGTGGTTCTGTACGTATGAGCACCTGCAGATATTTGTTTGCTTCTGTAGAATTTTAATGAGCATATTATTAAACAACAAATTTGCAGCTTTGTGGACAATCTTAATTCTGTATTGAAAGAAATGTGTTGCCCAGCTTCATATGATTTTAAATGTTCAGTGTTGGAGAAATATGTGATATTCTGTTCATTTATTTATTTATTTGATTGTTGTTTTACGCCGTACTCAAGAATATTTCCCTTATACGACGGCGGCCAGCATTATGGTGGGAGGAAACCGGACAGAGCCCGGTGGAAACCCACGACCATCCACAGGTTGCTGGATTTTCGGTTTAGTATACACGTTTGTGCTTCTTGGAAATGTCCCACAACATCCTCACAAATCAAGTGTCTGATTCAAATTATCAGTTTTAACTTACGAAGTAACTGTTAGCTTTGATGTTGAATGATGAATCTGTAAACTTTTTTTTACAAATTTTATTTCATTTCATTTGAGAGTAATTTTTGTATACGTGCATTTCTTATGACTGTACTACATTTGTTGATCAGTTGTTTTCTGTGGAGTTTTGTGCATAACAATAAATTTCCGTAATATTGGTATGAGGAGTTGAGTGATTCTGTGCAAGGTTTCGCAGTTTTCAGTTGACAAAATACATTTAGCTTATGCCCCTCACCAGTTGCAAGCAGTGGTGATATGTTCGAAGGGTCCAAAGCCTCAGGCTAGCATCGGGCTGAAAATTTTCCCGAATACAAGCTTGGCAAAAATATATAATACACACATATTGCATTATGATGTGTTACCTTGACTTATTGCCACGTACAGCAGTGGTCCAAATAATGAAGATATTTTGGACTTAGTTGGTGCTCACACTAACCGAAAAATAGAAATGGTAAGGATTTAGTTGCAAAATTTTGTTAGGGAAAATATATTCAGTCTTACAGTATATCATAATATGACGTTCTAGTGCAATGCATTCTCTTTAAACTAATGTCATTACTTGGGGAAGAAAAGATCGACATAGACAGGTGCTAAATACTGCTGCCGGGTCCCCCATTATGGGCACAATAACGGGTAGGCACTTTGTGCGTGGAGAAAACTAACAACTTGTACTGGAAGACAACCGGTCACTAGTTACAAGAAGAATAAAATTAGAAGAAGAGCAATAGACCCTTTTCACACCCTTGGGCTATAATTTATATATACATGTAACACAGGATTTTAACTCTGGGTAATGGTGTTCACTTTAAATTTAAGGGTACCCTTAGTCGCCATACAGCAGCATGAATGGTGAATACAATACATTATTATGAGAAATATGACTTTCTTATCATGGGGAAAACAACGAACGGGTGGTGAGATATTGAGATTTAAAAATTTAATTTAATTTTGACTTAAACAATTTTATTTCAGTGAATATATTAGTGAATGTATTAGTGAATATATTATATTTCTTGGAAATACACATAAGCTTCAAAGAAATATCGCGCGTTTTAAGCCTTTAAGCCTTTTATGTGGTGAAGTTTTGCCCATTTGCCGTGACTATTTTTCAACGAAGTTTGCAATATACATATATATGTGGCCGAACAAAGTTGAGGAAACGGCTACAAAATGGACAAGGAATGCTGGAAATGTCGAAGGAATGTTCTTTGAGAGTGAAAACGCCTGAAGCTAAGCGCGCTTGGCTTTATTCGTATGTTATACTCCCATAAGTTTGCCCATGTTAGAGAACAACATACGTAGTGCCACATATAGCCTCTCTATCTGCTACAGCTATGTGCTCGTTGTGACATTATGACATGTACAAGCTTGAGTATAACGTTTTTATGCCACGTAAATTTCATAACCAAGTTATGTTTTTAAGATTATCAACGCTTTCTATATAAAGAGTTTATATGATTTACTGGTCGACAATCCAGGTGAATTTATGTAATGTATTCTTCAATGTATAACCCTATTTAGGCCATTATTCAGGCGCCACCTGTAATAATTTTCGTATCTGATCATATTAAACTCTCACATAATGCACATGACGTGTGCATGTCAAGGTTGACAACCGTAGTGTAATTCTATGTAATTCCATTATATACTGCAGTGTAATTTCATGTTAACTGCATACGAAAGGAGCACTTTGATACGGCGAATAAAATAGGTCTATTAGAGGCCTAACCCATTCAGGATATACAAGTCAAGCCCATATATATAACAATCAAATACGTGCCACCTACATGGAGGCCAACAATAAGACCATTTAATTTCATCTCGGATCAGAGCATCAACAGTAATAACCTTCCGTTGATCCTATACTCACCTATTACTGTACAAAATATAACAAAAGGCTTCAGCAAAATGGCATATTCCGCCAGTGTACAACGCAATTCAACCACGTTCGTTTGTGTATGTGGGATTTGACCCCCATATTACGGAGATGAAAGAAATTTACCTATACATTTGTTGGGTTTAAAAGGAGACGACAGATATCCTGGCCCGGTGCATCACGCCAACTGCATGCCTAAAAGAATAATATCAAATTAGAAATTGTAATTTATCCTTTTTTCGTTTTTATATGCCACGAGATCCTGTACATGGCGTATACACGTCTCGACTTGTATACAGCATATGCTAAATCTTCTGTGAGTAAAATGTAATGATTTCAATCTACAGCACAAAGTTTTAATTAAAAAAAATAGAGTGTCAGGGATACTCCATCAACGACCTTATGCTGAAGTTTTGTAATAGCATAGTTAGCAAATATGGACAAAGCGATCAAGACACCCGATGATATGTATCACTCTTGTAATACAACTTGTAGAATTTATATTGGGTTTTGATGGATTCTATTCCTTGAGTTTTGTGGTATGTATCGTTGACTTGTTTGAGTGGCATTTAGAAGTTGGGATTGTAGTACACTAGACAGGTCTTTCTTATGGATATACAACTTCTTGGTTTATTAACACACCAAGTGTTAATTAACCAAGAAGTTTTATATCAATGAGAAAGACCTGTCTAGTGTATGTATCGTTAGCTCATCTATATATGCCAGTACAATGTTAGAGTGACCTTTACCATTGTGTTTTTTGTTAAGTGAAGATTTTAATAGAGGGAACGTTATTCAGAGTAGGTTAGCTCTGGAGATTGTGATTCTTGGTCATAGTCTGATAGTATCTTAAAAGTCCTTTGGGACAAGGCTAAATATAATGAAGAGCACATCAAAGGATGGCTGGTTATGAAATACATAGTCCGCTTATATTTATCATGTTTATCAAGGATATCAGTATTCTAATGCTCCACGGATTATTATAGTCCCTGAAGTGAAGTAGTACTATAGGTTAAAAGTTTAAATGTCTTCTAAACAAGCCGCTGATCTAACGGGTTTCTTTACTACACCTACCTCTAAGTAGATTGAAATCAAGAAAGATTGTTGGTAAACATGTTCAGATATGAAATTTGTATAAAAGATCAACTTGATTCGTAATAAAACAGACAATTCCACCTGTGTC
Organism: Acanthopleura granulata; assembly: GCA_016165875.1. Taxonomy (NCBI): domain Eukaryota; kingdom Metazoa; phylum Mollusca; class Polyplacophora; order Chitonida; family Chitonidae; genus Acanthopleura; species Acanthopleura granulata. The sequence goes on from JABBOT010000005.1 coordinate 3,890,024, forward strand.
TCCCGTCCAAGTCGTCTTTGTGTTCCTTCTTAGTGGGTGCCAGTATCATAAGTCTCAGAGCAACACTGAGCCGAGCCTGGAGAGTTAAATAGGGTATATGTAAAGTCGTCCCTGATCCGTCTCTCATGACAAGCCTACTTCAGTACAAAAGAAAACGGATCCAAAATGTTGACGGATACAAACTCTATCTAATTTCGCTTAACCCGGGCCGTACACAAGCAGACATGTTCATTGTATATCAGCATTACGCTTTCCTGAACAGTGACGGCCAAACCGCGACGGAGATACCTATACTTCTATTTGACCTGGAAATTATTGCAACGAGACAACGAGTCTGAAATTTGAAGTTTAATACCATGTCTGTCCAGAAGACTGATCGTCTTCCCGTCATCATTAAAACTGCTGACTTCTTCTCTGTTACATGTTATCAGCTTTACTTATTGTTTATATGTTATTTCTTACATGATCTTTGAGAACTTTTGTTTTGGGTTGCTTTAAGATGGGCCTTACGAATATCAAGTGGCATATACGAATGTCGGACTTGACACTTAGGTTCACCCAGCATGCACCGTTTGGAACTATAAAAAGTCACATATATATATGTATATTCATGTGCAGACCTACTAAACCACAGAAAACCTCATTCACGCAAGTCTAAATGTACATATTGTCCCTAATACATGTGCCAAGTTTCACGAAAATTCATTGGGAATTTTAGGAAGAGTGGTGTCGAAGAGGTTTCAGTTCTTTTAAATTCAATTTTTTTTTCAGTTCGTTTAAGTTCAATCTCTATGTCAGACAGCGATAACTTATAAAATAATTCGCGGCATTGGACCAAAAATCATCATGCACGTCTACAGCCTGTCTACACAATACATCTATCCAATCTCATGCCAGTCCGTGGCGAACTTTGGGAGGAATGCTGTTGACAAGGTTTGATTTCATTTCTGGTCAACTTCTATCCTCAAACAACGTTAACATAACAAACAATTCACGGAAAGGGGACGAGAACCTCATTCATGCATATTTACAGATTACCCGATATACCTCCCCGTTATTGTAGAAAAGGTTGAAGAGTTGAGCTGACAGGACAAAATGGACAGACAAACGGACAGACAGGGGACAGAGCAAATCGCAATACACACCCACCACACACCTCTTCGCATTGCATGCTTGGGGGATAAAAAGCTCAACACACACATTTATCTACCAAGATTTAACAGTATTATTATTTATTTTTCCGCCAGTTTATCATTCTGTTAAAAATGGTGAAAGCCTGTGCAAGACAGATTGGTAACTTTGCTGACACATCGGAACATACATGATGATGGACTTTAAGGGTATTACATACATATTCGAAGGAGATAAATAGCATTTAAGAAAATACTTTGATGAAATGGACAATGAATTGATATGTGAGCATTTCATAAATGCCTTGAATATAACTTTTATAAACTACCCGGTTTTCTCCCAACAGAATGCCGCTCTCTGTTGGACAAGTGCAATATTCCTGAGTACAACGTAAAACACCAAAGAAATAAATAAACTTTAAACTGAAGTGAAAGACTTCCTGTTCACTAGTGGTGTTATCCCGAAAGATAATGCTGGCATAATAAAGTGACGACATTTTAATTCATTTTTTGAATAACACGCACTACTTGCCTTGTACATAAAAATTACCGGTGGAACACTTGGACATATGGCGTACATGTACAATGATATGTGCCTGCCACTGTCTGATCTCTACAAGTAAAGACAGTGAGATTACCGAAAATGGTAAATACATGTAAGTCTATTTTTATGCAAATAAACAGATTTTTATTAATATCATTGTGACTGGGTGTTTTTGTGGCATACATCCTGGTGTTTTATCAAGTCGCCACGTTTTCATATATATATATATATATACACACCTGGATGTATGCTACAGAAAGTACACAGTCACAATGATATTATTAAAAAAAACCTGTTTATTGCATAAAACAGACATATATATATATATATATATATAATTCTGAGCAACACAAATTAGACGATGGCTGTGAATTCATCATGACTTGATTTCCCACGCGACCATATGTAGTCAATCCTTCAATTTTTTTTGCATCACATTCATCAGTTTTTCACCCTTTGGCGAAATTTGGCCGAGGGCTATATTGTCCTACCTCGGTCAACGTCAGTCCGTCATTCCAATTGCCTGCTAAACACTCTTCCCCTTGATATCCAGGATCCAGATTTACTCTTAAGCTTGTACTCATACAGGGATTGGGAAGATCACTAAACATGTGCTCTTCAATTTCGGCCTCCTGGACCATTGTTATTGTCTGCTTTTTTTTTTGGGGGGGGGGGTTGAAGGTCATTGGGGTCATTAATTCATACTGTGACAGGCTTGTAAACAGGCTTTAGTATCTCACGACAAGCCTTTAAACATTTTTCATTAATGTTATTCCTGAATGAATCGAGTTATGTAAAAGAACCCTGTTGTTTTTTCATACACTTTGGACTATTGTTTCATACACAGCTTTTTGGCCTGTATCTCCATTAGAGGAAGGGTTATGCAAGGTCATATACAAATGACACTTTCGGTGGATGTTGTTGGAATATATTTTGGATTGACGAGGTATCCATAAACACTTTGGCATGATTCTGAAATACCGGCAGGCCCAGTGTCGGTAAAATACTGGCAATAGTTAGACGTGACCATACAGCTGGAGCTTTCAAAACGTCATGCATACATTTCGTAATTTGCTGATATCATGTAGGCTACTTTAACCCGTATTATTCTCTTGCAACTGTGTTTACGGATGTTGGGGATTTATTTCATGAAAGGATTAATGTCCAGATTTTGCTACTGGTCATCTTATAAAGATTATAACCTGTTTGCACAATATATTACCGGGAGGGCTTCTGGGGAACGTAATAATATCTGACAAACGACCAAAAACAATACATTTACTGTCCTATAGCCATTCTCCGGCCGGCCGGTACCGCTCAGTGGGTGACTTCATAGACGGCCAACCTAAGGTAGGTAGGGCTATATAAAATGGAAATTCGCATCAGAATGATATCATTTTGTAGACGGATTCTAGATACTCACAGTTTCTAGCTTCAGGTTTGTCGACTGCAGCCCTAATTGTAACCAAATCTTTTGAGTTCAGCTGTGTTTCTCACGTAACTTTCAGCTGTAAAACAGCGAGAGCAGATACTGCTGTTTTTGGTGGGTACAAAATCCTTCCTCCTTGTACCGTAAATCCATGCTTTCCTGATTTTTCCTGATCAAATCAAAAACTTGAAAAAAACTAATTCCAGGATTCTTCGACGACCTATTTTTACAATTGTATGCAAAAGATCATACTAAAGTGGAGAAATTCGATAAGCTTGTTGTCTCGGTTGTAGTCTTTCAAACACTGAACTACATGGCGAAACTCTCAGAGGTCGTATAAAGGTTGGACTTGTATTAAGTAACTCATCGGAGACTACCCAGGGTGGGCGGAAAAATGCATAAAACCAGCGACATTATTTAGTGATTTATTACTCAGGTTAATGTAGACCTTTTAATATTTTTAATCTCAATATAACGTTATATACAAGGGTAGCTGGACATTAATCTTTCAATGAAGTGTATTTTATTTGCCTGTCTCTCATTTGCACTGTTTTGTAGGTATGCTGTGGAATTACAGGTAACAAAATACCTGTGTGCTAGTTTCGTAACAGTATACATGCCGATTTAACAGTATATCTGTTTGCAGAATGAAATAAAAAAGGCATGCAGTTTGCTGATTCTGTGTGACGATACACTGATTCCTTTTAAGTTATAGGCCTATAATTATTTATACATTTACATCGTATTTGATGCATGAATGTTCTCCATTTGAGGTATTTTATGCATGGGTGTTCTCCGTGAGAGGAAACCGCGCAGAGCCCGGGGGAAACACACGACCATCCGCAGGTCCGGTCTTCTCAACCAGGGCCGGAAAAGAAGTCATCAATGGTCTACAATGTTTCCTATTTAGCCTCCTCAAAATCTAATCTGCGCATGCTTACCAGGCTGTCCAAACATTGCGTTCCTCTATAAATACATGTTGATTTGTACATTGTCCTGCAGTCACGTCCTGCTGTACGTACGGCTTTAGTGGTGGACAGTAAGCGATGGACGACGCTCATGGGGCAATGCACAGTCTTCATCACTATATCGTTTGCTTATCTGTGCTTCATATACGGCAAAGGATATCAGTACCTTTCAGGTCTATCAGGTCTGTGGTTTACCCCTGCACTCTAGTTTCTCCCACCTATCAGACTGACAGCCATCGAACAAGTGAAAAAAAAACAACACCTGTATATGGCATTAAACGGACAATACGCGTGTCGTACGATAAATTGTGATGGTGATATAGCAAGTCATGTGATTATTTTTGCTCAAACCAGTGTGGATGGGATTTCGCCCCGTAACATGGTAATCTTTAGTGGCCAAGTTATACGAACTCACAAAAATATTTAAAATACAGTAATTGCCAAGTTCTATTAGAGTTCCTTTTATCCAGTCACGATCCACCTATGCACAGTTATAAATGGAAAGAGAAAAGAAAATCAAAATCAAAATCTTCCATTATTTATGTCCAAAATACATTACAATCTTGTGCAAAAAATAAAAAAAAAATGACAAAGAAGCCTTTCTAAAATTAAACATATTAAATAAAATCAGATCTTAATGCTAACCTATATAAGGTGCTATTCTCAGCTTTGAATGCAAGGCGCTCTGAGACATGTATAAAACATTTTGTCGAATTGAATAATGAAATTCTTTGTGTAGGATGATACCTGGTATTCACTTGGGCGAATGTGAAGTTTGATATTACTGGGAAGGAGTGTCATGTCGCCGGAATATATTTTGCATTAACGAGTTGTCATATTTTGAAATAAATACATTTGGCCTATAATATGCATATACATACATATGTGTGTATATATATATATATATATAGTAACTCATTCAGACCAGGGACATGAATCAGTTTTACAAAATTAAAATGTCCAAAATTCACCCAAAACGAAAATGTCCCAGTTCCCCCGGTTCCAGACTAGCAATGCAGCGGTATAGCAATGGTTAAGTAACTGTGAATCGTTTTGAATGGGGTAAACATATGCATAGCTTGCAAAAAGCTTTGATTTAAACCGAAACATATACATGTAGATCAAAATGGCGTGATCATTCGAAGTCACTTTAGCATATATATATAGCCTATATTGATATTAAATGATGAATCAGCTCCGGGGCTAAAACAGACAATATCAAAGTTCACGTAGACTGCCTTAATAAATATGAACTATGTAGTTGTCAGTCAAATACACGGAGAATATTCCCCGACCGTGTGTGTTATACCATGCTGTATACAAGACCGCGACAGAATAATACTGACCCTTTCACTTGTACTCTATAACTCGCTTTTCATTAAGAAAATGAGTTTGAAGGTTAACACTTTTTGGTTACAGCTTTTTCCTGCTTTCTCGTTCATAAAGACACACAAAGTTATACCCTCGAACGAAGAGGGACCAGTCACCCCCGATCAACTGCACCGCTGTTCAAACGCAAATGTTAAAATGTCAACATTTTCCGTTAGTATTAATCCAACCTTATCAATACTTTCCCTCCTCCGCCATCGGCAAAATGTTGCATTTTCCCCCAGAACTGAAAGGAGTATACTTTGATACAGTCTTGATAACGGACATAGCGCGAGAAGCTTGACAACGAACATAGCGTGAGAAACTTGGCAAAAGACACCGCCTGAGAGGCATCACAATGGATAACCAGCAGACAATGATAAACTTGACAACTGACACCGTGTGAGAAGCTTGACAACGGATAGCGTTCGAGAAGTTTGACAACGGACACTGTGTGAGAAGCTTGACAATGAACACCCTGTGAGAAGTTTGACAACGGACAATTGCCATCCATTGCGACGTCTTAACGAAATTTTGAAGTTCGTTCTTAAACTAAATCAGTAATGTCGAAATAAAAAAATATTCATTGAGTATGTAGCTTGCACGAGCCCGGAAGAGTTCTGTCGTTATTCGAATTCGACACAAAGAGGGCGGGCCATGTTCGACGGTGTAACACCGCCACCCAAACAACAACATTTGCACCCATCTATCAAGCAGTGTATTTTTGCGACAACTGACCTCCAATTACAAATCTGGACTTGATTGTCAACCTGCTGAGTTGTCTTTTATGCCTGTTTTTGGCTGATCCTGTTACAGGCGAGCCGTAAATCCTTCTCTTACGCGTGTCATCAGTACCGTTTGTTTACATATGAAATTTACCAAGCGCTGTGCGTATGCTGAATTGACAGCCCCTCATTCAGTATTCTGGCAGACTTTTCAGTTTTCATTTTTTTGTTATTTTTTAAACATTCACTTATCGTACAATGATGGGGATGGAATTAACGAAAAGCTTGTAACTTTTACTTATTGAGAAAAATACCTAATACTGATGTCTGTATTAACGAAAAAAAACCCCTAATATTTGTGCGACCATGCCCCTTAAACACTATTCCTACATGGCATAATGGTGCACTAGGAATGGGTGACGTCACAGCGGAAACAGATGCCTTCTCGCGGTGGTAGAAATATCTCGCTAGTGATTGATTAAAACTGAGAACATGGCGGCAACGTTCGATTTTCCCTGGGCGATTTGGCTTACTTTGAATTGCAATATCTCGGTTATCCTACATCGCAAAAATAAAAAGTGACGTTTTTGAACTCTGAATCGGATATTTTATCGGTACATATCGGTAAATCTGGTCCAGTGTTGTATTTTCTTTTAAGCTCTTCTCCTTATACCTGCAAATAATACGAGTTGTTAAGACGCATTTTTTCAACCGTTAGGGCTCACGAGAGACCGTTAACACAGGCTTGTGGTTAGTGAATAAAAACCACTTGGCTTCCACCAGTATATGATATGCATAGCTGTACGTATGTATACGTAGGGAAAATTCGTCAGAACCGAATTCCCCCAGCCATCAAACTCACCGTCATACTCAAATTCACCGCCATACTCAAACTAATATATGTATCCCCTGATCGGGATTCTGTTTGTGTTGTGTAACGTCTGATTGATTAGGGTTTAACGTTGTAACATTTCACGATATATAGGGCCTGTCACGGGTGACATAAAACACAAATCAAGTTTACATAAATCAAAGAAGCCAGCACGACAAACCAGTGCGCAATTCCACCAATACATCATGCTTGAGATGCTTTCATAACAAGTTATGGCAGATCCCAGTTTTCAAAAAATATATAGAAAGTTTACAACCTTTTAATTTTTATGAGATTCAAGAGCTACAGCTTAACTAGCCGTCTGTTGTTCATTCAGGCGACGTCATTCACGACTTGGCGGCACGGTGACGGTAACACCAGGTCACAACGCATGCGTGAAGGTTCAACTGTCCTGAACGGAACATTGCAGTAATGGAATTGATGCCAGTGTATTTTAATTTATTTATGTCCGTAGTGCACGTTTCACACTGCATCAGTTGCCATTACGTGATCACAGCAATAAATAGTAGTTTATGATTCTTTCTTTCTTTCTTTCGATTTCTTGTATACTTATACTCAACCCATGATGTAATGCGATTTACTACACCCATAACGTATGTCTAAAAACACACGTTCGAGTGTATTTTCACATGACAAATCTCCTTAGTTCAAAGTAGGACAAATAATTTAAAATGGTGTCATTAACATCTACGTTAGCCACAAAGAAAATATCAGAATGCCAGTATAAACATAAAGTGTAAGTGACAAGTGCCCATGCAGGGATGACAGCAGGGCCTAAGTGGCCAAGAGGTTTAGCGCACCAGCGCGGGGTAATGTCCCAGGTGCCTGTCACCAATGCGGTCACTGTGAGTTCAAATGCATGGGTCCGTTTTACAAAGCAGCTGCAAATTGCGCCGGGCGTAACTGCCATGTGTGACAACAAACTGTAAAGAGATTCGCCACCACGGTAACCGCTCTTGATGCAACCTTGCAACACTTTGTAAAACAGGTCCATGATGCGTCTGTGTCTGTACGTCACATGTGGGAATCAAGGTCCAAGAACCCTGGACTTATTATACAGGATTTTGTAGTTACAGCTCCTGGAGCTACGGGCTCGAAAAGTGATGAGTGCAAGTGCTTTGGAACAACCTGGGACTAGCAGTGACTGTACTACGTGAAAGTATACGAATAGACATTTGATTTGAAACATTATATAGACATAGTTTGTCGATAACAACGACGTGGATACAGCTATAGGCCACAGATATATGTGCCCCGACTTCATAAACTTTACATGCAGCAACTACATACATATATTTGCCATGCGCACGAGATACAAAATGGCCAAGCAGAAATATACAGGGAAGAGTTCTAAAAAGATTTCAGTTTATACACAGGGTTGAATTTGGGCGTGATAAAGGTGCCCATGCGCGCTCTTTCTACATGGTCTAGTGGAGCCGGGTCATTACAGCTGTTCACAGCGTCTAGACTTACCATTCAGATTCTGGCAAATTTACTGGAATCGGAGACGATGGTAAACAAGAGGCAATCAAATGGTAACCTATAGTATAAAGTAATCCAAAGTACATTGATACAGGCCCTTATGAAAACCCACTGCTGCCATCACCTTTTCCCCCTGTTCTGTATGCAGGAGAAAAACGCTCCATTTTATTGTTGGCGCATCTCTTTTTTTGTTTCTTTTTTTAAAATTCTTGCGTGGACAACGCGACAGAGGAGCTCTTTGAGGTTTTATAAAAACAACAAACAAGAGTAACATCCTTCACCCTTACAAATGTCCGTCATCGTATAACTATACGAGATTCATCCCGATCGAGACTCCGTGCACGTTGTTAGTATATGGACACTACATTTCTCTTTCAGAATGCGGGGGAAAGGACTGGCTGCATGTCTTAATAATACATAATAAAAATTCTTAAATATTATTATTAAGTTCTGGTACACAGAAATTGATTATACATATACGGTATGCAATTGCTCCAACTACAAACACACAAAATGCTCACTGGATGACTTTTTTTTTTATAACTGGATGTTTTATGTAGGACTATGCGGCTATATATGTATGGGAACATTGCACAGCCAAGCATCATACAGAGATTATACATATATTTTTAAAACACAGGCATGTTGATTTTAATATCAAGTCATTGGACTTTGACAATTCGACTTTGGATATTGTTTCCCATGTTGATCAGGGCTGCGTGGGATTGGCATACTTCACGTAATATACACATCTACCTGTATGCATGCTGTTCTCTTGCAAATACCCAGGATACCGTATCATAAAGTCAGATGAAATACCTATTAAAAGCTGTATAATTCACAATTTAAATGCAGAATATTCTAGTGCGACTTGTTATTTCCCGGCATCTACTGTTTAGCAGTGTTTTCACTGAATGTTGTAATATTTTCTAAAAGTATACTTCAGCGTAAGAAGGTTGCAAAACGTGGGGGGAGGGGGGGCAAAATGGGCGCATGTGACTATTACGGCAAACGGGGCTTTTTTAGCCCTAAACATAGCGTAACATTGTGGAATGTGGAGTAGTTCAAAACAAGGAAATACTATCCCTGCCCAATAGGCGAGGATACAGGGGCTGTCTATATATATATATATATATAGGCGTGGGAAGTTCTGGCTTTTTACATAGTCAGAAATATGTTTTAGGCAATGTTTGGCAACGAACGAACGAATGAACAGACGGTTGCAAGGGCACGTGGAAGAAACAAGAAAGCTCATGCAGCATGCAGACCATTCACTGAATATAGTAACGTCTGTACAAGTCTTAGAATATACTGATACGGGGAAAGGGTTTGTGTGGCTACTTGATCCGAGCGCAGAGTTTGTAGAGGAAACGTTTTGAGTGGAAGCGTTTTAGGGAAACCGTCACGATGGAGCCTATATAGTCTATTCAGACACAACAAGGTAACACAGCGTGCAGAGTGGAACTATGCGCCGAGGTTGCCACTACCTATACCCGTAACCTTTATAAATTGGTAGCAGAGCGCGGTTTGTTTCAAAGTGACACGAAAAATCTCTGGTATACAGTTCTAAGGTAAGTGTTTTTAATTTTTGTAACTTAGAGAAAAATGGCCCAAAGCAACAGAAACCAGGGTATTCAGGGAGTTCCATTAGGATATAGTCTTAGATCGAGGGTATCAGGAAGCACAGTAACGTAGCGTATGAGTGGCCAAAACACTTCTTCTTCATTGACATTGGGAATTCGCTTATATAGCAGTAAACAAGTAAATCTTTTGTTTCTAAATCACCGGTCGTGAATTTTGAAGCTTGCGTTATCTCACTTCATGTATCGTCTGGAGGTGCGCTCTTTCCACTTTTGGGTAACATTAATGGGGACCAACGGCGAGAACCATCTTTGACATATCTGTGGGAATTTCAGCTTGGGCCATGATGTAGCGTTGCCCCATCTGGACAATCAGCCACGTCACACGGGCTTAAACCCGACCGTGAATTTAATCACCTTGTGTGGGCCTTAAACTTACGCGGGTCCTAACCTGGACACATGTAATCACGACATGTGCCTCGTAACAATACACTTGGGTCTTTATCTGCATGGTAGGCCTATAATAGTATAATGGTACGTTAAAGAAACGGCTTTTACTCTTCATAACTGAGGGAATAACTACAACTTCCATTTCGTAGGTTATACCAATAAGGTTCACAGCAGCAATATGTTGAGATATGGTGTGTTCTTACGGTCTTAAAGGCAAATAAAAAAAAACAAAAAACAATAGTAAAAACAACAACAACAAAAAATAATAACAGCAACAGAAAACAAAACAAAACAAAAAAATAATAATGGAAAATATAAAACAAAATAAAGTGTAATGTTCATGTATTATGAAATGTATGTGGGACATACAATCATTAATGCTGTCCAGGAAAAAAGTACGGTTTATTTCCTTTTTTTCAAAGAATTTTTCCAACCGAGTAAAAAGCTTTTAAAACATGAAGTTCCTTACATATACGATGGACTGAAGAGACCCCCCTGTGGGCATCCATAAGTTTGCCGGAAAATAATTCTTTTAAAGGTTATCGAATGCGTTCATAAGGAAAACTCTTTTCGAATGTCCATTCAGCGAATGTGTTCATAGCTATGTGTACATATCTATACCCTATCTCTACACACGCATTTTGAATATATGGTCAGAAAGGACCACCGTAGAATCATATTTCATTGAGCTGAAGAAAAAAGCAACTCTAAACATAACAAATAAACAAGCAATAAATCGAGGAATTCCCTGGAGAGTCTTTTATGGTCTTTCACCTGAAAGATGTATGTACTTTGTGCGTGTTCTCTTTGCTTAAAATGTACCATTTTAGAAATGATGAACGCGAATTTTGTGCAATGCCATAAATGTATGCGTCACACATGTTGAATTCGTGCAGAACTAGTTTGCCAAGTATATATATACACGATCTATCAAACGCCTTGGTGATGTTAATTTTCTTACACTTTTATTTCAACCTGTATAGAACACCTTAATTTATATTGGAGGATATCTACTTCATATATCCACAGCCACAGCCTTCATGCTATTTCAATTAAATTAAACGTTGAGGTCAATTTTTCAACAATTTCTGATATTTACCTGCCTCAACGTTTAAACCCTGAATTTTAAAAATCCGGTCGATTCGTTCGGCAAAACTGGTAACGGTAACACGCTGGCCCTCAACTGTGTCCCGAAACAGCAACATGAGTCGGCCTCGTCTGGATTGAAAAGAATATAACCTTCTTTGCTAACCGTAATTTTTTACCGATAATGTAGCAATATCTAGAAAAGTTGTCAGCATTACACACCATCGATGCACATGCAGGCTGCTGATGTCATAGAAGTGAGAGGCTGTTAGAAGTAACTCGTACTCTTGTCACCTGTAAGGAGTAACGTCATCGTTATTTGTATACATTTTATATCCAAAATAAACGTTTATAACACATATTTGCAAAAGAATTGGACATGTGTTCACCACTGCAATACTTTAATATTTATAATAATTGGAGACATAAACACCGAAACGGCTTGTTCACATCCTCAAAACTAATATTGAAAAAAATTATAAATTTTACCAGAGTGGGATGTATAACTGAGCCGTAACTCGTTACTACTCCTAGTTCGAAGATATGTGGAGAGGCTGAGGCTTTAGGAAAAGTGTCTTTTTACGCCTCAGGAAGAGTCGAGAAGCTTTAGCTTTTTACTTTTATAAGTTAAGGCACATCCTAACCTGCATTTTTAAGGAAAGAATAAAAGAACAAAACTCTTTCATATATCCATGCAACCTGTAATAATCGTGAGCAGATGTATATATGAAAGAAAAAAATCAAAATTTACCTTCTGCGCACATACATGTATGCATTTGCATATCGAGAGTTTTGCAAGAATTACTTATATATTTGATATAGTTGTACTCTAGCAAGGTTAACAATAACCTGGTAGATCTGAAACCGGCTTCTTGCATGCAGATGTGCACGTGATGAGTCATCAGTACTGACTACAGTACTACATTTCCATTTCCAGTGAATGGAACAAGTGCTGCTGTTACAGTAATGAACTTGGTGCTCACGTGCATATACATGGAGATGTACACAGGTCCCATTGTACGCGTTATGCAATTATACACCGTGTAAGTCTACTTAATTAATATGCACGAGGATACACGTAGGCACGTGTTTACTCAATTTTTGTTCAACGCCATACTCATTACATAGGTCTACCGGTAACTGATAATTAACAATGAAGCAATTCATAGAATAGGCCTATATACGATCGACGGCAGTCAGTTGGCTGGGTGGTGTTTTTGAGGTTATACAGACATCGAAAACTAATGATTATCGCTGTAAGGCGCTGCTGGAAATGGCCCTTGGGAACGACACAGTGTTCAAATACCGGTAGTGTTGTGTTCGATATAGGTTAATGGGTTATGCACTGATATACATGTACACAGCACATGCATGTACGTACATGCTACATATACACGTACCCCATTGTCTAATTTTGCCCACTTTAAGATAAATATCTCAAGTTTCAAAATATCACAACACATCACTGGGGGGCAAGTCATGCACGACAACGTTGGTCTCTTGATGGTTTTATAACCAGCTAGGTCTATATGTCTCCGAACGGCCAACTTTTACTTACCGCCCTCGGGCTGTGCTCGGTTTCCTCCCACAACAATGCTGGCCGCCGTCGTATAAGGGAAATATCCTTGAATACTGCGTAAACACCAGTCAAATAACTACATGTTAATTTACTTAGCGCCGGCCTTTTTACCTAATCTGAAAATTTGACAAACCTTTTCCCACGTTATAAATGTACATATTTTTGGACTCTCGTAAAGTACATCCAGCGCATCTTCAGCGATTTTTATTATCCCACATGTTGCCTTTGTTGTAGCTAGCGGTTGTGTGTAACAGTTAGATTTCAATGCTGTATTTAACAGTGACATAGACAACACTACCTGTATACGTGTTTAGGCCTAGTTGTGGAGCCTCCGTGACCTTTGCCCCCGAGTACCTTGCATAAGTGCGACTTGAATCAGCTGCCAGCCAATGAGAAGTCTCTGTGGAGATCACGTGGGTTTATGTAAGTCGGGCATTGAGGCTGTGAAGCTTCATCAGAGAATAAAAGAGTTTTGAGGCAGTCAGGTGTTGTACTATGACGGTGTCCGAATCAGAGGCTGTTTCTTCGGCACTGCGTTTGTCGTCTTGATGGTGTCCTGGTGACTAGAAGGGACAAACATGGTCGATCTAGCTAAGCAAGCCTTTTCTACCAATAATTTTGACTTGGCGGCCGAAATCTACGAGACGTCCATCAAGGAAAATGGCCCTGCTTTGGATTTGTACCTTGGCCTGGCCGACAGTTTTGCCCGAGGTGGAAACTTCAAAAGAGCGTTTGAAACGTATTCCCAAGCCTTCCGACTTGGCGTTGTGTTTCCAGAGAAATTGAAACATTTGGTGACATCTTTGATAGAGACGGTGGGCCGGAAGGATGGCCAGAGCGGTCCGCGAGCTGAGGGCTGCACGTACATGTTTCTGTGCACAGCTTGTCGTGGTATTCTCAACGACCCTGTCACTATCCCGTGTGGCCATTCGTTCTGTCGGAAATGTCTGGAGAGAGATTTGACTAAAACTTGTCAAACATGTGGAGTGACACATTATTTGATGAAGATCAATTACCTAAAGTCGAACATTTTGTTGTCTCGAATTATCGAGAAGTGGTTTCCAAATCAACGAAAGGCTGTGAAATTGAAAGCTGAAGCCAATGAACAATTTGCAAAAATGAACTATGAAAATGCTATACACCTTTATTCACAGGCTCTACATTTAGGTAAGTGTGTTTTTATTTTCCTCCGATTTTGTATACCGGCATTACGTAATTACTGACACCAAGGTCTGTTTACTGAAATGAGGTCATAGCGACTTGTTACATAAACACGTGACATGATCGCCCGAGCAGTGTTTACTGCGATACCGTGCGGGAAGTCACACAAGTTAAATACATTTATCCTTTGATATAAAGTTGCATGAAAGCTAAATATTTCCAGCCATACCTAGTAATTCGATACTGTAATGAAGTTGTATAACTGCCCGGTGCGCTATTATAAAACTAGGTTATGGGTGTTCGCATTAACTGGAGTGGGTCTGTTCACTGAACTGGAACACCTAGTGTATGTATTTTGTAATCCCACTGCACACATTTCTCCATTGGGCCTTTAGACGAGATCATTTTAATGGATTATTGTAAGAAATGCTGATCTCTGGTATTGTAACAGCCTTTGTTATTTCCAGTTTATGTGGAAAGAATCAGCAACGGTTACAAAAGCCTGCCTCGTTTTGTAATGGGTTATTTGAGGTCATTGGTGACGTAGGCATATATTTCTGGGACGTCCTATTAGAGAGAGGCTCTGTACTGGGGAGGGGGCGAGAGGGAATACGCATTCTCCCCCCTGGCCTTTAGTGTTCAGATTCCCCAATACATCGTTGGTCAGAATTATTGCTTCTTCACAAAATTATTTTGTATTTGATTTATTTGAGCATTCTGCTACATATAAATGACTTGTCAGTATGGAGCACCAGTACCCTCGAACCTGTATGTGCATGTAGAATGATTCACAGTTACAACACTCTTGGCCATAGCATTAATCAGTGTGTCAAAAGAAATTTAAGCGTAAAGTTTTGTTAATGTTAATTTATTTCTTTTCTTGCAGCTCCCCATGATCATCTACTAGCCAGCAATAGATCACATGCCTATGCATCTATAGACAAATACAAGCAGGCATTAGCTGATGCAGATTTAGTGATATCTTTGAGGCCAGATTGGCCAAAGGTGAGGAGAAACGGTTACATTTCAGAACTGTGATGGTCTTGGTACAGAACTGCAGCCATTTCTCTTTTTTTCAAGTGATGGTAGATGAAGAGCTATGGAACAAAAGCTAACGAAATGAGGGGAGGGGTGGGAACTTATCTGTTTTCACACATCTGCATGGTTGAACTTTACAGAAAGAAAGCGCCAACTGTTCAATAATAATGCCTGTTTTCAATAGAAAGCTACCTTTCAAGGTAAAGATATTCACCACAGATTTCATATGGTACTAATTTTTCTGCTCCAAGTGAGGTACCTCCATCTTCAACTGAAACTCGCCATGTTGTTGAAACCCTTGTTTTGGATTGGGCTAGCAGCTCTTGTCTCTTTGAAAATGGAGAAATGCTATTCTGTATCAAATGCTGGTGTGGCTTTGAGTTTAGTTTGAACTTTTTGATGTATATATCAAGGTTTTAAGGTAGAGTTACATGTACATGGATGTAGACAAAAAAGTATTTCCATTGACTGAATAATGGCTAGTAGTTATTTAGATAAACATTTCTGATGCAAGGGTTTTTTTTGAGAATTGTTGGATGAAAGTTTTAAATTTACATTTGTGAAGTTTCTGTTATCTTAAATTTGTAAAAAAAAACAAACATTTCTATAAATTGAATCCACAACATTTTCATGAAATGTTTACGTTGTATTTAAAAAATATATGTAATAGCACAGACTTTAGCCTGAAGTTCTGTAAATCTTTGTTGTTTTTGTTGTTTCTTACAGGGATATTTCCGTAAAGGTTGTGCATTATTCGGCCTGGCCGACTATGAAGGTTGTGTTGTTGCTCTACTTCAGTGCTTGGCATTGGATTCCGAGGTCACATCTGCAAAAAATTATTTATCTAAGGTATGTGTTTTCCTAACCTTCATTTATTTGGTAGGTTGTTTTTCTTTGTTAGTAATTAGGGAATACACAAAAGAAGAAAAAACATGAAGAAGTTTTTCTCCAAATGGTTTTATTTTGCAGCTTCTAAAACTATCCTCAAGCTGGCATATGTGACGACAAGTTACCTTAAGGCAGCTGGGAAGCTTAAGATGTATACTGAATATGTAAATAATCTGGGAAGATGAATTTTCTGGCATATCAGCTATTGTGTTGAATAAAAAAAGAAAAGAAAAACAGGATAACAGTGTTGGAGAACTATATAAAAACATAACTTAGTGCTTCTGACACTTACTGATGTAATGAACGAATTTGTACAGGATCAGAAGCGTACCTGTAGATCATGATATGAGTAGAGAACAACATATTGTGCAAAAATGTCATAGGTATGGTACAAAGTTCATACCAGTTGTGGTTGTGATGAAAACTAGATTAATCTCCGTGGTCCCTTGTGAGAGAAACCCTGTTCTGTTTTGAAGTTTACCAAGCAAGTCTTGTCTGTTACTTGCACGGGTGTACACACTGATTGTGACTGAAACAGATGATTGTTCGTGTTGTAGGCTCTTCATAGGATCCTCTCTCCCCTACTCCCGGATGATGTGAAGAGTGCCGAGCTCCAGAGCACGCTGCACCCATCCCCGCTCAGGAAACTCATCAATGCAAACTTTGATATGGACACCCTGCTGCCTCACATAGCTGCTGATACTTTACAACATCTACAAAACGTTATTCAAGATACAATCGCCACAGCAACGAGTTTTTCTCAAGTCGAGAGCCTTCCAGGTGTAGGAAAGCCAGAGGTAGGACTTTTTAATTAAATTTTTCAGTTTAATTATTTGTTGGACTCCAAGTTAATGCCGCACTTAGGAATATTTCACTTGTACAATAGCGGTCATGTTTATGTAGGGGAAGGGGAGGAGGGAAGCAAACGTACCCCAGAGTTAGTCTTCTTCAGGCTCTTCTCCGTCTACCTGACAGACCTGCTGGGTAACGTTTCATTTTACCCTCAGGGGAGAATCCTTACTCTCTTCAAAAGAAAAAAGTAAATAAATAAATAAACAAGTGAAAAGTACAAGTATGTATATGTGTACATTCAGGTATGTAGTAAAGCAAGCATGTACATGTATTGCTTCTGGGTGTATTGATATCGGCCAGATAATAAAGTAAGTCAATTTATATGCATTCAACTGCATTTTAGAGTTGGCCCCTCTTTTGAATGGTTGGAGCGTCTGTGGCAAGCGCAGCACAATGACCCAAAAACCTCCCATCAACTTGGTCGCTGTGAGTTCAAGTCCAGTTCATGCAGGCTTCCTCTCTGGCTGTACAAGGAAAGGTCTGCCAGCAACCTGCGGATGATTGTGGGTTTCCACCGGACTTTGTCCGGTTACCTCCCACCATAATGCTTTAGCAGTGGTATAAATGAAATATTCTTGAGTGCGGCGTAAAACACCAGTCAAATAAATAAATAATCTTTTGAATGTTTGCAGACAAAAATCATATTCTTCAGATGTTCATCAGTGTATAGTTGACAATATGTAGATATATGAATTATATATATTTGACCTGATTGTCTTCAGTACTGAGGTGTGTACATGAATGATTTCAGCCTCGCTCAGAAGACAAGTGCTGGCAGAACCCAGCTGACCGATCGGAAGCCTCTAACTTTGGAGGTCCTGTTAGATGTAAGTATGTACACATCGTACATGAGCCAGGAAATTTGATTGAAATGGATGGACTTGAGAGTCTGACATAAGGAATAGTAGTGGTTGGGTTGCTTAACTTCTGGGCGGCGTGGAAAGGGAGATTTCATGAATAAGAGGTGACAAGGTCGACTTGCTGTATGCGTATTTGAAAAAACGACATAAAAACATCTGCTTAGAATAACATGAATCATTTTGTTGCTTCTGTCACTGTCTTTAGGAACAAAAGCCGCTGAGTTTTCTGCTGGTTGTCAGCAAGGTGTGTGGCATGTTCACTTATAATTGTAGTGTAGTATGCTTTCATATCAGTTGATGGTAATAGTTTCATCTCACATGTTAGCATGGGATCAGTGTCTGATTTATTAACAAATTGTAACCTAACATAAAAATTAATTAGACATTTCTTTTATGTATGGATCAAGTGATGTATATCTGAGCATGCTGTATTAGAATGGGCACTTGCATTCGAATAGGTAATTCACAAGTTTTAACAGGTGGGCTATAAATCATAAATTCATTTCACGGTATTGAATGACTGTACTTCATGCCTGGCATAGAGAATCTACTATGTCAGTAGTTGAACCAAGAACAGCTGTATTTGTGCATGCCAGTAAGATCTTTACATGCAGCTAGTAGGGCTGGAGATTTTGCAAGTGATGTAACAAGGCAAAAAGTAGTTAGATATTACTGACGACTTGTAAAATACTCCTCGCCATTTAAATGGGAAATTGTAGGAAATGCAGTTCATTTTGGGATGTGAAAAAAAGGCCTACTGTTTTGCATGTTCATGAACTTGTGACAGTAGTGTTAAGGCTAACTTGCGATACCAGCCACTTCATTCATTTCGAAAACATCTGTTGTAATGAACTGCTGTCCAAAGTGCAAGCTGCCAGAGTCTGATATCTACAGAAAAACTGAAATTGCTATGGAACATTCCAGCAGTAGCGTCCAATGGGAGCACACACAAAGATATTGTAGACATTTACATTTAGGCAAGGTGGGAACGTCTGGAGACAGTGGCTTATACAGATATCAAGATATAATGTGCTTATTGTTAAAGTTATGGCAGCCAGAATAGTGTAGTTTATACATTGATGATTCCTGTTGGCTGCTAGTGAAATTGACTGCAAAATCTCTGTTCATATAAAACTTGAAAATTTTTAACGTGTTTGACAGCGTTCACGTTTGAGTTGGTTGAAACCAGCGTAAAACATGTGTTTTCACTATGTGTAAGACTCACTTATTTTGCAGCATTGTTAATGCATGTATGTCTAGCTTTGACTGTTTGAGTGGTAAATTCAGTTCAGTGGGAATTGAATTGTTTTTGACTTATGCTGTAACTGGTTTTTGTTTTTCAGGCCGTTCTGCTCCAGCTTCGTTGTCCAGCTCCCCAGGACTGGTGTCTAAGCGTCGTCACTTGGGGTCCTTGTCTCCCTTGCAGGTCAACCAAGAGCCCATCCACGCCTGCCGCAAGCGCTTTCATGAGCCACTCAGTCCCACTCGCCAGGCTAACAAACATGCTAGTGAGTGACTAGTTTTCATCTCGTGTTTTGGTCGACTAGTTACATCAATTACTTGTTAAAAATCATACTGAACGTTTTAAGGAAAAATGGTCTCTAACCATTGTAAAGACACATGTATGGTCCACTAAAGACCACTGACAACTTTTTGCCATGAAGTTCCCACAAACTGTGAGAGCAAGGAAATCTACCACTTCGTCGTCAAAACCGGGATGGACTTGAACCGGCACCTTGTGTTTCCTGGTAATTGAAAAGCCAAACTGAGCTATGCCTGTGTCAGAATGAGGTTCATAGTTTTGGTCATAACAGACATAATTGAGATGAAAAAAAATATTTTGTAGTGTTGGAGTATCAAGTGTTCTGTTTTTTTCTGTTTCAGAATCAGAAACTGAGGAAAAGCCCCGATTAAAAGTGGAGTCTGTTTTCCGTGTTCCCCAAGAGCAGGTGAACGTGGAGGATTTCGAGTGTAGTTTGTGCTACCGCTTGCTTTATCAACCTGTGACTACCCCTTGTGGACACTCCTTTTGTCGTCAGTGTCTGGATCGGTGTCTAGATCACAGAAGTGTTTGTCCCCTCTGCAAAAGCTCACTGGCTGAGGTAAGAGGGCTCACTGTAATATCCTGAGGGAGGGGTGCATCTGAACAGAGAAACAGGCACTTAGTTGAAAAACACTCCTTCAAGGTTTAAGAAAGGAGGATGTCGTAAGAAAAACTGTCCAGGGAGTTTCTCTAGTCACTTTCTCGTTGTGGTAACCACAACAAGAAATATTTGAAAATTGTGTTTTTGATACGTTGGTGAGTTTTCTAATTTGTTCAAATTGAGTTAATTGGCTAAAAGTCCAAGGCTATATTAAATAGTTCTATGTATAAGCTGCACTAATATCTAGTTCAGTGTGCTAGTGAGTATACTTCTATGTTGTCGCATTTTACCATTTGCATGGTGATACATAAAGTATATCGAGATTGTCGGTAGTTAACTAGCTGAGTGCCATTAGTTCTTAAGGACATTTTTTAGAACTAGTGCACACACATGATGGTGAAAACATCGTAAAAATAAGATGAAAGATAATGGGGAAATGTTTCACGGCTTCATAAGTTCATAATTTACATATGCTATGCAGATAGTTATGTTGTATGTTCTGTAATATGTGGCTATTATTAGCCATGGTTCTCAGAATATTGTCCAGTGTTTGTATCCCTTCCCGTCTTATCTGCACCTGGTCCTCTACTTGCTGCTGCCTCATGCGGGTGGTGTCATATACACATGCATACACTGGGTATTAACTAAGATGAGGACATTCAGGATTCTCTTGTAAGCATTGGAGTAAAAATTACAATTTTTCTCATGTCCTGTATCTCCTGACAGGCCTAATGGTCTGTCGTAGGACTACTTTCTCGAATCAGTAACACACTACTACAGGACTGGGGTCAGTGCCAGTGACTGTTCATGATTTTTTGGTCTTTAATTATACTCTGTCGTGAGCGGTCACGCTTAGTTTATTAATGTACTTGTAATTGAAACTTTACTGAAGTGAATGCGTACATAAGTCAACATTTAGGTCTCGCTATTGTAAATGAATCCTATCAGTTCTCTTTGGCTAATGTCTATGGCCTTGACTAAAGACTACTTTGGCTGTATACAGTGTGTAAAAAGTGAGGTCATGCATATCCTACATCCTATGAAAATAGTATGTAGATTATGTGTTGGCGAGGGGAGACAGTGAATATTGAGAGGTTGTAGATACATTGTGTGCTGGCGAGGGGAGACAGTGAATATTGAGAGGTTGTAGATACATTGTGTGCTGGCGAGGGGAGACAGTGAATATTGAGAGGTTGTAGATACATTGTGTGCTGGCGAGGGGAGACAGTGAATATTGAGAGGTTGTAGATACATTGTGTGCTGGCGAGGGGAGACAGTGAGTATTGAGAGGTTGTAGATACATTATGTGCTGGCAAGGGGAGACAGTGAGTATTGAGAGGTTGTAGATACATTATGTGCTGGCAAGGGGAGACAGTGAATATTGAGAGGTTGTAGATACATTATGTGCTGGCAAGGGGAGACAGTGAGTATTGAGAGGTTGTAGATACATTATGTGCTGGCGAGGGGAGACAGTGAATATTGAGAGGTTGTAGATACATTATGTGCTGGCGAGGGGAGACAGTGAGTATTGAGAGGTTGTAGATACATTATGTGCTGGCAAGGGGAGACAGTGAGTATTGAGAGCTTGTAAGTAGATTATGTGCTGGCGAGGGGAGACAGTGAATATTGAGAGGTTGTAGATACATTATGTGCTGGCAAGGGGAGACAGTGAATATTGAGAGGTTGTAGTTACAGGGCCACACATCCCATATGCGTGCGAAACTAACACCAGGTGCTTCAGTATTATGGAGCCATCAACCACATGTGCATGTGCATACTGAGATAAATGCATTCTTGTTAAATGAACAGAAAGTGTAAATAAATATGTAAAGTGAAAAGTAAAGAAATATGTAAATGCACATGACTTGCGTACCCGTGTGTATAGCTTGTAATATCCATTACATGGTGAACCCATTAAACCTCGAGTTAAAGAATGAATGAGAAACTTCCATGTACACTTATAAGAGGAATCTCGCGATTTCAGAATGGCGTTTTGAAGTTTGGAAAAATGTGGGTTTCGGTACCAAAAACAGTACTTTATGAGATAAGTTTACCTCTAAGTAGGCACCAATATGGGCGAAATTTTAGTCATTTAGGAGATGTTAGAGCATTGACAACATTGATAGCAATGCACAATTAAGCAAATTTTCAGTGATCTTTTATGGCACTTGTAGCTTTGCATACACTTAGTTTCAAATCGAAAACACAAACACTGTACATAAAGGTTGTACAGTTTAATAAATTCTTGAACATGTAAAATTTTTCAGGAAAATCTAAAAAAACAGAATAAAAATTAAATAAATGTTTGTGCCCGGATACAAGTAGTTAAGTGTTGTTATGCTAATTAATACTCCTTGGAGAAAGCGAGAGGGAATACCTTTGGTGATGTGTAAAAATTAAATGTACAAATCAAGTTGATCAGCATAATGATGATTTAATGTTGTTACATGTATATTTTACAGTATCTAGCTGAGCGTAGACAAGCAGTGACCGAAGCAATACAGACCATTATGGAGACTTACTTCCCGATGGAAAGCAAAGATAGAAAACAGCTTCATGAGGAAGAAATGACAGAGCTGGCCAGGTGGGTTGAGCTTGTATAGGTAGATCCAGTAATGACAGAGCTGGCCAGGTGGGTTGAGCTTGTTTAGGAAGATCCAGTAATGACAGAGTTGGCCAGGTGGGTTGAGCTTGTATAGGTAGATCCAGTAATGACAGAGTTGGCCAGGTGGGTTGAGCTTGTATAGGTAGATCCAATAATGACAGAGCTGGTCAGGTGGGTTGAGCTTGTATAGGTAGATCCAGTCATGAGGCTTGTCATTACGTTATACCTGTGTGCTTATTCATGGACGACTTGTTCATTGGTGCATGGAAAAGAAAATTCTAAACTTGACCTACATTCTTGCAGAAAGTAATAAATCTCTTTGTGGTGACATTTTTTTAGACCCCTGCAGAACTAGGCCAGGTTATTATTGCATTAACTACTCCATTTCCGTAATCTTCTGATGCCTAAAAATGCAAGGTTGTGACACCAGCTGTATAATTAAAGTGGTGCATCAGGTGAAAGTCTCTAGGCTTATGTCAACGTGAGAAATCAGCTGCACCTTGCCCCCTTATACAGTGGGCTACATGTGAATCCCTGAATGATGTCACAAATTAAACAGCATGTAATCCAGGTTACAATGGGGGACTTTAAAAATTTTTGTTTTTTTGGACAGTTTTTATCACTCAGCCAATATTGGCCAAGGGGTATTGTCGTAGCAGATGGTGTCTGCCTGGCCGTCTACCCATATCCTTGTAAACCCTCTATCTCAAGAACGAGTGAGCCGAAGTTCACAAAACTTGCACCTCACGTATACTTTGGCATGATTTTCACCTGCCTTGGCCTTTTTATTCTGTGTAATTGGAGTCATTAAATTTCAGTTTTATAAAAGACTGTAAATGCTCTGTCTAGAAAACCTTAGCCTGAGTTCACCAAACTTGCAGATTTTTTTTTTTTTTTACTCTTGAGAGTGACTATTTGGGATATTTGAGAGGTTTGAGGCTTGTTAGAACTTTAGGTATTATGTAAGTTGCTATCATCATTC